>CM060922.1:390597111-391220392 GCA_030737875.1 Allium sativum
ACATATTGATTCGAAAAATTATGAAATTTGGAACCTAGCAATAATTTGACATCACGGACCCAACAAAAGTGGTTTCGTCGAAATCCGAGGTCGTTTGCAAAATTTCCGTTTTTAAGGGCCTGAATTCCATAGCGACTATTCAGAATTTTCAACCGGACATATCTTTTGATTCCCGCTATAAAATTTTGATTTTTCGGATTCGTTGGAAAGATAGTCACAATTAGGTTCCATTATTTTTGGTTTCACTAAAATCCGGTTTATTTTGCACCCGGTACATTCAATTGAAGTTTGAAATCGAATTATCGAACTACCACGCCATTTTCAATTCTATTTATAATTATATATAATTATTTATATTCTAACGACGACGTATATAATTTATACGTTCGAATTATATTCAAAATAAATTTCTCGTCGATATTATTTAAAATAATTCATTTTAAATAATCAAAATTCGCTAAAATTGCCAAAATAAAAATTTTAAACTGGCCCAGATTTTCGGGTTGTTACAATCTCCCCCACTTAAAACTTTTCGTCCCCGAGAAGGAACAAAGTCGAAAGTGGTTTGATTAATCAACTCTACGTTCGATCTGGCTTCCATTCTCCAACTTTTCAGTTTCTGAGAATTTTCAAAAATTTCAAAAATTTGGCTAACACCCTAAATTTTCGAAAAATTTCGCCATAACCTCCCCTGCACCGGGAGCCACGGGAAAATACCGAAATTGCCATATAGGCCTTCTGATCTCAAAAAGAAAAAGAAAAAGCCAAGCGGCTAGCCAATAGGCTCATAAAATCTTCATCACCCAAACAAAACAGTAAAATATGTAGTAAACATGTACCTATTTGTCGGGCAAACAAATTTTATTCTCTGCTCTAGCCTCCTTGCTATGACCTGTTCAATGTAAGTACAAGTATATGCAAGCAAATGCGACTAATTTTCAATACAATTCAATATTTGATATAATTAGGCTAAATGGTTCAAAATTAGCAAACAAATAAACTAACAACACAAACATCAATCAATTAGTGAATTAGAGTTTCAAATTCATAATTTTGATACATATACAAAAATCATGTTTTTGATGCCATATCACAACAATATGCCCTATCTAATTTTTTGGTTCTCACACCAGTCAATAGGAGATATATAGATATTACACGTTCGTCACTCGAATATAAATTCTAATGATGGAGATCCATCATCAAAATCATCTCCGGGCGATTAGAGTGTAATTCTATATCTATCCAGTATATTAAAACTTCAAATACACGTTTGCAAGGCGTATATGCAAAATCTTTATATACTGGACTGTCCAAATCAATATAAATAAATAATCGAATACGAATAGTTGATTTAAATTTTCAAAACAAAAATTGTTTTCATCTTAAAAATATACTCTTCACACTCGTTCTAGGATACTACTGATCCCATCTCTAACTAGTCATTCCCATTGGATTTTACTAATCCAATATCTGATGAATTCTTTCGCATGGTTCTAATGTGCCTTGTTCTCTGAGCTTTGTAAACCAAAGCTCTGATACCAAATGTGACGAAAAGGAATTTTGCTCGGTCCGAACCAGTCGCTAAACCGACCCAGACCGTTCGAAACGCCCTATCGTTTGAGAACACGACAAAACAGAATGCATACAAAAGAACGTTTCATTGTATATTACAACAATGCATCAGATTACACGAATATACAGAGTATAAATGAATAAATATTACACAGAAGTAACAGAGATTACAATACATTACATAGCAGCGGAAAATAATACAATACACAACTAGAAGGAGATATATGGATACAAAGCTTTCCGGATATCGTTCCAGCTGTAAACCAGGATCCTATGAATATAAATCTGCAAAACCAAAACTGCTGGCTGCCCGTGTCAAAATAAGGGCACCCAGAGTTTAGGTCAAAACAATAAACCCCAGGTCAGTCATGTGACTGGTGTGAGAACTAAAACAGTAATAAATCTTTAATTTAAAGTTAGGTAAATCAAGGGACCACGCCGTATAACACGGAACGGGTTTCCTCCCAAGAATACCAGTGCATAAAACAAACAGCGCAATGCTAAATAAAGAAAAATGAAGCTGTTATAAGACCCAGGTCCTATCACACAATGCAACGCAAGCCGGGGGATAGGGTTTTCCCTTATAACAGCCAAAGAATGCTTGATACGTTTAAAACAAATCATTTGATACTATTATAAGTGCATAGGGTATAAAACAACTTCAAATCATAAGTATCAATCATAGGCGGCATGGGTACCATATATCATGTCGCCATACTAGTTCTACGATTAAAACCGCAATGTCACGTATTTGGAAATTGGATTTCCATCTATGAACCGAGGCAAAAGATAGTCCTCAACCGATTCGAGACTGTCTAGCCCGAGTCTCAGGAGCAGAACGCATCGCCCCTTGGATCGTCAGGGCCGGTCCACCGATGTGGATTAAACTTAAATCCTGAACACTGCGTTTCTCCGCCCTTTGGGGCGTAAATGAGCCAACGAATGACTCCATCGGACCCGGATCGTCCGATCAAACCGAGGCGCCTCGCAACAGCAACAACCACACATGTGAAAAGTATATAAATGTCAGGGATGGTAGGTCACTGACACCACCCTAGCTAGAAAGAAACGCATGCCCTCCCTGATGTCCTCTCCCGTTTCTAGTTCACAACCGGAGTGTGAGGCTCGCGAATTCACGTTACACAAAGCTGTGCCACACAGGCTATGCTTTGATCATCACCACAAGACTTTGCTTTTCAACAGAAGCCTCGATCATTTGCCACTTAGGCATGCCACACAGGCAATTCACTCCATGCGTTTGATATCCATCAATATATAACCCCTGAGCTCGTACGTCTCTGAGAAGGGCATTAAGCAAGAGAATAAATTCTCCGCCGCCAAACAGATATATATTTAATAGAGATCAATCACACGGACTAAAATCCAATGTCAGACACACAGTCCATTTACAAGTCCGTTCTGGGTCTGAACGAAACCGGAGGCACCTAGTGTAACACCCCGCCTCCGCTAGTGTCAATCGCAATGGAATGCACTAGCTTTAGAGGGGCATTTTTGGTAAACATGCACAGAAATATCACAAGACAGAACATATAAAATAGCGGAAGTAAAATTGAACTTTCATAAACATCAATAATTAAGGTCTAGAGCCTTTTACATCAGAGTACATCAAAACCTGTCTTGCAATAGTAAAGAAGCATAAAGACTTTTTCATTAATTTATTCCCCAAGTGAAAACAGTAAAGTAGCCATAGCCAAGAAAAGTCCAAGCCATCCATGATGACCTTCAAGCAGAAGAAGTCCGAACTAACAACAGTATTTCCTCCCTGTAACCTGGGGGGGGAAACGGAAGAAAAGAGGCGAAACAAAACGGGTCAGTCAAAAAGACTGAGTAAGCCCTATCTACTATCAGCATAAAAACTAGTAAAGTTAACTGACATGAGAAACTGAGATGAACATAAGCATGATGACAAGATAGATAAGCTAAATCAAAATAACAGGATGAACTACTGAACTCAGATAAACTAAGGTGTCATGATAAATTACGATGTCAAGATAAAACAAGGTATCACATCGTCAGGTTTCTATCAAGTATAATATCCCAAGATATCTATCAAGTCTAACGTCCCATGGTATCTATCATGTACATCTGCTCTGCACCTACCGTACTAGTATCCCAACCGTATCATGTGTTATCCATGAATGACCCTTACTCAAAAGTCGTATAATGGTCCATGTCAACCTAATATGCCGCATATATAGGTTACTCAACTCATATGTTCCTTTCCGTGTATAAGTTTAGTCCCTTGCCGTAGACCATACGGGCTTTCCCATGAGATTCTATATTACTTTAACATAGTTCCATGATCCTTAAGATCGGTTTGGACTGTTACCCTAAACCTAGCTAGGGTCTTCCAACATGAATTATCATTTGTACAACTAGGACTTATGCTACCTAGGGCTACTAGGGATTATGCTTACCTATTGCACGTTTTCGTATCTCGGTTTGGGTTCAACCACCTAGGGCCACTAGGGATTACGCTAACCGTCAACCGCGCCCTTTTTCCCACGCATATATCGTGAATCGTTTTTCCATGACTGTATGCACATGTATCACATCGTGCCATCCGAGTCCTGTCACAGGGCAAATCAAGAAGTACAGGACTCGATCGGGAGCTTTAGATTTATCTGCCGATGCAGATGCTAAGGTCTGTTTTTCCTATACGTGGCTATGGTCCCACGAGACCACTCCCTCAACTAGTGAAAGACAAGACAGGATAAATCCTGTCAAAATTGGCTAAGTATCCAAGTTCAAGGCTTAACCCTACAAACCATGCTCAAGTTGGTTAAGTATATTAAGCAATTCACGACTTAACCTCGTCCAATTATCATTCTAGATTGGTTAAGTATATATTAACTTGACCCTATCAATTTACTTAGTCAAATCGGTCAAGTGTATTCAAGCGATTCGTGACTTAGCCTTATCATGTTTTCACGTTATATTGGTTAAGTATTGGTTAACTTAACCACAATAAATTAACGAGTTAGATTGGATAAGTATAGGTCACTTAACCACATCAATTCATCATGTTTAGATTAGTTAAGTGTTTAACTTAACCCCATTAAACTACCAAGTGGGATTAATTAAGTCTAGGCTAACTTAACACCATCCGATTTCCATGTTTAGACTAGTTGAGTCTAATCTTAACCCCATTCGTTAACCGTATTTTTCGGTTAAGCGTCATTAAGAAAACTTACTTAACCTTACCAAGTTATCGCGTTGGATTGATTAAGTGTTGGTTAACTTAACCCCATCCACTAGTCATATAACAATGGTTAAGTGTCATTAGGCAAATCAAGTTACTTAACCTACCCAACCTTGTCATGTTTTGTTAAGTATCATTAGCCTAATCAAATTACTTAACCCATTTGTCCATGTCATATTTGGTTAAGAGCCATTAATCAAATTAACTTAACCCTATCATGTGGCATTAATTACTTAATGCACCTTCACCTCTCACATTAGACTTTGTTGTGGTTACTAGTTAAGCCGGTCGGTTCCGGGTAGCTTTACACCACAACTTGGTCTAACCTCGGGTTCAAGCACAACATGACCAACTTCTCACATTGGGTCCTATTGTTTGCAACTACTAGTTAGGCCGGTCGGTTCCGGGTAGTTTTACGTTGCAAACTCAACCCAACCTCGAGTTGGCCACACTTATATTATCTAAGTGTCATGTCCATCATGTTTCCCAAAACATGTTACAAGTTTTCAAGCATTTGGGTAGACCTAACTTAATAGGTAAATTCCCAAAGGGTAGACCTAACTTAATAGGTAAATTCCCAAGCTTACGTTTTTATGCATACTTACATGTCAACTTCCATGTTATATTTCAAGTCATGTTTTCAAGTTGTATTTTCATATCATTAGAAATTACCCATAACATAACCCAACGCTTTTAAACTCGCATATACGTTCGCGACAACGTAATGGATTAAAAGAAGAGACTTGGCAAAGGCATGACAAAAATGGATATTAAGCCACAAGTTAATCATGGTGGAAAATGAGGCACAAATGTGTTCATTAACTTGCATGTTACATTCTTAAGCCTCAAAACATGCATAAACCCAAACTTGGCACATAAGCGAATCATGGTGACAAAAGATATGGAATGATGACTAGTAACTCGCATATATCATCATATAAGGGTTATGACTTCATATGCAAGTTGACATAAAGGTTATGAGGGTTCTCATGTTGCCTAATGCAACATTTCAACATAAAGGTTGTAGCTTTTAGCTCACAAGATCAAGATAATGACTTCATAAACTTGCATGACATGATAGCATGTATCATACTCAATGATCAAACCCAAACTTGCAACATGAACATTTAACTTCATAGTTAATATCTAAGAGTAGGGAAAGGGCTTACATTGCTATGAAGGCACAAAAGATATGACAAAGCCCTTATGCAATCAAATAGACCCAAAATACAAGCTCTAACATAAAAACCCTTGAGCCAAAATGATCAAAACCCTTGCTTTATGATGCAAAGATAGAAACTTGACTTGAATGCAAGCTAATGACACTCATACAAGCTTGAAAACACTTGTATGCATGGAAAATCTCTCATAGAAACCATTTAGAAATTTTATGAAGAGAGTGGAGGCCATGAGAGGTAAAATTTTGCCATAGTTTAGTTGCATGAATGAATAATGAGGATTTAGGATAGGTTAGGGTCTTATTTATAGATTAGGCAAGTGTTTTAGGCCAAAGGATTAAACCTAGATTCAATCCAAGCCATCAAAGCATGTCTTGGGGAAGAAGTCAAGTGTAGGAACCATCTAGGGCCTTTAGATTAAAGATGAACCATGAGAACCATCCAAATGCAAAATCTGCATTTGAGCGAATCGGCCCACGGGTTGACAGCCAAACACCCTGGATTAACCCCTAGTCGACCCAGAGGGCTCGGGTCGACCTCAAAAATCGGCCGGTTCGGTTATTCCCCTCTCCCAATTCGCTATTTTGAACATTTTTGCATATTTATTTATTTAATTTTCAATTATATATATATATATATATATCAATATATATATTTCTCTGCGCAACCCATTTCACTTAATTAAGTATACTTTAATTAGGGAATTTTTCGTGAAACTTCGCGAGGCCATATCTTGGTCATACGGACTCCGATTTTCCAAAACTCGGACTCTATTTCGCGTATTTTTCCGAGACGAACACAATGGTGAAGTCCATTTTACCTGATTCCAATTTTAAAATTTAATTCTGCCTTGATTTCTCGTCTTAACATGTTATCGAAATACGGGTTGTTACACCTAGTACCCCGCATATCCATCGATCTCCATGTACGTCTGGACGATCACCAACTGTTTCCATCTTCTTGGGTGTACAGCCCAATCAAGATCATCAGTAATCACCCAAACGACGTGAAGACCTCCGGTCTTCAACCACCGTCTTCATCTTCGACTTATCGTCGTATTAATTATTCAGAATGGGATAAACCCGGTCTTTCCAAATAACTCGCGTATATTTTAAATAAGTGTTACACAAACACAACATACGCCTCATTCCAATTCATCAGTCACTAACCGTAAATTAATCAAGAGAATAATTTCCCAAATATTAACCCCGAAGGCCGAAACCAACATCAGATCAATATCCAGAAAACCATTCTGCTTGGCTAACCGACAGTTAGTTTCTAATTTTCACATTCGTAGGGAAAGGTTCCCATTAATTTTATCCAAGGAAAATTCCTTGAATTTATTCTTTAATCATCTTTTGAATTTCGATTCAACTAGTCGGGATTAACGAACCTTACCGAAGTAATCATTTGTTTTAATTTCCCAATCCCAACCTATTCATCCCATGAAGTAAACTGGTAATACTTCATATCTAACACCACGGTGTTATCGGTAAATTCAATTACCATTTCACGTTCAAATCTAATTAAAGATTTAACTATCGCCTGGAGTAAAACTGGTAATACTCCATTCTCGATCTTTTCAATCTAATTAAAGATTCATTAAAACTCCACTTAGTTTTAATCGTTAACTGGGTTAAAGAATCCGTGTCATTTAAAAACACGGTTCACGATAAACCCAAAACCACGTTCCATTAATTATCGGATTAAAGAACGAGTGTTATTTAAAACACTGTCCACGATAAACCCAAAAATCAATATCAATTCAATTCCAATTAAATATCATTTAATTGTTACGCTTCATTAAATCTAAATAAAAAGATTTAATCTTTTCTCAACTGGGTTCAAGAACAGTGTTAATGAAGACACCATTCACGACAAACCCCAAATCACATTTGATATTCAATACAAGGCTCTGAATAGAAAATATATCGGCTAATATTCAATATCAAAATCTACGATTAACAAATGTCGTATTGGAAATAACGATATAAATATATATCTTTCAAATTTCCATAACAACACCTGTATAATCACGAATTCAAACATCGAAATATTCCGAAGACAACTTCGATTCAAATCCACTCCAATGCAATCATTGGAAATTCTGGTTATTTTTAAAACCCTTTTCAAATTCAATTTATTTATTTAAAAATAAATAGAATTATAATTCTAGTTCAAAACTAGTTCATTTCGATAAAAATCTATTTTTATCTCTTCAAATATGGAGTTTTTCATCCCAATTCTTTCTAAATCATTTCTTATGATTTTACACAAATTATTACTATTTTTAATAATTTTATCAAGGCCCGTACAGTCGATTTCCACCAATGGCCATCGAACTGCACTTACAGCGACCTTTTTCAAATTTGATTTGGACGTATCTCCAAATTCAACTGTTAGATTTCAAATTTCTAATATTCATTAGAAAGCTCTTTTCGATACGAACCCAACGGTTCCGGTTTTAGGAGAATCCGACGGTCGGATCTCCCGCAATATCCGTTCGAAGTCAATGGTCGAAATTCGCGAACTGCCGCGGCGCGGCGCGTTCTATTCAGGCCATTATATTATATATATATAATATATATAATATATACTTTGTCGATTTCAATTCAAAACGTGTTTTATAAATCGTTTTTAAATTCATTTTCAAAACGGTTTCAACTTCATATTCAATTTCAATTCGAATTCATTTCTATTTAATTTCAATTCGAATTCATTTCTATTTAATTTCAATTCGAATTCATTTCTATTTAATTTCAATTCGAATTCATTTCTATTTAATTTCAATTCGAATTCATTTCTATTTAATTTCAATTCGAATTCATTTCTTTTCAAAATTTCAGATTTTGAAATCACTTTCGATATTCATTATAAAATGAATAAAATCGATATAAATATCGTTCACGTCAAAATGGCGTCAATCTAATCAATACGGCTTCATATATTTCGATTTTCAAATATTCTATTTCAAATATTTCTTTTTCAAATATTTCTATTTTAAAACTGGAATGAGGCCCAATCAATTACCATATAATGTTAATTATATGGATTTTCTACAACACATGTATATATCAACAACGATGAATAATCAACCATCATCCAAAGTGCATTCTACACTATATAAGCATCAAATATAAATATTCAACGCTTATAACAGCCTGTCAATCAATCGATCGACATACAACTAAACAATCGGGATTAGTGTACGTCAAATATCATCCCAATACCCGTGTGGGGTTTCAAGCAATCAAACACAGATTTTTATTTGTGCAGTTGGGCGATGTGTAAAATTTATCGTCCCAATCAATGTCCTTCAAATAGGTGTACATAAACAAACCGTCCTGTTTGTAGATGAATATTTATTTATTCACATTCACGTTAAAAATTATATTTTTAACGATCAAACTATTTTATTCAACCTATGAATATTCTATTCGGTTCATTTATTAAATAAAATGTTATCTTTATTTTTCTAACTTATTTTTAGAAAATTTCGGCGGCATAACGGCACGATACTAGAAACGGGACAAGGCCTAGCCTTATCCCCGGTCTAGTGAAGGCCCACGCCATTCACACATCAGTCAAATCAATTTCATTTCACCAAACAATTCAATTCAAACCAAATAATCTAACCAACTACACAACCAAACAATTAAACAAACAAGTCATCCATGGTCTGTGGATGACGGGTGTCGGGTGCTACTAAACACCGTCTGCATCCTAGTATATATTTATAACTAGAATAATTAAATTGAAAGGTGAGAAGTTCTCACAGATAGCTATTCCATCTTCACGACACTTCATTTATAGAAATCTTCGCCATTCTCGCCTTTTTGTCATCTTCGTTGCCCGTGTCCACTACATATGTAAAAATCACAATTTTATATTTTCACTTCCTATATATAAAAATCAAATTTTTATCTTCACTTCGTTATAAAAATTATATTTTTATACTGCTCTCCTCCTAATAAAGATTATATTTTTTCATTACTCCACATGAATAAAAATCATATTTTTATAATCTTTACTTAATAAAAATCATATTTTTATTTAGATAAATCTCTTCACTTTGTTTAACTAAAAATCTATACTTTCTACTATAGGAAAACTATTCTTTATATTTTAAAATACCATCTTTTTATATGTAAAAATATAATCTTTTTATAATTAAAAATATAATCTTTAGGTTAAAAATCATATCTTGCTCATCGTTAAAAATCAAACCTTGTTCATCATAAAAAAAAATCAAATCTTTGCTTAAATAAATAAAAGAAAACTGAATTTTTTTCTTCAATGTATTCAAATTAAATTAACTAGCTAAGAATTAAAATAAAATAAAATAAAAACTCACATTAAAGGGAAAAGGGGTTTGTTGTGTTCATCGTGGCTGAGGGAGGACTTGCTGTTGACTTCGAGGGGGGTTTGAGGAGGGGAATGGGACACTGAGGTGGCGTCGTCGGGGCAGTTCGAGGAAGGGGGTGGTCGGCGCGGAGGAGCACGGGGAGGCGAGGTCACCGCGGCGCGTTGGTTTCTGCGTCGCTCGAGATGGATGCTCCAGTTCTTGGACTCGCGGAGGGAGAAGCAGGAGAGAGTGGAAGGGGAGGGGTTCGTCTCGGTGAGGGGAGGAAGGGTTCGCCGCCTCCGGCGGTGGTGGTCTGGCAGAGGGCGGCGCCCTTTTTAGGTTTAGTGGGTTTTTTATTTATTTATTTTGGTTCGTTCGATTTCACTGAGGGGAGAGAGAAGAGGAAATAAGGGGGCATAATATAATTTATAATATTTAATTAATTTTAGTTTCAAAAAGGTACCTTTTTATTTTGATCTCAAAACGAGACCCACCGACTGTCGTCCCTAGCTAATTACCCCCTTTCCGAACACAATGGGATATGTACCGCAGGCTGATTCGGCTGTTACAATCAGTTCCCGTTAAATTTACATTTAAATCGCTATATTGAATTTTAAACGTACGTTTCAATTTACCGGGGCCACATACTAACTCTAAAAATCCTCGAAAAATATTTTCTAGCTTCGTATTGACGATACGGTCCTAACAAAACTAGTTTCGTCGAATTCTGAGACCGTTAGAAAAATGGCCATTTTCCAGTCGATTAAAATCAACTGAAACTGGTCAAACGCGTTTTCCTTTGCCACGCTCACATATTGATTCGAAAAATTATGAAATTTGGAACCTAGCAATAATTTGACATCACGGACCCAACAAAAGTGGTTTCGTCAAAATCAGAGGTCGTTTGCAAAATTTCCATTTTTAAGGTCCTGAATTCCATAGCGACTATTCAGAATTTTCAACCGGACATATCTTTTGATTCCCGTTATGAAATTTTGATTTTTCGGATTCGTTGGAAAGATAGTCACAATTAGGTTCCATTATTTTTGGTTTCACTAAAATCCGGTTTATTTTGCACCCAGTACATTCAATTGAAGTTTGAAATCGAATTATCGAACTACCACGCCATTTTCAATTCTATTTATAATTATATATAATTATTTATATTCTAACGACGACGTATATAATATATACGTTCGAATTATATTAAAAATAAATTTCTCGTCGATATTATTTAAAATAATTCATTTTAAATAATCAAAATTCGCTAAAATTGCCAAAATAAAAATTTTAAACTGGCCCAGATTTTCGGGTTGTTACAGAACATTACCGTTCTCCTTCTCCTTTCCAACTCTTCCTCCTCCACCCCGTGAAGTCCAGCTCGAAGCCAACCTCAATGTCTCGTCGTACTGGAGTTTCAGGCCAACACAGTAGAAGACATCAACATAAATTTCCATGCAACACCTCAGTTTATTCCCAAATGATGTTATTCGATGTACTAGACCCAAATCCAGCACTTAAAACATGAATCAAAGCTCGAAACTCCACCAATTTCAAGCCCTAATGCTCGCTGGAAAAAGGACATCGACAACCGTGTGTTTGAATGCTTCAGAAATGATACCAACTGAAGAGAAACTCCCAAGAAACTCAAATATATAAGTATTAAAATTTATAGTATTTGTTTTGATTTTTATTCTTTTCCTGTTTTCGTTTGAGGATGGAAAGCGAGTGGCGGATTTTTGTTGTTGGCTAAAGTGAGAAATAGATAGGGTTAGGTTGGGATGTTATAGGTATTTATAGGAAATCTAAAAAAATTTATATTAAATTTTATATTCATTTATAATCAACTATTGTTCGTATTTTTCCTTTAAAATTCCTGTAATCACACACAATACCCAAAAATCATGAAACTGGACAAGCAGCTACAGTTCGACATTACGGACCCAACGAAACTGGTTTCGTCGAATTCCGACTCTGTTTGCTCACACAGCGTATTTTTAACCATCAAAATACTGACTGTTTTCCACATTAAAATCCCATACGGCCACATATTGACCCCAAAAATCACGAAAATTGACATCTAACAATAATTTAACATTGCGGATCCAACAAAATTAGGTTTGTCAAAAACAGAGGTCGTTTGCAAAACTGGCTATTTTTAAAGCTCTAAATAACCCATGTAAATTGTAACACCCCACCTCCGCTAGGGTCACTCTTTCGGGGGCACTAGCTTCTGGGGGGCGTTAGAACTGGGTAAGCATGCATAATGATATATCAAGGCAGAACAAGAACATAAATATATATGTAAAACAGAGTAAGTGAGAATAAAACAGGGGAATATCTCAAACCATCTCAAAACAAGTCTAGTACATCATAAAGTCAACTGCCAAAATAAACATGTCTAGTACATCATAAACAGAAATACTGAAATACATAGTGCTATCCCCAAAATAAAGATGATAAACCATAGCGAGCTCAATGTCCAGACATACATGAGCTATCCAGCAAACAAGCAAGCGATCCAAGCTAAGCACCACTGTTCCCTCCCTGAGAACCTGGGGGGGGGGGGAAACGGAAGAAAAGAAGCGAAAGAAAACAGGTCAGTCAAAAAGACTGGTAAGCCCTACTACGATCAGTCTATAAACTAATAAAGTTAGCATCATGATGGAAACTGAGATGAACATACTGGCAATAGATAAAGGTGTCATCACATAAAGAAGATTAAGCTTTGCACCACAGTGTACTAGCAAACTAACATAACAGGTATTGATCCCTCAGCCCAAACTTTGGCCCAATAACATGAGGTGACCTTAATACAAGGTCCAGCCCAACGGTCTAGTCGATCGGCTCCCTATAAACCTAACATGTCAAGTGTTGGTGTCCATACGGCCCACATATGGTTGTAGTCAGACTATGCTGGGTCCACCTTCGGGTGTATCAAGCCCTCGGGTGTCAACCCCAGACACCTAAGCAATAATGCACAGTCTAAACCTACTGGTACCCGTGCCTCGAGTTTGTCCAACACCGGACTACGTGCACGTCCGTAGCCCGCCTGGACCCGCACCGCTGTACCACTCAGCCGTCGCTTTGGTCGCTTACATCAGTCCAGTAATCGTGCCCCGCCCTAGCCTAGCCTCTAGGGTTGTGAATGATACCAAACTGGGATTACTGCTGGAACAGACCACGTTGCTAGGGTTTTCTAAGAGGGTTAAGTGTGGTTTAACCCCTCACTAATAATGGATTAAATTAGTTAAGTGTAACCAACAGTTCACCACTTAACCCCATTTAATCCCTCGTATCCCCAAAATTGGTTAAGTATTAGTGGGCCATGACTTAACCCTAATCATGAGGCATTAATTAATTTAATGCACCCAACCTCTCACGTTAGACCTTGTTGTGGTTACTAGTTAGGCCGGGCGGGTCCGGGTAGGTTTACACCACAACTTAGTCTAACGTCGGGTTTCACGTGCAACATGACCAACTACTCACATTGGGTCCTATTGCTTGTAGCCACTAGTTAAGCCGGTCGGTTCCGGGTAGGTTTATGCTACAAACTCAACCCAACCTCGAGTTGGCCACACTTATGTTTTCTAAGTGTCATGTCCACTTTATTTTCAAAACATAATTACAAGTTTAACAAATACTTGGGTAGACCTAACTTAATAGGTAAATTCCCAAGGGGTAGACCTAACTTAATAGGTAAATTCCCACTCTTATATTTTCATGTATTTTAAGTTTTACCCAAACCCCCCAACGTCATTCTATCGCTTACATATTCGTCATAACGCATAAAGGATAGAAAGAGGGAACTTGACACAACATACATGATGAATCTTACATATCATAATAAACATGCATAACATGTTAGACTTGCATAACATGGCATAGTGAACTTGCATAAACATGCATAACCCAATAAACTTGCAAATCATGGCATAGTGACCTTGCATAAACATGCATAACTCAATAAACTTACAAATCATGGCTTAGTGAACTTGCATAAACATGCATAACTTGTCAAACATGCATAACATGGCATAGTGAACTTGCATAAACATGCATAACTCAATAAACTTGCAAATCATGGCATAGTGAACTTGCATAAACATGCATAACCCAATAGACTTGCAAATCATGGCATAGTGACCTTGCATAAACATGCATAACTCAATAAACTTACAAATCATGGCTTAGTGAACTTGCATAAACATGTATAACTCAATAAACTTGCATAAATCCCAACTTTCATCACATATTAACTTTAGAGTTTCTAAAATGAAGGTAAGAGGGCTTACAAATATTATGAAGACACAAATCTACAAGTAAAGATTGAGAAGCCCTTTATGCAAGCATAAAAACCCAAAACAAAGCTCCAATAAGAAACACCCTTAACAAAAATCCCAAAAACTCTAGCTTAGCAAATAAAACTTGCAACTTGATGATGTATGCAAGCTAATGATAATTCATACAACTTAGAAATGCTTGTATGAACATCATAATCTTCATAGGAATGATTTATGAAGAGGGTAGAGGCTAGGGTTTTTAAGTGGAGGCCATTTGAGAAATCAATTTGACATAGTTTGGTTGCTAGAATGAATAATGGGGTTTTAGGGTAGGATTAGGGTCATATTTATAGAAGATTAGAGTGTTTTTAGCCCTAGGATTAACCCTAGGTTGAATTAGGTCCATCAGATTTCGGAATTCTCCAGAACCAAGCCACACAACCAAGCCCAGATCAGAAATGGTGCGCCAGGCAAAACTGCCCGGCCACCCCGTGTCGACAGGGCTGTCGACAGGGCAGTCGACACCCTTAGACCCCTGTCGACATGCCTGTCGACTTGTGGGGTCTTGGCGGGAGTTTTCCCGCCTGACGCCAGTTGTGCCCTAACCCTTGTTTTTAACTTAAAATTTAAATCTGTTTTTAATATGGAAATTTCTGAAAACTTCAATGGGCCTTAACTGGGTCATACGGACTCCGATTTTCGAAAACTCGGACTCTATTTCGCGTATTTTTCCGAGACGAACGCAATGGCATAGCCCGTTTCCCTTGATTCAGATTTTATAATTAAATTCTGCCTCGATTTATATTATAACAGGTTATTAAAAATACAGGTTGTTACATTCTCCCCTCCTTAAAGGATTTCGTCCCCGAAATCTTCGAGTTAGGAAGAACATATCCTACCATCCAACATCCATCTACTCAAAACATCATCCACGAGCAACCATTGTCCTTAAAAGATTCTAAATGCTGTATGAACATATGCAAAAGTGTGTGTATATGTACTTATCTAATGCAAAGATCAATGCAAAATATGTTAGTGAAATGTATCCATATGTATGCAAATTCCTAACATAATGTATAATATCTACTTGCGTGCTCAATCATACATCCATATGCAACATCCATGTGATAGCATACAAATTTCATCCAAGAAGAAGCATAAACACTCATGCACATGCAATATGAGGAGTGTGTGAGCCGATCTAGTGCCTAATGTGTATCATGCATCCACGAGTAACCACTTGCAAACACTTGCAACCACTTGCAACCATCAACCATAACATGTCTCAAACACATGTTTCATCCAAAGGATTCTACCTAAGGTTCTCATGATAAGATAGATACGATGAACTAGATAAACTAGATAGACATGGAAAGATAAAGAGATTGAGAGTGTACCCTCAAAAAGGAATGGATAAAGCCTACGCATCTTCTCTTCAGTTTCCCAAGTTGCGTCTTCCTCGGCTTCACCCCATTGAACCTTCACCAACTTGACCTCACGATTCCTTAGCTTCTTGATCTCTGTCCCTAAGATACGAATCGGAGCTCTCCTCAAGGTAGCTTCTTTCTCTACTTCCACATCTTCTAGAACACTTGGCTCAACCACCTCTGCTGACTTATGCAAACACTTCCGGAGATGCGAAACATGAAAAACATTATGCACTCCAGCTAGCTTCTCGGGCAATTCCACTCTATAGGCCATCTGCCCGATCCTCTCTATAACTGGAAACGGTCCAACAAACCTTGGTGCTAACTTTCCTACTGCTCCAAACCGAACCACATTCCGCAAAGGAGAAACCTTCACGAAAACCATATCCCCAACATTAAACTCCAAATCAGTCCTTCGCCTATCAGCATAAGATTTCTGTCTGTCTTGGGCCGCCTTCATCCGTCTTCTAATCAACTCGACCTTCTCGGATGTATCTCTAATCATGTCAGGTCCAAGTATAAGCTTATCTGTAGTCTCCCACCAACATGTAGGTGACTTGCACGGTCTCCCATATAAAGCCTCAAATGGTGCCATCCCAATGCTCGCCTGATAACTGTTATTATAAGCAAATTCCACAAAAGGAAGATGGTCTTCCCAAGTACCACCAAAATCCAGAATGCAAAGCCTCAACAAGTCCTCAAGTACCCTATTCACCCTTTCTGTCTGACCGTCCGTTTGTGGGTGATAAGCCGTACTCAGGTTCAACCTCGTGCCCATAGCTTCCTGCAAACTGTTCCAGAACTGACTAGTAAAGATGGGGTCTCGGTCACTGACTATGCTAGAAGGGACTCCATGTAGTCGTACTATCTCACGAAGATATACTGATGCTAGTCCAGATGCGGTCCTTTTGCTCTTCACCGGAATGAAATGAGCACTCTTCGTAAGTCTATCTACAATAACCCAAATGCTCGTATTCCTTTTCCTTGACCTTGGTAGCCCATCAATAAAATCCATGGAGATACTCTCCCACTTCCAAAGTGGAACGTCTAGAGGATGCAATAGCCCACCGGGCTTCTTTGACTCGGCCTTAACTTGCTGGCAAATGATACATCTAGAGACAAACTCTGCCACATCCTTCTTCATCCCAGGCCAGAAGAAAATGCGCTTCATATCCTTATACATCTTATCTCCACCCGGATGTATAGTCAACTTGGAGCGATGTGCTTCCTCAAGAACTTTCCTCACCAAGTCTTCCACCATTGGAACACAAAGCCTTCCGTCTTTCCTCAGCCAACCCTTATCATCTATAGAATATCGAGCAAGGTGACTAGATGTCTCCCCTTGAATCAGCTTATCCATAATCTCAATTATCTGAGGGTCTTCCTTCTGTGAAGCCCCAACTTGATCCAGAAGGGTAGGCCTGAGCTCAAGAGATGCTAAAGAACCGGTCATCGACTCAACTGCCAAAGAGAAATCATAGGTTGCCAAGAACTCTAAATTCCTCATCTCAACAAATAGAGGACTTAGTGTCAACCTTTTTCTACTCAACGCATCCGCTACAACATTCCCCTTGCCAGGGGTATAGGCTATATCAAAATCGTAGGACGCCAAGAATTCCATCCACCTTTGCTGCCTCAAGTTCAGATACTTCTGCGAAAAGAGATACTTCAAAGACTTATGATCAGTATACAGCTCAAATCTCTCTCCCAGAAGATAATGACGCCAAGCCTTGAGTGCATATACTATCGCTGCCAGCTCTAGATCATGAGTGGGATAATTCTTCTCATGCACCTTAAGTTGCCTACCACCAAAACATATAACTCTGCCTTCTTGCATCAGAACGACGCCCAATCATGTGCCACAAGCATCAGTGTACACGGTAAACATCTTACCACCATCGGGTAAAGCTAGAACTGGTGCTGAGGTAAGGGCTCTCTTGAGTCTCTGAAAAGCAAGCTCACAATCCATATCCCAAGCAAAAACTAAGTTCTTCTTCGTCAACTTAGTAAGAGGAGCGGATATCTTCGCGAAGTCCTTGATGAACTTCCGGTAAAAACCTGCAAGACCTAGAAAACTTCTTACTTCGGTTGCATTCCTTGGAGTCTTCCAATCCTGCACAGCAACTACTTTAGCGGGATCCACCGCCAAGCCTTGCTTAGATACTATATGCCCAAGGAACCGAACTTCCCTTCTCCAAAAGTGACACTTGGAGAACTTGGCCTTTAACTGATGCGCTCTAAGCGTATCCATCACCTCTACAAGATGCCTCGCGTGCTCCTCTTCATCCTTAGAGAAGATCAGAATATCATCCACAAAGACCACGACAAACTTGTTCAAGAACTCTCGAAACACCCTACTCATCAAGTCCACGAAATACGCGGGTGCATTCGTCAAACCGAACGGCATAACAAGCCATTCAAAGAATCCATCTGGAGTTCTGAATGCAGTCTTGTCTATACTATCTTCAGCCACTCTGAGCTGATGAAATCCAGTAGCAAGATCAAGCTGAGAGAAAACAGAAGCACCAACAAGCTGGTCAAAAAGATCATCAATCCTCGGTAATGGGTGTCTGTTCTTCTTAGTCAGCTTATTCAACTCTCTATAGTCCACACAAAGTCGAAGAGAACCATCTGCCTTAGTAGCAAACACCACAGGCGCTCCCCATTCGGATATACTTCGTCTGATGAAGTTCTTCTCAAGCAACTCCTTCACTTGCTTGCTGAGCTCCCGCCTCTCACGCGGAGCCATGTGCCGAACGGGCAAAGAAACAGGCTTAGCATTATCCACCAGATAAATGCGAAAATCAATCTCTCGTTTAGGGGGCAACCCCTTAACTTCTTCAAAAACATCGGGATAATCTCGGACCACCCTTACAGACTGAAGGGTTTCCTCTGACGAGTCGAGAGATTCAAGATAGCACAACATGACGGGATCCTTCGGATTGCATGAAATCTCTAAGGTGTTGCCAAGGCGAGTCACAAGCCTCACAACCCTATGCTCACAATCAAGAATGGCTCCATGTCTAGACAGCCAATCCATGCCCAAAATCAATCCGTATCCCCTGAAACCAAGAACATACGCACTACACAAGAACTCTACACTGAGTATAGAGATCCTCAGATCCTCACATATCATAGATAGATGAGCAGAACCCCCAATGGGATTCGAAACACAAACGGGATCATCCACTAAGCTAGTACTAAGGTGCAAACTATCAACAAGATCAGATGAAATAAAGCTATGTGATGCACCAGAATCAAACAAGGTACGAACTGGAAGATCGGAAACATAAACAAGGTTCTCAACAGAAACACTACCTCGATCAGGAACTGGAGCGGTATTGAGAGCATGAACTTGCCCTCCTGAAGGTCCAGCACGCTGAGTCTTTTTCGGGCATTCCTTGCTGAAGTGTCCAGTCTCACCACAGGAAAAACATCCACCACTAAGCTTCCTTTTCTTCTTCCTACAATCCTTAGCAAAGTGTCCAGGCGCACCACAGTAATTGCACTTTCCCTTGCCTTTGTTGTTGTTCCCCTTCTTGTTCTTGCTCTGATTCCCCTGACTGCTTTGACCACCTTGATTGCCTTTACCCTGAGAATCAGTCTTCTTTGCTTGAGTATCACTCGACTTGACCTCTTTCTTTCCATCTCCCTGAAGTAGAGCCATATCGACCAAACTCTCAAAAGTAGCCCCATGCGGAATATGTGACATCGCCAAACCCTGCAGCGGCTCATTCAACCCTCTAGCAAATCGAAGAGCCTTCTTCTCAGGAGTGTTCACCATATCCAAACCAAAACGGGCCAGCTGATTAAACTTGTTCACATACTCCTTGACAGACATATCACCTTGCTTTAATGCAACGAACTTCTCCATCTGTAAATTCGCCTCAGCAGAAGATAGAAACTTGGCCACAAATCTAGCCCTCAAATCGGCCCAAGTCCCCACAGGCCTCGTCCCATTGGTGACATCCCACCAATAGGCTGCTTCGTCCTTCAAAAGCCACACCGTCAATAAGATCTTCCTCTCGTCATCAATCCTAAAGATAGCAAACAAGTCCTCAGTGTCCTTCAGCCAATTCCTAGCTTCAACAAAAGAATCCGTGCCTAGGAAATTCTTGCCTCACATCGCCTTGAAGTCTTTACAAACCTTCGTGAACTCAACCTGAGGATGCTGAGGGGGAGGAGGAGGAAGAGGAGCCTCAGCAACTGGAGGAGGAGGAACAGGAACCACCGGAGGAGGGACATTAGGGGGAGGATTCTCAACTACAGGAGGAGGAGTGGGAGTAGGGTTTGCGGGGCCAGCTGCCGCCCAAGCTTCAAGAAGTCTCCTATACCAGAGTGGTACGTTTACTCCATCCGGGATGGCAAGATTCTCAGCCATACTGAAACGAAAGATAAGATAAGATTAGGTCAAGGGAACGAAGGATAACGCTAATGGCTTTTTGGGGAATAGCCTTTTAAAATACTAGACTTTTCTTTGGAAAATACTTTATACTTGTTTTGAAAATAGTTTTTCAAAAGTCTTTTTTAAAAACTTTTTGTTCTTTCTTGTAAACCATATGCTCTGATACCAAATTTGTAACACCCCACCTCCGCTAGGGTCACTCTTTCGGGGGCACTAGCTTCTGGGGGGCGTTAGAACTGGGTAAGCATGCATAATGATATATCAAGGCAGAACAAGAACATAAATATATATGTAAAACAGAGTAAGTGAGAATAAAACAGCGGAATATCTCAAACCATCTCAAAACAAGTCTAGTACATCATAAAGTCAACTGCCAAAATAAACATGTCTAGTACATCATAAACAGAAATACTGAAATACATAGTGCTATCCCCAAAATAAAGATGATAAACCATAGCGAGCTCAATGTCCAGACATACATGAGCTATCCAGCAAACAAGCAAGCGATCCAAGCTAAGCACCACTGTTCCCTCCCTGAGAACCTGGGGGGGGGGGGAAACGGAAGAAAAGAAGCGAAAGAAAACAGGTCAGTCAAAAAGACTGGTAAGCCCTACTACGATCAGTCTATAAACTAATAAAGTTAGCATCATGATGGAAACTGAGATGAACATACTGGCAATAGATAAAGGTGTCATCACATAAAGAAGATTAAGCTTTGCACCACAGTGTACTAGCAAACTAACATAACAGGTATTGATCCCTCAGCCCAAACTTTGGCCCAATAACATGAGGTGACCTTAATACAAGGTCCAGCCCAACGGTCTAGTCGATCGGCTCCCTATAAACCTAACATGTCAAGTGTTGGTGTCCATACGGCCCACATATGGTTGTAGTCAGACTATGCTGGGTCCACCTTCGGGTGTATCAAGCCCTCGGGTGTCAACCCCAGACACCTAAGCAATAATGCACAGTCTAAACCTACTGGTACCCGTGCCTCGAGTTTGTCCAACACCGGACTACGTGCACGTCCGTAGCCCGCCTGGACCCGCACCGCTGTACCACTCAGCCGTCGCTTTAGTCGCTTACATCAGTCCAGTAATCGTGCCCCGCCCTAGCCTAGCCTCTAGGGTTGTGAATGATACCAAACTGGGATTACTGCTGGAACAGACCACGTTGCTAGGGTTTTCTAAGAGGGTTAAGTGTGGTTTAACCCCTCACTAATAATGGATTAAATTAGTTAAGTGTAACCAACAGTTCACCACTTAACCCCATTTAATCCCTCGTATCCCCAAAATTGGTTAAGTATTAGTGGGCCATGACTTAACCCTAATCATGAGGCATTAATTAATTTAATGCACCCAACCTCTCACGTTAGACCTTGTTGTGGTTACTAGTTAGGCCGGGCGGGTCCGGGTAGGTTTACACCACAACTTAGTCTAACCTCGGGTTTCACGTGCAACATGACCAACTACTCACATTGGGTCCTATTGCTTGTAGCCACTAGTTAAGCCGGTCGGTTCCGGGTAGGTTTATGCTACAAACTCAACCCAACCTCGAGTTGGCCACACTTATGTTTTCTAAGTGTCATGTCCACTTTATTTTCAAAACATAATTACAAGTTTAACAAATACTTGGGTAGACCTAACTTAATAGGTAAATTCCCAAGGGGTAGACCTAACTTAATAGGTAAATTCCCACTCTTATATTTTCATGTATTTTAAGTTTTACCCAAACCCCCCAACGTCATTCTATCGCTTACATATTCGTCATAACGCATAAAGGATAGAAAGAGGGAACTTGGCACAACATACATGATGAATCTTACATATCATAATAAACATGCATAACATGTTAGACTTGCATAACATGGCATAGTGAACTTGCATAAACATGCATAACCCAATAAACTTGCAAATCATGGCATAGTGACCTTGCATAAACATGCATAACTCAATAAACTTACAAATCATGGCTTAGTGAACTTGCATAAACATGCATAACTTGTCAAACATGCATAACATGGCATAGTGAACTTGCATAAACATGCATAACTCAATAAACTTGCAAATCATGGCATAGTGAACTTGCATAAACATGCATAACCCAATAGACTGGCAAATCATGGCATAGTGACCTTGCATAAACATGCATAACTCAATAAACTTACAAATCATGGCTTAGTGAACTTGCATAAACATGTATAACTCAATAAACTTGCATAAATCCCAACTTTCATCACATATTAACTTTAGAGTTTCTAAAATGAAGGTAAGAGGGCTTACAAATATTATGAAGACACAAATCTACAAGTAAAGATTGAGAAGCCCTTTATGCAAGCATAAAAACCCAAAACAAAGCTCCAATAAGAAACACCCTTAACAAAAATCCCAAAAACTCTAGCTTAGCAAATAAAACTTGCAACTTGATGATGTATGCAAGCTAATGATAATTCATACAACTTAGAAATGCTTGTATGAACATCATAATCTTCATAGGAATGATTTATGAAGAGGGTAGAGGCTAGGGTTTTTAAGTGGAGGCCATTTGAGAAATCAATTTGACATAGTTTGGTTGCTAGAATGAATAATGGGGTTTTAGGGTAGGATTAGGGTCATATTTATAGAAGATTAGAGTGTTTTTAGCCCTAGGATTAACCCTAGGTTGAATTAGGTCCATCAGATTTCGGAATTCTCCAGAACCAAGCCACACAACCAAGCCCAGATCAGAAATGGTGCGCCAGGCAAAACTGCCCGGCCACCCCGTGTCGACAGGGCTGTCGACAGGGCAGTCGACACCCTTAGACCCCTGTCGACATGCCTGTCGACTTGTGGGGTCTTGGCGGGAGTTTTCCCGCCTGACGCCAGTTGTGCCCTAACCCTTGTTTTTAACTTAAAATTTAAATCTGTTTTTAATATGGAAATTTCTGAAAACTTCAATGGGCCTTAACTAGGTCATACGGACTCCGATTTTCGAAAACTCGGACTCTATTTCGCGTATTTTTCCGAGACGAACGCAATGGCATAGCCCGTTTCCCTTGATTCAGATTTTATAATTAAATTCTGCCTCGATTTATATTATAACAGGTTATTAAAAATACAGGTTGTTACATAAATATCTAAATATATTTAAAAATAATTAAATTTAATATTTAAAAATAAATATTATCGTATATATTCACTATAGAATATCATATAGCTCCACCGGGATTTATAACTTGATATTTCAAAGTTCGCAGTTATATTGATATTCGATTTATATTTAAATCCCTTTTAAAATATAAATAAATCATTATAAATTATAAAGGAATTCCATAGCGACTTTTCTAAAATTTGATTTGGACATAACTCAAAATCTACACAATGAAATCCCGATTTTTCTCTTCCATTAGAAAAATATACTTCACCAGCTCCGAACGTTTCTTGTTTCACAGAAATCCAATTTAAAATGGACCCTGTATATTCAGTTGAAGTTCAAATCGCCAAATTACGAACTGCAGCGCCATTTCGAGCTCGATTTTAATTATAATATAAATTATACGTTCAAATGTCATTCAAATAATATATTCGTTATTCGAATTCAATTCCAAACTGAATTATATATTTTGAATTGTCCAGTTCACACTATATAGTCAATTCTCTATTTCCGACTATTTCAGAATTAACTATATTATTCTATTATTTAAATTAATTAATTAATCAATATTATTTAATTAAACAACCATTTAATTCTCTAAAACATTATTCAAATAATTAAATTAATTAATTATTTGATCGTACAAATATGGGACTTTACATTCTTCCGCCCTTAAAATATTTTCGTCCTCGAAATTGCTAAGGTAGACAACAAACCCTATTAACTGCGTTAAAAATTATTTGGCTTACTTATTAACTTTAGATTCAATTGAACCAACTGATTTCAATTAAAATATTAATATATTCCTCTCAACGAAAATTTTCAAAAATCCTAAAAATTTTCTAACACCTGAAATTTTCGAAAAAAATTTGCCAGCACCTCCTTTGTACTGGTCAATCGGTACAACTACAACTCGCCTCTCTGGGCCATCTCCAACCCAAAAGAAAATCAAACAGCCAAGCGGCTTGCCAAATCGGCTCATAAATCTCATGCATATACCAAATATAAACTTGTACCTTTTTTTGGGCATATCATTATATCATTCCCATCTGTTACCAATTCTGCTTATACCAATGTATCCATTCCAATTGATCACCAATTAATTTATTCTCAACCAATTATTCGCTTATATCCAAACCATAATATCATTTCAAGATCGAATTCAATCCTCGATTCCAAACTCTTAACATACCAGTCCAATTCCATTTTGGATTATCTCTAATCCAATCTAATTCGATATTTCTATCTCAATTCATTTTCCAATTAACTGGTTTCAATTAAATTTCTATTTCTATTTGCTTTTACAAATTCTAACTTAATTTGTTTCAATCCAAACAATCTCCCCCAGGGAATTTCAAATATTAGCCTTTCCAAAAATCAAAAATCCTTTTCTGGAATTTCAAAACAACTTGTTTTTCAAGATAATTCAAAAACAAAATCTTTGGTAGTAATCCGCCACTTAGAACTCGAAAATGAACACCGATGATGTCCGGATCAACATCGGAATTTATTCTCCAACGACCGAAGTGAGTTCAATACTATATCACTTTCAAAACCATTTCTAAATACTTCCATTTTGAAATTAATTCAAAATATCATTTGCAATGCTTTAAACAATTTAAAATCTCCCAGGATTTTAGAATTCTCATATTTTTAATCCAAATCCGTTAACAAACACTTATTCAAATTTCCAGGGTTCTAATTTCAATTTTGATTTAAATTCAGATTTAATTCAAATGATTCCATATATCACACTTATGTAAATTCTGATTGGTTATTTACATAACCATTTCTATTTATAATCTTACTCGATTATAATAACAACCACTATCTCCAATATATTATAATTCCAATATCTATATTTTCTTTATATCAAAATATAGTTTGGGAAAAATTATTTCATTTACCCTCTTTCAAAACATATCGTGTCGACCCATCGTATTCGAGTGTTTATCAACTCCTACCGATACAGTGGATCAAACGAATCGACCATAACCCATAAACAGCTCAACCAACAAATCTCCACAATATAAAACCATTTTTATATAAAATAACAAATATGCGCTCATATATATACACTCAAACTCAATCTAGGGTATTGCTAACCCCATCTTTACTGAGTCACGCCACAGAGCCAGACTAATCACTTAACCTTCGCTCTGGTACCACTATAACGACCCAGGGATTTTGCGATCCTGGATATCGGCATACAACACTATGTCGACTATTCAAGCATCGGAAACACCAGATAGTCCATGAAAGAAGTTAGAGGGTGAGAATAGACAAGATAGAAACTTAGAATAGAAGAAGAAGAACATACAACATCAGAGTAAACACGAATCTCACAATGGAACGAATAAATATATTTCATAACATAACTTTGAAATAAAACAGTATCTGTATACAATACCATTATTAGAGTATAATACTTACAACACAGCGGAAATAACAATAGCTATATGATCCTGAAGCCTCCTGCTCTAGCTCTTTAAGTATCTGTAAATCCCGACTACTTGACTGCCCATACAAAATTGGGCACCCAAGAGTTTAGGGAAAACAAAACAAAATAAACTCTAGGTCAGTCATGTGACTGGTGTGAGTAAACTCAAATCATTTGATTTAACTTTCAAAATCCTTTTGAAACAAAGGATAATCATAAGACCGATCCACACATAAACACGGATGGCTTTTACCTTATGATAACCGAAAATATTTCTAAACTGATACTTGTATGATATTATAATAATGTCTAGATCAAGTAAATAGAAATCTAGCAGAAACACTTGCATCTAATGTTCTACATATATAAAATACAACCAAAACCGCGGGCTCTTATTTGGGGAATGGATTCCAACTATGACAAGGTATGGATCCACCTTCCGCTCAGTGTACTCTAGAAGCGATACACTGGAGTTCAACAAGAACATCTTGTAACTTGGCCACACATGACCGACCATTCATTTCTCTTGAATGTATCGAATATATTACCACCCCTCGGTTAGTATTCCAACATAACCGTTCCCGGGAGATACAGAATTGAAAGAAGTACAAATATCAATATTCTCTAGATGGTGACAATATACCCTAATTTGGTGCGGCCCACTTAGCCATGCTGCCTGCCCGATTTCTGTCATTTCCCAGTTGATGAGGCTTGAGGTTATAATGTATCTCTATACAGAACACGTCTTCATTTACTTTGAATGCCACATCATCATACCCGTAAAATCACAAATTGATTTCCCCAATAATACCACGGGTATAAGCTAAGAGAAACGAATTCCTCCGCCACCAATGTAAATCCATTTTAAATGATCAACTTACGCGATCTACCAGATATACTCTGTTAGACATTCGTCCATTCAAGTTGTCCTAGGACTAGAAAAACCAAAGGCACTATTCAGTACATCCATCTTAGGCAATCTCTACCTAAGATTTATACAATAGCCCTTGCACTTTACTCCGTCTTCAATATATTCAGCATACTTGGTTTTCAATGCTTATGCCAATACAGAGTGGTTCTTCGGATAATAATCCAACCGATCTCTCCATATTAACAATGTAAAAATGGTTAGAAACTTTGATAGTTGGTGATTTAACTATCAAAGGAAAACACGTGTGCAAACAACAATCTTATTTCCAATTGGAATTTCTATTAATCAATCATCATCATCATATATATGTATATATATATATATTCATATTTCCTTGTTTTCTATATTCAGAATATATATGTTATGAACATTGGAAAACATTTCCATTTATTATTTTATATTATTAGAAAATATTTCTGATTCTTATTTGGAGAACATTTCCAAAACTCCTTCATTGGCTTTAAACAGATGTTTAAATAAAACATCTCTAAGCCAACTCAAACCATTACACTCATTAACTAAATTCATTTAACCATCCTTCACGATCAAACCTTAACCATTCCTTAGTTAAGAAGGGAGTCAATCAAGTTGGGGTATAATTACTTCTTAGACCTTAACTGAACAATGTTTTAACTTCTGAATAGACAAATTTTATCTTTTAAATCTTTAATAAACTTCCTTACGTAACTATCGGATTCTATTTACGAATCCACTTCTTTTACAGAAACCATTTGATTATAACTATGGTGTTATAATTCCATGCTTCCGAAATATAATAACTTAAGTATAACTCTTATTATTAATTTGAATTAATAAATTTAATTAATAAATAAATCTTGATTCAAAACCCGGAAAGTATAATAATACTTTCCTGAATTCGATATAATCGAATTCAACTTATAACTCTCTTCCGAGTGACCTCTATTCGATTTCTCTTTTCGAATATCCTATATTCGATTAATTCCTTTTTTTTGAATAACTTAATTCGATTATCTCCTTCGAATAACTAAATTCAATTAACTCTTCTCCAAATAAACTATATTCGATTAACTCCTTTGAATAACTAAATTCGATTAACTCCTTCGAATAGCTAAATTCGATTAACTCTTCTCCGAATAAACAATATTCCATTAACTCTAATTGATTATGTGACGACCCAAACTTCCCAGTAAAGGAAAGCCTGGATTGCTTTGAGAACAACACGTATTAGAACACAAACTGGGGAACATTTTATTGCTGATTACAACAATTACATCAGAGTACAAGAAAGTAACAGAGTATGAATACTTATTACATAATAGGAATACAAAAATATCAGAGTTTTAAATTACATTTAAATAGCAGCGGAAAAATAATACAAATATACAACTGGAAGGAATACACGGATACAGAGCTTTCCGAATACCTCTTCAGTTGTAAGCCAGGATCCTGTAAAAATATCTGCAAAAAGCTACTCAACTGCCCGTGTGGAAAATATGGGCACCCGAGTTTGCCAGTGCAACAAACTACAGGTCAGTCATGGGACTGGTATGAGAAATCTAACTTAACTATCTAATAATAAGGCTAATCACAGGACCACGCCGCTAACGCGGAACGGTTTACTCCATTGGATTGCCAGTGAATAAAATAAAGTAAAACGCTAAACAACGCAATGCTTTTTAGAAAAATGAAACCATTATAAGACCCAAGTCCTATCACACAATGCAACGCAAACCGGAGGATAGGGTTTTACCTTATAATAGTCAAAAAATGCTTGATACGATAAAACGGATTTAGTATTAGTGTGTATATGTTCTAATAAAAACATTTCAATCATAATGTATCAATCATAGACGGCATGGGTACCATATATCATGTCGCCATACTAGTTCTACATTCAAAACCGCAAAGTCGTATTGGAAATTGGATTTCCATCATGAGTCGAGGCTAGGGGCAAGCTCCTCTCCGATTAGAGACACTCTAGCAAATGCCTCAGGATCCCCCGCAGTGAACCCTTGGATGCGGTAGGGCCGGTCCCCGCCTATCGGCAAAGGATTAGTTATGCCTGAACACACGTTTCCCGGTTCCTTTGAACCTATAGTATGACCACTAACGGCCTATAAAAATCCGAGGCGCCTCAAAATCCATCATCCACATAAGTAAAATGCCAGCCAGTTTAAGCATTGACACCACTTCTAGCTAGAAAGAAACGTGTGCACTCCCTACGATCCATATCCCGTTTTTGACTCATACCGGGGTGTGAGGCTCGCGAAGTCACGATATACACAAAGCTATGCCGTAATAGGCTATGCTTTGATCATTCCACAAGGCCCTGCTTTTCAACAAAAGCCTTGATCAGTTGCATCTTGGCGTGCCACATTGACAATTCACGCCATGCGATCAATCACTATTAATATATACCAGGGTGTTAAGTAGAGAATAAATCCTCCACCACCAAACAGATATACATTAACAGAAATCGATTTAATTCACATGGTACGAAATCCAATGTCAGACACGCATCCATTTACTAGCTTATGCTCTGTGTCTGAGTGAAAACCAAATCCGAACAATCAACAATAGTCCGGACGGCCACCACTGAAGCCCCTTCAAGGTAGCTACTCCCATCAAGGGTCTCTATAGCAACACATCTATTCGATGTGAAGATCGTTGGTCTACAACCACCGTCTTCATCTTTGACTCTTCATCGTCGTAATAATTATTCGGAATGGGTTAAACCCGGTCTTTCCTTATAACTCGCGTATTTTATAATTAAAAATCAAGTACTATAAAAACACATCCAACGCCTCATTCCAGTTCAGAATATTCTTCCGAATAAAATATTCACATTATCTTATCAAAGATAAATTTTTTAAGTTTATTCTTAAATATTTCTTTTAAAGATTTATTAAGAAACCAATTTGGTTTTAAATATCACAAATCATTATTCAATGATTTTTTAAATTTAAGAAATAAATCTTATCTTTAACTGGGTTGAAGAACTAATGTCATTTTAAAACACCGTTCACGATAAACCCAAAATCCAATTTATTTAATTTCAATTAAATATTCACTAATTGGAAAACTTCATTAAATCTTAATTTAATGATTCATTCTAGTTAATAACTAGTTCATTCAATAAAAATATTTTTTTCTAAAATATATTCTATTTTCTAAAATATTCTTTTTCAATAACAATTTCTAAGATATTATTTTTCTAGAATATTCTTTATTGGAATGTGACTCACTCAACAACTATATATTGCATGAAATCAACAAGCATGAAAAATAATTATTAAACATCCAAATGATGACCAAAGTGGAATTTTATAACTGTGTGAGCATTTAAGTAAATAACTAACACTCATCACAGACTGTCAATCCATCGATTGACAGATAACTAAATATTGGGATTAGTGTGTATCCAATATCATCCCAATACCCGTGTGGGGTTTCATCCATCAAACAAATAGTAAATTATTTGTGCGCTGGGGCGATGTGTGAAAATAATCATCCCAATCACATGAACAAGTCGGGTAACTTGTAAATGGAAGTGTAATATTCAGTTTGAATATACTAACATTATGTTTAACACATCAAACATTCCGACATCACAGATATATATATCTTAATTATTTTTATTGTGAACAAATGGCAATAAAAATCTAGTTTTTTATTCCTATTCTTTTCATTGTTAACAAGTGACAATAAAAATCTTAACTTTTATTTCTAATCTTTCGTGTAATCCTTTTTCAATGACCAAAAATGAATATTTTTGGTGAAATCCTTTTAAGTGACAAGAAGGTCCTTTTCATTTTAATTTACATTTTCTAACAGAAATGTACTTTTTATTCTAATCTTCATTTCTAGCAAAAATGTACTTTTTGTTCTAATATACATTTTCAAGCAAGAATGTACTTTTTAAAGTGACAAAAATTGTAATTTTGTCTATTTCCTTTTAATGTACAAAATATGATACTTTTGTTAAATTCTTTTTCATAAATCAAGTTTTGACCAAAAATGTCATTTTTATTTATTTAAACAAAATATGATGGTTTTGTTTAATCAATTTCTATTCAACAAAAATATGAATTTTTTTTACACTGGTTTTCTATACAACAAAAATGAGTATTTTTAAAATTCCTTATTAAATGGCCAAGAATAAATGTTTTGGTTTCATTCCTTATAAATGACAAAATGTGTATTTTTACTCATTCTTTTTAAAGTGACCAAAGTGTCCATTACTAATTCATTCTTTTCAATGTATAAAGATATACATTTTTAACTCATTCTTTTTAATGTATAAAAATATACATTTTTAACTTATTCTCTTTAATGTATAAAAATATACATTTTATTTCATTCATGTCAAAGTGACAAAAATGTCCTTTTAATTTCATTCATCTTAAGGTGACAAAAATGTTCTTTTATCATATTTAACATTTTTAAACAAAAATGTCCTTTTATAATACAATTAACCAAAATGTTAATTTTGTCCTTTTTAATGTATAAAAATATACATTTTCAATTTATACTTTTAAAGGTATATAAAAATAATAATTTTTTTTTGTATAATTCCTTTTTAGTGAACAAATATATTCATTTTTTTCTCTAACCATTCCTTTTGACAAAAATGCGCTAATCTTTCTTTGACAAAAGTGTTATTTTATCGCCAATCTTTCTTTGACAAAAATGTTCATTTCTTTAAATTGACAAACATAAATGTTTCCAATACACTTATTTAAATTGACAAAAATGACTATTCTTATTCATCCTTTCAAATATGACGAAAATGTATATTTTTTGTTTGCAAAACACATTTCAAATAAAAATGTGATTTTATTTATATACATGTTTTAAATCAAAAATGTCATCTTTATATGCATAATACATTTGAAATAAAATTTTGTTATTATCTAACATAATCTAATTAACAAAAATGTTAATTTTGATCTAACAAAATTTAATTAACAAAAATGTTAATTCTACTTGCTAATCAAATCTGGACAAAAATGAAACCCTATTCACTAATCATATTTTGACAGAAATATGTTGTTCTATTCATTAATCATATTTTGACAAAAATCTGCTGATTTTATCCAGTAATCAAATTTTGACAAAAAAAAGTTAATTCTATTCACTAATCAAGTTTTGACAAAAAAAGTTAATTCTATTCACTAATCAAGTTTTGACAAAAAAAGTTAATTCTATATGAACATCATTAACAAAAGTGATGTTTTAATTCTAAAGTATCATTTCTAGAAAAATGCGTATATTTAATCATGTACGACATTTCTAACAAAATGTACATTTTATTTGTGTATAAAATTTCTAACAAAATGTATATTTTATTTGTATAACAAGTTCTAAGTTTCAATTGACAAATAAAAAGTGAACTTTATCTGTATAACAAGTTCTAAGTTTCAATTGACAAATAAAGAAAATGAACTTTAAATCCATTCCTTTTATTTCATATAAAATGGCAATAAAAATGTTACTTTTTAATCTCAACTCTATTTCATTGTAACTAATTGAAGATAAAAATGAAATCTTTTATTTAAATCTTTTATTTTAATCTTTTCATTAAAATAAATATAAATCTTTTGTTCCTACCAACTTGTTTTAACCCCAATGTTAATCTTATTACAACTAACATGTTCTAATACAAATGTGATTTTTTATTCACTAAACATATTTTAACAAAAATGTGATAAAATTTGTATCCTCTAAATGGGTTTACAAAAATGATATAATTGGTTTCAACCTTTAAAATTTGGCAAAGGTGACATTTTGATCAAATGCAACATTTTATAATAAATGGTTATTTTTATTTTCATCTAACGTTTAATAATAAAAATGTTATTCCCTATTCTAGTATAACATTTTCAACAAAAATGTTATTCTCTACTTACACAAAAATATTCTAACCAACAACGTTATTTTTGTTTTTCACAGAATATTCCAACTAAAAATATTATTTTTGCTTACACCAAAATATCCTCACAAAAATGTTACTTTTGTTTCAATAATCGTGTTTTGACAAAAATATTATTTTTGTCATGTCCTACCTTTTATTTAAACCAAACATGAACCTCTTTATTTATATATATACATATATATATATATATATATAGAGAGAGAGAGAGAGAGAGAGAATAAAAATGTGTTTTTTTATACACAAATTTGACACATGAATATAATATATTATATATATACGACAAGGTAGGGTTTTATTGTATATACTAAATGTTGACAAACATGAATACACAATACAATTCTATGGTTCATCGAATCACAAAACAAATCAACATTGCAGCAAATATACATACAACATCAACATGAAACAATTATACATTCCACATCAAAATAAATAAATAATTATAAATTAAAAAAAACAGAAATCTCACCTTGAGTTTAGAATTCTTCAAAATCTTAGATCGCTCCGTTTCAGTCCAATTTGATTCCATTGCGAAGAGTTTTTTTTGGTTGCGAATCCAACGCCACTGACCGTTCGTCATCACGTCCTCGTATGAAGGAGTTATGGACATTTATACATTGATTACAAAATTAAAATAATTAAATAATAATTAATTTTCTTAATTACATCATTAAGGAGTTTGAATCCTTCTTCCATATGAACGACGTATTACAGAATTGCTGAAACCCATCCGTCCATTAGCAAAACCCATCGCCACCGCCTGTAGAATTTGCCACCACCGTCGCCACAGATGATCTTTATCGTTGATATGAAAGGCCTTTAAGAGTATTTCGATTTTGTATTTATAATTTTGAAAAATCATTGAATAATTTAAGAGAAAAAGAGAATGGAAGATCGGAAGACAGTAGCCATTGCTCACAGAAGTGGCGGCTATATCATTTAGAATTAGGGTTAGGTTACAAATGGCATTTTATATAAATATTTATAATCTTATTTAATTTATTACTTCTTTTATTTAAAAAAAACACATTTATCCATATATGTTGTATGTTACATATGATGGCACATTTATCTACAATAACTAATAGGCATATATTATGGCATTTAATGATATGTCACTGATTTGCAATTAGTAATTAATTCATTTATATTCATTCCCATAAATCCATTTGTCCTTATTCATTAAAAATTTCAATTTCAAAACTACCTTTTAATTACACACATTATTTGCATTAATCAATTAAGACTTCAATTCCCATTTATTGATCTTTAATTTACAAATACAATTCTTAAAATAAAATATTAATTAATTCTCTAATTCTTTTTTTTATAGTTAAAGCCCGATTTAATGCAGTCTATTAATCTCTTCATGGCAATTAATTACTCTCTTCATGGCAATGTTCTAAATGCATACCATTAGTATATATAGCATGTAGTCAATTAATTAGAAATTTAACATGTAGTCAATTAATCATACTTCAATTCTATCATTCATATATGTAGCATTTGCAACATATATAGTATATATATATGTTTTTTTTTGTAAGAAATGTTCTATATGTATACCATTAGTATATATATATTATAATACTTTTTTTCTTTCTTTAGTTTCATTCCCCTAATGTGTCTATTACAACATAGTAGGTTACCAAGGATTTAATTAGCTGACCAGGCGTGATGGGACCACACTATTTATTATTATATATATTTTTATTCAAATTTCGAAAGTAAATTACAAAGAGGGATAGAGAATAAATAGAAAGGAATGAATGTATGATTTATTGTCTGATGCTGATTGTTAGAAAGTTGTGTGTCCTTTTAAATTTCAAAACACATAACATTAAATATCATAATTTAAGTAACATATTCAATGGGTTGGAAAGAATAAATAGAAGAGAAATATATATATATAGGTGATTAGTTTATGAAGAAAAAGAAGAAAAAAATAACAAGGAAAAACAAAAGGGAGGAAAGATAATGAATGCATGGTTAATGCTAATTGTTAGAAATTAAAACTAACACTACATGATTAAGTATTATTTTTAGAAATGAATGTTTGCACTTAAATGTTAATACCTGACAAACTTCTAACATGTAAATGTTTAATATTAAACAAACGGACATTTTCTACTGTTAAAACTTTTTTTTTCCTTTTTCTAAATCCTAACGTAATTTCTAAAATAAAAATTTTAAATTGGCCCCAAAATTCCGGGTTGTTACAATCTCCCCCACTTAAAATCTTTTCGTCCCCGAAAAGGAACGAAGCTAAAAGTTGTTTAATTAACCAACTCAACTTTAAATTTTTATTTATTGGTTTAATTAATTATCATTTCTATACTTTTATTAGCTAAGCTAATAATCAAACATCACAACCAGTAATCAATTAGGTGATTTCCTTTTCAAATATATAATCTTTATATATAGTCAAAAATCATATTTTTTTAGTGCAAATCACAGCAATGTGTCCTAACTAAGTTTTGCTACTCATACCAGTCAATGGAAATATGTAGATATACCACTTTCGAAACTCGAACATGAATTCTGATGACGCTAGCAATCATCAGAATCATCTCCGGGCGACTAGAGTGTTATTCTATATCTATCCAGTATATTAAAACTTCGAATATCCGTTAATTACTCGTATATTCGAAATCTTTATATACTCGATTGTCCACATTAAAATATAATAATATACTCAAATACGTATATTTAGATAAAATTTTCAAAACTGAATTTGTTTTCATTTTTTTAAAGAAAATAATACTCTTCACACTCGTTCTAGGATACTACTGATCCCATCTCTAACGAGTTATTCTCATTGGATATTATTAATCCAATCTCTGATGAATTCTTTCGTTCGGTTCTAATGTGTCTTGTTCTCGAGCTCTGTAAACCAATGCTCTGATACCACATGTGACGACCCAAACTTCCCAGTAAAGGAAAGCCTGGATTGCTTTGAGAACAACACGTATTAGAACACAAACCGGGGAACATTTTATTGCTGATTACAACAATTACATCAGAGTACAAGAAAGTAACAGAGTATGAATACTTATTACATAATAGGAATACAATAATATCAGAGTTTTAAATTACATTTAAATAGCAGCGGAAAAATAATACAAATATACAACTGGAAGGAATACACGGATACAGAGCTTTCCGAATACCTCTTCAGTTGTAAGCCAGGATCCTGTAAAAAAATCTGCAAAAAGCTACTCGACTGCCCGTGTGGAAAATATGGGCACCCGAGTTTGCCAGTGAAACAAACTACAGGTCAGTCATGGGACTAGTATGAGAAATCTAACTTAACTATCTAATAATAAGGCTAATCACAGGACCACGCCGCTAACGCGGAACGGTTTACTCCATTGGATTGCCAGTGAATAAAATAAAGTAAAACGCTAAACAATGCAATGCTTTTTAGAAAAATGAAACCATTATAAGACCCAAGTCCTATCACACAATGCAACGCAAACCGGAGTATAGGGTTTTACCTTATAATAGTCAAAAAATGCTTGATACGATAAAACGGATTTAGTATTAGTGTGTATATGTTCTAATAAAAACATTTCAATCATAATGTATCAATCATAGACGGTATGAGTACCATATATCATGTCGTCATACTAGTTCTACATTCAAAACCGCAAGGTCGTATTGGAAATTGGATTTCCATCATGAGTCGAGGCTAGGGGCAAGCTCCTCTCCGATTCGAGACACTCTAGCAAATGCCTCAGGATCCCCCGCAGTGAACCCTTGGATGCGGTAGGGCCGGTCCCCGCCTATCGGCAGTGGATTAGTTATGCCTGAACACACGTTTCCCGGTTCCTTTGAACCTATAGTATGACCACTAACGGCCTATAAAAATCCGAGGCGCCTCAAAATCCATCATCCACATAAGTAAAATGCCAGCCAGTTTAAGCACTGACACCACTTCTAGCTAGAAAGAAACGTGTGCACTCCCTACGGTCCAAATCCCGTTTTTGACTCATACCGGGGTGTGAGGCTCGCGAAGTCACGATATACACAAAGCTATGCCGTAATAGGCTATGCTTTGATCATTCCACAAGGCCCTGCTTTTCAACAAAAGCCTAGATCAGTTGCATCTTGGCGTGCCACGTTGACAATTCACGCCATGCGATCAATCACTATTAATATATACCAGGGTGTTAAGTAGAGAATAAATCCTCCACCACCAAACAGACATACATTAACAGAAATCTATTTAATTCACATGGAACGAAATCCAATGTCAGACACGCATCCATTTACTAGCTTATGCTCTGGGTCTTAGAGAAAACCAAATCCGAACAATCAACAATAGTCCGGACGGCCACCACTGAAGCCCCTTCAAGGTAGCTACTCCCATCAAGGGTCTCTATAGCAACACATCCATTCGATGTGAAGATCGTTGGTCTTCAACCACCGTCTTCATCTTTGACTCTTCATCGTCGTAATAATTATTCGGAATGGGTTAAACCCGGTCTTTCCGAATAACTCGCATATTTTATAATTAAAAATCAAGTACTATAAAAACACATCCAACGCCTCATTCCAGTTCAGAATGTTCTTCCGAATAAAATATTCACATTATCTTATCAAAGATAAATTTTTTAAGTTTATTCTTAAATATTTCTTTTAAAGATTTATTAAGAAACCAATTTGGTTTTAAATATCACAAATCATTATTCAATGATTATTTAAATTTAAGAAATAAATCTTATCTTTAACTGGGTTGAAGAACTAATGTCATTTTAAAACACCGTTCACGATAAACCCAAAATCCAATTTATTTAATTTCAATTAAATATTCACTAATTGGAAAACTTCATTAAATCTTAATTTAATGATTTATTCTAGTTAATAACTAGTTCATTCAATAAAAATATTTTTTTCTAAAATATATTCTTTTTTCTAAAATATTCTTTTTCAAAAACATTTTCTAAGATATTCTTTTTCTAGAATATTCTTTATTGGAATGTGACTCACTCAACAACCATATATTGCATGAAATCAACAAGCATGACAAATAATTATTAAACATCCAAATGATGACCAAAGTGGAATTTTATAACTGTGTGAGCATTAAAGTAAATAACTAATGCTCATCACAGACTGTCAATCCATCGATTGACAGATAACTAAATATTGGGATTAGTGTGTATCCAATATCATCCCAATACCCGTGTGCGGTTTCATCCATCAAACAAGTAGTAAATTATTTGTGCGCTGGGGCGATGTGTGAAAATAATCGTCCCAATCACATGAACAAGTCGGGTAACTTGTAAATGGAAGTGTAATATTCAGTTTGAATATACTAACATTATGTTTAACACATCAAACATTCCGACATCACAGATATATATCTTAATTATTTTTGTTGTGAACAAATGGCAATAAAAATCTAGTTTTTTATTCCTATTCTTTTTATTGTTAACAAGTGACAATAAAAATCTTAACTTTTATTTCTAATCTTTCGTGTAATCCTTTTTCAATGACCAAAAATGAATATTTTTGGTGAAATCCTTTTAAGTGACAAGAAGGCCCTTTTCATTTTAATTTACATTTTCTAACAGAAATGTACTTTTTATTCTAATCTTCATTTCTAGCAAAAATGTACTTTTTGTTCTAATATACATTTTCAAGCAAAAATGTACTTTTTAAAGTGACAAAAATTGTAATTTTGTCTATTTCCTTTTAATGTACAAATTATGATACTTGTTAAATTCTTTTTCATAAATCAAATTTTGACCAAAAATGTCATTTTTATTTATTTAAACAAAATATGATGGTTTTGTTTAATCAATTTCTATTCAACAAAAATATGAATTTTTTTTACACTGGTTTTCTATACAACAAAAATGAGTATTTTTTAAAATTCCTTATTAAATGACCAAGAATAAATGTTTTGGTTTCATTCCTTATAAATGACAAAATGTGTATTTTTACTCATTCTTTTTAATGTGACCAAAGTGTCCATTACTAATTCATTCTTTTCAATGTATAAAAATATACATTTTTAACTCATTCTTTTTTGTGTATAAAAATATACATTTTTAACTTATTCTCTTTAATGTATAAAAATATACATTTTATTTCATTCATGTCAAAGTGACAAAAATGTCCATTTAATTTCATTCATCTTAAGGTGACAAAAATGTTCTTTTAACATATTTAACATTTTTAAACAAAAATGTCCTTTTATCGTACAATTAACCAAAATGTTAATTTTGTCCTTTTTAATGTATAAAAATATACATTTTCAATTTATACTTTTAAAGGTATATAAAAAAAATAATTTTTTTTTGTATAATTCCTTTTTTGTGAACAAATATATTCATTTTTTTCTCTAACCATTCCTTTTGACAAAAATGCGCTAATCTTTCTTTGACAAAAGTGTTATTTTGTCGCCAATCTTTCTTTGACAAAAGTGTTCATTTCTTTAAATTGACAAACATAAATGTTTCCAATACTCTTCTTTAAATTGACAAAAATGACTATTCTTATTCATCCTTTCAAATATGACGAAAATGTATATTTTTTGTTTGCAAAACACATTTCAAATAAAAATGTGATTTTATTTATATACATGTTTTAAATCAAAAACGTCATCTTTATATGCATAATACATTTCAAATAAAATTTTGTTTTTATCTAACATAATCTAATTAACAAAAATGTTAATTTTGATCTAACAAAATTTAATTAACAAAAATGTTAATTCTACTTGCTAATCAAATCTGGACAAAAATGAAAACCCTATTCACTAATCATATTTTGACAGAAATATGTTGTTCTATTCATTAATCATATTTTGACAAAAATATGCTGATTTTATCCAGTAATCAAATTTTGACAAAAAAAAGTTAATTCTATTCACTAATCAAGTTTTGATAAAAAAAAGTTAATTCTATTCACTAATCAAGTTTTGACAAAAAAAGTTAATTCTATATGAACATCATTAACAAAAGTGATGTTTTAATTCTAAAGTATCATTTCTAGAAAAATGTGTATATTTAATCATGTATGACATTTCTAACAAAATGTACATTTTATTTGTGTATAACATTTCTAATAAAATGTATATTTTATTTGTATAACAAGTTCTAAGTTTCAATTGACAAATAAAAAGTGAACTTTATTTGTATAACAAGTTCTAAGTTTCAATTGACAAATAAAAAGTGATCTTTATTTGTATAACAAGTTCTAAGTTTCAATTGACAAATAAAGAAAATGAACTTTAAATCCATTCCTTTTATTTCATATAAAATGGCAATAAAAATGTTACTTTTTTATCTCAACTCTATTTCATTGTAACTAATTGAAGATTAAAATGAAATCTTTTATTTCAATCTTTTATTTTAATCTTTTCATTAAAATAAATATAAATCTTTTGTTCCTACCAACTTGTTTTAACCCCAATGTTAATCTTATTACAACTAACATGTTCTAATACAAATGTGATTTTTTATTCACTAAACATATTTTAACAAAAATGTGATAAAATTTGTATCCTCTAAATGGGTTTACAAAAATGATATAATTGGTTTCAACCTTTAAAATTTGGCAAAGGTGACATTTTGATCAAATGCAACATTTTATAATAAATGGTTATTTTTATTTTCATGTAACGTTTAATAATAAAAATGTTATTCCCTATTATAGTATAATATTTTCAACAAAAATGTTATTCTCTACTTACACAAAAATATTCTAACCAACAACGTTATTTTTGTTTTTCACAGAATATTCCAACTAAAAACATTATTTTTGCTTACACCAAAATATCCTCACAAAAATGTTACTTTTGTTTCAATAATCGTGTTTTGACAAAAATATTATTTTTGTCATGTCCTACCTTTTATTTAAACCAAACATGAACCTCTTTATTTATATATATACATATATATATATAGAGAGAGAGAAAGAATAAAAATGTGTTTTTTTTATACACAAATTTGACACATGAATATAATATATTATATATATACGACAAGGTAGGGTTTTATTGTATATACTAAATGCTGACAAACATGAATACACAATACAATTCTATGGTTCATCGAATCACAAAACAAATCAATATTGCAGCAAATATACATACAACATCAACATGAAACAATTATACATTCCACATCAAAATAAATAAATAATTATAAATTAAAAAAAATAGAAATCTCACCTTGAGTTTAGAATTCTTCAAAATCTTAGATCGCTCCGTTTCAGTCCAATTTGATTCCATTGCGAAGAGTTTTTTTTTGGTTGCGAATCCAACGCCACTGACCGTTCGTCATCACGTCCTCGTATGAAGGAGTTATGGTCATTTATACATTGATTACAAAATTAAAATAATTAAATAATAATTAAATAATAATTAAATAATAATTAATTTTCTTAATTACATCATTAAGGAGTTTGAATCCTTCTTCCATATGAACGACGTATTACAGAATTGCTGAAACCCATCCATCCATTATCAAAACCCATCACCACCGCCTGTAGAACTTGCCACCACCGTCGCCACAGATGATCTTTATCATTGATATGAAAGGCCTTTAAGAGTATTTCGATTTTGTATTTATAATTTTGAAAAATCATTGAATAATTTAAGAGAAAAAGAGAATGGAAGATCGGAAGACTGTAGCCATTGCTCACAAAAGTGGCGGCTATATCATTTAGAATTAGGGTTAGGTTACAAATGGCATTTTATATAAATATTTATAATCTTATTTAATTTATTACTTCTTTTATTTCAAAAAAAAACGTTTATCCATATATGTTGTATGTTACATACGATGGCACATTTATCTACAATAACTAATAGGCATATATTATGGCATTTAATGATAAGTCACTGATTTGCGATTAGTAATTAATTCATTTATATTCATTCCCATAAATCCATTTGTCCTTATTCATTAAAAATTTCAATTTCAAAACTACCTTTTAATTACACACATTATTTGCATTAATCAATTAAGACTTCAATTCTCATTTATTGATCTTTAATTTACAAATACAATTCTTAAAATAAAATATTAATTAATTCTCTATTTTTTATATATAGTTAAAGCCCGATTTAATGCAGTCTATTAATCTCTTCATGGCAATTAATTACTCTCTTCATTGCAATGTTCTAAATGCATACCATTAGTGTATATATAGCATGTAGTCAATTAATTAGAAATTTAATAATCATACTTCAATTCTATCATTCATATATGTAGCATTTGCAAAATATATAGTATATATATATATGTTTTTTTTTGTAAGCAATGTTCTATATGTATACCATTAGTATATATATATATATTATAATATTTTCTTTCTTTCTTTAGTTTCATTCCCCTAATGTGTCTATTACAACATAGTAGGTTACCAAGGATTTAATTAGCTGACTAGGCGTGATGGGACCACACTATTTATTATTATATATATTTTTATTCAAATTTCGAAAGTAAATTACAAAGAGGGATAGAGAATAAATAGAAAGGAACGAATGTATGATTTATTGTCTGATGTTGATTGTTAGAAAGTTGTGTGTCCTTTTAAATTTCAAAACACATAACATTAAATATCATAATTTAAGTAACATATTCAATGGGTTGGAAAGAATAAATAGAAGAGAAATATATATATATAGGTGATTAGTTTATGAAGAAAAAGAAGAAAAAAATAACAAGGAAAAACAAAAGGGAGGAAAGATAATGAATGCATGGTTAATGATAATTGTTAGAAATTAAAACTAACACTACATGATTAAGTATTATTTTTAGAAATGAATGTTTGCACTTAAATGTTAATACCTGACAAACTTCTAACATGTAAATGTTTAATATTAAACAAACGGACATTTTCTACTGTTAAAACTTTTTTTTCCTTTTTCTAAATTCTAACGTAATTTCTAAAATAAAAATTTTAAATTGGCCCCAAAATTCCGGGTTGTTACAGATTAACTCTAATTGATTAACTCTAATTGATTAACTCTAATTGGTTAACTCTAAATGATTAACTCCAATTGATTAACTCTAATTGGTTAACTATAAATGATTAACTCTAACTAGTTAACTCTAATTCTAATCAATTAACTCTAACTCTAATCGATTAACTCTAACTCTAATCGATTAACTATAATTCGATTAACTCCTCTAACTTATTTTGATTAGCACATTTTGATTAACACATTTTAATTAACTCCTTTGATTAATTCTACGTCCATATTCAGTTTCAAATATCGATGTTGAAATCGATTCTTACTTCTCTATATAAGTCCTAACTTATATATTCCATTTATCCCATGATAAATATTTTATTTAATTTATAAAATATTATTTATAAATTAATCTTCTCAATCTATCAGTTAGAACATATTCTATTTAAAATCTTTGCTTTAAATCTATACCACGTTATACCCGTGTGCGAAGCATGGGTTTAAACCTTTCAAACGCAAAATTCTCTTTTTATAAAATACTTTTCATTTTCCAAATTCCTTTTGTAACGACCCGGATTTTTAGCGACTAAATAATTAATTAATTTAATTATTTAAAAGGTTAATTTGGAGATTTAAATGATTTTATTTAATATTAATATAAATAGTAGTATGTAATGAAGCACTCATATTTTCTAACTTAAATATACACCAGTAAATGACCCGTGCTTTGGTCACGGATAATAATTGAAATGGCAGTTCATATATAAACGAGATTTTGCTTGCAAAGTACCAAATAAAAAACTATTTTGTTTAACATAATTTACGCCTATAACAGCAATCTTGGAACTTTGCAAAATAAAATAACTTGTCTATTTTATAATATTTTTGAGATCGTTGCATATCGCTCAATACAACGTTATTTTTATTTTTGTCACTAGCAGCTCGGGGAAAACGAGATTTTACATAGTGGGGTGCGCAAAAATCAGAGGAAGAAAAAAAAATCGCTCTTTCTCAGTATGCTTTAACACCGTGAGTACCAAGGATTTCAAAACCGTGAGTGCCAAGCTTCAGTGTCAAATTTTCAGTGTGCTGTCCAAACCATTTTGTCTCCATGCGCATCAAGGCACCTTGTTTCCGTGCAAAGCACGCTACTCTAATCTATATAATAAACAAAACCAGCCGACCCTTATTCATTTTCCTCCCCACCAACAAAAAAAATCAAAGAGAATAAAACTCCTATTGAAGGAAATCCAAATCGTGCCTTTTGAAAATCCTTAGAAAATCATATGAAATCCCTAAAATTGTAATCCATAAATCTTCGAACTCCTGCTGTATTTCTCCTCAAGATTAGACCCACGTTTATAGTCGTGATGCTTCCTGAGAACTCGACTTCATTACAGATCAACAAGGGCTTCTTACTGTCGGAGTCGCAAACGCTCTGGTGGGCTATGGCAGTGGCAAAAGAACTCGAATTATGGCGCAGGGTTAGGGCGTTTTGCTAGGCCTTGAGTAATCGTTGGGGTTGCGGAACATTGGGGTTTAGTGCGGAGTTGGAAGGAGGCTGAAGTTCGACCCTTTGGTGATCAGAAGCAAAGTGGGGGATCGGGTTGTTGGTGAAGACGATTTTGGGTTTTACTGAGTTAGGTTGTTCGAGGAGGGTTTGGACCTAAGGGGAACGAACGCGAAAAAAAGGAGGTCTAGGGTCTGTTTTGGCAGAGGGGGCTGACGTCGAGGTTCAAAGGTTTGGCATGAGTTAAGGTAGAAGGGGGTCGTTGTAGAAAGGAGAGGAAGAGTGTAACGACCCGGAAAATTTGAACCAATTTAAAAATTTTAAATTGACTATTTTAGTGGATTTTAAATATTTAAAATAAATATTTTAAATAATAACGATGAAAAGTAAGTTTGGATCGACATTGAAAATAAATATAATTACTTTGAAATATAAACATGGCCCGATATGGCACGGTAGTTTCAAAAATTGAATTCAAACTTTAACTGACTGTACCGGGTGCAAAACAAAACGGATTTGAGTGAAACCAAAAATATTTAAATATGTTAGTGAATATCTTTCTAACGAATCTGAAAAATCGAAGTTTCATAGTAGGAAGCAAAAGTTATGGCCAAATGAATTTTCAGAAAGGTCGCTATAAGAATTATATAGCCCGTGAAAATAGACATTTTGCAAACGACCTCGGAATTCGACAAAACCACTTTTGTTGGATCCGGGATGTCAAATTATTGCTAGGTTTCAAATTTCATAATTTTTGAAGCTAGTATGTGAGCGTGGCAAAGAAAAATGTGTTTTGGTCAATTACAGTTAAATTGGATCGACCAGAAATGGGCCTTTTTGCAAACGGTCTCAGAATTCGACGAAACTAGTTTTGTTGGGACCGTATCGTCAAAACATAGCTAGATTTATTTTTCTGGAATTTTCCGAATCAGTTTGTGGCCCTGGCAAATTGAAATGTACGTTCAAATCGAATATTGAATGTTTTATATTTTAATTTGAAGGAAAACTGACTGAGACAGTCGAATGGGCCTTCGAAACATATCCCATTGTGTTCGAAATGGGGGTATTTAGCTAGGGACGACAGTCGTTGGGTTTGAATTGGTGTTCGTGTGTAGCAAGGGGTATTTTGGAGATTTTAAAAATTATAAAATAAAATAAAAAATCCTATTGGCCCATTCCCCATTCTCTCTCCCCGACGTGAGCAAATCAAAGGCGGAAACCGCCTCTTTTCTTCCCGTCCACTTTCCGGCGAAACCACGCCTCGATAGACCCGGCCACAGTTGAACTTTTCGAAGAGCTCGACACCCTCTTCAAATCAAAACAAACCCCACCTCAAATTGTTGTGTATTTCTCGAGTTTGACCTCTCCAAAGTCACGGTCTTCAAATTGCCGCCCCGCCGCCCCAGCTGCGTCGAACTCCTCCCCCTTCCAGGCGCAGGCGCGCCTCTCCAGCCCCGACGCTATGGCGCAGGCCGATCGGCCCCTAGCTGCGCGGATTTCGAGAAAAGTGCAAACCTAGATTTGAACGAAATAGAAAGGTAACAGTTTAAAATTATATAAACTATATTATAGCAGTTTAAAGCGCTACGGTTTTTGATTTCATTGTAAAAATCATATCTTTTTGGTTTGTTGACGAAATTCAGTGAAACAAGAGACAGTGGACTCGTGTGGATGTCTTCTACATTCTGGAAGAGACCGCATATTTTTCTGAGCCTTCTGCTATTTTTGGTGAAGTGGAACCCAATGTGAGATTTCTAATTTATAAATGATATGGATAACGACGATGTATAAATTATATAATCGATGTATGAGTTATATAAGCATTGTACACCTCGTGTATAAGCGTTGTATAAGTTGTACGTTCGATATATAAGTTATATTTGCGTTGTAAAAATTATATATGTGTTGAAATAGAAGTGAAATGCTTATAATATATATATATATATATATATATATATATATATATATATATATATATATATACGCCCCTCGTCCACAAACCATGGACGATATTTATTGATTGTGATTGGTGTGAAAATTGGTTGATAGCGAATGGTTGATTATAATTGTTTGTGGTTGAAATTGATTGATTGTGGTTGAAAAATACCCGTTTGTGGTTGAGAATTATTGGGTTGAAACCACATAGGATTAGTTTGTGGAAAAAAAATATACATGCCGCCTGCGTGCGAACTAGATGCATGATTCCCCATTGTCAAAAGCTGCGAGGCTTTAAGGTAGAGTGAGGAGCCGTACTAGGGACGGCCCCGGTTTTAACTACCCTGCCGTTATGCTGCCGAAATTTTGAATAATATTCATGTGTTAGAATTATTTTCATGTGTTGAAACTATATTCGTGTGCTGTATAGAAATTCATCTATTGAACGACATTCATGTTTTGAAATAAATTGTTTTGCAATAAAAATCATATTTTTTACTTTATATATACAAACTATAGAAAACCTTCATGTGTTGAATGGAAATTCATTCGTTGAATGGAAATTCATTCGTTGAATGGAAATTCATGTGTTGAATGGTATTCGTGTTTTAAATATAAAAATCACCTTTTTATCTATATACATAAACAATAGAAAACCTTCATGTGTTGAATGGAAATTCATTCGTTGAATGGAAATTCATGTGTTGAATGGTATTCGTGCTTTAAATATAAAAATCACCTTTTTATCTATATACATAAACTATAGAAAACCTTCATGTGTTGAATGGAAATTCATTCGTTGAATGGAAATTCATGTGTTGAATGGTATTCGTGTTTTAAATATAAAAATCACCTATTTATCTATATATATAAACTATAGAAAACCTTCATGTGTTGAATAGAAATTCATTCGTTGAATGGAAATTCATGTGTTGAACGGTATTCGTGTTTTAAATATAAAAATCACCTTTTTATCTATATATATAAACTATAGAAAACCTTCATGTGTTGAATGGAAATTCATTCGTTGAATGGAAATTCATGTGTTGAATGGTATTCGTGTTTTAAATATAAAAATCACCTTTTTATCTATATATATAAACTATAGAAAACCTTTATGTGTTGAATAGAAATTCATTCGTTGAATGGAAATTTATGTGTTGAACGGTATTCGTGTTTTAAATATAAAAATAACCTTTTTGTCTATATATATAAACTATAGAAAACCTTCATGCGTTGAATAGAAATTCATTCGTTGAATAGAAATTCATGTGTTGAATGGTATTCATGTTTTAAAATAAATTGTTTTATAATAAAAATCCTATTTTTATCATCTATATGAACTATACAAAATAGTAGTGTTTTGAAATAAATTGTTTTGCAGTAAAAATCACATTTTTATTATATACATGAATTGTTAAAAATAGTGAAGTGTTGAAATAGAAGACAGTTGGATAAAAATATCATTTTTATCAAATGTATGAAATGAATATGCTTTTGAAATCGAAGAATCGATTATATATATATATATATAATTAAAATATATCGAATAACGAAAATGCAGTTCGTATTTTGAAACCGTGATTTCAAACGATTAGTGCGGGAGATCCGACCATCGGATTTTCCCGAAACCGAAACCGTTGGGTTCGCTTTGGAAATATCTTTCCAACGACACCAACTTTGCAAAGATCCAACAGTTGGATTGTCTGGAATGTTTAATTCAAATCTGAAGAAAAACAGCGCCAGAATCGATTATATATATACATATACATACATATATATATATATATAATTAAATTAAATCGAATAACGACGCTGCAGTTCGTATTTTGAAATCGAAACTTCAAACGATTGTACCAGGAGATCCGACCGTCGGATTTTCCCAAACTGGAACCGTTGGATTCGTTTTGAAAAGATCTTTCTAATGATGTAAATTTTGTGAACATCTAACGGTTAGATTTTTAGATATGTGTAAATCAAATCTGAAGAAAAACAGCGCCACGGCCGCGTTATGGCCTGAAACGTCGTTTAAATAAATTGGCTATAAATAAATTAATAAAAATAGCGATAAATCGTTATAAAATATTATGAACGATATGGAATGTGAAATTTAGAATTTAACTGAAGGTTGGCTAAGTCGAATGGTTTCCTGGGTTTTGATCTGATGTTGGTTTCGGCCTCCGGGGTTAATATTTGGGAAATCGTTCTTTTACTGATTGACAGTTAGTGACTATTGAATTAAAATGAAGCGTATGTGTGTTTATGTAGCACTTGTTTATTATATACATGAGTTGCTCAGAAAGACCGCGTTTATCCCATTCTGAATGACTGAATCGACGATAAGGAATCGAAGATGAAGACGGTGGTTGAAGACCGGAGATCTTCACCTCGTTTGGATGGTAACTGATGTCCTGATTGGGAGGCATCCCGAAATATGGATAATGAGTGGTGACCGTCCAGACGTACGTGGAAATCGATGGGTTCGTGAGGTATATAGTGCCTCCGGTTTCGTTCAGACCCAGAACGGACTTGCAAATGGAATGTGTGTATGACATTGGAATTCATTCTATGTGATTGATAGCCATCAGTTGCATGGTGTAAATTGCCTGTGTGGCATGCTAAGATGCAGTGAGCGGGGCTTCTGTTGAAAAGCAAAGTCTTATGGTTGATGATCAAAGCACCGCCTCTGTGGCATAGCTTTGTGTATAATGTGAATTCGCGAGCCTCACACCCCGGTATGAACCAGAAACGGGAGAAGGACCTCAGGGAGGACATGCGTTTCTTTCTAGTTAGAGGTGGTGTCGGTGCTTAAACTGGTTGATATTTATATTATTTTCACCTATGTGGTCGTTGCTGTTGCGAGGCGCCTCAGTTATATCGGTCGATCCGGGACCGATGGAGTCATTCGTTGGCTCATTTACGCCCCAAAGGGCGGGGAAACGCAGTGTTAAGGTATAATAATCCACATCTGTGGACCGGCCCTGTCGCTCCAAGGCTTGCCTGTGGCTTGGGCTAGAGAGTCGCGAAGTCGGTAAGGACTATGAGACGACCCCAAACCCCGTACTGACGGTGGCAAGGGTAATCCGTGGAATATAACACAGAAACAGATAAAAGCAGAACAAAATTAAATAAATACACCAGATAATGAACAATAGAATATACTGGATAAAAGTAATCATCAGAGTTACACAGTATCCAGGATCATACTTAGTAAAAATACAGTTCAGCTATACATAAGTGTCTACAGCGGAAACAAACATAATATGTACAATAGGAGCTGAACAACCTAAAAAGAGATAAATGATAGAATCCATCTTTAGCTCTAGCTATCCAGAAAGAACCAGCTAAACCTGAATACAAGGCTGCCCATGTAGAAAAAGGGGCACCCGAGTTTGAAAGTGAAACAAACTACGAGTCAGTCATGGGACTGGTATGAGAAATCTACTCAACACATATATAATATGGCTAATCACAGGACCACGCCACTTTCGTCGAACGGGTTTACTCCATTGGATTGCCAGTGCTTTAAAACAAATCATTCTTTTAACCATCGCAATGCTTTTTATAAAAATGAAGCCGTTATAAGACTCAGTTCCCATCACACAATGCAACGCAAACCGGAGGATAGAGTTTTTACCTTATAACGGCCAAAATATGATTGATACGAATAAAACAAAGGCATTTGATATTATTGCTAGTGTTTATATGTTTTGAAAACAATTTCAAATCATAACTATCAATCATAGACGGCATGGGTACCATATATCATGTCGCCATATGTATATACAATCAAAACCGCACAGTCACGTAATTGGAAATTGGATTTCCATCATGAACCAAGGCAAAAGATAGTCCTTACCGAATTCGAGACGCTCTAGCCCGTGTCTCAGGATCAGAACGCATCGACCCTTGGAGCGACAGGGCCGGTCCACCGATGTGGATTAAAAATGCCTGAACACTACGTTTCCCCGCCCTATGGGGCGTAAGTGAGCCAACGAATGACTCCATCGGACCCGGATCGTCCGATCAAACTGAGGTGCCTCGCAACAGCAACAACCACACAGGTGAAAAGTATATAAATGTCAGGGCTGGTAGGTCACTGACACCACCCTAGCTAGAAAGAAACGCATGCCCTCCCTAAGGTCCTTCTCCCGTTTCTGGTTCATACCGGGGTGTGAGGCTCGCGATTTTACGTTATACACAAAGCTACGCCACACCGGCGGTGCTTTGATCATCACCACAAGACTTTGCTTTTCAACAGAAGCCCTGATCACTGCATCTTAGCATGCCACACGGGCAATTCATGCCATGCGACTGATGTCCATCGATATACAACCTCTGAGCTCGTGCGTCTCAGAGAAGGGCGTTAAGAAAAAGAATAAATTCTCCACCGCCAAACAGATGCATATTTAATAGAGATCAATCAATCACAGAATAAAATCCAATGTCAGACACACAGTCCATTTACAAGTCCGTTCTGGGTCTGAACGAAACCGGAGGCACTAAATACCTCGCAAACCCATCGATCACCACGTACGTCTGGACGATCACCACTCATTGTCCATATTTCGGGATGCCTCCCAATCAGGACCTCGGTTACCATCCAAACGAGGTGAAGATCTCCGGTCTTCGACCACCGTCTTCATCTTCGACTTTCAATCGTCGGTCAATTATTTGAAATGAGAATTAACTCGGCCTTTTCAAATAATTCACGTATATTTAGAATTTCAAATCAATTTATTTCAATGGTTAAATCATTCGACAACACCAATTTTGTTCTTTAATGTAATTTTCACACCAAACACATTCAACCATCAACTACCACATAAATCGAGCAAATTCAGTTTATTTCCATTCCATTTCGTTTATGATATTTTATAACGATTTATCGCTATTTTTATTTATTTTAAAATAGCTAATTTATTCAAAACGACGCTTCGGGCCATAACGCGGTCGTGGCGCTGTTTTTCTTCAGATTTGATTTACACATATCTGAAAATCTAACCGTTGGATCTTCACAAAATTTACATCATTAGAAAGGTCTTTTCAAAACAAATCCAATGGTTCCAGTTTTGGGAAAAATCCGACGGTCGGATCTCCTGGTACAATCGTTTGAAGTTTCGATTTCAAAATACGAACTGCAGCATCGTTATTCGATTCAATATAATTATATTTATAAATATAATCATTTCTAGCGCTGTTTTTCTTTAGATTTGAATTAAACATTCCAGACAATCCAACCGTTGGATTTTTACAAAGTTGGTGCCGTTGGAAAGATATTTCCAAGGCGAACCCAACGGTTGCGGTTTCGGGAAAATCCAATGGTCGGATTTCCCGTACTAGTTGTTTGAAATCCCGGTTTCAAAACACGAACTGCACGGCCACGTTTCGTTTTAATTTTATTTATATTTATATAAATATAGTTCATTTAACAATTTCAATATCGTTTTCACTTCAAATATTTCACTAACGCCTTTAAATTTTGGAAAATTTCGCCATAACCTCCTTTGTACGGGAGGGCTGGGAAAATTCCCAAATAGCCACACGGGCGTCTCATGTCGAAAAGAAAAAGAAAAAGCCAAGCGGCTAGCCAAGCGGCTAGCCAACAGGCTCATAAAATCATCACCCAAACAAAACAGTAAATGCGTACCTATTTGTCGGGCACAAAATTTTATTCCTCTTCTCTAGCCCCTTTGCTATCACCTGTTCAATAAATATGCATGTACATATATACAGTTCTTATCATTTATCATTTTCCATTCAACTTCATATTTGATTCCATTTGGTTTAAAAACACCATTCATTCTAATGTTGCATGCACAGGTAAAAATCACATCATTAGCTAATTAATGAATATTTCGACTCATGCATATTTATTTGAACGAGTTGCTATTTTTAACACTTCACATTTCAACAATTCATGTATATAATAAAAATGTGATTTTTATTGTAAAACAATTCTTTCCAAAACGCTATTATTTTATATAGTCTATATAGATGATAAAAAGGTGATTTTTATTATAAAACAATTTATTTCAAAATATGAATACCATTCAACACATGAATTTCAATTCAACGAATGAATATCGATTCAACACATGAAGGTTTTCTATAGTTTCTATATATATATAAAAATGTGATTTTTATATTTAAAGCACGAAGACCATTCAACACATGAATCTCTAATCAACGAATGAATATCGATTCAACACATGAAGGTTTTCTATAGTTTATATATATAGATAAAAATGTGATTTTTATATTTAAAACACGAATACCATTCAACACATGAATTTCTAATCAACGAATGAATATCGATTCAACACATGAAGGTTTTCTATAGTTTATATATATAGATAAAAATGTGATTTTTATATTTAAAACACGAATACCATTCAACACATGAATTTCTAATCAACGAATGAATATTGATTCAACACAGGAAGGTTTTCTATTCAATGAATAAATATAATTTCAGCAAATGAAAATAATTCAAACACATGAATATTATTCAAAATTTCGGCAGCATAACGGCAGGGTAGTTAAAACCGGGACCGTCCCTAGTGCGGCTCCTCACTCTACCTTAAAACCTCGCGGTTTTTGACAATGGGGATCATGCATCTAGTTCGCACGCAGGCGGCATGTATATATTTATTTCATTTCCACAAACTAATCCTATGTGGTTTCAACCAAAAATTTCTCAACCACAAACGGGTATTTTTCAACCACAATCAATCAATATCCACCACAAACAATCCCAAACAACCATTCGCTATCAATCAATTTTCACACCAATCACAATCAATAAATATCGTCCATGGTTTGTGGACGAGGGGCGTATATATATATATATATATATATATATATATATATATATATATATAGAAATTCAATTTTATTTCAACACATATATAATTTTTAAAACGCATATATAACTTATACATCGAACGTACAACTTATACAACGCTTATACAAGAGGTGTACAACGCTTATATAACTCATACATCGACTATATAATTTATACATCGTCGTTTTCCATATTGTTTTTAAATTAGAAATCTCACATTGGGTTCCACTCCATCAAAAATAGCAGAAGGCTCAGAAAAATATGCGGTCTCTTCTAAAATGTAGAAGACGTCCACATGGTCATGATGTTTCCTGTTTCATCGAATTTCGTTAACACAGCAAAAATATATGATTTTTCAAAGTTTGCAACGGTTTTAAACTGTCGAAATCAGTTAAATAATTAACAGCCGTACCTCCACTGTTTTGTTCGAAACTAGGTTTCGATCTCTCACGAAATCCGTTAAGCTAGAGGACGATCGGCCTTCGCAGCGTCGAAGGGCTAGGAGAGGGCTTCGCGTGCGTGGGGGAGTGGGCCAGCTCGGTGGACCCAGGTGATGGCGGCGGCAGTTGAAAGGCCGCGACTTTGAAGGCCTGGATCTCGCGATTCACCAGACGAGAGGGGGTGCCACGACCATGGATTTGAAGCTTGAGGGGAGCTCTTCAAAAACCCCAACTGGGTCGAAGGCTATCGATGAGTGTAGGAGGAGAAAACGAGGGGGAAAGCTCGGAACCCTCTTCCGTCGTTCGCGATTTAGAAATGTCGGGGAGAGAGAAAAGATATCGGCCAAACATATTTTTTCTTTTATTTATATATTTTTAAAATTTCTAAAATACCCCTTGTCACACACGAACACCAATCCAAACCCAACGACTGTTGTTCCTAGCGTTTTACCCCCATTCCGAACACAATGGGATATGTTTCGTAGGCCCATTCGACTGTTTCAGTCAGTTTCCATTCAATTTAAAATATATAACATTCAATATTTGATTTGAACGTACATTTCAATTTGCCAGGGCCACAAATTAATTCGAAAAATTCCAGAAAAATAAATCTGGCTATGTTTTGATGGTACGGTCCCAACAAAAGTGGTTTCGTCGAATTCTGAGACCGTTTGCAAAAGGCCCATTTCTGGCCGATCCAATTTAACTGTAATTGGCCAAACCACGTTTTCCTTTGCCACGCTCACATACTAGCTTCAAAAATTATGAAATTTGAAACCTAGCAATAACTTCCCATCCCGGTTCCAACAAAAGTGGTTTCGTCGAATTCCGAGGTCGTATGCAAAATGGCCAATTTCACAGGCTATATAAATTCCATAGCGACCTTTCTGAAAATTCATTCGGCCATAACTTTTGCTTTCCGCTATGAAAATTCGATTTTTCAGATTCGTTAGAAAGGTATTCACTAACAAATTTATATTATTTTGGTTTCACTAAAATCCGCTTTGTTTTGCACTCGGTACAATCCGACAAAATTTGAATTCAATTTTTGAAACTACAGCGCCTTTCCAGGCCTTGTTTATAATTATGATTAATTATATTCGTTTTCAATTGTCGATTCAAACTCAGTTTTCATCGCCATTATTTAAAATATTTATTTTAAATATTTAAAATCCATTATTTTAGCCAATTTAAAATTTTTAAATTGGTTCAGATTTTCTGGGTCATTACAATCTCCACCACTTAAAACTTTTCGTCCCCGAAAAGGAACAAAGTCGAAAGTGGTTTGATTAATCAACTCTACGTCCGATCTGGCTTCCATTCTCCAACTTTTCAGTTTCTGAGAATTTTCAAATTCTTCAAAAAATTTGGCTAACACCCGGAATTTTCGAAAAATTTCGCCATAACCTCCTTTGTATGGGAAGGGGTTTGGAAATTTATTGGGCCGTGTTAGGTACCCAATAAATCCTAATAAGCATACACATATTTATAGTGATATATTCTGGTGTTTACAGGGGAGCATGTATTGATAATAACTCCAGAGAATAAATTCTCGTCACCCTGCCCCGTGTGGGAGATAAATAGTCCATGTGCCGTATCTAATAACTAGAGAGACGTGGTTATTGTCAACTCCAGACCCGTGTGGGGTTTTTATTAATCTGACAATTTAATCGTTACAATTTAAATAGTCCATATCAGTCATCAGTTCAACCTGTAAAATATAATCATCGCCATACAAGCCTCTCGCTCGTATGGTAAATCTTCCACCTCGTCACACAAGCCCCAAATGCTTATGTGGTATATGATGAAGTATGCCAATCTTCTGAAGTATGCCATGTAATGTAGTTCAAAATTAATTGTTACTATCCTATGGCGACGTTTATTATTTCACACAGAAAAACCAGCACTCCGCATCCAATGGCATTCACAGGAGTTGATATAATAATATTTCGCATCCAACTCATTAAGGTTTACCTATTTGTCGGGCACGCAAATAAAATCTTTACTCAACAGCTGATCCATTTACCTGTTCAAATATATAAAATGTACATGTATATATTTCTATTTATTTTTAAATCGTTCAATGTGTGATTTAAATGAATAAATTCTAACATTATTCTATTGTTGATTAAATTAACTATCGTTTCAATAATTTTAATTAATCTAATCTACAATCACACAACACAACCAACAAGCAATTTGTTTTTAACTTTTCAAAACCATTTAAATTAATTCCTATTCTCCTTTTAAAATCATTCAGACTATAGAGTTAAAAGTGCACATCCATGGAAAGAAAATAACAATAGAATAGAGAATTAAATGGTAATGCAAAGTATGGCAAATGTACCTTGCACCGGAGTCAATCAGAGATATCATTTCAGAGAAGGGGAGCTTCACGTTCCTCATTACACTGTTCTGGTATTTTCTTTGAAGCCCGTTGATAAATCTCATATTCTTCCTCTTTTGATCTTGAATCAGATGAGGAGCAAAGTGAGCAAGTTCGTTGAATTTCTTATGATATTCTGGGATGGACATATCACCTTGTATCAAATAAGAAAATTCATCACATAATCTCTCGGTTGCTTCGGGAGGAGTAAATCTTCCTAAGAAAATCACTTTGAATCTGTCCCAGGTGATATCACCTTCTGGATTATCTTTAATAACTGAATCCCACCAAAACAAAGCTTCTTCTTTGAGTGCCCAAGACGCCAGTAATCTTTTCTGATCGTCTCTCAGCTTTAAACCCTCAAAGATTTTCTCTGCAGAACGAATCCAAGCTTGTGTTTCCATAATGGACTCCTTGCCTAAGAATGGCGATCCACCCAGATTTCGAAATCTCTTGAATAGAACTTCTATATCGGATTCTGGCGGTGGGAGCACAACTGGCTCATTAGCTGGTCGAGCCATACGATTATTTCTTCTGTTCCTGTCACTCATTTTCTAGTACGTCTGCAATTAGCAGACAAAGTGTCAGGTCAACAGAAAAGATATTTGAAAATATAGAGACAAATACTTGAATGTAAATGTGTCTATCGAGGTGTAATTTCATTCTGCTTTACTCATACTAGGATATTGTTGATCCAATCTGTATAGAGTTACCCGTCTTAGAACACTACTGGTTCTATTTCTGACGAGTTCGTTCAAATGCTATATTCCTGAACTAAGCTTAACCAAAGCTCTGATACCAAATGAGATGACCCCAAACCCCGTACTGACGGTGGCAAGGTTAATCCGTGGAATATAACACAGAAACAGATAAAAGCAGAACAAAATTAAATAAATACACCAGATAATGAACAATAGAATATACTGGATAAAAGTAATCATCAGAGTTACACAGTATCCAGGATCATACTTAGTAAAAATACAGTTCAGCTATACATAAGTGTCTACAGCGGAAACAAACATAATATGTACAATAGGAGCTGAACAGCATAAAAAGAGATAAATGATAGAATCCATCTTCAGCTCCAGCTATCCAGAAAGAACCAGCTAAACCTGAATACAAGGCTGTCCGTGTAGAAAAAGGGGCACCCGAGTTTGAAAGTGAAACAAACTACGAGTCAGTCATGGGACTGGTATGAGAAATCTACTCAACACATATATAATATGGCAAATCACAAGACCACGCCACTTTCGTGGAACGAGTTTACTCCATTGGATTGCCAGTGCTTTAAAACAAATCATTCTTTTAACCATCGCAATGCTTTTTATAAAAATGAAGCCGTTATAAGACTCAGTTCCCATCACACAATGCAACGCAAACCGGAGGATATAGTTTTTACCTTATAACGGCCAAAATATGATTGATACGAATAAAACAAAGGCATTTGATATTATTGCTAGTGTTTATATGTTTTGAAAACAATTTCAAATCATAACTATCAATCATAGACGGCATGGGTACCATATATCATGTCGCCATATGTATATACAATCAAAACCGCACAGTCACGTAATTGGAAATTGGATTTCCGTTATGAACCAAGGCAAAAGATAGTCCTTACCGAATTCGAGACGCTCTAGCCCGTGTCTCAGGATCAGAACGCATCGACCCTTGGAGCGACAAGGCCGGTCCACCGATGTGGATTAAAAATGCCTGAACACTACGTTTCCCCGCCCTATGGGGCGTAAGTGAGCCAACGAATGACTCCATCGGACCCGGATCGTCCGATCAAACCGAGGCGCCTCGCAATAGCAACAACCACACAGGTGAAAAGTATATAAATGTCAGGGCTGGTAGGTCACTGAAACCACCCTAGCTAGAAAGAAACGCATGCCCTCCCTGAGGTCCTTCTCCCGTTTCTGGTTCATACCGGGGTGTGAGGCTCGCGATTTTACGTTATACTCAAAGCTACGTCACACCGGTGGTGCTTTGATCATCACCACAAGACTTTGCTTTTCAACAGAAGCCCTGATCACTGCATCTTAGCATGCCACACGGGCAATTCATGCCATGCGACTGATGTCCATCGATATACAACCTCTGAGCTCGTGCGTCTCAGAGAAGGGCGTTAAGCAAAAGAATAAATTATCCGCCGCCAAACAGATGCATATTTAATAGAGATCAATCAATCACAGAATAAAATCCAATGTCAGACACACATTCCATTTACAAGTCCGTTCTGGGTCTGAACGAAACCGGAGGCACTAAATACCTCGCAAACCCATCGATCGCCACGTACGTCTGGACGATCACCACTCATTATCCATATTTCGGGATGCCTCCCAATCAGGATCTCGGTTACCATCCAAACGAGGTGAAGTTCTCCGGTCTTCGACCACCGTCTTCATCTTCGACTTTCAATCGTCGGTCAATTATTTGAAATGAGAATTAACTCGGCCTTTTCAAATAATTCACGTATATTTAGAATTTCAAATCAATTTATTTCAATGGTTAAATCATTCGACAACACCAATTTTGTTCTTTAATGTAATTTTCACACCAAACACATTCAACCATCAACTACCACATAAATCGAGCAAATTCAGTTTATTTCCATTCCATTTCGTTTATGATATTTTATAACGATTTATCGCTATTTTTATTTATTTTAAAATAGCTAATTTATTCAAAACGACGCTTCGGGCCATAACGCGGTCGTGGCGCTGTTTTTCTTCAGATTTGATTTACACATATCTGAAAATCTAACTGTTGGATCTTCACAAAATTTACATCATTAGAAAGGTCTTTTCAAAACAAATCCAACGGTTCCAGTTTCGGGAAAAATCCGACGGTCGGATCTCCCGGTACAATCGTTTGAAGTTTCGATTTCAAAATACGAACTGCAGCATCGTTATTCGATTCAATATAATTATATTTATATATATATATATAAATATAATCATTTCTAGCGCTCTTTTTCTTTAGATTTGAATTAAACATTCCAGACAATCCAACCGTTGGATTTTTACAAAGTTGGTGCCGTTGGAAAGATATTTCCAAGGCGAACCCAACGGTTGCGGTTTCGGGAAAATCCAATGGTCGGATTTCCCGTACTAGTTGTTTGAAATCCCGGTTTCAAAACACGAACTGCACGGCCACGTTTCGTTTTAATTTTATTTATATTTATATAAATATAGTTCATTTAACAATTTCAATATCGTTTTCACTTCAAATATTTCACTAATGCCTTTAAATTTTGGAAAATTTCGCCATAACCTCCTTTGTACGGGAGGGCTGGGAAAATTCCCAAATAGCCACACGGGCGTCTCATGTCGAAAAGAAAAAGAAAAAGCCAAGCGGCTAGCCAACAGGCTCATAAAATCATCACCCAAACAAAACAGTAAATGCGTACCTATTTGTCGGGCACAAAATTTTATTCCTCTTCTCTAGCCCCTTTGCTATCACCTGTTCAATAAATATGCATGTACATATATACAGTTCTTATCATTTATCATTTTCCATTCAACTTCATATTTGATTCCATTTGGTTTAAAAACACCATTCATTCTAATGTTGCATGCACAGGTAAAAATCACATCATTAGCTAATTAATGAATATTTCGACTCATGCATATTTATTTGAACGAGTTGCTATTTTTAACACTTCACATTTCAACAATTCATGTATATAATAAAAATGTGATTTTTATTGTAAAACAATTCTTTCCAAAACGCTATAATTTTATATAGTCTATATAGATGATAAAAAGGTGATTTTTATTATAAAACAATTTATTTCAAAATATGAATACCATTCAACACATGAATTTCAATTCAACGAATGAATATCGATTCAACACATGAAGGTTTTCTATAGTTTCTATATATAGATAAAAATGTGATTTTTATATTTAAAGCACGAAGACCATTCAACACATGAATCTCTAATCAACGAATGAATATCGATTCAACACATGAAGGTTTTCTATAGTTTATATATATAGATAAAAATGTGATTTTTATATTTAAAACACGAATACCATTCAACACATGAATTTCTAATCAACGAATGAATATCGATTCAACACATGAAGGTTTTCTATAGTTTATATATATAGATAAAAATGTGATTTTTATATTTAAAACACGAATACCATTCAACACATGAATTTCTAATCAATGAATGAATATCGATTCAACACAGGAAGGTTTTCTATTCAATGAATAAATATAATTTCAGCAAATGAAAATAATTCAAACACATGAATATTATTCAAAATTTCGGCAGCATAACGGCAGGGTAGTTAAAACCGGGACCGTCCCTAGTACGGATCCTCGCTCTACCTTAAAACCTCGCGGTTTTTGACAATGGGGATCATGCATCTAGTTCGCACGCAGGCGGCATGTATATATTTATTTCATTTCCACAAACTAATCCTATGTGGTTTCAACCAAATATTTCTCAACCACAAACGAGTATTTTTCAACCACAATCAATCAATATCAACCACAAACAATCCCAAACAACCATTCGCTATCAATCAATTTTCACACCAATCACAATCAATAAATATCGTCCATGGTTTGTGGACGAGGGGCGTATATATATATATATATATATATATATATAGCAATTCAATTTTATTTCAACACATATATAATTTTTACAACGCATATATAACTTATACATCGAACGTACAACTTATACAACGCTTATACAAGAGGTGTACAACGCTTATATAACTCATACATCGACTATATAATTTATACATCGTCGTTTTCCATATTGTTTTTAAATTAGAAATCTCACATTGGGTTCCACTCCACCAAAAATAGCAGAAGGCTCAGAAAAATATGCGGTCTCTTCTAAAATGTAGAAGACGTCCACACGGTCACGATGTTTCCTGTTTCATCGAATTTCGTTAACACAACAAAAAGATATGATTTTTCAAAGTTTGCAACGGTTTTAAACTGTCGAAATCAGTTAAATAATTAACAGCCGTACCTCCACTGTTTTGTTCGAAACTAGGTTTCGATCTCTCGCGAAATCCGTGAAGCTAGAGGACGATCGGCCTTCGCAGTGTCGAAGGGCTAGGAGAGGGCTTCGCGCGCGCGGGGGAGTGGGCCAGCTCGGTGGACCCAGGTGATGGCGGCGGCGGTTGAAAGGCCGCGACATTGAAGGCCTGGATCTCGCGATTCACTAGACGAGAGGGGGTGCCACGACCATGGATTTGAAGCTTGAGGGGAGCTCTTCAAAAACCCCAACTGGGTCGAAGGCTATCGATGCGTGTAGGAGGAGAAAACGAGGGGGAAAGCTCGGAACCCTCTTCCGTCGTTCGTGATTTAGAAATGTCGGGGAGAGAGAAAAGATATCGGCCAATCATATTTTTTCTTTTATTTATATATTTTTAAAATTTCTAAAATACCCCTTGTCACACACGAACACCAATCCAAACCCAACGACTGTCTTTCCTAGCGTTTTACCCCCATTCCGAACACAATGGGATATGTTTCGTAGGCCCATTCGACTATTTCAGTCAGTTTCCATTGAATTTAAAATATATAACATTCAATATTTGATTTGAACGTACATTTCAATTTGCCAGGGCCACAAATTAATTCAAAAAATTCCAGAAAAATAAATCTGGCTATGTTTTGACGGTACGGTCCAAACAAAAGTGGTTTCGTCGAATTCTGAGACCGTTTGCAAAAAGGCCCATTTCTGGCCGATCCAATTTAACTATAATTGGCCAAAACACGTTTTCCTTTGCCACGCTCACATACTAGCTTCAAAAATTATGAAATTTGAAACCTAGCAATAACTTCCCATCCTAGATCCAACAAAAGTGGTTTCGTCGAATTCCGAGGTCGTATGCAAAATGGCCAATTTCACGGGCTATATAAATTCCATAGCGACCTTTCTGAAAATTCATTCGGCCATAACTTTTGCTTTCCGCTATGAAAATTTGATTTTTCAGATTCGTTAGAAAGGTATTCACTAACAAATTTAAATTATTTTGGTTTCACTAAAATCCGCTTTGCTTTGCACCCGGTACAGTCCGATAAAGTTTGAATTCAATTTTTGAAACTGCAGCGCCTTTTCAGGCCTTGTTTATAATTATGATTAATTATATTCGTTTTCAATTGTCGATTCAAACTCAGTTTTCATCGCCATTATTTAAAATATTTATTTTAAATATTTAAAATCCATTATTTAGCCAATTTAAAAATTTTAAATTGGTTCAGATTTTCTGGGTCGTTACAGACTATCTTTTGCCTTGGTTCATGACGGAAATCCAATTTCCAAATACGTGATTGTGCGGTTTTGATTGTATATATATATGTGGCGACATGATATATGGTACCCATGCCGTCTATGATTGATATTTATGATTGTGTATGAAATTAGAAACTAACTGTAAACGAGATAAGATGGATGGTTTCCTGGGTTTTGATCTGATGTTGGTTTCGGCCTTCAGGGTTAATACCTATGGAATCGTTCTCTTACTATTTTACAGTTGGAGTCTGATTATCAAATGATTTGTTTTGCTCGTATGAAGCATATTTTGGTCGATATAAGGTAAAACTCTATCCTCCGGTTTGTGTTGCATTGTGTGATGGGACTTGAGTCTTATATCGGCTTCATTTTTATAAAAAGCATTGCGATGTTTAAAAGATTTAATTGTTTTAAAGCACTGGCAATCCAATTGAGTAAACCCATTCCGCGAAAGTGGCGTGGTCCTATGATTAGCCATATTATAAAATGTGTTAAGTAGATTTCTCATACCAGTCCCATGACTGACTCGTAGTTTGTTTCACTTGCAAACTCGGGTGCCCCTTTTCCTACACGGACAGCCTTGTATTCAGGTTTTAGCTGGCTCTTTCTGGATAGCTAGAGCTGAAGATGGATTCTATCATTTATCTCTTTTTATGCTGTTCAGCTCCTGTTGTAGATATTATGTTTGTTTTCCGCTGTAGACATTTATGTATAGCTGAACTGTATTTGTACTAAGTATGATCCTGTATACTGTGTAACTCTGATGATTATTGTTTATCCAGTTTATCATTTATTCACCACCTGGTGTATTTATTTATTTTTGTTCTGCTATTATCTGTTTCTGTGTTATATTCCAAAGATTACCCTTGTCACCGTCAGTATGGGATTTGGGGTCGTCACAACGTGGTATCAGAGCTTTGGTTAAGCTTAGCTCTGGTATATAACACATTAACGAACTCGTCAGAGATAGAACCTGTAGAGTTCTAGGATGAGTAACTCGGTACAGTTAGGACCAGCAATACCCTAGTATGAGTATAGCAGAATCAGAACAACTCGTTAGAGATGGGGTCAGAAGAGCCCCAGAACGAGTCGAGAGTTATATGTTTATAAATAACGTATTTGTGATTATATATATAGTTTGGTTTTAGAAATTTGATTTTTGATGAATAGAGTGTCCTGAATAAGTTCGGCTTATGTAACGCTCCAGCTTACTTCGTCGATTTGATGAATAGAGTGTTCATAGGAGTCCTGAATAAGTTTGTTCTGGTTTTTATTGACGATATTCTAATATTCTCTAAATCAAAGGCCGAACATGAAAAACATTTAGAGCAAGTTCTAGAAATTCTCAGAAGGAATGTATTGAAAGCCAAACTATCCAAATGTATATTCTGGCAAGATGAAGTAAAGTTTCTTGGCCACGTCGTATTGAAAGAAGGAATTGCCGTGGATCCAAGTAAAATCACAACTATTCAAAATTGGAAACAGCCCAGTACTCCCACAGAAGTCCGCAGTTTTCTCGGATTGGCTAGTTATTACTGGAAGTTCGTTAAAGATTTTTCGAATATATCTAGTCATTTAACGAAGCTTACAAAGAAGCACTCAAAATTCAAGTGGACTCCAGAATGTGAGGAGGCTTTTGAGGAGCTGAAGTTAAGATTAACAACTGCTCCAGTGTTAACGATTATCGACGGCAATCAGGATTTAAAAGTCTGGACAGATGCCTCTAGAGAAGGCCTGGGTGCAGTGTTAATGCAAAGAGGCCAAGTGGTAGCTTATGCTAGCTGTCAGCTGAAGCCGCATGAGAAAAACTACGTCACTCATGATCTTGAGTTGTTGGCTATCGTATTTGCTTTGAAAATCTGGAGACACTATCTTCTGGGTGAGAAATTCGAACTGTTTACAGATCACCAGTCGTTAAAGTATCTGTTCACTCAGAAAGACTTGAATCTAAGGCAGCAACATTGGCTAGAATTCCTTGTAGCATACGATTTTGAGATTCTATACACTCCAGGGAAAGCCAATGTTGTGGCCGATGCGCTAAGCCGAAAGAATGTGATGATCGCCAGTTTCATTATTACAACTTCATTGATAGATAAAATATCAGCTCTTCCGAAGGATGATCACTTCATTCAGAAGATCAGAGAGATGATTCAGAAAGGCGAGCCCTCGAGTTTTCAGGTTGATAATGGGGGGATTCTAAGGCTAAAAGGTCGAATCTGTGTTCCTAACTTTCCTGAGCTCCGAAAGGAAGTGCAATATGAGTGCCACAAGTCAAAACTTAGTATCCATCCAGGAGTAAGAAAAATGTATAATGACATCAAACGCACTTTCTGGTGGAAGTCGATGAAGAGAGACATTTCTTTATATGTTAGCCGATGCCCTACTTGCAAGGTAGTCAAAAGCGACCAACAGAAACTGGCTGGATTGTTGCAACCGCTGGACGTTCCAGGTTGGAAGTAGGAACATATTTCCATGGACTTCATAGATGGTTTGCCCAGAACCAGAAAAGGAAATGACAGTATTTGGATGATCGTAGATTGCTTCACGAAGACCGCCCATTTCATACCTGTCAGATCCAACAGAACTGCTCAGAGTCTGGCGCAAATATATTTCAAGGAAATTGTTAGACTACACGGAGTGCCGATCAGTATAGTGAGTGATAGAGACCCAATATTTACTAGCAAATTCTGGGAGGCATTTCAAGTAGAGCTGGGAACGAAGCTGAACTTGAGCACCGCTTATCATCCTCAGACAGATGGTCAAACTGAGAGGGTGAATCGTATACTAGAAGATCTATTGCGGGCTTGTATTCTAGATTTTGGTGGATCATGGGAAGACCATTTAAATTTGGCTGAATTCTCATATAACAACAGCCACCAAGCGAGTCTGATGATGTCGCCATTCGAAGCATTGTATGGTAGACCATGTCGATCTCCTGCTTGTTGGGTCGAACCTGGTAATAGACTTGTATTGGAACCTGATATGATCCGAGAAGCTGCCGACAAAGTCGATTTCGTTAAGAAACGATTACTTGCCGCTCAAAGCCGACAGAAGAGCTATGCAGATAAGAGAAGAAGAGATATATCATTTGCCGTTGGCGACTATGTATATTTGAAACTATCGCCGATGAGAGGAGTTATCCGGTTCGGTAAAACAGGGAAATTGGCGCCCAAATTCATTGGTCCGTTTCCTATTCTTGAACGGATTGGAACTCTCGCTTATAGGGTTCAATTGCCTGATTGGTTGCCTGGAGTGCATGATGTATTTCACGTATCTCAACTTCGAAAGCATGTTCATGACCCAGACTTGGTTGTGGAAGAAGCTGCTCAACAGGATATTGAAATTACTCCAGAATTAGCCGTGAGAAGAGAGCCGCTCAAGATTATTGGCAAAGAAACCAAAGAGCTGAGGAACAAGAAGGTTCACTTAGTCAAAGTGCAATGGAGTGGAGATCCGCGAGATTGTACTTGGGAAACTGAGGAGAGCATTCAGAAAGCCTATCCTAAGTGTCGAGTGGATATCTCTGATTGACTCTGGTGCAAGGTACATTTAGCCTATTTTGAAATTACCAATTAGTTCTCTACTTTGTTGTTATTTTCTTTTCATAGAAAGATACTTTTAATTCTATAGTCTGAATGATTTTAAAAGAGTATATGGATTGATTAGTGTATTTTTGAAAAGTTAAAAACCATTTTGATTGTTGTTTGTGTTGTGTGATAGTAGATTTGATTAATTAAATTATTAGAACGATAGTTAATTTAATTAATACGAGAATGAATGGTGGAATCTATTCGACTATATCACGTGTTAAACTGATTTAAAAATAGATAGCAATATATACTTGTGCATTATGTAAGTTTGAACAGGTAAATGGATTAGCTGTTGAGTAAAGATTTTATTTGCGTGCCCGACAAATAGGTAAACCTTAATGAGTTGGATGCGCAATTTTATTATTATATCAACTCCTGTGAGTGCCATTGGATGCGGAGTGTTGGTTATACTGTGTGTAATTAATGAATGTCGCCATAGGATAGTAACAATTAATTTTGAACTACACTGCATGGCATACTTCAGAAGATTGGCATACTTCTTGAAGATGGCATACTTCTTGAAGATAGCATACTTCATCATATACCACACAAGCATTTGGAGCTTGTGTGACGAGGTTGAAGATTTACCATACGAGCGAGAGGCTTGTATGGCGATGACTATATTTTACAGGTTGAGCTGATGACTGATATGGACCATATAAAAATATAACGATAAATTGCCAGATAATAAAAACCCCACACGGGTCTGGAGTTGAAAATAACCACGTCTCTCTAGTCATTAGATACGGCACATTGATTATTTATTTCCCACACGGGACGAGGTGACGAGAATTTATTCTCTGGAGCAATTAAAATACACACTACCTCAGGCTTTGACAGGGTGACGAGAATTTATTCTCTGGAGTTATTATCTATACACGCTCCCCTGTAAACACCAGAATATATCACTATAAATATGTGTATGCTTTATAGGATTTATTGGGTACCTAATACGGCCCAATAAATTTCCAAACCCCTCCCCGTACAAAGGAGGTTATGGCGAAATTTTTCGAAAATTCCGAGTGTTAGCCAAATTTTTGAAGAATTTGAAAATTCTCAAAAACTGAAAAGTTGGAGAATGGAAGCCAGATTGAACGTAGAGTTGATTAATCAAACCACTTTCGACTTTGTTCCTTTTCGGGGACGAAAAGTTTTAAGTGGGGGAGATTGTAACGACGCGGAAAATCTGAACCAATTTAAAAATTTTAAATTGGCTATTTTAGTGGATTTTAAATATTTAAAATACATATTTTAAATAATAACGATGAAAAGTAAGTTTGGATCGACATTGAAAATAAATATAATTACTTTGAAATATAAACATGGCCTGAAATGGCGCGGTAGTTTCAAAAATTGAATTCAAACTTTAACAGACTGTACCGGGTGCAAATCAAAACGGATTTGAGTGAAACCAAAAATATTTAAATCTGTTAGTGAATATCTTTCTAACGAATCTGAAAAATTGAAGTTTCATAGTAGGAAGCAAAAGTTATGGCCAAATGAATATTCAGAAAGGTCGCTATAGGAATTATATAGCCCGTGAAAATAGACATTTTGCAAACGACCTCGGAATTCGACGAAACCACTTTTGTTGGATCCGGCATGTCAAATTATTGCTAGGTTTCAAATTTCATAATTTTTGAAGCTAGTATGTGAGCGTGGCAAAGGAAAATGTGTTTTGGTCAATTACAGTTAAATTGGATCGACCAGAAATGGGCCTTTTTGCAAACGGTCTCAGAATTCGACGAAACTAGTTTTGTTGGGACCGTATCGTCAAAACATAGCTAGATTTATTTTTCTGGAATTTTCCGAATCAGTTTGTGGCCCTGGCAAATTGAAATGTACGTTCAAATCGAATATTGAATGTTTTATATTTTAATTTGAAGGAAAACTGACTGAGACAGTCGAATGGGCCTTCGAAACATATCCCATTGTGTTCGGAATGGGGGTATTTAGCTAGGGACGACAGTCGTTGGGTTTGAATTGGTGTTCGTGTGTGGCAAGGGGTATTTTGGAGATTTTAAAAAATATAAAATAAAATAAAAAAATCCTATTGGCCCATTCCCCATTCTCTCTCCCCGACGTGAGCAAATCAAAGGCGAAAATCGCCTCTTTTCTTCCCGTCCACTTTTCGGCGAAACCACGCCTCGATAGACCCGGCCACAGTTGAACTTTTCGAAGAGCTCGACGCCCTCTTCAAATCAAAACAAACCCCACCTCAAATCGTTGTGTATTTCTCGAGTTTGACCTCTCCAAAGTCACGGTCTTCAAATTGCCGCCCCGCCGCCCCTGCTGCGTCGAACTCCTCCCCCTTCCAGGCGCAGGCGCACCTCTCCAGTCCCAACGCTGTGGCGCAGGCCGATCGGCGCCTAGCTGCGCGGATTTCGAGAAAAGTGCAAACCTAGATTTGAACGAAATAGAAAGGTAACGGTTTAAAATTATATAAACTATATTATAGCAGTTTAAAGCGCTACGGTTTTTGATTTCACTGTAAAAATCATATCTTTTTCGTTTTTGACGAAATTTAGTGAAACAAGAGACAGTGGACTCGTGTGGACGTCTTCTACATTCTGGAAGAGACCGCATATTTTTTTGAGCCTTCTGCTATTTTTGGTGGAGTGGAACCCAATGTGAGATTTCTAATTTATAAACGATATGGAAAACGACGATGTATAAATTATATAATCGATGTATGAGTTATATAAGCGTTGTACACCTCATGTATAAGCGTTATATAAGTTGTACATTCGATATATAAGTTATATATGCGTTATAAAAATTATATATGTGTTGAAATAGAAGTGAAATGCTTATATATTATATATATATACACGCCCCTCGTCCACAAACCATGGACGATATTTATTGATTGTGATTGGTGTGAAAATTGGTTGATAGCGAATGGTTGATTATAATTGTTTGTGGTTGAAATTGATTGATTGTGGTTGAAAAATACCCGTTTGTGGTTGAGAATTATTGGGTTGAAACCACATAGGATTAGTTTGTGGAAATGAAAAATATATACATGCCGCCTGCGTGCGAACTAGATGCATGATTCCCCATTGTCAAAAGCTGTGAGGCTTTAAGGTAGAGCGAGGGGCCGTACTAGGGACGGCCCCGGTTTTAACTACCCTGCCGTTATGCTGCCGAAATTTTGAATAATATTCATGTGTTAGAATTATTTTCATGTGTTGAAACTATATTCATGTGCTGTATAGAAATTCATCTATTGAAAGACATTCATGTTTTGAAATAAATTGTTTTGCAATAAAAATCATATTTTTTACTTTATATATACAAACTATAGAAAATCTTCATGTGTTGAATGGAAATTCATTCGTTGAATGGAAATTCATGTGTTGAATGGTATTCGTGTTTTAAATATAAAAATCGCCTTTTTATCTATATATATAAACTATAGAAAACCTTCATGTGTTGAATGGAAATTCATTCGTTGAATGAAAATTCATGTGTTGAATGGTTTTCGTGCTTTAAATATAAAAATCACCTTTTTATCTATATATATAAACTATAGAAAACCTTCATGTGTTGAATGGAAATTCATTCGTTGAATGGAAATTCATGTGTTGAATGGTATTCGTGTTTTAAATATAAAAATCACCTTTTTATCTATATATATAAACTATAGAAAACCTTCATGTGTTGAATAGAAATTCATTCGTTGAATGGAAATTCATGTGTTGAACGGTATTCGTGTTTTAAATATAAAAATCACCTTTTTATCTATATATATAAACTATAGAAATCCTTCATGTGTTGAATAGAAATTCATTCGTTGAATGGAAATTCATGTGTTGAATGGTATTCGTGTTTTAAATATAAAAATCACCTTTTTATCTATATATATAAACTATAGAAAACCTTCATGTGTTGAATATAAATTCATCCGTTGAATGGAAATTCATGTGTTGAACGGTATTCGTGTTTTAAATATAAAAATCACCTTTTTATCTATATATATAAACTATAGAAAACCTTCATGTGTTGAATAGAAATTCATTCGTTGATTAGAAATTCATGTGTTGAATGGTATTCGCGTTTTAAAATAAATTGTTTTATAATAAAAATCCGATTTTTATCATCTATATGAACTATACAAAATAGTAGTGTTTTGAAATAAATTGTTTTGTAATAAAAATCACATTTTTATTATATACATGAAATATTAAAAATAGTGAAGTGTTGAAATAGAAGACAGTTGGATAAAAATATCATTTTTATCAAATGTATGAAATGAATATGGTTTTGAAATCGAAGAATCGATTATATATATATATATATATATAATTAAAATATATCGAATAACGAAGCTGCAGTTCGTATTTTGAAACCGTGATTTCAAACGATTAGTGCGGGAGATCCGACCAACGGATTTTCCCGAAACCGAAACTGTTGGGTTCGCTTTGGAAATATCTTTCCAACGACACCAACTTTGCAAAGATCCAACGGTTGGATTGTCTGGAATGTTTAATTCAAATCTGGAAAAAAACAACGTCAGAATCGATTATATATATATATATAATTAAATTAAATCGAATAACGACGCTGCAGTTCGTATTTTGAAATCGAAACTTCAAACTATTGTACCGGGAGATCCGACCGTCGGATTTTCCCAAAACTGGAACCATTGGATTCGTTTTGAAAAGATCTTTCTAATGATGTAAATTTTGTGAAGATCCAACGGTTAGATTTTCAGATATGTGTAAATCAAATCTGAAGAAAAACAGCGCCACGGCCACGGTATGGCCCGAAGCGTCGTTTTAATAAATTGGCTATAAATAAATTAATAAAAATAGCGATAAATCGTTATAAAATATTATAAACGATATGGAATGTGAAATTTAGAAATTAACCGAAGTTTGGCTAAGTCGAATGGTTTCCTGGGTTTTGATCTGATGTTGGTTTCGGCCTTCGGGGTTAATATTTGGGAAATCGTTCTCTTATTGATTGACAGTTAGTGACTAATGAATTAAAATGAAGCGTATGTGTATTTATGTAGCACTTGTTTATTATATACGTGAGTTGCTCAGAAAGACCGGGTTTATCCCATTCTGAATGACTGAATCGACGATAAGGAATCGAAGATGAAGACGGTGGTCGAAGACCAGAGATCTTCACCTCGTTTGGATGGTAACTGATGTCCTGATTGGGAGGCATCCCGAAATATGGATAATGAGTGGTGACCGTCCAGACGTACGTGGAAATCAATGGGTTCGCGAGGTATATAGTGCCTCTGGTTTCATTCAGACCCAGAACGGACTTGCAAATGGAATGTGTGTCTAACATTGGAATTCATTCTATGTGATTGATAGCCATCAATTGCATGGTGTAAATTGCCTGTGTGGCATGCTAAGATGCAGTGATCAGGGCTTCTGTTGAAAAGCAAAGTCTTGTGGTTGATGATCAAAGCACCGCTTGTGTGGCCTAGCATTGTGTATAACGTGAATTCGCGAGCCTCACACCCCGGTATGAACCAGAAACGGGAGAAGGTCCTCAGGGAGGACATGCGTTTCTTTCTAGTTAGAGGTGGTGTCGGTGCTTAAACTGGCTGACATTTATATTATTTTCACCTATGTGGTCGTTGCTGTTGCGAGGCGCCTCGGTTATATCGGTCGATCCGGGACCGATGGAGTCATTCGTTGGCTCATTTACGCCCCAAAGGGCGGGGAAACGCATTGTTCAGGTATAATAATCCACATCGGTGGACCGGCCCTGTCGCTCCAAGGCTTGCCTACGCGCTTGCCTGTGGCTCTGGCTAGAGTGTCGCGAAGTCGGTAAGGACTATCTTTTGCCTTGGTTCATGACGGAAATCCAATTTCCAAATACGTGATTGTGCGGTTTTGATTGTATATATATATGTGGCGACATGATATATGGTACCCATGCCATCTATGATTGATATTTATGATTGTGTATGAAATTAGAAACTAACTGTAAACGAGATAAGATGGATGGTTTCTTGGGTTTTGATCTGATGTTGGTTTCGGCCTTCGGGGTTAATACCTATGGAATCGTTCTCTTACTATTTTACAGTTGGAGTCTAATTATCAAATGATTTGTTTTGCTCGTATCAAGCATATTTTGGTCGATATAAGGTAAAACTCTATCCTCCGGTTTGCGTTGCATTGTGTGATGGGACTTGAGTCTTATATCGGCTTCATTTTTATAAAAAGCATTGCGATGTTTAAAAGATTTAATTATTTTAAAGCACTGACAATCCAATGGAGTAAACCCGTTCAGCGAAAGTGGCGTGGTCCTGTGATTAGCCATATTATAAAATGTGTTAAGTAGATTTCTCATACTAATCCCATGACTGACTCGTAGTTTGTTTCACTTGCAAACTCGGGTGCCCTTTTTCCTACACGGGCAGCCTTGTATTCAGGTTTTAGCTGGCTCTTTCTGGATAGCTGGAGCTGAAGATGGATTCTATCATTTATCTCTTTTTATGTTGTTCAGCTCCTATTGTACATATTATGTTTGTTTTCCGCTGTAGACATTTATGTATAGCTGAACTGTATTTGTACTAAGTATGATCCTGTATACTGTGTAACTCTGATGATTATTGTTTATCCAGTGTATCATTTATTCACCACCTGGTGTATTTATTTATTTCTGTTCTGCTATTATCTGTTTCTGTGTTATATTCCAAAGATTACCCTTGTCACCGTCAGTACGGGATTTGGGGTCGTCACAAAGAGGGAGAGAGAGGTGTTGTTAATTGGAGAATATGTTACATATCGGAGGAGCTAAGTGGGGAAAAAGGTGCGTGATTAGGAGTGTGTTTAAGGAGGAGCAGGCCATCATTTTTTTTCTATGGAAACAAAGATGAATTAACCAATAATTAACGGCTGAATTAACGGTTAAGGGTGGAATTTGTTTAAACAGAAAGAAGTTAAGTGGAGTTGACGACAGTATGAGTTTCGAACGGTTATGGTTTACAAGCAAGAAAAAAAGGGGAATGGTTATTGTTTTAAGTGTGTTTCTGGTAGTAAAGAGGATGGTGGTATTTGTGTATTGAATTATGGAGTGGGAGGGTGTGGAAGAAGCAAGAACAGATCGGCTGTAATGAAAGAAAGGACATATAATAATGAGGAGCACTGTTTGGTTCCAACATTTGAACACAAGGTAGAAAATAGTCAATAATGATTAGCACGGGTAACTAATATAACAATGAGTTAATAATTATTTTAACGCAGATAAATCTTATAAGCTGATAATTACTTCATATGGTAATTCTGGTTCGTTAAATCAGGAAGCGATGGTGGAATTATTAGTGGAGGAAAATGCCGCTATGGTTGAGAAGGGACAGGCTCGAACAGTTGCAGGAGAATAGGATTAGACAATAGAGGATTAGAAAATTTAAGTAACAAGGATTTAATTTAAATAATTAATTATATTTTTACTATTTAAACTAGTGATAACTTGTAATAATTATATCTCTCACATACATTACCAGAATTGAACAAAACAAGTCACATGGGGACCATAATGACGAGATCTACGTTGTAACACCCCGTGAATTCTATAACTATGAAAGTCACAAATTAAAGAATAATTAATTTGAAATCAAAGAACTAAGGGAAACGGGATACGCCATTGCGTTCGTCTCGGAAAAATACGCGAAATAGAGTCCGAGTTTTCGAAAAACGGAGTCCGTATGAAGAAGATATGGCCTTCGGAAGTTTTTAAATTAAGTTTTAAATTCAAACAGAATAAAATAAGCTCAGAAAAACAAAGTGGGGCCCAATGGGCCAGGGCGGGAAAAGGCCCGCCTGACGCACCCAGGTCGACTGGGCTGTCGACCTGGTCTAACCAGGTCGACAGGCCTGTCGACAGGGCTGTCGACAGGGGTGTCGACCTGGTCCAGAGCCAGGTCGAGCCCAGTCCAACCTGGCTGGCCTATTCTATGTTGGTCGATTTTCTGTGGTCTGCTTTGTCATTAGGGCTAGGTGGCAGGCTCTAATTGGTCTCTCTATCGAATGAATGGCTACGATCAATCCAAGCAACATCAATGGCTCTAATCAGTTCATTACCTCTATAAAAACAACCCTAGACTAACCCTAATCTATTCATTCAAAAATAAGAACAAAGCCGCCATGTTGCTGAGGAACGACTAGGGGTAGCCACCAAATTGGAGAGAGGATTAGGAGGCAAATTCTAAGGCATAAAGCAACTCAATCAAATCAAACCGCATCTTCTTATCCCTAAATTTGAGAATTCGCCTCACCATTGTAAGTAGAGTATTATTTTGGTATGAACAAATAATTGTGTTGATATGTATACTTGATTTGTGGCGATAAAATAATTCATATTTGTGCGTTGGAATATTGTATACGTTTGGATGTTCTTGAATTATGTTATTCATTATGAAAAACTACATGCGGTAGTTTTATGCAAGTATGACGTTTGGATATTCGCAAAATATGTAATCCATGTTGAAGCTACATGTATGTAGTTGATTAATTGAAATTCATGCAAGTTTGGGGTTTTGCTACTATGCCATCATAATATGTATTTTTATACAAAAATCATTTTTGTGAGTAATTGGAATAAGTTTGGGTTGTTATAATCCATATGAAATTATGTTGAGAATTTGGCATCATGTATTAAGCCATGCTTTTGTACTAGAACACCTATTTGCAAACTTATGAATATGACTAGGCTATGATTGATAACTTGCATAATTGAAATTGTCAACAAGAATTATATGATGACATATGTGGTACATAGCTAGGTTAGATTCAAAAATCCCTTTTTGCAAGTTTGCATGATTAAAGTAAAAATCATGATTTCATGTTAGAAATATTTATGCCATGGTTATGAGAACAAATACTTATGCCATGCTTATGTTTGACATTATGCCATGCTTATGTTAGAAATATTTATGCCATGCTTATGTTTGACATTATGCCATGCTTATGGTAGAAATATTTATGCCATGCTGATGTTTGACATTATGCCTAAATAAAAATATAGGTTCATGTTGTAGTTATGACTATGTGTCAATAATGATACCCAATTTAGATTCTTATCTCAACTACAAGTTTACATGGTTTGGTTCATGTCACTTATGCTCTATGACCAAAGTATATGTTACCACTATGCAAGTACACCAGTTTCTATTTTGTATTTCCAACGTCATATTGCAAGTTCATGCGCTCACCTTCCCCTTTTCTGTGTATGTAATCTCGCTTTAAGCCTCCCCTTTTCGCATGGCTAAGTTGGGCTTTAAAAGGCTAAGCCCAACATATACATAATAAACGGACGTGTTAAACGGGGGAAAATAACGTTGGGTTAAAATTACTAATGAATGAAAATATAAAATAGAAGGGCCCAAGTTCAAGTATGGGTTGGGCCTATGATTGGTGTAACCTTTACACCATTAACTTAATAATGGGCCGCAAATATTTACATATAAGAAAATAAAGAAGAAAGACAAAATATGTAAATGTAGAACATACGATGTGTTTAACCCGAGGTTGGATTGAGTTGTGATGTAAACCTGCCCGGAACCGCCCGGCTGTCCAGTAGTCACAACAATACCTATCCAATGTGGGAGGTTAAACATGGAGCCCAATAAGGACCCGAGGTTAGACTGAGTTGTGGCGTAAGACTGCCCGGAACCAACCGGCAACAGGCAGCCACAACAATACCTGTCTAATGTGAGAGGTCAGGGCCTTAATAAGACAATTAAGGCTGAGTCAGGATTGTTAGGATTAAGTGAACTAAAGACTTAATCAAAATGGAACATGCTAAACTAAACGGACTGGTGGGGTTAGGTTAGAAAACACTTAACCAACTTAGCATGTGGTTAGAGATAGAAAACCTAGTAACGGGGGACCCTTTTCAGCAGTAACCCTAGAAGGTGTATCAGGAAACCCTGAAACTAGGCAGGGTGGGGCACGATTACTGGGCTGATTGTAAGAGGTCAAATCGACGGCGGTGGTGTAGCAGTGTAGGTTCTAACGGGGTGTGGGCGTGCACACACTCCGGCGCAGAAAAATAAGGCACTGGACACCAGTAGCATACCTGTGCACTCTAGGATTGTGTCGGGCCGCCGCCATGGGACTTGATACACCCCATGGTGGGACCAGCATAGGTAACTACAACATCGGGGGCCGTAAGACACATGTAACTATGCGAGTAGGAGCCGATCATCATAGAATGGATCACTTCACCCTGATTATGGGGTGCCAGTTGGGAACTAGTTTATATGGGTTCAGAGATTAACATGGGGTACAATAGTATATTCGACCCTGGACAACTTAACTAAGTTTATACTGCTTTCCCACTTCTTGATTATACTTATCATACCTAGTTCTTTATTCATAGACAAAATAGTACTAGACTTACTCAGGCTTTATGTCTGACTCTACTTTTCTTTCGTCTTCTTTTCTTCCGTTTCCCCCCCCCCCCCCCCCCCAGGTCCACAGGGAGGGAACACTGCAGCTTGACCAGCATAAACATCCAGCTTGAAGAAGAGAAATGTATTGCTTGGACCTTTTTCATTTTGAACTATGGCTTTGGACAACCACTTTGGGGCTTTTGCAGTTTATCTATGTTTTCTTTATGCTTCTTTAAATAATGTAATCAAGACAGATTATGAAAGTGTTATGTTATGTTTTTGGAAAAGATGTAAGACAATTATGGTGATGATGTTGTAACACGTATTTGCTTTTATGAAATAAAAGTTGTTTGTTTTTCCGCTGCTTACAAATATGTGTTCTTATATCTGTCTTGTATATCTGTGACTTATACTTATAAACCTCCACCAAAATTAGGGCATTCCCTTTGAGAGTGACCCTAACGGAGGTGGGGTGTTTCACTTGGTATCAGAGCATAGGTTTACCAGATAAGATAAAAAGTTTCGGAAAATTTATTTTCAAAAAAAAAAGGGAAATTTAAAGAAGCATTTTTAAAAGATAAAAATATTTTGTTTTAAAAGGCAAAGTCCACTCCCCAAAGCCATAGGTACTATCTCTTATCCTTCGTTTTGAATCTATCCTTTTTGTTTCAGCATGTCCGAAGATCTTAACTTGCCGGAAGGGGTACCAATACCTGGTTGGTTTAGACGGTTCTTAGAAGCAAGGGCCACTCAGCCAGGTCCTACCGTTCCTCCTCCCCCAGCTGCAGAAAATCATCCAGCTGCAGCAGCACCTCTTCCTCCACCTCCTCCGCGGGGAAACACATTTGCTAAGATATGTAAAGATTTTAAAGCCATGGGAGGAAAGGATTTCCATGGAACTGAGTCCTTCGTGGCAGCTAGGAATTGGCTGAAAGAAACTGAGGACCTATTTATCATCTTTGAGGTAGAGGATAGACAAAAAGTACAATTGGCAGTGTGGCCATTGAAGGGCGAGGCTTCCTACTGGTGGGAAGTCACTAATGCTGAAAGACCAGTGGAGACATGGGAGGACTTTAGGGCAAGGTTTGAGACCAAATTTCTCTCAGATGCGGAAAGAAGTTTGCAGTTGGAAAAATTCTTATTTCTTAAGCAAGGAGACAAGACTGTCAGAGAGTATGTGAATCAGTTCGATGAGCTGGCTAGGTTTGGGCTTGACCTAGTCAACACCCCGCACAAGAAGGCTCTCCGTTTCGTCAAAGGGTTAAATGAGCCATTACACAGTTTGGCCATGACCCATATACCCATGGGGGCCACATATGAAAGACTGGTGCAAATGGCATTGCTGAATGAAGAGGATAAGGGCAAGAAGGAGACAAAGGCAGAAAGCTCTCAAGGGAAGAAAGAGGGTTTGCAGCCTAAGAAGACAGACTTTAAGAAAGGCGGGAAAGGCAACAAAGAGAAGAGGAAGTGTAATTTCTGTGGCAAAGTGGGGCACTTAGTAAAGGACTGCCGGAAAAAGAAGGCCAAGGAGAATGGTGGGTGCTTTTCTTGGGTGAGACGGGCCACAGGGCTAAGGACTGCCCAAAGAAACGAGGACAGGGGCAGAGGGTTGGATCCACCCCAGGGGCACAGGTTCATGTGCTGGAAGCGCCACCTCTGCAACAGCGAGGTATAAATACTTCTGTAGAAAGCGTAGTTTATCTTTATGATCACCCCGTTCGCACTTTATTTGATTCTGGCGCATCACACTCCTTTATCTCGTCTGCTTTAGTAGAATCTCTGCACCTAAAAACTAGTATGGTAGAGGACCCCTTAATTGTTTCAAACCCAATTGGGGGCCCAGCTCATTTGTCTATGATCTGTTTGGGATTGAAAATTTCTATTCTAAGCGTAGAATTTCAATGTAGTGCCTTTGTTTTGGGCTTTTCGGGTTATGGTTTGATTTTGGGTATGGATTGGCTATCCAGTAATGGGGCCATCCTTGATTGTGAGAAAAGGGTTGTTAGGCTCCTAACCCAACTCGGTAATACTTTGGAAATTTCTTGTAATCCCTCGTATGCGGTTATGCTTAGTTATCTTGAATCGCTAGATGCCTCTGTTGAAAATTTGCAATCAGTTAGAGTGGTCCGGGAATATCCGGATGTCTTCGAAGAGGTGAAGGGCTTGCCTCCGAAGCGGGAAATAGACTTCCGCATATATCTTGTAGATAATGCAAAGCCCGTTGCGTTGCCCGTTAGACACATGGCTCCACGGGAAAGGAAAGAGCTCAGTAAACAGATTAAAGAGCTTCTAGAAAAGGGGTTCATTAGGAGAAGCATTTCAGAATGGGGCGCTCCAGTGGTGTTCGCTACAAAGGCGGATGGTTCACTCCGTCTATGTGTTGACTATAGGGAGCTTAACAAGCTAACGAAAAGGAATAGGCACCCTCTCCCTAGAATTGACGATTTGTTTGACCAGCTTGTAGGAGCGTCTGTTTTCTCCCAACTCGATTTAGCAACCGGTTTTCATCAGCTAAGGGTGGCTGAAGATAGCATCGATAAAACGGCGTTTAGAACCCCAGACGGCTTCTTTGAATGGCTTGTCATGCCTTTCGGCTTGACAAATGCACCTGCGTACTTCGTGGACCTGATGAGTAGGGTATTTAGAGATTTCCTCAACAAATTCGTAGTGGTCTTCGTAGATGATATCCTTATCTTCTCAAAAAGTGTAGAGGAACATGCTCAGCACTTAAGGGCAATCATGGAAACTTTGCGAGTCCATCAATTAAAAGCCAAATTCTCCAAATGCCACTTTTGGAGAGAAGAGGTGAGGTACCTTGGGCACATAGTATCCAAACAAGGGTTAGCAGTGGACCCTGCTAAGGTAGTGGCGGTACAAGATTGGAAGACACCAAGGAATGCAACTGAGGTCCGAAGTTTTCTAGGACTAGCAGGTTTCTATCGAAAATTTATAAGGGATTTTGCGAAAATCTCAGCTCCGCTCACGAAATTAACTAAGAAGAATCTAGTGTTCAATTGGGACTTGGATTGCGAGTTTGCTTTCCAACGACTGAAAAGGGCTCTCACAACAGCCCCAGTTTTGACGCTGCCAGATGGGAGCAAGATGTTCACTGTTTATACGGATGCATGTGGGACAGGGCTAGGCGCCGTCTTAATGCAAGAAGGAAGGGTAGTAGCTTATGGCGGGAGGCAGTTGAAGGTGCATGAAAAGAACTACCCAACCCACGATCTTGAGTTAGCCGCCATCGTCTTTGCACTCAAGTCTTGGCGACACTATCTCCTAGGTGAGAAGTTCGAACTTTACACTGACCATAAATCGTTGAAATATCTTTTCTCGCAGAAGGATCTTAACTTGAGGCAACAAAGATGGATGGAGTTTCTTGCCTCGTACGATTTCGAAATCTCCTACACTCCGGGCAAAGGCAACGTAGTTGCAGACGCGTTGAGCCGAAAGAAATTGACCCTAAGCCCGTTGTTTGTTGAAAGACAAAGCCTAGAGTTTATAGCCAGCTTCGACTTTAGGCCCTCCTCCGATTTCGTACCAGGCTTGCTAGCATCTCTCGAAGTGCGCCCAACTTTAGTGGATTCAGTAGGGACAGCACAACGCGAAGACCCTCAGCTTGTAGAAATAATTGATAGGCTAATTAGGGGTGAGACTTCAAGTCACCTCAACAGATACTCTATCGACGATAAGGGTTTGCTAAGACGAGACGGAAGACTATGCGTCCCACAGACAAAAGATTCAGTAAAGAAGGTTCTCGAGGAAGCACATCACTCCAAGATGACGATACACCCAGGCGGAGATAAAATGTACAAAGACATAAAAAGGACTTTCTTCTGGAACGGCATGAAAAAGGACGTGGCAGAATTCGTTTCTAAGTGCATGGTGTGCCAACAGGTTAAGGCGGAACAGAAAAAGCCTGGAGGACTGCTACATCCTCTAGAGGTCCCGCAGTGGAAGTGGGATAGCATCTCAATGGACTTCATCGATGGGCTGCCTAGGTCTAGGAGAGGCAACACTAGCATTTGGGTAATAGTGGATAGGCTTACTAAAAGCGCCCACTTTTTACCTGTCAAAAGTAAAAGAACTGCCTCATCCCTAGCATCACTTTATCTCAAGGAAGTCGTTCGACTCCATGGAATACCATCTAGCATTGTTAGTGACCGAGACCCCATCTTCACCAGCGAGTTTTGGCGGAGTCTGCAAGAAGCAGTAGGAACGCAGTTATGCTTGAGCACAGCCTATCATCCCCAAACCGACGGCCAAATAGAGAGAGTGAACAGAGTTTTGGAAGACCTTCTAAGACTATGCGTCGTTGACTTCGGAGGGACATGGGAAGACCACCTTCCTTTGGTGGAATTTGCCTACAACAACAGCTATCAAGCAACCATCGGAATGGCGCCCTTCGAAGCTTTGTATGGAAGACCGTGCCGATCGCCCACTTGTTGGTGGGAGTCTACTGATAAGCTCATACTTGGACCGGATATGATCCGAGAGACTTCAGAGAAAGTGGACTTAATACGAAGAAGGATGAAGACGGCCCAAGACAGACAAAAGTCCTATGCCGACAAGAGGAGGACCGACCTTGAATTTGAGGTTGGAGACAGAGTTTTTCTCAAGGTATCACCACTAAGGAACGTTGTTCGTTTTGGAACCACAGGAAAGCTAGCACCAAGGTTCGTAGGGCCATTCCCTATCATCGAGAAAATTGGGAAAATGGCCTATAGATTAGAGCTACCCGAGAAGTTGGCTGGAGTCCACAACGTTTTTCACGTTTCACATCTCCGAAAATGTCTACATGAGTCTGCTGAAGTGGTAGAGCCAAATATCCTCGAAGAGGCCGAAGTGGAACGCGAAGCAACCATAAGGAGAGTTCCAACCCGCATCTTAGGAACGGAAGTGAAGAAGCTACGCAACCGCGAAGTCAAGCTCGTCAAAGTTCAGTGGAGCGACGCCGAGGGAGACGCGACTTGGGAAACTGAAGCTAGAATACGCACCGCCTACCCTTTTCTGTTCGAGGGTACATCCTTGATCTTTCCTTTTCCTTAAGTTGCGCTTTTATCTATCTTTTTAGGTATATTTCCTCGACTTTTAGGTAGAAAATCTTTTGGATGAAAACATGTAATTGAAACATGTTATGGATGATGGTCGCAAGTGGTTGCAAGTGATTGCTAGTGATTGCTCGTGGTTGCATATACACACACAATCTAGGTTTTAGATCGGCTCAGTCACTTCATATTGCATATGCATATATGTTTGCATTCGTATATGGTTGAACTCTAGTGTGTTGTCATGTGGATGTTGCATTTGTATTGAATGATTGTGCACTCATGTAGAATCATGAATAGGAAAATTTGCATACATAATGGATTCATGGCACTTACATAATTCGCATTAAGGAGGTCAACTGAATCAGTAGACCGCCTGATTTTGCATTAGATAAGTTCATGTACACACACTTCGCATATGATCATGAAGCATTAGAAGTCTTTTAAGGACAATGGATGCTCGTGTTTGATGGATGAGTAGATGGATGATTGGATGTTAGGATATACATTCCTCCTAACTTGAAGATTTCGGGGACGAAATCCTTTTAAGTGGGGAAGAATGTAACACCCCGTGAATTCTATAACTATGAAAGTCACAAATTAAAGAATAATTAATTTGAAATCAAAGAACTAAGGGAAACGGGATACGCCATTGCGTTCGTCTCGGAAAAATACGCGAAATAGAGTCCGAGTTTTCGAAAAACGGAGTCCGTATGAAGAAGATATGGCCTTCGGAAGTTTTTAAATTAAGTTTAAAATTCAAACAGAATAAAATAAGCTCAGAAAAACAAAGTGGGGCCCAATGGGCCAGGGCGGGAAAAGGCCCGCCTGACGCACCCAGGTCGACTGGGCTGTCGACCCGGTCTAACCAGGTCGACAGGGCTGTCGACAGGGGTGTCGACCTGGTCCAGAGCCAGGTCGAGCCCAGTCCAACCTGGCTGGCCTATTCTATGTTGGTCGATTTTCTGTGGTCTGCTTTGTCATTAGGGCTAGGTGGCAGGCTCTAATTGGTCTCTCTATCGAATGAATGGCTACGATCAATCCAAGCAACATCAATGGCTCTAATCAGTTCATTACCTCTATAAAAACAACCCTAGACTAACCCTAATCTATTCATTCAAAAATAAGAACAAAGCCGCCATGTTGCTGAGGAACGACTAGGGGTAGCCACCAAATTGGAGAGAGGATTAGGAGGCAAATTCTAAGGCATAAAGCAACTCAATCAAATCAAACCGCATCTTCTTATCCCTAAATTTGAGAATTCGCCTCACCATTGTAAGTAGAGTATTATTTTGGTATGAACAAATAATTGTGTTGATATGTATACTTGATTTGTGGCGATAAAATAATTCATATTTGTGCGTTGGAATATTGTATACGTTTGGATGTTCTTGAATTATGTTATTCATTATGAAAAACTACATGCGGTAGTTTTATGCAAGTATGACGTTTGGATATTCGCAAAATATGTAATCCATGTTGAAGCTACATGTATGTAGTTGATTAATTGAAATTCATGCAAGTTTGGGGTTTTGCTACTATGCCATCATAATATGTATTTTTATACAAAAATCATTTTTGTGAGTAATTGGAATAAGTTTGGGTTGTTATAATCCATATGAAATTATGTTGAGAATTTGGCATCATGTATTAAGCCATGCTTTTGTACTAGAACACCTATTTGCAAACTTATGAATATGACTAGGCTATGATTGATAACTTGCATAATTGAAATTGTCAACAAGAATTATATGATGACATATGTGGTACATAGCTAGGTTAGATTCAAAAATCCCTTTTTGCAAGTTTGCATGATTAAAGTAAAAATCATGATTTCATGTTAGAAATATTTATGCCATGGTTATGAGAACAAATACTTATGCCATGCTTATGTTTGACATTATGCCATGCTTATGTTAGAAATATTTATGCCATGCTTATGTTTGACATTATGCCATGCTTATGGTAGAAATATTTATGCCATGCTGATGTTTGACATTATGCCTAAATAAAAATATAGGTTCATGTTGTAGTTATGACTATGTGTCAATAATGATACCCAATTTAGATTCTTATCTCAACTACAAGTTTACATGGTTTGGTTCATGTCACTTATGCTCTATGACCAAAGTATATGTTACCACTATGCAAGTACACCAGTTTCTATTTTGTATTTCCAACGTCATATTGCAAGTTCATGCGCTCACCTTCCCCTTTTCTGTGTATGTAATCTCGCTTTAAGCCTCCCCTTTTCGCATGGCTAAGTTGGGCTTTAAAAGGCTAAGCCTAACATATACATAATAAACGGATGTGTTAAACGGGGGAAAATAACGTTGGGTTAAAATTACTAATGAATGAAAATATAAAATAGAAGGGTCCAAGTTCAAGTATGGGTTGGGCCTATGATTGGTGTAACCTTTACACCATTAACTTAATAATGGGCCGCAAATATTTACATATAAGAAAATAAAGAAGAAAGACAAAATATGTAAATGTAGAACATACGATGTGTTTAACCCGAGGTTGGATTGAGTTGTGATGTAAACCTGCCCGGAACCGCCCGGCTGTCCAGTAGTCACAACAATACCTATCCAATGTGGGAGGTTAAACATGGAGCCCAATAAGGACCCGAGGTTAGACTGAGTTGTGGCGTAAGACTGCCCGGAACCAACCGGCAACAGGCAGCCACAACAATACCTGTCTAATGTGAGAGGTCAGGGCCTCAATAAGACAATTAAGGCTGAGTCAGGATTGTTAGGATTAAGTGAACTAAAGACTTAATCAAAATGGAACATGCTAAACTAAACGGACTGGTGGGGTTAGGTTAGAAAACACTTAACCAACTTAGCATGTGGTTAGAGATAGAAAACCTAGTAACGGGGGACCCTTTTCAGCAGTAACCCTAGAAGGTGTATCAGGAAACCCTGAAACTAGGCAGGGTGGGGCACGATTACTGGGCTGATTGTAAGAGGTCAAATCGACGGCGGTGGTGTAGCAGTGTAGGTTCTAACGGGGTGTGGGCGTGCACACACTCCGGCGCAGAAAAATAAGGCACTGGACACCAGTAGCATACCTGTGCACTCTAGGATTGTGTCGGGCCGCCGCCATGGGACTTGATACACCCCATGGTGGGACCAGCATAGGTAACTACAACATCGGGGGCCGTAAGACACATGTAACTATGCGAGTAGGAGCCGATCATCATAGAATGGATCACTTCACCCTGATTATGGGGTGCCAGTTGGGAACTAGTTTATATGGGTTCAGAGATTAACATGGGGTACAATAGTATATTCGACCCTGGACAACTTAACTAAGTTTATAGTGCTTTCCCACTTCTTGATTATACTTATCATACCCAGTTCTTTATTCATAGACAAAATAGTACTAGACTTACTCAGGCTTTATGTCTGACTCTACTTTTCTTTCGTCTTCTTTTCTTCCGTTCCCCCCCCCCCCCAGGTCCACAGGGAGGGAACACTGCAGCTTGACCAGCATAAACATCCAGCTTGAAGAAGAGAAATGTATTGCTTGGACCTTTTTCATTTTGAACTATGGCTTTGGACAACCACTTTGGGGCTTTTGCAGTTTATCTATGTTTTCTTTATGCTTCTTTAAATAATGTAATCAAGACAGATTATGAAAGTGTTATGTTATGTTTTTGGAAAAGATGTAAGACAATTATGGTGATGATGTTGTAACACGTATTTGCTTTTATGAAATAAAAGTTGTTTGTTTTTCCGCTGCTTACAAATATGTGTTCTTATATCTGTCTTGTATATCTGTGACTTATACTTATAAACCTCCACCAAAATTAGGGCATTCCCTTTGAGAGTGACCCTAACGGAGGTGGGGTGTTTCATACGTTATGAAACCAACATAGCTGAGAACTAAGCTACTGGGGTTTCGTAGAAAAATCAAACGTCTGTTTGATTTTAAACGAAACCAAAGCAGAATAGTCAACTGCGAACCAAGGTGAGTAAACTCACTAACTCTACCTCATTTATATTTTTAAATAAACGAGTTTTAAATTTATTTATAATAAATTTATACTGGGTAATGGTTGTTTGGATGATTGGTTGATAAAATTTGGTTGAATTGGTTGATATATTCAGATCATCGATCATTTAATAATTCTGTTCACCATGATATTTCATATTGATGTGAAAATAATATTATTGACATTGATTAACATCTGTGGATGCAGGGAAACAGGTTGGAGGGATCCAACTGGATTCCTCAACATTTATATTATTGCGTTTGCATTGATTTTGACATATGCTATGTTATATTAATTGTGATTGATCTTGTTGTGTTTCACTGGCCCTAGAATTATAGTATTTAAATACCGTAAGATATTTTCAAATGAAATTTGAAATTTAAAAAGGAAATATATTTTTTCCAGAAATGGAAGTGTAATTTCGAATGGAGTTAAAAAAAGTAGAAACCTGTTTTATTAAAATAAGAAGTTGATTTTAAAGAAGTTTATAAATAAAACAAATTATTTATAGTTGGATAAATTGAAATAGAATTTCAAGTTTGAATTTATATAGAAAGTGGAAATGGTTTTGAAACTGATATTTGTAAATTGTTTAGCACTTAGCAGTTACAAATGAAATTCTAAATGAGATTATAAATGGATATAATAAAAACAATTTTTGTTAATGATTCTATCATTAGGAGTTAATAAAGGAGAAATTGGATTTTAAAATTATTATTCAAAGGAATGAAGTCAAATGAACTGATTATGTAAAAGGAGTGTTATTCACGATTAAAGTGAACGATGGATTAAAATCGATATTTTGCAAATGGAAATTTAAATGAGAAAGGGAGAAATGAAAACAATGGGTTTTATTTCGAAGTCCGGAATATAAAATATACTGATATAAATCCAATGGAATTATAATTATAATTTGACTATAATGGTTTACTTTCAAAAAGGATAATTGAATGCTACTTAGTTTAAACTATAATTTAAATGAATACGTTAAGAAGTCAGTATTTAAATAATTATGCTATGGAAATAAAATTCCATGTTTTGAAATAATTCAAGATTTATCTTAAATTAGAATTATTAACAAGTCTAGATTCCTATTAAGGAAAGATACTGATATTTGACAAGGAACAACGATGGAAAGTAAATGTTTTTCCAATGGAAATAATCATAAGGGAAATTGAGTTAACTTGAAATGGTAAATAAATTTCGAAATTCGGAATATAAATCGAATATAGATTATTCGAGAGAAAGTCATTTATTGGAATTTGGTTATATCGAATTTAGGGAAGTAATTATTTTTACTTTCCGTTTTGAATCAAATTTATTTATTTATTTACTTATTAATTGAATTAATAAGTACAAGTTATATTTTTATGTAAACCAAATATTTGGAAACAGCGATTTTAATGCTGCCGTTAAAATAAATGTTTTGTAATTTCTAAACTGCAATTTTAACGTTGTCATTATAGTAAATGTTTTGTGATTCTAAACAACGATCTTAACGCTATTGTTATGATAAGTGTTCTATAATTCTAAACAGTGATTGTAACGTTGTTGTTAAAAATAATGTTTTATAAATCAAATATTTGGAAACAACGATTATAACGCTACCGTTATAATCAATGTTTTTTTCGTAAAAGAAGTGTGTTCTTAGATTGAATCCAAAAGTCGCGTAAGCGATGTTTTGTTTGAAGCTGTGAGCTATGGCTATTTCAAAGTTAAGAATGTTGTTCGGTTAAGGTCTGAGAGGTAAATATACCCCAACTTGATTGACTTCATGATTGATGGAGAAATGGTTAAGGTTCGATAGTGAAGATTGGTTAACATTCGGGTTAGTTAACAATTGGTTAATGTTTTGAGTTATAATAACGATGTTTTATAACATCGCATTAATTTAAAAGAATTTGAAATGTTTTTTCCCAATAAAATGAGAGATATTTTCTACGTATAGAGAATGAAATGAATTGGTCAACGAGGAATTAAGTAAGGGAATTTGGAAATATTTTCCAATATTAATGCGGTAGATTTTCTGAATATAGAAAATAAGGATTCGTTAATATATATAGAAATGTTTTCTAATTGGAATAAGAGATATTTTCTCGAATAAAGAAATTAGATATTGGAAATGTTTTTCAAAGAACCAAGAGGGGAAATCGAGCTTCAAAAGGATACGAAAGATAGGGAAACAGGAATTGGAAATAATAATATAATCAGGAATTGATTTAAAGGGGCCAGTGTGGTTTGATGCTTGATCGGTAGGATTTCCAATTGGAAATAGGACCGTTGATTGTATGGATGTTTTCTTTGATAGTTAAATCACTTATTATCAAAGTTTTGATTTATTTTATACCTCCGTTGTCAATACGGAGAGACCGGGATCGGATTTAATATCTGAAAACCACTCCGTATTGGCATAAGCGTTACGAATCAACTTATGTTGAAGATATTATGAAGACGGAGTAAAGTGCAAGGGATGTTCTGTTAACCCTATGTAGAAATTGCCTAAGATGAATTAATAGAACAGTGCCTTCAGTTTGTCCAAACCTAGGACAACTTGTATGGACGAGTGTCGGACAGAGTATTTGTGAGGGCCCGCCCCGCACCAACCGGCATTTACTCCAGAAGTGCGCTGTACACATGTCCAGTTAGCACGGGACGGATCGTCAGAAGAAAAAGGGAAGAAGGAAATTAACTAACGAGAAACCTGTAGATTGTCTCACAGCGCATGGAACAAAAAATAATAATAACATATTTGACATAAAACAGGTGAGACAGTGCATAAGCTGATAACTAAAACCAACATCATCATCAGAGCAGCGAAAATCCAAATACAGCTTATTACAACTTTCCAAATTTACTGTCTCTAAAACAAAAGAAAGCTAAAGTTGAAGATGCACTACTAATGCCCAAGCAGTGATCTTCAACAACACAGGGAGAATACTATATATCATACGTGGAAGCCTCCTGCTCGTCTCCGGATCATCTACCCGTGCATCACCAGCTAACCTGTCTCTAGTCTGCTCGTGTGAGCACCCAAAGTAATAAGAAGTGACATAAAACTCTGGGTCAGACAAAAAGTCTGGTATGAGCGATAAGCATCTAAACAGAACAATAACAGGTATACTAAACCATACCTGAACCTGGACCTGCAACCAAAGAGTTAGCACTACATATTGTACAATACTCTAAGGTGCCATAACAAATAGTGTAAGGAATACGGGGGTGGGGTGTGCATGTCATAATGATGGCAAACAAATCAAGCATAGCAACCATCCTCACATCTCTCACTCAGTGCGTAAAGCATACGATGTCCACCACTGTCGATCACTAGACCCATCGAAGTAGTGACGGAGTTCGACTTGTACAACTACTGCTACTACCAAGCTTACCACATGGAGTCATGACCAAATCTTTACAAATGACCCCACTTCATTGGTTTATAGCCCTTTAGTCGTACCTAGGCCACTATGGCCCTGAGTCCGTTCACGTACCTCCCATACATAGTGATCCAAAGTCATAGACATCGATAGCCCCTTGGCACACGTCCCGCAGCAATGCCCAATCATGAAGCTCACTCATTGGTTCCCAACCGGATCCTGAGTCAAAGCTCCTCACTTGGACTTTCTTTGCATCTCGGGTTTTGGTCGAATTGGAGTTGGTCTTCAGAAAAGTCGTCGCGTAGTAGAGATGGAAGTTCAGTTCGGTTCGGTCTGATCTGCTTCAGTCCGTTCGGTTCGGGTGTCATGCTTCCTAGTGTGCTCCTGGGTGCGGTTCGGTTCGGTGCTTCCCTTCTAGCTCGGTTCGGTTCGGATGCCTTCTGCCTGGATTTGGTTCGGTAGTTGCTCTCTCGCTTCGGTTCGGGTCGAGATGTCTGGCTCCGGTCCGATCCTCCTCCCTACCTCCGATCCGATCCCCTGCTCCTATTCAGCTCATGTTGTTTTTCCATCCGATCCCGCTCGCTTCCCTGCTCTGATCCGCTCCTTAGCTCCGATCCGATCCTCTGTCCAACTCCAACTCTAAGCAATGGCCTTCCTTCTTGCCAAACTTCTTTTGTGCCAGACTTCGGTTCGGTTCGGATTCCTTGCCCAGCTCTCCTATCCGATCCGAGGACCCAACCCGATCCGATCCGAAACCCTGCACAACTTTCTGCAACTTTTTCCAGTGACTTGTTTACGCCATTTGACGACGTTTTCGACCAATCTAACCATTCTAATTAACCACAAATCATCTCAAACAGTCATAGCAACATAGCAAACTAACCACAAACACCAAAACAATGAATTTACATGTCAAAATGGATCAAATATAGCCAAAACCCCATATTTTCCCTTAAGCATGTTTAAGCAAAACTAATCATAGGGTTAACAAAACTTAACCAAATCAACCCAAATTTCTACCAGAGGCATAAAATATTATTTTCGAATTTATAGATATTTTTCCAGTTTTTTAGTGTATAAATTCGCTAATCTTCACTAATTACCCTTAATTATCCGTAATTAGTACAAAACTATTCAAATCACTCACCTTGGCCACAAATAAAATTCTCAGAACTGAAACCTCGTTGATTTGGGTGAATACTGACGTCTAACAGCAGCTCTAACCTTGCTTTCGTGTTTTCTCTCCTTAATTTGATGTAGATTAAGCCAAAACTTGATTAGAAAGTGATTTGGGGATGTTTCTAGATGTTGGCAGCCATTGTTAGGGTTCGAGAATGAAAGTGGCGGCTGAAAGAAATGTTTTCTAACCCTAATCAGCCCCTATACATCTCCAATCCCGAAATCCCCTTTGGGCCTAGCTGCTAATTACCCGGTTAAGCCCAATTAAGCTGTTTTTCACCCTCTGAAACTTGTTTCAGTCATATCTCCCAAACGGTGAGTCCGTTTGGCTAATGTGACAACTCTACGGAATTGTAAACCATCATACGGAGCCAATGGAAGTGGTTTTAGGTCAAAATTTCTTTCCAGTCGAAAGTTATGGCCAAAACAATACCAACTAGGGGTAAAATGGTCATCTAAAAATCGGGAAAAACCATGAACATGGGAAATGACCCCAATAGTCGTCTCCCAAAGTTACGTGACCATACAACTTCGTATGGGAAAGAAAGAAATATTCTATGATCCTTCGATGCGTAGAATGCGGGTTGCTACATTCTCCCCCCTTAAGAAATTTCGCTCCCGAAATTCCCTAACTAAAACACACAAAGGGTCCCGCATGCCTATCAACCATAAAACAACCATCAAACATGCAAAACAAGCAAAACAAGTCTATCCTAGCATGCGGAAAACTAAATTACAAGGTAAATCTTAACATGCAAAGAGTTCTGGATACGTCTTTCTAATGCTCTCCTCTGTCTCCCAAGTGCAATCATTCTCGTCCTCGCCCCCACTGAACCTTGACTAGCCTCACCGCCTTCCTTCGAAGTTGCTTCGTATTGTGCTTGACAATAAGGGTCGGCTTGCTATTCCCAACCACCTCGGGTTCTACTTCAAAGTCCTCTAACTGATCAGGTGAAATAGTCATATCTGGGTCGTGAACGAACTTCCTTAGTTGGGAAACATGAAATACGTTGTGAACTCCCGCCATCTTCTCTCGTAAGTCAACTCTATATGCCAAAATCCCGACTAGTTCAAGAACAGGGAATGGGCCAACAAATCTTGGTGCCAATATGCCTCTCCTGCCAAATCGTATCACGCTCTTCAACGGAGAAATCTTGACAAACACCAAGTCACCAACGGAGAATTTTAAGTCTCTTCTCCTCTTATCAGCATAACTCTTCTGCCTATCTTGGGCAACCTTCATTCGTTGTTGAATGATCATAATCTTATCTGAGGTTTCCCTCACCACATCTGGTCCAAGCATGAACTTCTCGCCAGTCTCTATCCAACATGATGGTGAGTTGCACGGTCTTCCGTACAAAGCTTCATATGGAGCCATACTGTAACACCCCGTAATTCTGTAATACTACGATTCACAAATCAAGGCAGAAGTAAATATTAAAATCAAAATCAAGGGAAACGGGCTGTGCCATTGCGTTCGTCTTGGAATTCTACATGAAAACGAGTCCGAGTTTGCGTAAATCGGAGTCTGTATGAGGAAAATATGGCCTCTAGAAGATTCAGCAAAGTTCAGATTTCAAAACAGGTCAAGTTCAGAATTCAAATCGGACCCAGATTGGGCTGGGCGGGAATTTTCCCGCCCAAGGCACCCAGGTCGACTGGGTAGTCGACCTGGGGCACCCAGGTCGACTGGGTTGTCGACCTGGGTCACCCAGGTCGACTGGGTAGTCGACCTGGGGGTCGACCCCCCCTGCTTTTTCCAGTTTTCTGAACCTGGTTCGTTCGTTCTTTTGTATCTAGAAGCCATTCTGACCAGATTCGTTGACTTCTACACTATATAAACAACCCTAGTCTTCTTCTCTATTCACAATTCTTTTCTATCCTTATGCTGCCTCTGAGAAAATGTATAAATAAATAATATATAAAATAAATCAGGACGAGGAAATGCTGCTCAAGACTTTCAAGAAGAGGTTCAAGTCAAGCTAGGATTTCAAGTGATGATTCAAACGACTGTTTTTCTATGAATCTATTCTAATCTAATCTCTGTAAGTCAGTTACTTCTTAGATTTGAATGTTTCTCTTTTCGTGACATGAAATTAAAGGAATAAAAGAGTATGCCAATTCTTTCTATTTGAATCAGTGCCTATTTGTTTGGAACAAATTAAGAACTGTTATGATTCGAGGACAAATAAGACTGTGACTATGAAACTATGGACCTTAGAACCATATGCCTCTTTGACTATGAACAATGCCTATGACTATGAACATTGCCTATGACTATGGACATTGCCTATGACTGTGACTGTGACTATGAGAATTATTTCCTTGACTAACCCTATGCCTTTGATTTGGAAACATAAACTATTGCCTATGACATAACAAGGACAACTGTGACTAAACACCTATGATTCATGACTAGGAAAGTGTTGCTTAAGTTTTTGACTGTGAAATTGGGTCTAAACCTGATTTTCTATTCTGCCTATTATTGGTTTTCTTTGGTTTTAGACCTTGGGAATTTACCTATTAAGTTAGGTCTACCCATGTTCTTGAACCTACGTCTCTATTCTGTCTATTCTTGGGTTTTCTTTGGTTTTAGACCTTGGGAATTTACCTATTAAGTTAGGTCTACCCATGTTCTTGAACCTACGTCGTTATTCAACCCTTTTTATGCCAGTTATTATGTCTATCTTTTGCAGAGTATCTTTGGTTCATTCCCTATTTTCTACGAATCTAGATTTATCTATAATCTAGATTGAATCACGATTATACGAACGGTGGGAATACGATTTGGGCAAAATATGAAATTTACTAAAAAGGTAGTTTTTAACTTGGAAATTGGCATAAATTGGGAACATGTATTATGGCATGTTCATAGAAATGCAAATTGGACAAATTTGACATGAATTATAGGATGTGTAACTTGAATCTAGTATTGACGTGTAAATCTAGCATTTACATGAATTGTGAACTAGAATAATAAGTCTAGTTTGACATGAACTGTAATTAAAGTGATAAATCAGAATTGGATTAGCAAATTTGGCATGATGAGTATATTGGCATAAATTTGAAATTGGCCATAATTGGGAGTACTTGTTAGGTTTAGAAAAATCATGGTTAGTGACACTTGATTTGGTATAGTTTACATACCAAAAAGCATAAATATGATATAGAGGGGAAAATGGGCCATAAGAATGAATGTTGACAATTTACATTAAAAGAGAAATTAGGAAATAAGTAAATTAGGAATAATTTACTTATAGAATTTGTCCTAAATGAGAAAATGTAAATTTAGACAAATTAAAGGTTTATTAACGACATCTCTTTTAATAATAAACCAGAAAGTTCTAGGGTGACAGAGAGGATAGTGTCTAGGCTTGGGTTTGGAAAATACAAGTTTCCTGCTCTCCCTGGCTATCCCTAACTGATCCGACGGACGGGATGGTTACTTTCAAAGCCTGATTTGAAAACTAATCAAAACCCTTTGAACTTAGAAAACACGAATATGCCTAACCCGAGGTTAGACTGAGTTGCGATGTAAACCTGCCCGGAACCAACCAGCACATCCAGTATTCGCAACAATATCTGTCTAATGTGAGTGGTCGCGGCTTTAATTTATTTAGTTAAAGCTAGAACAAGAATGGTAGGGTTAAATTAACTAAGAGAATTAACCAGTTCAACATGATAACTAAACTGATGGGTGGGGTTAGGTTCAGACTGACACTTAACACAGTTAAGCTAGAATGGGAGGGTTAAGTCCATAGGAACACTTAACCAACTTAACACAGTTAAGCTAGAATGGGAGGGCTAAGTCCATAGAGACACTTAACCAAACTCAATGTAGCAAGACAAGATTTGTAGGGGTTAAGTAAAGTTAATACACTTAGCCAAATTAACATGTTAATTAGACTAGAGGTTGGGGTTAAGTAAAATCTAATACACTTAGCCAATTTGATATGTTAGCTGGGCTAGACCGTAGGGTTAAGTAAACTTGAGCACTTAACCATCAGATTGTGATAAAGGAATAGGGCTAAGTCTAAAACATGAAGGGATAATACTTAACCATTAATAACATGTTAATTAAAACAGACGGGCAAGGTTAAGAAGGAACACTTAACCAATACAGGATGAATGAGTAGGGTTAAGTAATAAGAAATACTTAACCACTGTAACTTGGTTTGTGGTAGGGTTAAGTCAACGTGAATTACTGATAACACTTAACCAGTTTGACAGGATAAATGAAGAGGGTTAAGTTAGCTTGAATTGACTAATGACACTTAACCACTCCAAATTGACGGGAAAGAGAACTAAGTAGTAAACCTTAGTTAAAAGGAGCTAAGTAGTAAACCTTAGCTGAGAAAACAACGATTCTGGAAACTAAGTGGTAAACCTTAGTTAGTAGAACTAAGTAATAATTCTTAGTATAACACGGGAAGGAGCGAATGTCCATCTGAGTAAAAAGAAGGCTCCAACGAATTGGGTTACGAAGCCCGAGGCTTCGAGGTGACGTGAGGGTACTCTTGGTATCCCTCTGTGAGGCTGTAGATAATCCTCCAGGGCTCACAGAGGTTAAGGTCTGCGTTAGAAGAACCAGGTGTATGCCTTGGTTGCAATATATGGCAATCTAAAGACTAGGATGGACCAACGTGATTCGGCGAGAAAACGGTAGCCCTGTGATAGCAACTCGTCGTCTACCATCCATCTTGAGTCAGTCGAGATACGTGAAGCGGAAAGGCAGAGAACTCCAAAAGACCATATACTTGCTATCTAGTTATGGGTGAGGATGGCCATAGGATAGTGGGGCACCGGGGACCGGCGTATAGTTCTCATTTTTCAAGGTGTGCCTTTCATTAGTTGAGGGAGGGGTCAAGTGGGACCATAGCCACTGGAATAAAAACAGACCTTAGCATCTGCATCGGCAGATATCTAAAAGCTCCCGACCGAGTTCTGTATTCCTTGATTTGCCCTGTCACAGGACTCGGGCCGCACATTACAGGACATGTGCATCTAGACAAGCGATAACGATTCGCGATACATGCGTGGGGAAGTATAGGAACATATACCACTCGGGGTAGTGTGTCCTAGACTTGGGGGCATCGTTCGTCAGGTAGCATAATCCCTAGTTGGACTAGGTGGCATAAACCCTGAATCCGAGAAGCGTTCAGCAGATAGCGTAAACTCTAGTTGAATCTAGAAAGCACTTGATAGAAAACCCTAGATTAGATCTAGGTAATAACTAATAAATGGATGCCCGAAGGCAATGGAAAATACAGGGATTGGGATCACATTATCGTTACTAGTTGGGACACTAGTTAGGTGGTGCAGAGATACTTTATAACAAGGAAATAGCGAAGCGGCGAAAGTATTAGGGCATATCCAGTTTTTCTTAGCCTAGCATATCTTGTGATTATCTTGTCTAATCTTGCTGACCCTATCATCATGGTGTTATCTTGTATTTAGTTAATTCATGTCGTTTTGTTTTTCCATGTTCACATTCTAGAAGTTACTGAACTTACTCAGGCTTTATGTCTGACTCTGTTTTTCTTTCTTCTTCTTTTCTTCCGTTCCCCCCCCAGGTAGTAAAGGAGGGAATAGTTTAGCTCAGGTTAAGTTGGACTGCCACTCTTTCCCAGCTTGAAGATTTGTCGAAGTTTGCTTGGATTCTCTTTTCAGATGCTATGGCTGGCTCTTGCTAAAATCGGGGAATATAAATGTTGTTTTTATGCTTCTTTATTTTGTAAGACAGATGATACTCTGATATTGTAAAGAAACCATTGTACAAACTATTTTATCAATAAAGCAAAGTTTTATTTCCCGCTGTTTAATTTCTGTCTGTCTTGTAATTTATCTGCATCTTTTACCCTAAATGCTCCACAGAACTTAGTGCATTCCCTTTGTGAGTGACACTAACGGATGTGGGGTGTTACACGTGGTATCAAAGCTGAAGGTTACCGGATCAGATAAAAGATTTGAAAAATTATTTTCAAACCGGTTTTAAAAGAAGCATTTTCAAAAGAAAAGATTGGTTTTAAAAGGCATATTCCCCAAAGCCATACGCACTATCTTCTATTCCTCTGTTTAAATTCTTGTCTCCTTCTTTCTTGAGTCTCTGGGGCTCCTGGCCTTCTGGGAGGTAACCTCATCGATGGGCGAAGTCGTGCCTGGCTTCCATCCATAGTCGTAGTTGTTTCACGTACGGCAGTTTTCTTTCAAGCTTACAGGGTTTTCTGTACGATGGAAGCAGCTTTCGAGAGATTTGTCAACATGGTTACACACAGAAGGGGATGAGGAGTTTGGCCGGGAAGCACAACCCTAGGATGAGGAATTCATGGATGTAGATTTAGCTCACGAAGGAGGAAGAATTTATAAAACCTAAGACAAGAGGAAGTATCTTTACTAGGGTATGATAGGGCATAGAATTAAGGACAAGGGCAAGAACGAGGAACAAGATTTTCAGAAGGGCAAGTACACACTTTCACCACCAAGCGTACCTAGGAGAAAGGTAGTAAAGTTCTGTTGGAAGAGTCTAGTTTTGCTGTTCGTACTCTTTCCTTTGGTTTTAGCACTTCGCATTTGTTCATATCCACTTCCATAGTTGAGTCTCTTCACCATAGTACTTGTATAGTAGAAAGATCCCACTAGAGTCTCAAATCCAATTGGTGGTCCGACCAGATTATTTTTGGTTAGTAGGGATTTGAGAATAGCTATCGAGTTTGCTTATATCATCTCACGTAGATCGTTTAAATTCGGAGGAGATATTCCTTGGGTGCTTGTATGATATTGGTTTAGGCCTTTGGGGTTTGTACTTGAGGAATGTCGAGTTCGACTATGATGGTTTGCGTGAGAGATGAATAGTTGTGACAGGCACTCTAAAAAGCACGTAGCGACCTTTCGACCCTTATAGTTATGGCGTGATGGATAAGCTAAGAGGAGAGACCTCAAACCATCTTGGTATGTACACTTGGTATCATAGTTAACATCTGTTTATTTTGGAAATAGAGATCAGGAAGTTCACAATCGTGAAGTTAAATTAGTTAAGGTACAGTGGAGTAAAGCTCAAGAAGGCTAGATACTAGCAACATACCCTTTTCCTTAAGGGTGCATCCTTGATTTCTTTTTCTGTAGGAGCTTTACGCATAATTGTTTCTCTCTTTCCAAAGTATATCCTCTTGGTCGTATCCTCAATCCTTAGGTAGAAGAAAATGGGTGTAAACATGTATTTGAAACATGTTATGGTTGATGGTTGCAAGTGGTTGCAAATGGTTGCTCGTGAATGCATATGCATACGTGATAGGCACTAGATCAAGTTCGGACGCTTCCATCTTGCATTTATAGATATGTATTTGTTTGTAAGTTGAACTTGATATGTTAACATATGGATGTTGCATATGGATGAATGGCTGTGCACACATGTAGTGTTTACATAACTAGGGATGCTTGCATACATGATTGGACGCATGGCACTGACATGATTCGCATTTAGGAGGTCAACTGAATCAGTAGACCGCCTGATTTTGCATTAGATAAAGACATATACACACACTATGCATATAAACATGAAAGCATTAGAAATCCTTTTAAGGACAATGAATGCCTGTGATTGAATGGTTGAGTAGATGGGTGATTGGATGGTAGGACACATTCTTTCTAACTTGAAGATTTCGGGGACGAAATCCTTTTAAGTGGGGGAGAATGTAACACCCCGTAATTCTGTAATACTAAGATTCACAAATCAAGGCAGAATTAAATATTAAATTCAAAATCAAGGGAAACGGGCTGTGCCATTGCGTTCGTCTCGGAATTCTGCATGAAAACGAGTCCGAGTTTGCGTAAATCGGAGTCCGTATGAGGAAGATATGGCCTCCGGAAGATTCAGCAAAGTTCAGATTTCAAAACAGGTCAAGTTCAGAATTCAAATCGGACCCAGATTGGGCTGGGCGGGAATTTTCCCGCCCAAGGCACCCAGGTTGACTGGGTAGTCGACCTGGGGCACCCAGGTCGACTGGGTAGTCGACCTGGGTCACCCAGGTCGACTGGGTAGTCGACCTGGGGGTCGACCCTAGGGATGGCAACGGGGCGGGTCTAGGGTCCAAACCCGCTTGACCCGCCCCTGTTTTGACCCATTTAGACCCGCCCCATAGGGTCTTCGGGGCGGGTAGACCCGCGACCCGCTTTTGGAGGTTCGGGTCTAGGGTCGGGTCTGGGGCACGGCTAACCCGCCCCAACCCGACCCGCATGATCGAAACATCATTCAAACACTTTATAACTATAACTATTACTTGTTAATCTTCTTAGATTTACATGGTTATAACTTGAATATTATATTCTTTCAATTGACAAACTATAAAATTTTCATTGTATTAAGTTGCATCAATGATAATCATACAATAACAAATGCATATATTTTGAACTATTATCTTACAACTCATTTTATAATATTATCTTGTCATTGTGAACACATTATAATATGCATATAATTTATCATTTAGTGATAAAAAAATATAAATATATAAATTTGTGTACACTAGAACATAATATCACCGGGTCGCGGGGCGGGTCGGGTCTACCCTGACCCGTACGGGTTTCGGGTACGGGGCGAAATTCCAGACCCGCACCGGGTCTACGGGGCGGGTCTGGGGCGGGGTTTAAAAAGTCCGGGTCGGGTCTGGGGCACGAGAAACCCGCCCCAACCCGCCCCATTGCCATTCCTAGTCGACCCCCCTGCTTTTTCCAGTTTTCTGAACCTGGTTCGTTCTTCTGTATCTAGACGCCATTCTGACCAGATTCGTTGACTTCTACACTATATAAACAGCCCTAGTCTTCTTCTCTATTCACAATTCTTTTCTATCCTTATGCTGCCTCGAAGAAAATGTATAAATAAATAATATATAAAATAAATCAAGACGAGGAAATGCTGCTCAAGACTTTTGTAACGACCCGGATTTTTGAGCGATTTTGGTTATCGGCATAAGCTCGATGTCGATAACCAAAACATCGTAAAATCCTGGTAATTAGTGAAAGAAATTAGAGGGTGGGGATAGATAAGATAGAAACTTAGAATAGAAGAAGAAGAAGAACACAACATCAGAGTAACACGAATCTCACAGCGGAACGAATAACATATAATATATATAACATAACTTGAAATATACATCTGTACTTGAATATACATCAATATCAAAGTACATCACTTACAACACAGCAGAAATAACTATAGCTATATGATCCTGAAGCCTCCTGCTCCAAGCTCTTCCAGTATATCTGTAAATTCCCGACTACTTGACTGCCCGTACAAATTTAGGCACCCAAGAGTTTAGGGAAAACAACAAAGTAAACTCCGGGTCAGTCATGGGACTGGTATGAGTAAACAGTTTAAAACAGTTTCAGAAAACTAAATGATATCTCATAAGACCACGCCGTATAACACGGAACGGGTTTTTCCCTTATGAGAATCCAAACACTTGATTCAACTTTATATCAAACTCTTTTGATATTATAATAATGTCTAAATCAATTAAATAACAATCTAGTGGAACGTTTGCATCTCACGTTCCACATATATATACAATCAAAACCGCAAGCACGTATTGGGTATTTGGTTTTCCAACTATGACAAGGTATGGAATCACCTTCCGCTGGTATATCTCTAGAGGAGAATACACCGAGTTCAACAAGAACATCTTGCAACTCAGCCACACATGACCGACCACTCATTTCGCTTGAGTGTATCGAATGTATATCACCAACGGTTGGGATCAGCAACCGTTTCCCGAATGGAACAGCATCGACAATAGATTTTTTAGAAGTAAATGAAACTCTAGATCAGGTGATTATACACCCTAATAGGTGCGACCTACATAGTCATGCTGCTTGCCCGATTTCTGTCATTTACCGGTTGATGAGGCTAGAAGCTACGCTTTATCATCACGCCATATTCACTTCGAATGTCACATCGTCAAATAAATCAAATCACCGATTTACGTCCTCAACAATACATTACGTGTTAGCTAAAAGAAGTTTCCTTCTCCGCTTCCACTCTTGGTACGATTGGAGAAATCAATATACGTGATCGTCAGGAAATACTCTGTCAGACATTCATCCATACAAGTCACCCAGGAACAGGATGAACTGAAGGCACTATTTCTACTAATAGAAAAAGTCCTTGCACTCTACTCCGTCTTCGATTATCTTTATATAATCTGATTCGCACGCTACTGCCAATACGGAGTGGTTCTTCGGATAATAATCCAACCGGTCTCTCCATATTGACAACGATGGTCAAAACTTCGATAGTCTGTGATTTAACTATCGAATAAAAACAAGTGTTTCGATAGTCGATGATTTAACTATCGAATAAAACAAGTGTTCATCCAAACATCCAACAATCACTGAACCTTTAATTAATATTCCATTAATTAAATCTCTTCTCTATTTCTTTATCAATATTTGTCAACCAAATATTTTCAATAACCATATTGGCCTTATACGTTATTTGGAAAACATTTCCATATATCGCCTTCCTTTATTTTCTATACTAGGAAATATTCATTTTCCTATTTCCAAGCTTTGCACATATTTGGGTTAAAACAGATGTTGTGTAAAACATCGTTACGACAACCCAAATACAGTATTTAACTAATTCTTATTCCACATTGATCTTCAAGCCTGAATCTTGCTACTTATCGGTATATCATGAAATCAACCAAGTTGGGGTATAATTACCTCTCAGACCTTGACTGAATAACATTTAACGTCAAAATAGACAAGACTACTTACTCGAATAGTCAATACCATACAACTGATTATTCACCTCCAAACACATATACATTTTCTCTTTCTATTCTTACCAGATTTTATTCTTATACTTCCTTTTTGATTATACTATTCTATTTCTAAGTTCGTTTTCTTATCGACTTCTATATATTTTGATATGTTAATTTCTAACTATCAAATTATCTTAAAAATATTCTATCTCCTTAAATTCCCGGAAAAATTCGCCATAACCTCCTTTGTACCGGGAGCATCGGGAAATTTCAAATAGCTTTCCCGGTCCTTCTCATCTCAAAAAGAAAAAGAAAAAGCCAAGCGGCTTGCCGATACGGCGCATAAAATCTCATATGGAAATTAAATACGTACCTTTTTGTCGGGCATTCTATTTATTTCACTTCTATACTTTATTCCATACCTGTCTCCTGTATGTCTATACCTGTCCAATCTATTTTAACTATACCAATCGTTTTAACTCAATTTGTTAATTTAATCTGTTACTTAACTTTTCAGTCTATTTCTCCTTCATATTTGAACATGACATGTTCAAATATATTTTAACTGCATATTAACAAATTCTAATTTTACTCATACTCTCGTTTCCTTATCGACTACTCTATTCAAATTCCAATTCAATTCTATTTGAATTCTCTTTATTTTAAAGTCCATTTGAATTTCTCTATTCAAATTCTATAGTTAAACTCCATTTGAATTCTATATTCAAATCTATAGTTTAAAGTCCATTTGAATTCTCGGCATTATTTATAAACAACGTTTATAAATTCAATTCAAATCCCATCTTCCCATTTATAAACAACTTTATAAATTCGATTCAAATTCCATATTTTCATTTATAAACTAAGTTTATAAATTCGATTCAAATTCCATATTTTCATTTATAAACAAAGTTTATAAATTCAATTAAAATTCCATCCTTTCATTTATAAACAACTTAATGTTTCTATACTTCATTTAAAATTCAAATTCTATTTATAAAAATAGAATTCCCCTTTTAAATTTCAAATACCCTTTTTGATATTTTTATAAATCAATATCCCAAGCCCCAGTGATATTTAAACAATCAAATCAACCAATTTTCAATCACTTGATTTTTAACACATCATATATGAATATAAATGATATCAAACAAACAAACAGATAATATATATTTTTGAGGAATCCAGTTGGATTCCTCCAACCTGTTTTTCCTGCATCCACAGATGTTAGCACATAAATAATACCTATCCTGCTTCGAGGCAGGATATCGCGGTATAGAAGGTCATCCACTAATCATAGTGTGGGGCGTATAGGGTAATCATCCGCTATGGTACCGCGGGCATCCGCTAATGAGACTGCGGGAATCCAACCAATCAATCAACCCAATATATATATAATAGTCCTAAATAACTAATATATATTTTAAAACCATCAGACAACATTCAAACAAGCACAGACAATTATTTTTAACTATATAAAAATAAATTCTAAATAAAAGGTGAGATTTACTCACCGTGATTTTTACTTGTTGAACACCCAATTAAATTCCATATCGCCTTAGCTATGAATCGTCTCGGACAAATCTCTTTGTACCTACGATTTATTTAATTTAATGATTAAAATTTATTTAAATTATCAAATAAATAAATTCCTTATATATATACGTATATATATATCTCCATCAAATTAAATCATCACAAACCCTTATAAATTAAATGTCTAACCTATTTATTTATTTTCTAACTTTTTTTCTATTTTTTTATAAACTAATTATATAAATTGAAAATAAATCTAATTAACTAGAATTTACCTTAATTCAGCCTTAACCATCACTGCTTTGAAACAAACCGCACTTCACCATTTAATCGAACCCATCACAGTTCAATCCATCAGCATATTTCCATCGTTTGTTTCATCGAACCACCATCGCGACTTCAAATTGAAAAGCCCCAAAATAGCCGAGTCCTTGACGTACCATTGGTTCTTGAAGTCGAGTCCCAAAATTTCTTCGTGATGTTGAATCTGCAGCCTCGCGGCTTTGAAGTTGAACCCTACGCGATTTTCCAACATCGCACCCTCAAATTCCAATACTCCATCGCGATTTCTCCATTCTAATCGAACCTACAGGTTGCGAAACCAGATCTAAACCGAGCTCTCTCTTCCTTGAATCACGAGCTCCACGAGATGTTGAACTCGAACAATCCCAATTGCCAGTATCAGACGTGATTTGAACACAAGAACGAACGACAGTGGCTTTGGAGTTTGAAAGTAATAAATCCAATTTGATTTCTGATTTCCATGCTCTCTCTCTATTAGGAAACGACCGTGAAAAGCTTAAGGGGTGCGGGCCTTTTATAAAGAAGGGAGTGGTTTTAGAATTTAACAGCAAGGTCGAATGAAATGAGGAGGAGAGAAGGCCATCGTTCTGCTTTGGTTCGTGGAGATAAAGAACCCACCGTTGTTTTGTTTTTGTGGAGAGGGAGGAGCCACCATAGTTTGGTTTTGGTCCACCCAACACCATATTTTATTTTAATTTAAATTTAACTCAAACCGATATCCTTTAATTTAAAATACCCATGATGCCGATCTCCTTTCTGAACCCAACAATTGTCAATCCTAGAGTAATACCCCTGTTCCGGACACACTGGGATAGGTCACGAAGTCCAATTCGATCGTCTGTGGAAGATATTAATTTAAATTTCAAACCATTTAAATTCTTCGATAATTATTGAATATTATTATTCTAATTCAAACAGAATTATGTATTGATTATCTGAACTTATTTCAAATCAGTTTTCACTTCGAATTCAGTTATTCGCTGATTCCTTATTTTGATAATTTAATATATACGATATTAAATCGAAATCGATATTTAAATCGATAACATAAATATAAAAATTCATTTATATTATCAACTAAATATTTAAATCCATTCTAAATATTTAAAATTAGTTGGTCGAAATCCCGGGTCATTACAATCTTCCCCACTTAAAATAATTTCGTCCTCGAAATTGCTAAGGTAGAAAAAGTGCTACAAACCCATTAACTTTTCAAAATCTTAATTATGTTGATACTCAACATTTCAAACTTCCTTGCATAACTCTCTTTCGAATAGATCCCCATTCGATAACTCCTCCCTTCGAATAACTATATTCGAAAATCTCTCTATCGAATAACTAGATTCAAAAAAAACTTTCTTCGAATAAACTATATTCGATTTACTCTTATCAATTAACTCTATTGGATTTAACTCTTTTCGATTTACTCCATCGAATAACTAAATTCGATAACTCCTTCGAATAACCAATATTCTATAACTCACTTCGATTAAACTAATCGATAACTCTTTTCGATTAAACTATAATCGATAACTCATTTCGATTAAACTATAATCGATAACTCATTTCGATTAACAAATAATTGATAACTCCTTTGATTTACTAATAATCGACAACTCCTTCCAAATAATCAAATTTGATAATTCCTTTCGAATAACTATATTCGATAACTCCTTTTAACTTTATTCGAATAACTAATATTCAATTTAACTCCATTCGCTTGACTCTAGATTGCAGCGATCACAATGGTTACGCCTGACTCCCCCCAGGAAACATCCGACCGCCCTAGGCTATCTGCAGCCTTGCGAATTACGCTAGCAGTCGTACGAAATGGCAACTTATCCTGAGTAACTATGTTTGACTAATTCTATCTCAATAACTATATTCGATTAACTTTAATTGAATAACTAACATTCAATTAAATCCTAAATCGATTAACTATGTTCAATTAACTTTATCTGGTTAACTCTTTATTTGAATAACAAATTTTCGATAAATTCTAACTGAATAACTAATATTCAATTAACTCCACGGATTAACCTTAACTGATTAACTCTAACTGGTTAATTCTTACTCTAATCGATTTATTCTAACTCTAATCGATTATTTCTAACTCCAGTCGACTTCTCCTATTCGAATAACTCCTATTTGATAGCGTTTATTCATTTATAAAGATTTGCTTTTAGTAACGGTTCTTTACTTTATAAATGTTCTCTTTAATAACGTCACTCCACTTATACAAGTGTTGTGTACCCCTCTTCTATTTAAAACTATCGGTGTTAAAAACCAATATCTCCTCTCTATATAAATTCAGACTTATATATTCCATCTATCGAATGATAAATATTTAATCTAATTTATAAACTGTTATTTTTAAATTAATCTCTTCTATATATCTGTTAAAAACGGATTTCCATCTTCTGAATATTCCTTTGATTAATTCTATTTATTTAACAAATAAATATCTCATTTATAACATTCAATTTATTTTCTATAAATAAATATTTCCATTGAATCTATTTGTAAATGTTTTACAAATACTCCCTTCTAAATCTTTTTTTTTTGTATGCCCATAACTTCCTTTGTATTTGTGTTACAAATATATTTCCTTTATATTTACTTTACAAATATATTTTCTTTTTAACTCTTTTGGGTTTTCTTAATTCACACCCAATTCATATTCACATTGATTTTACTCAGTTTATCCATTTCGATCCATTTAACTTACGTAAGTTAAATTTAATTTCAATCATTCAAATTCCCATTAACTAGTTGCTAATTAATCGTTTTGCCTATTTCACCCTTTTTATTTGAATATACTTGTTCAAATATATGTCAACTTAATTATAAACTAATCTAATTATATTTTCAACTTGAGTTATATATTCGATTTCGAATATAAATTCTCAATCTCTTTCACTTATCAAAAACCCAATTTCGACTCAAATTTCCCTTAACTAATTATTCACCAATTTAGTTAATTCTATTTAACCATTTAAAATATGATTTTTGTCTTAAAAATCATTTCACTTACTTCCCTGGAGTTTATATTCATTTTATAACTCAAGTCTATATTTTCCTCATGGGCATACGGATTTTATTTACTTTAAAAATCCTTTTACTTATATATATAAACCATTGTGGTTTTTAATGGTTTCTGGCGCTGCTTTTCTAAAAATTTGATTTTGACATAACTCAAAATCTATATGGCGAAATCTAGGTTTTTCTCTTTCATTAGAAAACTATTATTCAACTGGTCCTGACGATTCTTGTTTCAAAGAATTCCGACTTCAATTGAGTTCTGTATACTAAATTGAAGTTCGAATCGCCAATTTACGAACTGTCGCGCTACGGCGAGCTCGTTTTAATTATATTTATAAATATAAACGTTCTAACTTTGTTTATAATAAATTCAACTCCATTCTGATATATTTTATATATATCCAATTCATTTCACATAATATTCCCGATCTATTTCACTTCAAATATTCAAGTCCTAAATATTTACAATATTCAAATTCCATTTGAATCTCTTTATTCAAACTCTATATTTGAATTTCCTTCTATTCAATTTCTATTTGAATTTTCTTCGATTCAACTTCTAATTCAATTTCCTTATCTTCAGATTCTATTTGAATTTCTTTATTCAAAAACCCATTTCAAATCCCTTATTCAATTTCTATTTAAATTCCTTTGTACAATTTCTATTTGAAATCCTTTGAATTTAAATTCTATTTTAACTCCTTTGAATTCAAATTCTATTTCGAACTTTATATTTTCTTTGAATTCTAATATTCAACCTCCACTTTATATTCTCTTTGAAATTCTATTTGACCAAATTCCATTTGAATTCTAATATTCAAATCTCTATCTGACTTTTCTTTATTCAATTCCATTTGAATTCCTTTGAGTTCAAATTCCATTTCAATTTTTCTTATACAATTTCTATTTGAATTTTCTTTATTCAAACTCATTTGAATTCCTTTGAATTCAAATTCTATTTCACTTCTATTTGAATTATATATATATATATTCAAATTCCTTTATTTTACTTCTATTTGGAATCTATATTTCAATTCCCATTTCAAAATTCCTCTGAAGCAATATAAATATATACATATATCTATCCCAAATTCAAAACATTTGAATTTTTAAACAACTTGTTTCTTTTCAAACAAATTTCCGTCAAATACTTTTCTAAGGCAACAATTCATCACTTAGAAACTCGAAAATGAGCACTGATGATGTTGCGACCATCATCAGAATTATTTCCCAGCTACTGAATGAGTTCAGTGCTATATTTCTTTCAAAATCCATTCAAGTGATTTTTATTCAAAAATCCTTCCAAAATAAAGCTATATTATTTTAATATACTTTTTTTCCAACTTCCCAGGATTTTAAATTCTGAATTCTGGTTGGAATTCAATTTCAATTTATCTCATTTGTATATCTTATTTCTATACAAATTCCACTTGGTTATATATAACTATTTCAGTTTTTATAATCTAAATCGATTATAATCCTAACAATCAACTTAACTATTTGAAAACAATATCGTGTCCAATCTTCTGTTCAAGTGTTTATAAACTCCTATCGATATCGTGGCGTCCCACGATTCGACCAAAATTCATAATCCACTCAACAGACTAGTCAACACAATATAAAACAGTTTTTATATCAAATAACAAATACGCTCTCTCGTATATATATACACTCAAACTCAATCTAGGGTATTACTAACCCTATCTCTACCGAGTCACGCCACAGAGCCAAGTAATTCTTAACTTAAGCTCTGATACCAACTGTAACGACCTGGATTTTTGAGCGATTTTGGTTATCGGCATAAGCTCGATGTCGATAACCAAAACATCGAAAAATCCTGGTAATTAGTGAAAGAAATTAGAGGGTGGGGATAGATAAGATAGAAACTTAGAATAGAAGAAGAAGAAGAACACAACATCAGAGTAACACGAATCTCACAGCGGAACGAATAACATATAATATATATAACATAACTTGAAATATACATCTGTACTTGAATATACATCAATATCAAAGTACATCACTTACAACACAGCAGAAATAACTATAGCTATATGATCCTGAAGCCTCCTGCTCCAAGCTCTTCCAGTATATCTGTAAATTCCCGACTACTTGACTGCCCGTACAAATTTAGGCACCCAAGAGTTTAGGGAAAACAACAAAGTAAACTCCGGGTCAGTCATGGGACTGGTATGAGTAAACAGTTTAAAACAGTTTCAGAAAACTAAATGATATCTCATAAGACCACGCCGTATAACACGGAACGGGTTTTTCCCTTATGAGAATCCAAACACTTGATTCAACTTTATATCAAACTCTTTTGATATTATAATAATGTCTAAATCAATTAAATAACAATCTAGTGGAACGTTTGCATCTCACGTTCCACATATATATACAATCAAAACCGCAAGCACGTATTGGGTATTTGGTTTTCCAACTATGACAAGGTATGGAATCACCTTCCGCTGGTATATCTCTAGAGGAGAATACACCGAGTTCAACAAGAACATCTTGCAACTCAGCCACACATGACCGACCACTCATTTCGCTTGAGTGTATCGAATGTATATCACCAACGGTTGGGATCAGCAACCGTTTCCCGAATGGAACAGCATCGACAATAGATTTTTTAGAAGTAAATGAAACTCTAGATCAGGTGATTATACACCCTAATAGGTGCGACCTACATAGCCATGCTGCTTGCCCGATTTCTGTCATTTACCGGTTGATGAGGCTAGAAGCTACGCTTTATCATCACGCCATATTTACTTCGAATGTCACATCGTCAAATCCATCAAATCACCGATTTACGTCCTCAACAATACATTACGTGTTAGCTAAAAGAAGTTTCCTTCTCCGCTTCCACTCTTGGTACGATTGGAGAAATCAATATACGTGATCGTCTGGAAATACTCTGTCAGACATTCATCCATACAAGTCACCCAGGAACAGGATGAACTGAAGGCACTATTTCTACTAATAGAAAAAGTCCTTGCACTCTACTCCGTCTTCGATTATCTTTATATAATCTGATTCACACGCTACTGCCAATACGGAGTGGTTCTTCGGATAATAATCCAACCGGTCTCTCCATATTGACAACGATGGTCAAAACTTTGATAGTCTGTGATTTAACTATCGAATAAAAACAAGTGTTTCGATAGTCGATGATTTAACTATCGAATAAAACAAGTGTTCATCCAAACATCCAACAATCACTGAACCTTTAATTAATATTCCATTAATTAAATCTCTTCTCTATTTCTTTATCAATATTTGTCAACCAAATATTTTCAATAACCATATTGGCCTTATACGTTATTTGGAAAACATTTCCATATATCGCCTTCCTTTATTTTCTATACTAGGAAATATTCATTTTCCTATTTCCAAGCTTTGCGCATATTTGGGTTAAAACAGATGTTGTGTAAAACATCGTTACGACAACCCAAATACAGTATTTAACTAATTCTTATTCCACATTGATCTTCAAGCCTGAATCTTGCTACTTATCGGTATATCATGAAATCAACCAAGTTGGGGTATAATTACCTCTCAGACCTTGACTGAATAACATTTAACGTCAAAATAGACAAGACTACTTACTCGAATAGTCAATACCATACAACTGATTATTCACCTCCAAACACATATACATTTTCTCTTTCTATTCTTACCAGATTTTATTCCTATACTTCCTTTTTGATTATACTATTCTATTTCTAAGTTCGTTTTCTTATCGACTTCTATATATTTTGATATGTTAATTTCTAACTATCAAATTATCTTAAAAATATTCTATCTCCTTAAATTCCCGGAAAAATTCGCCATAACCTCCTTTGTACCGGGAGCATCGGGAAATTTCAAATAGCTTTCCCGGTCCTTCTCATCTCAAAAAGAAAAAGAAAAAGCCAAGCGGCTTGCCGATACGGCGCATAAAATCTCATATGGAAATTAAATACGTACCTTTTTGTCGGGCATTCTATTTATTTCACTTCTATACTTTATTCCATACCTGTCTCCTGTATGTCTATACCTGTCCAATCTATTTTAACTATACCAATCGTTTTAACTCAATTTGTTAATTTAATCTGTTACTTAACTTTTCAGTCTATTTCTCCTTCATATTTGAACATGACATGTTCAAATATATTTTAACTGCATATTAACAAATTCTAATTTTACTCATACTCTCGTTTCCTTATCGACTACTCTATTCAAATTCCAATTCAATTCTATTTGAATTCTCTTTATTTTAAAGTCCATTTGAATTTCTCTATTCAAATTCTATAGTTAAACTCCATTTGAATTCTATATTCAAATCTATAGTTTAAAGTCCATTTGAATTCTCGGCATTATTTATAAACAACGTTTATAAATTCAATTCAAATCCCATCTTCCCATTTATAAACAACTTTATAAATTCGATTCAAATTCCATATTTTCATTTATAAACTAAGTTTATAAATTCGATTCAAATTCCATATTTTCATTTATAAACAAAGTTTATAAATTCAATTAAAATTCCATCCTTTCATTTATAAACAACTTAATGTTTCTATACTTCATTTAAAATTCAAATTCTATTTATAAAAATAGAATTCCCCTTTTAAATTTCAAATACCCTTTTTGATATTTTTATAAATCAATATCCCAAGCCCCAGTGATATTTAAACAATCAAATCAACCAATTTTCAATCACTTGATTTTTAACACATCATATATGAATATAAATGATATCAAACAAACAAACAGATAATATATATTTTTGAGGAATCCAGTTGGATTCCTCCAACCTGTTTTTCCTGCATCCACAGATGTTAGCACATAAATAATACCTATCCTGCTTCGAGGCAGGATATCGCGGTATAGAAGGTCATCCACTAATCATAGCGTGGGGCGTATAAGGTAATCATCCGCTATGGTACCGCGGGCATCCGCTAATGAGACTGCGGGAATCCAACCAATCAATCAACCCAATATATATATAATAGTCCTAAATAACTAATATATATTTTAAAACCATCAGACAACATTCAAACAAGCACAGACAATTATTTTTAACTATATAAAAATAAATTCTAAATAAAAGGTGAGATTTACTCACCGTGATTTTTACTTGTTGAACACCCAATTAAATTCCATATCGCCTTAGCTATGAATCGTCTCGGACAAATCTCTTTGTACCTACGATTTATTTAATTTAATGATTAAAATTTATTTAAATTATCAAATAAATAAATTCCTTATATATATATACGTATATATATATATCTCCATCAAATTAAATCATCACAAACCCTTATAAATTAAATGTCTAACCTATTTATTTATTTTCTAACTTTTTTTCTATTTTTTTATAAACTAATTATATAAATTGAAAATAAATCTAATTAACTAGAATTTACCTTAATTCAGCCTTAACCATCACTGCTTTGAAACAAACCGCACTTCACCATTTAATCGAACCTATCACAGTTCAATCCATCAGCATATTTCCATCGTTTGTTTCATCGAACCACCATCGCGACTTCAAATTGAAAAGCCCCAAAATAGCCGAGTCCTTGACGTACCATTGGTTCTTGAAGTCGAGTCCCAAAATTTCTTCGTGATGTTGAATCTGCAGCCTCGCGGCTTTGAAGTTGAACCCTACGCGATTTTCCAACATCGCACCCTCAAATTCCAATACTCCATCGCGATTTCTCCATTCTAATCGAACCTACAGGTTGCGAAACCAGATCTAAACCGAGCTCTCTCTTCCTTGAATCACGAGCTCCACGAGATGTTGAACTCGAACAATCCCAATTGCCAGTATCAGACGTGATTTGAACACAAGAACGAACGACAGTGGCTTTGGAGTTTGAAAGTAATAAATCCAATTTGATTTCTGATTTCCATGCTCTCTCTCTATTAGGAAACGACCGTGAAAAGCTTAAGGGGTGCGGGCCTTTTATAAAGAAGGGAGTGGTTTTAGAATTTAACAGCAAGGTCGAATGAAATGAGGAGGAGAGAAGGCCATCGTTCTGCTTTGGTTCGTGGAGATAAAGAACCCACCGTTGTTTTGTTTTTGTGGAGAGGGAGGAGCCACCATAGTTTGGTTTTGGTCCACCCAACACCATATTTTATTTTAATTTAAATTTAACTCAAACCGATATCCTTTAATTTAAAATACCCATGATGCCGATCTCCTTTCTGAACCCAACAATTGTCAATCCTAGAGTAATACCCCTGTTCCGGACACACTGGGATAGGTCACGAAGTCCAATTCGATCGTCTGTGGAAGATATTAATTTAAATTTCAAACCATTTAAATTCTTCGATAATTATTGAATATTATTATTCTAATTCAAACAGAATTATGTATTGATTATCTGAACTTATTTCAAATCAGTTTTCACTTCGAATTCAGTTATTCGCTGATTCCTTATTTTGATAATTTAATATATACGATATTAAATCGAAATCGATATTTAAATCGATAACATAAATATAAAAATTCATTTATATTATCAACTAAATATTTAAATCCATTCTAAATATTTAAAATTAGTTGGTCGAAATCCCGGGTCATTACAACTTTCAAGAAGAGGTTCAAGTCAAGCTTGGATTTCAAGTGATGATTCAAACGACTATTTTTCTACGAATATATTCTAATCTAATCTCTGTAAGTCAGTTACTTCTTAGATTTGAACGTTTCTCTTTTCGTGACATGAAATTAAAGGAATAAAAGAGTATGCCAATTCTTTCTATTTGAATCAGTGCCTATTTCTTTGGACCAAATTAAGAACTGTTATGATTCGAGGACAAATAAGACTGTGACTATGAAACTATGGACCTTAGAACCATATGCCTCTTTGACTATGAACATTGCCTATGACTATGCACATTGCCTATGACTATGGACATTGCCTATGACTGTGACTGTGACTATGAGAATTATTTCCTTGACTAAGCCTATGCCTTTGATTTGGAAACATAAACTATTGCCTATGACATAACAAGGACAACTGTGACTAAACACCTATGATTCATGACTAGGAAAGTGTTGCTTAAGTTTTTGACTGTGAAATTGGGTCTAAACCTGATTTTCTATTCTGCCTATTCTTGGTTTTCTTTGGTTTTAGACCTTGGGAATTTACCTATTAAGTTAGGTCTACCCATGTTCTTGAACCTACGTCTCTATTCTGTCTATTCTTGGGTTTTCTTTGGTTTAGACCTTGGGAATTTACCTATTAAGTTAGGTCTACCCATGTTCTTGAACCTACATCGTTATTCAACCCTTTTTATGCCAGTTATTATGTCTATCTTTTGCAGAGTATCTTTGGTTCATTCCCTATTTTCTACGAATCTAGATTTATCTATAATCTAGATTGAATCACGATTATACGAACGGTGGGAATACGATTTGGGCAAAATATGAAATTTACTAAAAACGTAGTTTTTAACTTGGAAATTGGCATAAATTGGGAACATGTATTATGGCATGTTCATAGAAATGCAAATTGGACAAATTTGACATGAATTATAGGATGTGTAACTTGAATCTAGTATTGACGTGTAAATCTAGCATTTACATGAATTGTGAACTAGAATAATAAGTCTAGTTTGACATGAACTGTAATTAGAATGATAAATCAGAATTGGATTAGCTAATTTGGCATGATGAGTGTATTGGCATAAATTTGAAATTGGCCATAATTGGGAGTACTTGTCAGGTTTAGAAAAATCATGGTTAGTGACACGTGATTTGGTATAGTTTACATACCAAAAAGCATAAATATGATATAGAGGGGAAAATGGGCCATAAGAATGAATGTTGACAATTTACATTAAAAGAGAAATTAGGAAATAAGTAAATTAGGAATAATTTACTTATAGAATTTGTCCTAAATGAGAAAATGTAAATTTAGACAAATTAAAGGTTTATTAACGACATCTCTTTTAATAATAAACCAGAAAGTTCTAGGGTGACAGAGAGGATAGTGTCTAGGCTTGGGTTTGGAAAATACAAGTTTCCTGCTCTCCCTGGCTATCCCTAACTGATCCGACGGATGGGATGGTTACTTTCAAAGCCTGATTTGAAAACTAATCAAAACCCTTTGAACTTAGAAAACACGAATATGCCTAACCCGAGGTTAGACTGAGTTGCGATGTAAACCTGCCCGGAACCAACCGGCACATCCAGTATTCGCAACAATATCTGTCTAATGTGAGTGGTCGCGGCTTTAATTTATTTAGTTAAAGCTAGAACAAGAATGGTAGGGTTAAGTTAACTAAGAGAATTAACCAGTTCAACATGATAACTAAACTGATGGGTGGGGTTAGGTTCAGACTGACACTTAACACAGTTAAGCTAGAGTGGGAGGGTTAAGTCCATAGGAACACTTAACCAACTTAACACAGTTAAGCTAGAATGGGAGGGCTAAGTCCATAGAGACACTTAACCAAACTCAATGTAGCAAGACAAGATTTGTAGGGGTTAAGTAAAGTTAATACACTTAGCCAAATTAACATGTTAATTAGACTAGAGGTTGGGGTTAAGTAAAATCTAATACACTTAGCCAATTTGATATGTTAGCTGAGCTAGACCGTAGGGTTAAGTAAACTTGAGCACTTAACCATCAGATTGTGATAAAGGAATAGGGCTAAGTCTAAAACATGAAGGGATAATACTTAACCATTAATAACATGTTAATTAAAACAGACGGGCAAGGTGAAGAAGGAACACTTAACCAATACAGAATGAATGAGTAGGGTTAAGTAATAAGAAATACTTAACCACTGTAACTTGGTTTGTGGTAGGGTTAAGTCAACGTGAATTACTGATAACACTTAACCAGTTTGACAGGATAAATGAAGAGGGTTAAGTTAGCTTGAATTGACTAATGACACTTAACCACTCCAAATTGACGGGAAAGAGAACTAAGTAGTAAACCTTAGTTAAAAGGATCTAAGTAGTAAACCTTAGCTGAGAAAACAATGATTCTGGAAACTAAGTGGTAAACCTTAGTTAGTAGAACTAAGTAATAATTCTTAGTATAACACGGGAAGGATCGAATGTCCGTCTGAGTAAAAAGAAGGTTCCAACGAATTGGGTTAGGGGACGTGAGGGTACTCTTGGTATCCCTCTGTGAGGCTGCAGATGATCCTCCTGGGCTCACAGAGGTTAAGGTCTGCGTTAGAAGAAGCAGGGGTATGCCTTGGTTGCAATATATGGCAACCTAAAGACTAGGATGGACCGGCGTGATTCGGCGAGAAAACGGTAGCCCTATGATAGCAACTCGTCGTCTACCATCCATCTTGAGTCAATCGAGATACGTGAAGCGGAAAGGCGGAGAACTCCAAAAGACCATATACTTGCTATCTAGTTATGGGTGAGGATGGCCATAGGATAGTGGGGCACCGGGGGCCGGCGTATAGTTTTCATTTTTCAAGGTGTGCCTTTCATTAGTTGAGGGAGGGGTCAAGTGGGACCATAACCACTGGAATAAAAACAGACCTTAGCATCTGCATCGGCAGATATCTGAAAGCTCCCGACCGAGTTCTGTATTCCTTGATTTGCCCTGTCACAGGACTCAGGCCGCACATTACAGGACATGTGCATCTAGACAAGCGATAACGATTCGCGATACATGCGTGGGGAAGTATAAGAACATATACCACTCGGGGGTAGTGTGTCCTAGACTTGGGGGCATCGTTCGTCAGGTAGCATAATCCCTAGTTGGACTAGGTGGCATAAACCCTGAATCCGAGAAGCGTTCAATAGATAGCGTAAACTCTAGTTGAATCTAGAAAGCACTTGATAGAAAACCCTAGATTAGATCTAGGTAATAACTAATAAATGGATGCCCGAAGGCAATGGAAAATACAGGGATTGGGATCACATTATCGTTACTAGTTGGGACACTGGTTAGGTGGTGCAGAGATACAGTATAACAAGGAAATAGTGAAGCGGCGAAAGTATTAGGGCATATCCAGTTTTTCTTAGCCTAGCATATCTTGTGATTATCTTGTCTAATCTTGCTGACCCTATCATCATGGTGTTATCTTGTATACAGTTAATTCATGTCGTTTTGTTTTTCAATGTTCACATGCTAGAAGTTACTGAACTTACTCAGGCTTTATGTCTGACTCTGTTTTTCTTTCGTCTTCTTTTCTTCCGTCCCCCCCCTAGGTGGTAAAGGAGGGAATAGTTTAGCACAGGTTAAGTTGGACTGCCACTCTTTCCCAGCTTGAAGATTTGTCGAAGTTTGCTTGGATTCTCTTTTCAGATGCTATGGCTGGCTCTTGCTAAAATCGGGGAATATAAATGTTGTTTTTATGCTTCTTTATTTTGTAAGACAGATGATACTCTGATATTGTAAAGAAACCATTGTACAAACTATTTTATCAATAAAACAAAGTTTTATTTCCCACTGTTTAATTTCTGTCTGGCTTGTAATTTATCTGCATCTTTTACCCTAAATGATCCACAGAACTTAGTGCATTCCCTTTGTGAGTGACACTAACGGATGTGGTGTGTTACACATACGGATACTGGATTGGTAGCTATTATTATATGCAAACTCTACTAGATGCAAATGGTCGTCCCATGATCCACCAAAATCCAATATACATGCTCTCAAGAGATCTTCCAATATACGATTCACCCTCTCCGTCTGACCGTCGGTCTGAGGATGATATGCGGTACTGAGATGTAATTCTGACCCTAGAGCCTCTTGTAAGCTCTTCCAAAACCCACTAGTGAACAACGGGTCTCGGTCACTCACAATGCTTTTAGGTACTCCATGAAATCTCACTACCCACTTCATATACAATTCTACTAACTTAGCTGCCGTTTTGGTCGATTTGACTGGTATAAATCTTGCGCTCTTAGTCAATCGATCCACAATTACCCAAATGCTATCATGTCCCGACCTAGTCCTTAGTAAACCATCGATGAAATCCATCGAGACTTGCTCCCATTTCCATTCGGGAATTTCTAATGGTTGCAACAACCCACTAGGCTTCTTTTGCTCGGCTTTAATTAGTTGGCAATTCATGCATTTGGATATAAACTTCCCAACGTCTCTTTTCATCCCTTCCCAGTAGTAAGTCTGCTTCATGTCTCAATACATCTTATTACCACCGGGATGTATAGTCAGTTTTGAGTGATGACATTCTCTAAGCACTTCATCTCTCAAACCATTCACGTTGGGCACAACTAGTCTTCCATTCTTTCTAAGCCATCCATCTCGATCAAGCCCATACAAGTTCATCTCCTCACCGTCGATGTCCATCTCTAACTTGGAGATGATTTCCAATAGATTAGGATCGTCCCTCTGGCTGGAACCAATCCGCTCTATCAAAGTGGGTCTGATCGCCAAACTAGCTGGCATTTCTGGATCCAATTCGCACTTTGGTCTGAAATCAAACCCCGTGATATACTCTAGTTGCTTCCATTCAAGAAACATAGCCCCTAAACTGGCATGTCTCCTACTCAAGGCATCGACTACTGCATTACCTTTCCCAGGTGTGTATGCGATATCAAAATCATACGAAGCCAAGAACTCTAACCATCTCTGCTGACGGAGATTCAGATCTTTCTGAGAGAAGAGATACTTTAACGATTTATGATCGGTGAACAACTCAAATCTTTCTCACAAGAGATAATGTCTCAACATCTTCAGCTCAAACACGATCGCTGCTAATTCCAAATTGTGGGTAGGATACTTCTTCTCATGCGTCTTTAGCTGCCGACTAGCATAAGCTACAACCCTACCTCCTTGCATCAATACAGCACCTAGTCTGGTACCACAAGCATCCGTGTATACCGTCATTTCTTCATTCCCTTTAGGAATGACTAATACTGGCGCACGCGTCAACTTTTCCTTTAGACTCTTGAATGCACTCTCACACACTCCGTCCCAGACGAAGGACTGATTCTTCTTAGTCAACTGAGTCAACGGTGCTGCTATCTTGGAGAAGTCCTGGATAAACTTACGATAATATCCAGCCAACCCCAAGAAACTTCTTACATCTGTTGCATTCTTGGGCGTAGGCCAATCCTGGACCGTAGCCACCTTCGCAGGGTCCACGGCAATACCATTCTCTGAAACAACATGGCCCAAGAATCTCACTTCCCTCCTCCAGAAGTGACACTTAGAAAACTTTGCTTTCAATTGGTGTTTTCTCAGCACCTCCATCACTATTCTTAAATGTTCCTTGTGTTCTTCCTCCGTTCTCGAGTAGACCAAAATATCATCCACAAACACAAGGACAAACTTATTCAATTGATCTCTGAATACCCTATTCATAAGATCCACAAAATATGTTGGGGCATTGGTCAGCCCCAATGGCATGACCAACCACTCATAAAATCCAGACAGCGTCCGAAATGCCGTTTTATCTATACTCTCAGCTTCCACTCTAAGCTGATGAAAACCTATCGCGAGATCCAACTGAGAGAATACCCTCGCGCCACTCAACTGATCAAACAAATCATCTATCCGTGGTAGAGGATACTTATTCTTCCTCGTCACTTTATTCAACTCGCGGTAGTCTACACACAAACGAAGGGAACCATCCGCCTTGGTAGCAAACACACCTGGTGCTCCCCACTCAGAAACACTCCTTCTGATAAATCCCTTCTTCGAAAGATCGCCGACTTGCACTCCGAGCTCTCGCTGCTCCCTTAGTGCCATATGACGAAGTGGCATCCCTATAGGTCTGGCATCTTTCACCAAGTCAATACGGAACTCAATCTCTCGATGTGGTGGAAGCCCGGTCACTTCTTCGAAGACATCCGGATACTGGCCAACCACGGGCATACCTGACAACTCACTATGCGGGATGTCGAGGGAATTTAGAAAACCAGCCATTACCCCCTCACTGGGTAGACCACCAAACACTACCCTCCGCCCATCGTCCGCTCTAGCTGTCACCAAAAAGCCCTCACAGTCTACCACCACCCCGTATCTTTGGAGCCAATCTACTCCCAAAATAACGCCAAACCCAGTAAAGCCCAAAACAAAGCAATCACAAACAAACATGCATCCATGACACGATAAGATCACATTACGACAAATAATGTTAAGGTTAGTTGAACCACCAATTGGGTTCATCACTACTAAAGGTCTATCGACAATCTCGGGCTCCAATCCCAACCTATCTACCAGGTCACTAGATATGAAAGAACTGGAAGCTCCGGTATCAAACAAAACTCTAACAGGAACATCATAAACAGAAAGCATACCTTGAATGACGACATTCTTTCCCTTCTCCGCCGCGGTTGGGGCATTCGACGAAGAAGGAATAGCATTAAGGGCATATGCTTCCACCATTTGCTTTTCTTTAGGGGGTTGCGGACACTTGTCCTTGGGATGTCCCATTTGGCCACAGTTGAAGCACTTCCTATCCGCTGGCTTGGCCTGACAATTACTAGCATAATGTCCCTTCTTACCACAGCTGAAGCACTCAACGTCTTGCTTATTCTTTTTCTTCTGGCCATCCTTAGTCTGATTCTGCTTTCTCTTATTCTGGGAACCACCCTTGCCTCCACCACTTGCTTGTGGCTTTCGCTCCTCTGCAGATGCAACCTCAGTCTTCGGCTTAGGGTAGAGACTTTCTGATCTCAATGTTTTCCCCACAGTCGATTCAAACGTCTCATCGATGTGGTTAATAAGCCTTTCCCCCAAGTACTGATCCAAACCAGTTATGAATTTCTCATTCTTCTTCTCAGCAGTATCAATAAGAGATAACCCATACTTCGACAAAGTGTCGAATTCAGCAATATACTCCGAGACAGCTCTGCCATTCTGCTTGAGCTCCAAGAATCTCTTAAACAACACTGACTTCTGGGCAGCTGGAATGAACTTCTCGCTAAAGCGAGCCTTAAACTGATCCCAAGTAACCTAATCTTCTGGAGTTGCTGTTCTAATGGCATTCCACCAATTCATCCGTCGCCCTTGCAGCTGACGAGACGCTAGCCTTCTCTTCATCGCATCCTCGATACCCAAATCCTCGAAGATGCGTTCGCAACTATCCAACCAATCCTGAACATCCGTGGCCGACTCTGTTCCGTGGAACGGCTTCCCACCAAGATTAGTGTAATCCTTGCACAACTTGGCGAAATCAACCCTAGGCGCCTGCACTATTGGACCACCACCATTACCACCATTGGGTGCTGCCCCTTGCACCTCCCTAAGCATGTCTCTCATGAGGTCAGTAAACATCGCCCTCATGTCAGCAGCATTCCCATTATTGGCTCCCCTACCAGCACCTCTAGCATATCGGCTCATCGTCAATCTGTAAAAGGAAACGATTAACGACCCCATAGTGGTGCTAGTGCAGCACGACTTCATTCTTTTACTACTAATAGTATATATATATATATATTGCTTTTGAAAACCAAAGTAATCACAAATACGCGCTCTCATATACGTACAATCTCTCCCTAGTGTCTTTCCCTAGGTTAACTACGCAACCTAGAGCTCTGATACCAAATGTGACGGCCCGCCCCGCACCAACCGGCATTTACTCCAGAAGTGCGCTGTACACATGTCCAGTTAGCACGGGACGGATCGTCAGAAGAGAAAGGGAAGAAGGAAATTAACTAACGAGAAACCTGTAGAATGTCTCACAGCGCATGGAACAAAATATAATAATAACATACTTTACATAAAACAGGTGAGACAGTGCATAAGCTGATAACTAAAACCAACATAATCATCAGAGCAGCGGAAATCCAAATACAGCTTATTACAACTTTCCAAATTTACTGTCTCTAAAACAAAAGAAAGCTAAAGTAGAAGATGCACTACTAATGCCCAAGCAGTGATCTTCAACAACACAGGGAGAATACTATATATCATACGTGGAAGCCTCCTGCTCGTCTCCGGATCATCTACCCGTGCATCACCAGCTAACCTGTCTCTAGTCTGCTCGTGTGAGCACCCAGAGTAATAAGAAGAGACATAAAACTCTGGGTCAGACAAAAAGTCTGGTATGAGCGATAAGCATCTAAACAGAACAATAACAGGTATACTAAACCATACCTGAACCTGGACCTGCAACCAAAGAGTTAGCACTACATATTGTACAATACTCTAAGGTGCCATAACAAATAGTGTAAGGAATACGGTGGTGGGGTGGGCATGTCATAATGATGGAAAACAAATCAAGCATAGCAACCATCCTCACATCTCTCACTCAGTGCGTAAAGCATACGATGTCCACCACTGTCGATCACTAGACCCATCGAAGTAGTGACGGAGTTCGACTTGTACAACTACTGCTACTACCAAGCTTACCACATGGAGTCATGACCAAATCTTTACAAATGACCCCACTTCATTGGTCTATAGCCCTTTAGTAGTACCTAGGCCACTGTGGCCCTGAGTCCGTTCACGTACCTCCCATACATAGTGATCCAAAGTCATAGACATCGATAGCCCCTTGGCACACGTCCCGCAGCAAAGCCCAATCATGAAGCTCACTCATTGGTTCCCAACCGGATCCTGAGTCAAAGCTCCTCACTTGGACTTCCTTTGCATCTCGGGTTTTGGTCGAATTGGAGTTGGTCTTCAGAAAAGTCGTCGCGTAGTAGAGATGGAAGTTCAGTTCGGTTCGGTCTGATCTGCTTCAGTCGGTTCGGTTCGGGTGCCATGCTTCCTAGTGTGCTCCTGGGTGCGGTTCGGTTCGGTGCTTCCCTTCTAGCTCGGTTCGGTTCGGATGCCTTCTGCCTGGATTTGGTTCGGTAGTTGCTCTCTCGCTTCGGTTTGGGTCGAGATATCTGGCTCCGGTCCGATCCTCCTCCCTACCTCTGATCCGATCCCCTACTCCTATTCAGCTCATGTGGTTTTTCCATCCGATCCCGCTCGCTTCCCTGCTCTGATCCGCTCCCTAGCTCCAATCCGATCCTCTGTCCAACTCCAACTCTAAGCAATGGCCTTCCTTCTTGCCAAACTTCTTTTGTGCCAGACTTTGGTTCGGTTCGGATTCCTTGCCCAGCTCTCCTATCCGATCTGAACCCCCAACCCGATCCGATCCGAAACCCTGCACAACTTTCTGCAACTTTTTCCAGTGACTTGTTTACGTCATTCGACGACGTTTTCGACCAATCTAACCATTCTAATTAACCACAAATCATCCCAAACAGTCATAGCAACATAGCAAACTAACCACAAACACCAAAACAATGAATTTACATGTCAAAATGGATCAAATATACCCAAAACCCCATATTTTCCCTTAAGCATGTTTAAGCAAAACTAATCATAGGGTTAACAAAACTTAACCAAATCAACCCAAATTTCTACCAGAGGCATAAAATATTATTTTCGAATTTATAGATATTTTTCCAGAATTTATTAGTGTATAAATTCGCTAATCTTCACTAATTACCCTTAATTATCCGTAATTAGTACAAAACTATGCAAATCACTCACCTTGGCCACAAATAAAATTCTCAGAACTGAAACCTCGCTGATTTGGGTGAATACTGACATCTAACAGCAGCTCTAACCTTGCTTTCGTGTTTTCTCTCCTTAATTTGATGTAGATTAAGCCAAAACTTGATTAGAAAGTGATTTGGAGATGTTTCTAGATGTTGGCAGCCATTGTTAGGGTTCAAGAATGAAAGTGGCAGCTGAAAGAAATGTTTTCTAACCCTAATCGGCCCCTATACATCTCCAATCCCGAAATCCCCTTTGGGCCTAGCTACTAATTACCCGGTTAAGCCCAATTAAGCTGTTTTTCACCCTCTAAAACTTGTTTCAGTCATATCTCCCAAACGGTGAGTCCGTTTGGCTAATGTGACCACTCTACGGAATTGTAAACCATCATCCGGATCCAATGGAAGTGGTTTTAGGTCAAAATTCCTTTCCAGTTGAAAGTTATGGCCAAAACAGTACCAACTAGGGGTAAAATGGTCATCTAAAAATCGGGAAAAACCCTGAACATGGGAAATGACCCCAATAGTCGTCTCCCAAAGTTACGTGACCATATGACTTCGTATGGGAAAGAAATAAATATTCTACGATCCTTCGATGCGTAGAATGCGGGTTGTTACAGTATTTCCAAAGGGATTATGTATGTTGATTCCTTCAAATGTACGAATTTGGTAGCAAAGAAGGGAAACTTCTTTAGCCTAACAATCTGAGTATTTTTGTGGGAATCAATTAGTGATTTCCGATGGATCTGACGATGTGACATTCAAAAGTGAATGGTGGCCAGATGTTCTGGAAGATAATTCAAACCTCAAGCCTCACAACCGGGAATTGACAAAAATCGGGCAGACAGCATGGCTATGTGGGTCGCTCCCACTAAGATGTATAATCACCTATCTAGAGAAATTTCAATTGCTTCTTTAATCTATTGATGTTGTCCCTTTCAGGAAATGGTTGCTGATCCCAACCGTTGGTGATATACATTCGATACACTCAAGCGGAATGAGTGGTCGGTCATGTGTGGGCCGGGTTACAAGAAGTTCTTGTTGAACCCAGTGTATTCCCCTCTAGAGATACACTATCGGAAGGTGGTTCCATACCTTGTCATGTTAGAAATCCAATCTTCAAAAATATCCCTGCGGTTTTTGATTTAATATTATATATGGAGCATGAGATGCAAGCGTTCCGCTAGATTTCTATTTATTCGATTTAGACACTTTTATAATATCACCGGATTTGATATCAAAAATATTTTGGTTATCGTAAGGTAAAAACCATCCGTGTTTATGTGTGGATTAGTCTTATGATTATCATTTCTTTCGAAAGGGTTTTTGAAAGTTAATAAAATGATTGGAGTTTATTCACACCAGTCCCATGACTGACCCAGAGTTTATTTTGTTTTGTTTTCCCTAAACTCTTGGGTGCCCAAATTTGTACGGGCAGTTACGTAGTCGGTATTTTTTTTCAGATTCACTTGGAGGAGCTCGAAGCAGGAGGCTTCATCAGTTAGCTATAGACTATCATATTTTCTGCTGTGTATTATGTTGTATCTGGAAACAGGTGTTCATAACTGTTCCAGAGATAACTGTTGTGCTCTGATGATGGTATGTATATAAAGTTACTGATTTGTATTTCAAAGTTTGTGTTATCTAATATATTTTATTCGTTCCGCTGTGAGTTTGTGATCTTCGTTTTCTTCTATTCTAATATTTCTTTCTTTCTATTTCTCATGCTCTAACTTCTTTCTAATAATGATTCGTATTTCTGTGCAATTTGGGTTGGACGTGTGGTGTTATTAGTCGACTCAAAAGGTATGGAAATTCGGGCCATTACATTTGGTATCAGAGTTGAAGGTTAAGTGATAACCTTGGCTCTGTGGCATAACTCAATAGGGATAGGGTTAGTAATACCCTAGATTGAGTTTGAGCGTATATATATGAGCGCGTATTTGTAGATTCGATATAAAACCTTTTTATATTGTATTGGCTGGTTTGTTGTGTACTTTATGAATTCTGGTCAATACAAGATGTACAACTGTATCGATAGGTGTTTCTAAACTCTCGAACAAAGCAATTCGATACAGTATTGTTTTAAAATGGGTTAATGAAATAATTTTATCCAAAATTATTTTGATATGAAAGGAATAATTTTTGAAATATTATAGTATATGGATGTGTTGATTGTTATTACAATCAAATGAAATTATGAAATATTGAAATGGTTATATAATTTGTTTACAAATGAGATACATCAATATTAAGTTCAAACCAGAATAGGAATTTAAATTCCGGGTGTTTAGAAAATATTTTCTGAAATATTTCAAAGTAATATAACAATACTTTAAAGTATTTTTGAGTAAGAATAGTTTAAATGGATTTTTAAACGGATTAAGCACTGAATCACTTCAGTGGAGAGAAAATAATTCCAATGATGGGTCGCGACATCATCATTATTCATTTTCAAGTTTTTGAGTGACGGATTGCTACCATAGTAATTTGGAAATGAAAATTTTGTTTAAAAAGGACAAGATGTTTTAGAAATTCGAATGTTTTGAATTGAGTTGATTATAAATATATGTATATAAATATATATGATTTCAAACTAATTTGGAAAAAACCCGTGAATTTGAATTCTGAAATTAAAATTTAACTTATATAAGTTGAATATATTGAAATGGTAAAAATGTATCAAATGCATTGAAATTTACCTTTAAGTTAAATGAAATTGAACTGGATTAGAGATAATCCAGATTGAAATTAAACAAAGAGAAATGTTGGGATTCGAATTATCAATTTAAATTCGACTTATGAGTAAGCAAGTTGAATACATATTGGTTGTTGTTAATTGAAATCGAATTGGGATAAATTTGGATTCAAGTATAGTAAGTGGATTGACTTAAATAGAAATCAGATTTGAATTGATAAGATGAAAATGAACTAATTAGAAGTTGATTAGAATGTTAAAAACTGGAAGTTGAATTGATTTGAAACCAATTGGGAATGGATATATGTATGCAGAGCAGATATTGAATGGAAGCAATTGCAAGAGATAGAATTATGCCCGACAAAAAGGTACATGTTTACAATATTACTTGGGTTTGATGGTTTTTTGAGCCTACGGGGCAAGCCGGTTGGCTTTTTGATTTTCTTTTGGATTGGAGAAAGCCTAAAAAGGCGAGTTGTAGTTGAACCGATTGAGCCGTGCAAAGGAGATGCTGGCGAAATTTTTCGAAAATTTAAAGAGTTAGAAAATATTCTAGAAATTTTTGATAATTTAAAATCAAGTAGTTAATTATAATTGGAATAAGAAAACCAGAATTGGTTAATAAAATTTCAAGTGGAATAATGAAATTGGTAAATGGATTTAAAATCAATTGGAATGGGTGTGGATATGCAGAAGAGCATATGGATTGAAGACAAGAAAGTGATGATGGATTGTCCGAAATGGGTGGACAGATCATTTGGAAAGGATTATGAATGGTCGAGTATTAGTATGAGAATTCGAAGGACGGGTAAGAACTGGGTTATGAAGAAGATATGGGATATAAGATTTCAACTAAGTAGGTTATGAGGAATTAGGTAGCATTTTTACTGCTTAGCAATTTCAAGGATGAAATTATTTTAAGGGGGAAGGAATGCAATGACCCGGATTTTTAGCGACTGAATAATTAATTTATTTAATTATTTAAAAGGTTAATTTGGAGATTTATATGATTTTATTTAATATTAATATAAATAGTAGTATGTAATGAAGTACTCATATTTTCTAACTTAAATATACACCAGTAAATGACCCGTGCTTCGCACATGGATAATAATTGAAAATGCAGTTCATATATAAACGAGATTTTGCTTTCAAAGTTCCAAATAAACAACTATTTTGTTTAACATAATTTACGCCTATAACAGCAATCTTGGAACTTCGCAAAATAAAATAAATTGTCTATTTTATAATATTTTTGAGATCGTTGCATATCGGTCAATACAACGTTATTTTTATTTTTGTCACTAGCAGCTCGGGGTGAACGAGATTTTACATAGTGGGGTGCACACAAATCAGAGGAATAAAATAAATCGCTCTTTCTCAGTATGCTTTAACACCGCGAGTACCAAGGATTTCAAAACCGTGAGTGCCAAGCTTCAATGTCAAATTTGCAGCGTGCTATCCAAACCATTTTGTCTCTATGTGCATCAAGGCACCTTGTTTCCGTGCAAAGCACGCTACTCAAATCTACATAATAAACAAAACCAGCCGACCCTTATTCATTTTCCTCCACACCAGCAAAAAAAACAAAGAGAATAAAACTCCAATTGAAGGAAACCCAAATCATGTCTTTTGAAAATCCTTAGAAAATCATATGAAATTCCTAAAATTGTAATCCATAAATCTTCGAACTCATGTTGTATTTCTCCTCAAGATTAGACCAACGTTTATAGTCGCGATGCTTCCTGAGAACTCGACTTCATTACTGATTAACAAGGGCTTCTCACCGCTGGAGTCGCAAACGCTTTGGTGGGCTATGGCTGTGGCAAAAGAACTCGAATTATGGCGCAGGGTTAGGGCGTTTTGCTGGGGCTTGAGTGATCGTTGGGGTTGCGGAACATGGGGGTTTAGTGTGGGGTTGGTAGGAGGCTGAAGTTCGACCCTTTGGTGATCAGAAGCAAAGTGGGGTGTAACAACCCGAAAATCTGGGCCAGTTTAAAATTTTTATTTTGGCAATTTTAGCGAATTTTGAATATTTAAAATAGATTATTTTAAATAATATCGACGTGAAATTTATTTTCAATATAGAATTCGATGTATATATTATATACGTCATCGTTAGAATATAAATAATTATATATAATTAAAAAAGGAATTGAAAATGGCGCGGTAGTTCGATAATTCGATTTCAAACTTCAATTGAACATACCGGGTGCAAAACAATCCGGATTTTAGTGAAACTAAAAACATTAGGATCTAATTGTGAATATCTTTCCAACAAATTCGAAAAATCGAAATTTGATAGCGGGAATCAAAAGATATGTCCAGTTGAAAATTCTGAATAGTCGCTATGAAATTCAGGCCCTTAAAAATAGCCATTTTGCAAACGACCTCGGATTTCGACGAAACCACTTTTGTTGAATCCGTGATGTCAAGTTATTGCTAGGTTTCAAATTTCTTAATTTTTCGAATCAATATGTGAGCGTGGCAAAGGAAAACGCGTTTGACCAGTTTCAGTTGATTTTAATCGACTGGAAATTGGCCATTTTTCCAACGGTCTCAGAATTTGACAAAACTAGTTTTGTTAGGGCCGTATCGTCAATACGAAGCTAGAAAATATTTTTCTGGAATTTTTCGTGTTCGTATGTGGCCCCGGTAATTTGAAATGTACGTTTAAAATTCAATATAATGATTTATATTTTAAATTCAACGGAAACTGGTCGTAACGATCGAATTGGCTTACGCAGCATATACCATTGTGTTCGGGATGAGGGTAATTAGCTAGGGACGACAGTCGGTGGGTTCGATTTTGAGTTCGAAAACAAAGGTTGCTTTAAGGGATCAATTAATTAATAAAATATAATAATTTATATAGCCCCTTCTCTTGCTTTCTTCCAAACCCGATACCCGAAGTCTCACTCAGCAAAATTACGATACCCTCAACCCTAGCCGCCATCGCTGGCCATCCAGCGCCCGTCGCCGCCTGCGGCTACCCTCGCCAGCCCCTCCCTTTCACCTCCGACCGCTCCCCGCTTCTCCGCCCTCTCCCCTTTTCAATTCGAGACATCACGAACCCCCAACCTCCTGGAAGCCCGTCGCCAGCCAATGGGGAGCCCACTTCGCCGTCGCCGCCTGTCAGACGAGTCCCCCTCCTCTTCTAGTCCACGGCAACAGCGAATCCGCCTTTCCCCTTCCTGAACCCGATATCCCAAGGAGAATGTAACGACCCGGATTTCAGAGACCTTGGATATCCGATATATCTCAAAAATCGAGCGTCCAAGAGTCGACAAAATCCAGATAATTATGAAAGAAAAGAAATAGATAGAAGAATAGAACTAAGAAAAGACATCAGAATCTCACAGCGGAACTTGGAACATAATATTATAACCCAAAATATTACATAACATAAGTCAAGTACATTGAAATACTTCATACATAGGGATACATGTCATCACAATTACATACTTAACACTTGTGATACTAACTTGCAGATAATTCTACATATGATAGATAAGCCAACACTTCAGATCCTGCCATCCAGCTACTCCAAGTTACCTTAAAACCTGGATCACTTGTCTACTCATAATAAATATTATGAGTACCCAAGAGTTTAAGGAAAACACAGAAAATAAACTCCGGGTCAGTCATGGACTGGTATGAGTAAACGATTTATAAACAAGTTTTAATAAATCACAATGATTCATAAGACCACGCCGTGAATACGGAACGGGTTTTCATCTTATGAGATCAAGACAGTTTGCATATTTAAAACAGATATTATGAAAATGTCTAGGTGTCACAAATAATTACAATCTAGTAGAATGCTTTCATCTCACATTCTACTTATAGTATACAAACAAAAACCGTTAAGTGCTTATGGATATTGGTTTCCAACTATGACAAGGTATGGAATCACCTTCCGGAGGTGTATCTCTAGATACGAATACACGGGTTCAACAAGAACATCTTGTTAACCCGGCCACACATGACCGACCACTCATTTCGCTTGAGTGTATCGAATGTATATCACCAACGGTGGTAGCAAGCCAACCGTTTCCCGAAACGGGTCAGAATCGACAATAGATTTTTAAGAAGTAAATGAAACTCTAGATCAGATGATGATACATCCTAATGGGAGCTACCCACATAGCCATGCTGCCTGCCCGATTTTTGTCATTTCTGGTTATGAAGCTTAAAGCTAAACGTACCCTGACACATGCTTTTTATTTGCTTTGAACGTCACATCGTCAAACCCGCTAATCCACTAATTGACTTCTTCAAAAATATATTACAAGTATAAAGTAAGAGAAACGAATTTCTCTACCATTTATAACTACATTTGAAAAGATCAACCTACGTGATTAGTTAGGAGTACTCCGTCAGACGTTCGTCCATACTAGTTGTCCTGGGACTGGACAAACCGAAGGTACTATTCCGTACAACCATCTTAGGCACTGTTATCTAAGATTTATACAATAGCCCTTGCATTTTTTCTCTCCGTCTTCAACATACTTGACTCGCAACGCTTATGCCAATACGGAGTGGTTCTTCGGATAATAATCCAACCGGTCTCTCCATATTAACAACGTTAAAATGGTCAAACTTTGATAGTCGATGACTTAACTATCAAATGAAAATACGTGTGCAAACAACAATCTAATTTCCAATTGAAAATTTCTATCTGATCAATCATCATATATGTATATATATATTGATATTTCTGTGTTTACGTATCACTATCCCTTCACATCAATCAGTCGCTGACTGTAATCATTAAGAGAACAACTTCCTAAGTATAAACCCCGAAGGCCGAAACCAACATCAGATAAATCCTCAGAAAATCATTCAACTTATTAATTCTAGTCAGTTTCTAATTTCAGTAATTTCATTTGAAATTCTTATTTTCAAGAATTCATGTTCCTTTAATATTTTTATTTCGAAAAATATTAACTTAACCTCTTTATTTCATATCATGTTATACCGTGTGCGGAGCACGGGCTTTAATCCTTTCTAGTGAAAAATCTTCTTTTAATTTACTTCATTTTATATTCGTGCGCGGAGCACGGGCTAAACTTTACTAATCAACTTCACTTAATTAATCTTCACTTAATCAACTTTACTTGATTAACTTAACTTGATTAACTTCAATTGATTAACTTCAATTGATTAACTTCACTTGATTAACTTCAATTGATTAACTTCAATTGATTAACTTCACTTGATTAACTTCAATTTATTAACTTCAATTGATTAACTTCACTTGATTAACTTCAATTGATTAACTTCAATTGATTAACTTCAATTGATTAACTTCACTTGATTAACTTCAATTGATTAACTTCAATTGATTAACTTCAATTGATTAACTTCACTTGATTAACTTCAATTGATTAACTTCACTTGATTAACTTCAATTGATTAACTTCAATTGATTAACTTCAATTGATTAACTTCAATTGATTAACTTCACTTGATTAACTTCAATTGATTAACTTCAATTGATTAACTTCAATTGATTAACTTCACTTGATTAACTTCAATTGATTAACTTCAATTGATTAACTTCAATTGATTAACTTCGTTTAATCATTTTTAACTCGAATGTCTAACATCCGATCATCTTTAACTCGAATAACTAATATTCGCTTCACACTGCTCAGCTTTGATAATTATTGTTTATTTAATTATTTATTTAATTAATAATTAAATAAATTATTTAACTTTATATTTTCCGAAACAGTCGCCTTCACATTCCCACCGTGGCTTCATCGAGGAAACCCCACCGTACGGCCACCTCAGCTCGAATGGCCGCTGCCGCTTCAGTCCACATGTGCACCACGACCAGGCGCGTCGCCTCCCACCGGTGCGGTGGTCCACCTCGCCTTAGGCGAGGTGCAGTTCGCACCCGAACTGTCTACGTCCGAACTGAGCCAACTCTTCAAAAATCAATCCAAACACAAAAACTCCACGCTACGAACATGGTTTGATATTTTTCGTGTGATCTAGAGATCATTGCGCATCTACATACAGGTTCGTTCGATTTGTAAATTCCTATATTTGCCGTACGTGATCAAAATCCAACTTCGACTAAAACCAGTCGTTCTCCTTATCCATGCAACTAAAAATAGCGAAACTACTTTGTAAGCTCATCGTATAGGAGGGCGCATCATCCTATAAGCCTGTATTTCGATTCCGTTCAGTTTTGATTTTCCATGTTGCGGTTTTTGTTTTTGACAGTGGCAGGTTTCTCACGTTTTAAAACATTGAATTGTATTGTTGTTTTAAAACCGCAACTTCATGGATGTATTTAAGCATGCAAGGCCTTAAACTAATATATACACATCCATATATAATGTACCAACAATACATCAGGTTGGCAGTAAGCATTGTATGTGAAAATGGACAAACTCAAGCAGGTTATCATTTCCATGTTTAACCAGTGGGAGCTAGCAAACAAATATGATTTATATGGTCACTTCAAGCATGAACAGAAGGTATTTAGGTGCATGAATTTCATGGTGTTCAAGTCAGTTTGTTTGAGCATGTGTCAGCAAAATACTTCAAGTGTTCAAGTGTTGTAACAAGCAACATATCACTATATATATACATATAGACATCCATCATATATATTTACTTATGTTCCTATTCATGCGCATGTAATAAGGTGATAAAGAGTGAGATTTACTCACTTATATATATGGTTGGAATGGAACATTGTTTTGCAGTTTTTCATCTCCTTGAACCCACGGTTTTGACAGCAAAACTGTGTCCAGTTCTGTCCTCCTTGCTTGCGGTTTAGACAGGATAATGCGCCAGCTTTTCTCTCCTTAACTCACGGGTTTGATAGCAGCAAATGGTTTCCATTTTGCTTTAGTGCTTGCGGTTTTAACAGTTTAAGACTTTCCATTTCTGTTTTCTTATTTGCGGTTTGACAGTAGCAAAAATGGGAAGGCATGTTCCCCTATATATAGGCTATACTATATTGTTTAATATTAGTTTAGGATTTATATTTATTAACCAAATCTAAATCTTCCTCTTGTCAAAAGATTTCTGCGCAAAAATGGGTACAGCCAACATATAGGTTGATAGTAACATTTCATTTTGTTTTGCATGCACAAGCTTATATGGATGAAGGATAGCCAACCATGTGTATTCTACTTTATGTAATTAAATCCATATTCTTCCCTTGTCCAAAGATTTGTGCGCAGCAATGTATATAGTAGGAAGGGTTCATGAAAGCAACGTTTTGGGTTTGGCTTTATATGCATGAAGCTTGCTGGAAGATATCATGGCCATACACTTGTTTTTATACTTATATAACTTATTCATAATCTTCCTCAATCAAAGATCATGCGCAAGCATGTGTACAGCAACAAAATATTTGGTGAAAGCTACTTGTAGTTTTGTTTTTCATGTATGAGCCTAGGTGGATGAATGAGATCCATTCAATGTTTCAATCCATAGCAAACATCACTATCATAGTGTGTACTTAGCTTCTAGAAGATGGCTTTAAACAATGTATATTATTTCTAGCATGATTCATCAAGTCCATGGCTGCGCATTGCTTGTGATGTCTCCATTTATTATTATGATTAATACAAGTATTTATGTCACTATCACTCCATGGTATTCTCTAGTTTATTCATGCATTGTCTACACTAATGGCCTTGGTTCTAGAAGGTAATGGTTGCATGATACATGGCTTTGTTTGGGCTGTTTTGGGCTGTTTTGTTTGGCACAAGAATATGGGCTGTTTTGGGCTATTTTGGGCTGTTTCTTTCTTGCGCAAAATGTTGGGCTGCTTGGCCTTTTAATTTGCATGATTCCATGATGATTTAATAGCTTATATGTCTACTTGTTTAGGGTCTTTAGCTACATCAGTTCTACTTAGTTCTAGGCGCAAAGATTTGTTGAGTTTGGCCTTGAATGTTGCATATAAAAATATGGCCATTTATACTTGTACGTTGTATAGATTTGGTCGCACGATTTCTCCAAATATTGATGCTAAGCTATGCTATTTTATTGATGCATTAGTACGGATGTATGATGGTCTAAAAGTTACAACAGAACTTTTCCTTTGATTGGTTATAGATAGTCTTGAACTATGGCCTTCAAGTTGTACGTAGAACATGTGTTTACACTAGCACATGTGTACTCGATTTAGTCTATTGGTTCTCCAAAATTCTCTGCTAAGTCATGTCTAAAACAAGTTGCACTAAGGTCCTACAGTAGTCTAGTTATCATCTGATTAATTTCTCTTTAAGTTGTTGTTGGAATTATTTCTCCAAACGATCGATTTCTCAAGTCGAAGGTTTTCGACGCTTTAGTTACAGTTCCTTTAGTAACGCTTTTCTATAGCGCTTCCCTAACGCTGCTATAGAGTTCTACTACTACTACTATTGTTGTTTACTACAGAATTTAGTTACACTAAAAGTTGTCAAGTTTTAGCGACGCTCACTGATGTTAAAAATAAACTTATCACAATTTCCGGGTCATTCAAGTGAATATCAACATTAATAACTAAATTATTAATGTATTGCAAAAATTTTAGTTCTGACGTATTTTAGTCGTTGTCCGAAAATCCCGGGTCATTACAATCTTTCCCCCTTATAAAAATTTCGTCCTCGAAATTTGTAAGTAAGGCGTAAATTCAAGTTATAATTAAAGTTATAAACTTATATCCATAAATAATCAACTTACATCAGCCAATTGTTATTTATCGCAGTTATTTCCATAACTACTATATCGGTTACTACCGTTAGAAAACATTCCTATTACTGCATTATTATTTCTCCTTATCCACTAGTTCCTGACCGTAAATTTGTAAGCGAATAACCCTCTAAATATCAACCCCGAAGATCGAAATCAACATCAGATTGATACCTAGAAAATTATTCAACTTAATCAATTTCCAGTTAGGTTCTAATTTCTTAACTTCACATCTTAATTTCTCGTTGTCCATATTCTTCAAAATATCATCGATTATATTTTGAAAATAAATTCCAAATCTAATATACTTCCCTAATCTGAATTGATTCATTTCCAAAAATATTCATCTACTCTGAATCCTCTTTTTACTTGAATCTATATCCAACGATCTCAAGTCCACTTCACTTAACTTCGTTAAGTATTATACTAATTAATTCCTGAATTAGTTATCTTCGTTTCAGGACTCATTAACCTGATTTTATCTCGAATATCAATAAGTTCACTTTTCATAAGTTTAACTTAAGTCTAGACTTAATTTGGTGAAAATCCAAATTTTAATTCAATTTAAAATCCTAATTTATTTCCTATATCAATATGATTAGATGTTATTCTAATTCAACCCCGTTTTCAATTTATTCTAAGGCTAACCCTAATTACCTTAACTTAAGTTGATTTCTCCTAGATATATATTCTATATATATAATAGCATCCAACTTTTAAAATACGCTCTCTCAACACTAACCCAAAGCCTAGGTATACGATAGCTAAGCTCTGATACCAACTGTAACGACCCGGATTTCAGAGACCTTGGATATCCGATATATCTCAAAAATCGAGCGTCCAAGAGTCGACAAAATCCAGATAATTATGAAAGAAAAGAAATAGATAGAAGAATAGAACTAAGAAAAGACATCAGAATCTCACAGCGGAACTTGGAACATAATATTATAACCCAAAATATTACATAACATAAGTCAAGTACATTGAAATACTTCATACATAGGGATACATGTCATCACAATTACATACTTAACACTTGTGATACTAACTTGCAGATAATTCTACATATGATAGATAAGCCAACACTTCAGATCCTGCCATCCAGCTACTCCAAGTTACCTTAAAACCTGGATCACTTGTCTACTCATAATAAATATTATGAGTACCCAAGAGTTTAAGGAAAACACAGAAAATAAACTCCGGGTCAGTCATGGACTGGTATGAGTAAACGATTTATAAACAAGTTTTAATAAATCACAATGATTCATAAGACCACGCCGTGAATACGGAACGGGTTTTCATCTTATGAGATCAAGACAGTTTGCATATTTAAAACAGATATTATGAAAATGTCTAGGTGTCACAAATAATTACAATCTAGTAGAATGCTTTCATCTCACATTCTACTTATAGTATACAAACAAAAACCGTTAAGTGCTTATGGATATTGGTTTCCAACTATGACAAGGTATGGAATCACCTTCCGGAGGTGTATCTCTAGATACGAATACACGGGTTCAACAAGAACATCTTGTTAACCCGGCCACACATGACCGACCACTCATTTCGCTTGAGTGTATCGAATGTATATCACCAACGGTGGTAGCAAGCCAACCGTTTCCCGAAACGGGTCAGAATCGACAATAGATTTTTAAGAAGTAAATGAAACTCTAGATCAGATGATGATACATCCTAATGGGAGCTACCCACATAGCCATGCTGCCTGCCCGATTTTTGTCATTTCTGGTTGTGAAGCTTAAAGCTAAACGTACCCTGACACATGCTTTTTATTTGCTTTGAACGTCACATCGTCAAACCCGCTAATCCACTAATTGACTTCTTCAAAAATATATTACAAGTATAAAGTAAGAGAAACGAATTTCTCTACCATTTATAACTACGTTTGAAAAGATCAACCTACGTGATTAGTTAGGAGTACTCCGTCAGACGTTCGTCCATACTAGTTGTCCTGGGACTGGACAAACCGAAGGTACTATTCCGTACAACCATCTTAGGCACTGTTATCTAAGATTTATACAATAGCCCTTGCATTTTTTCTCTCCGTCTTCAGCATACTTGACTCGCAACGCTTATGCCAATACGGAGTGGTTCTTCGGATAATAATCCAACCGGTCTCTCCATATTAACAACGTTAAAATGGTCAAACTTTGATAGTCGATGACTTAACTATCAAATGAAAATACGTGTGCAAACAACAATCTAATTTCCAATTGAAAATTTCTATCTGATCAATCATCATATATGTATATATATATTGATATTTCTGTGTTTACGTATCACTATCCCTTCACATCAATCAGTCGCTAACTGTAATCATTAAGAGAACAACTTCCTAAGTATAAACCCCGAAGGCCGAAACCAACATCAGATAAATCCTCAGAAAATCATTCAACTTATTAATTCTAGTCAGTTTCTAATTTCAGTAATTTCATTTGAAATTCTTATTTTCAAGAATTCATGTTCCTTTAATATTTTTATTTCGAAAAATATTAACTTAACCTCTTTATTTCATATCATGTTATACCGTGTGCGGAGCACGGGCTTTAATCCTTTCTAGTGAAAAATCTTCTTTTAATTTACTTCATTTTATATTCGTGCGCGGAGCACGGGCTAAACTTTACTAATCAACTTCACTTAATTAATCTTCACTTAATCAACTTTACTTGATTAACTTAACTTGATTAACTTCAATTGATTAACTTCAATTGATTAACTTCACTTGATTAACTTCAATTGATTAACTTCAATTGATTAACTTCACTTGATTAACTTCAATTGATTAACTTCAATTGATTAACTTCACTTGATTAACTTCAATTGATTAACTTCAATTGATTAACTTCAATTGATTAACTTCAATTGATTAACTTCACTTGATTAACTTCAATTGATTAACTTCAATTGATTAACTTCAATTGATTAACTTCACTTGATTAACTTCAATTGATTAACTTCACTTGATTAACTTCAATTGATTAACTTCAATTGATTAACTTCAATTGATTAACTTCGTTTAATCATTTTTAACTCGAATGTCTAACATCCGATCATCTTTAACTCGAATAACTAATATTCGCTTCACACTGCTCAGCTTTGATAATTATTGTTTATTTAATTATTTATTTAATTAATAATTAAATAAATTATTTAACTTTATATTTTCCGAAACAGTCGCCTTCACATTCCCACCGTGGCTTCATCGAGGAAACCCCACCGTACGGCCACCTCAGCTCGAATGGCCGCTGCCGCTTCAGTCCACATGTGCACCACGACCAGGCGCGTCGCCTCCCACCGGTGCGGTGGTCCACCTCGCCTTAGGCGAGGTGCAGTTCGCACCCGAACTGTCTACGTCCGAACTGAGCCAACTCTTCAAAAATCAATCCAAACACAAAAACTCCACGCTACGAACATGGTTTGATATTTTTCGTGTGATCTAGAGATCATTGCGCATCTACATACAGGTTCATTCGATTTGTAAATTCCTATATTTGCCGTACGTGATCAAAATCCAACTTCGACTAAAACCAGTCGTTCTCCTTATCCATGCAACTAAAAATAGCGAAACTACTTTGTAAGCTCATCGTATAGGAGGGCGCATCATCCTATAAGCCTGTATTTCGATTCCGTTCAGTTTTGATTTTCCATGTTGCGGTTTTTGTTTTTGACAGTGGCAGGTTTCTCACGTTTTAAAACATTGAATTGTATTGTTGTTTTAAAACCGCAACTTCATGGATGTATTTAAGCATGCAAGGCCTTAAACTAATATATACACATCCATATATAATGTACCAACAATACATCAGGTTGGCAGTAAGCATTGTATGTGAAAATGGACAAACTCAAGCAGGTTATCATTTCCATGTTTAACCAGTGGGAGCTAGCAAACAAATATGATTTATATGGTCACTTCAAGCATGAACAGAAGGTATTTAGGTGCATGAATTTCATGGTGTTCAAGTCAGTTTGTTTGAGCATGTGTCAGCAAAATACTTCAAGTGTTCAAGTGTTGTAACAAGCAACATATCACTATATATATACATATAGACATCCATCATATATATTTACTTATGTTCCTATTCATGCGCATGTAATAAGGTGATAAAGAGTGAGATTTACTCACTTATATATATGGTTGGAATGGAACATTGTTTTGCAGTTTTTCATCTCCTTGAACCCACGGTTTTGACAGCAAAACTGTGTCCAGTTCTGTCCTCCTTGCTTGCGGTTTAGACAGGATAATGCGCCAGCTTTTCTCTCCTTAAGTCACGGGTTTGATAGCAGCAAATGGTTTCCATTTTGCTTTAGTGCTTGCGGTTTTAACAGTTTAAGACTTTCCATTTCTGTTTTCTTATTTGCGGTTTGACAGTAGCAAAAATGGGAAGGCATGTTCCCCTATATATAGGCTATACTATATTGTTTAATATTAGTTTAGGATTTATATTTATTAACCAAATCTAAATCTTCCTCTTGTCAAAAGATTTCTGCGCAAAAATTGGTACAGCCAACATATAGGTTGATAGTAACATTTCATTTTGTTTTGCATGCACAAGCTTATATGGATGAAGGATAGCCAACCATGTGTATTCTACTTTATGTAATTAAATCCATATTCTTCCCTTGTCCAAAGATTTGTGCGCAGCAATGTATATAGTAGGAAGGGTTCATGAAAGCAACGTTTTGGGTTTGGCTTTATATGCATGAAGCTTGCTGGAAGATATCATGGCCATACACTTGTTTTTATACTTATATAACTTATTCATAATCTTCCTCAATCAAAGATCATGCGCAAGCATGTGTACAGCAACAAAATATTTGGTGAAAGCTACTTGTAGTTCTGTTTTTCATGTATGAGCCTAGGTGGATGAATGAGATCCATTCAATGTTTCAATCCATAGCAAACATCACTATCATAGTGTGTACTTAGCTTCTAGAAGATGGCTTTAAACAATGTATATTATTTCTAGCATGATTCATCAAGTCCATGGCTGCGCATTGCTTGTGATGTCTCCATTTATTATTATGATTAATACAAGTATTTATGTCACTATCACTCCATGGTATTCTCTAGTTTATTCATGCATTGTCTACACTAATGGCCTTGGTTCTAGAAGGTAATGGTTGCATGATACATGGCTTTGTTTGGGCTGTTTTGGGCTGTTTTGTTTGGCACAAGAATATGGGCTGTTTTGGGCTATTTTGGGCTGTTTCTTTCTTGCGCAAAATGTTGGGCTGCTTGGCCTTTTAATTTGCATGATTCCATGATGATTTAATAGCTTATAAGTCTACTTGTTTAGGGTCTTTAGCTACATCAGTTCTACTTAGTTCTAGGCGCAAAGATTTGTTGAGTTTGGCCTTGAATGTTGCATATAAAAATATGGCCATTTATACTTGTACGTTGTATAGATTTGGTCGCACGATTTCTCCAAATATTGATGCTAAGCTATGCTATTTTATTGATGCATTAGTACGGATGTATGATGGTCTAAAAGTTACAGCAGAACTTTTCCTTTGATTGGTTATAGATAGTCTTGAACTATGGCCTTCAAGTTGTACGTAGAACATGTGTTTACACTAGCACATGTGTACTCGACTTAGTCTATTGGTTCTCCAAAATTCTCTGCTAAGTCATGTCTAAAACAAGTTGCACTAAGGTCCTACAGTAGTCTAGTTATCATCTGATTAATTTCTCTTTAAGTTGTTGTTGGAATTATTTCTCCAAACGATCGATTTCTCAAGTCGAAGGTTTTCGACGCTTTAGTTACAGTTCCTTTAGTAACGCTTTTCTATAGTGCTTCCCTAACGCTGCTATAGAGTTCTACTACTACTACTATTGTTGTTTACTACAGAATTTAGTTACACTAAAAGTTGTCAAGTTTTAGCGACGCTCACTGATGTTAAAAATAAACTTATCACAATTTCCGGGTCATTCAAGTGAATATCAACATTAATAACTAAATTATTAATGTATTGCAAAAAATTTAGTTCTGACGTATTTTAGTCGTTGTCCGAAAATCCCGGGTCATTACAGAGAAACAGCCCCAAACCTTGCTCCACCGGCCAATGCAACACCACCCGACCACCCTCGACTCCGGCGCCACCTCAGCGAGCACCACTCATCCGAGATAGGGCCAGCGAACCCCCTCCTTCGATTAAAAATGTGAGCTTTTACTTTCACTACTTTATTTATTTACTTCGATGAAAAGTTTGGACCTTTTAATTAGAAAAGCTATGATTTTTACCAATAAAGAAGTGATTTTTTTTGAAACCAGAAAGATAAGATTTTTTTTTAATATAGAAAGTTAGGAATTTAATGCAATAAAAATTTGATTTTTAATGTGTATATAGAATAAAAATTTGATTTTTATATAAAGAGAGGCCTGATTTTAAGTTATAGAAAAGTTGCGATCTTTATTTATACGACAGACGAGGGAAAATAGGATTTTTACTTGGGTAGAGCATTAAAAATATGGTTTTTGTTAAAGTAGAAATATAAAAATATAATTTTTATATGGTTATGATAATAAAAATTCAATCTTTATATAAGAAGTAGAAATATAAAAATATAATTTTTATATAGAAAGAAGCGTTGTAAATATATGAAGTGAAATAAAGATCTGAACTTTATTTTAACGTGAGGTAAAGAGGATATAAAAATGTGATTTTTATATATTGAACATCGAAGTAAAAATGTGATTTTTATATATTGAACATCGAAGTAAAAATGTGATTTTTATATATTGAACATCGAAGTAAAAATGTGATTTTTATATATTGAATAGCGAAGTAAAAATTCGATTTTTACATATGTAGAGAATGCGGGCAACGAAGATGACGAAGATGCGATAACGACGAAGATTTCTATCAATGAAGTGCCGTGGAGCTAGGATAGCTATTTGTGAGAATTTCTCACCTTTCAATTTCTTTTTCTAGTGATATATATATACTAAGATGCAGACGGTCCTTAGTAGCACCCGACACAATCGTCCACAGACCATGGACTTGTTTGTTTGGTTGCATAGATTAGTCAGATTATTTGATTTGAATTTGGTTGTTTGGTGAATTTGATTGATGTGTGAATGGCGTGGGCCTTCACTAGACCGGGGATAAGGCTAGGCCTTGTCCCGTCTCTAGTATCGTGCCGTTATGCCGCCGAAATTTTCTAAAATATGTTAGAAAAATAAAAATATCATTTTATTGAATAAATGAACCGAATAGAATATTCATAGGTTGAATAAAATGTTTTATCGTTAAAAATATAATTTTTAACGTGAATGTGAATAAATAAATATTCATTTACAAACCGGACGGTTTGTTTATGTACACCTATTTGAAGGACATTGGTTGGGACGATAAATTTTACACATCGCCCAACTGCACAAATAAAATATGTGTTTGATTGTTTGAAACCCCACACGGGTGTTGGGATGAAATTTGAAGTTCACTCATCCTGATTGATTAAATATGTCGATCGATTGATTGACAGGCTGTTATAAGCGTTAGATATCTATATTTGATGCTTATATAGTGTAGTGCACTTTGGTTGATGGTTGATTATTTTTCAATGCTATTATATGTGTGTAATGTATGGAAATCCATATAATTAACATTATATGGTGATTGATTGGGCCTCATTCCAATTTATAAAATAAAGATCAATATAAAATAAAGGTTCATGTGTTGACAGTACTCATCCATTGAGATTGGTCATGTGTTGAACGAAATATTTTAGTAATAAAATTTACATCTTTATCAATATAAAATAAAGGTTCATGTGTTGACAGTACTCATCCATTGAGATTGGTCATGTGTTGAACGAAATATTTTAGTAATAAAATTTACATCTTTATCAATATAAAATAAAGGTTCATGTGTTGACAGTACTCATCCATTGAGATTGGTCATGTGTTGAACGAAATATTTTAGTAATAAAATTTACATCTTTATCAATATAAAATAAAGGTTCATGTGTTGACAGTACTCATCCATTGAGATTGGTCATGTGTTAAACGAAATATTTTAGTAATAAAATTTACATCTTTATCAATATAAAATAAAGGTCCATGTGTTGATAGTACTCATCCATTGAGATTGGTCATGTGTTGAACGAAATATTTTAGTAATAAAATTTACATCTTTATCAATATAAAATAAAGGTTCATGTGTTGACAGTACTCATCCATTGAGATTGGTCATGTGTTGAACGAAATATTTTAGTAATAGAAATATTTGAAATAGAATGTTTGAAAATAGAAATATATGAAGTCGTGTTGATTAGATTGACGCCATTTTGACGGGAACGATATTTATATCGATTTTATTCATTTTAAAATGAATATTGAAAAGTGATTTCGAAATCGAATATTTTGAAATGAAATTTGAATTGAATCGAATAGAAAACCAATTTGAATTGAATCGAATAAAAAACCAATTTGAATTGAATCGAATAGAAAACCAATTTGAATTGAATCGAATAGAAAACCAATTTGAATTGAATCGAATAGAAAACCAATTTGAATTGAATCGAATAGAAAACCAATTTGAATTGAATCGAATAGAAAACCAATTTGAATCGAATAGAAAACCAATTTGAATTGAATCGAATAGAAAACCAATTTGAATTGAATCGAATAGAAAACCAATTTGAATTGAATTGAATTGAAAACGACCTTCGAAATGAATTGAATTGAAAACGATTTCGAAATGAATTGAATTGAAAACGATTTCGAAATGAATTGAATTGAAAACGATTTCGAAATGAATTAAATTGAAAACGAATTCAAATTGAATTGAAAGTGAATTGAAATGAATTCAAATTGAATTGAAATTTGAATTGAATAGAAATGAATTTTAAAACGAATTTATAAAGAAGAATTCAATTTTGATTTGAATTGAAATGGAAGTTGAAATTGCTTTTGAAACGAATTTTAAAACTATTTATATTATTCGTTTTAAATAGAAATCGACGAAATATATATTATATATATAATATAATGGCCTGAATAGAACGCGCCTCGCCGCGGCAGTTCGCGAATTTCGACCATTTATTTCAAACGGACATTACGGGAGATCCGACCGTCGGATTCTCCTAAAACCGGAACCGTTGGGTTCGTATCGAAAAGAGCTTTCTAACGAATATTAGAAATTAGAAATCTAACGGTTGGATTTGGAATTATGTCCAAATAAAATTTGAAAAAGGTCGCTGTAAGTGCAGTTCGATGGCCATTAATGGAAATCGACTGTACGGGCCTTGATAAAATCATTAAAAATATCAATAATTTGTGTAAAATCATAAGAAATGATTTAGAAAGAATTGGGATGAAAAACTCCATATTTGAAAAGATAAAAATAGATTTTTATCGAAATGAACTAGTTTTGAACTAGAATTATAATTCTATTTATTTTTAAATAAATAAATTGAATTTAAAAAGGGTTTTAAAAATAACCAGAATTTCCAATGATTGCATTGGAGTGGATTTGAATCGAAATTGTCTTCGGAATATTTCGATGTTGGAATTCGTGATTATACAGATGTTGTTATGGGAATTTGAAAGATATATATTTATATCGTTATTTCCAATACGACCTTTGTTAATCGTAGAATTGGATATTGAATATAAGCCGATATATTTTCTATTCAGAGCCTTGTATTGAATATCAAATGTGATTTGGGTTTGTCGTGAATGGTGTCTTCACTAACACTGTTCTTGAGCCCAGTTGAGAAAAGATTAAATCTTTTTATTTAGATTTAATGAAGTGTACCAATTAAATAATATTTAATTGGAATTGAATTGATATTGATTTTTGGGTTTATCGTGAACAGTGTTTTAAATAACACTCGTTCTTTAACCCGATAATTAATCGAATGTGACTTTGGGTTTATCGTGAACCGTGTTTTAAATGACACGGATTCTTTAACCCAGTTAACGATTAAAACTAAGTGGAGTTTTAATGAATCTTTAATTAGATTGAAATGATCGAGAATGGAGTATCACCAGTTTTGCTCCAGGCGATAGTTAAATCTTTAATTAGATTTGAACGTGAAATGGTAATTGAATTTACCGACAACACCGTGGTGTTAGATATGAAGTACTACCAGTTTTACTTCATGGGATGAATAGGTTGGGATTGGGAAATTAAAACAAATGATTACTTCGGTAAGGTTCGCTAATCCCGACTAGTTTTGAATTGATATTCAAAAATAGATTAAAGAATAAATTCAAGAAATTTATCTTGGATAAAATTAATGGGAACCCTTCCCTATGAATGTGAAATTTATAAACTAACTGTCGGTTAGCCAAGTAGAATGGTTTTCTGAATATTGATCTGATGTTGGTTTCGGCCTTCGGGGTTAATATTTGGGGAATTATTCTCTTGATTAATTTACAGTTAGTGACTGATGAATTGGAATGAGGCGTATGTTGTGTTTGTGTAACACTTATTCAAAATATACGCGAGTTATTCGGAAAGACCGGGTTTATCCCATTCTGAATAACTGATACGACGATATGTCGAAGATGAAGACGGTGGTTGAAGACCGGAAGTCTTCACATCGTTTGGATAATTACCGACGATCCTGATTGGGCTGTACACCCAAGAGGATGGAAATAGTTGGTGGTCGTCCAGACGTACTTGGGGATGGATGGATATGCGAGGAAAGTGCCTCCGGTTTCGTTCAGACCCAGAACGGACTTGTAAATGGACTGTGTGTCTGACATTGGATTTTAGTCCGTGTGATTGATCTTTATTAAATATATATCTGTTTGGCAGCGGAGAATTTATTCTCTTGCTTAACGCCCTTCTCTGAGACGTACGAGCTCAGGGGTTATATATTGATGGATATCAAACGCATGGAGTGAATTGCCTGTGTGGCATGCCTAAGTGGCAATTGATCGAGGCTTCTGTTGAAAAGCAAAGTCTTGTGGTGATGATCAAAGCAAGGCCTTTGTGGCGTAGCTTTGTGTAACGTTTACTTCGCGTTTTTCACACCCGGTATGAACCAAAAACGGGAGATGGACATCAGGGAGGACATGCGTTTCTTTCTAGCTAAAAAGTGGCGTCAGTGGTTTTACACGCCCTGACGAGTTTGACTTATGTGGTTGTTGCTGTTGCGAGGCGCCTCGGTTTGATCGGACGATCCGGGTCCGATGGAGTCATTCGTTGGCTCATCTACGCCCCAAAGGGCGGGGAAACGCATGTTCAGGCATTTTAATCCACATCGGTGACCCGGCCCTGACGATCCAAAGGCTTGACTAAGTACTTGCCTGAGGGGCGGGCTAGAGCGTCTCGAATTTGGTGAGGACTATCTTTTGCCTCGGTTCATAGATGGAAATCCAATTTCCAAATACGACATTGCGGTTTTGATTGTAAACCTATATATGGCGACATGATATATGGTACCCATGCCGCTTATGATTGATACTTATGATTTGAAGTTGTTTTATACACTATGCACTTATAATAGTATCAAATGATTTGTTTTAAACGTATCAAGCATTCTTTGGCTGTTATAAGGGAAAACCCTATCCCCCGGCTTGCGTTGCATTGTTTGATAGGACCTGGGTCTTATAACAGCTTCATTTTTCTTTATTTAGCATTGCGCTGTTTGTTTTATGCACTGGTATTCTTGGGAGGAAACCCGTTCCGTGTTATACGGCGTGGTCCCTTGATTTACCTAACTTTAAAAATAAAGATTAACTGTTTTAGTTCTCACACCAGTCACATGACTGACCTGGAGTTTATTGTTTTGACCTAAACTCTGGGTGCCCTTATTTTGACACGGGCAGCTAGTAGTTTTGGTTTTGCAGATTTATATTCACAGGATCCTGGTTTACAGCTGGAACGATATCCAGAAAGCTTTGTATCCGTATATCTCCTTCTAGTTGTGTATTGTATTATTTTCCGCTGCAATGTATTTAAATGTAATTTAAATCTCTGATATTTCTGTGTAATATTCATTTATACTCTGTATATCCTTGTAATTTGATGCATTGTTGTAATATACAATGAAATGTTCTTTTGTATGCGTTCTGTTGTGGCTTGTTCTCGAACTATCCGACACTTTCCTTTACGGGGAAGTTACGGGTTTTCACAGTTGGTATCAGAGCTTTGGTTTACAAAGCTCAGAGAACAGGACACATTAGAACCATACGAAAGAATTCATCAGATATTGGGTTAGTAATATCCAATGGGAATGACTCGTTAGAGATAGGATCAGTAGTATCCTAGAACGAGTGTGAAGAGTATATTTTTAAAGTAAAAACAAATTTTGTTATGAAAATTTAAAATCAATTATTCGTATTTGATTATCTATTTATATTGAAGTGGACAATCCAGTATATATAGATTTTGCGTATACGTCTGATCCGCGTGTATTCAAAGTTTTAATATATTGGATAGATATAGCGTCGCACTCTAGTCGCCCGAAGATGATATTGATGATAGCGATCGTATCATCAACATTTATGTTCGAGTTTCGAAGGTGTGATTTTCTATATATTTCCATTAGACCGGTGTGAGAACCAAAACTAATATAGCTAGAATACATTGTTGTGGTTTGGCATCGAAAACATGATTTTTGTATATGTATCGAAATTATGAATTTGAAACGTTAATCCACTAATTGATTGATGTTTGTGTTGTATGTTTATTTGTTTGATAATTTTTAGCCATTTAGCCTAATTAAACCAAATATTGAATTATATTGAAAATTGGTTGCGTTTGCTTGCATATGCTTGTACTTACATTGAACAGGTCATAGCAAGGAGGCTAGAGCAGAGAATAAAATTTGTTTGCCCGACAAATAGGTACATGTTTACTACATAATTTCCTGTTTTGTTTGGGTGATGATGATTTTATGAGCCTATTGGCTAGCCGCTTGGCTTTTTCTTTTTCTTTTTGAGATCTGAAGGACCGGGGAAGCCATTTGAAATTTCCCGATGCTCCCATTGCAGGGGAGGTTATGGCGAAATTTTTCGAAAATTTAGGGTGTTAGCCAAATTTTTGAAATTTTGAAAATTCTCAGAAACTGAAAAGTTGGAGAATGAAAGCCGGATCATACGTAGAGTTGATTAATCAAACCACTTTCGACTTTGTTCCTTTTCGGGGACGAAAAGTTTTAAGTGGGGGAGATTGTAACAACCCGAAAATTTGGGCCAGTTTAAAATTTTTATTTTGGCAATTTTAGCGAATTTTGAATATTTAAAATAGATTATTTTAAATAATATCGACGTGAAATTTATTTTCAATATAGAATTCGACGTATATATTATATACGTCATCGTTAGAATATAAATAATTATATATAATTATAAAAGGAATTGAAAATGGCGCGGTAGTTCGATAATTCGATTTCAAACTTCAATTGAACATACCGGGTGCAAAACAATCCGGATTTTAGTGAAACTAAAAACATTAGGATCTAATTGTGAATATCTTTCCAACAAATTCGAAAAATCGAAATTTGATAGCGGGAATCAAAAGATATGTCCAGTTGAAAATTCTGAATAGTCGCTATGAAATTCAGGCCCTTAAAAATAGCCATTTTGCAAACGACCTCGGATTTCGACGAAACCACTTTTGTTGAATCCGTGATGTCAAGTTATTGCTAGGTTTCAAATTTCTTAATTTTTCGAATCAATATGTGAGCGTGGCAAAGGAAAACGCGTTTGACCAGTTTCAGTTGATTTTAATCGACTGGAAATTGGCCATTTTTCCAACGGTCTCAGAATTTGACGAAACTAGTTTTGTTAGGACCGTATCGTCAATACGAAGCTAGAAAATATTTTTCTGGAATTTTTCGTGTTCGTATGTGGCCCCGGTAATTTGAAATGTACGTTTAAAATTCAATATAATGATTTATATTTTAAATTCAACGGAAACTGGTCGTAACGATCGAATTGGCTTACGCAGCATATACCATTGTGTTCGGGATGAGGGTAATTAGCTAGGGACGACAGTCGGTGGGTTCGATTTTGAGTTCGAAAACAAAGGTTGCTTTAAGGGATCAATTAATTAATAAAATATAATAATTTATATAGCCCCTTCTCTTGCTTTCTTCCAAACCCGATACCCGAAGTCTCACTCAGCAAAATTACGATACCCTCAACCCTAGCCGCCATCGCTGGCCATCCAGCGCCCGTCGCCGCCTGCGGCTACCCTCGCCAGCCCCTCCCTTTCACCTCCGACCGCTCCCCGCTTCTCCGCCCTCTCCCCTTTTCAATTCGAGACATCACGAACCCCCAACCTCCTGGAAGCCCGTCGCCAGCCAATGGGGAACCCACTTCGCCGTCGCCGCCTGTCAGACGAGTCCCCCTCCTCTTCTAGTCCACGGCAACAGCGAATCCGCCTTTCCCCTTCCTGAACCCGATATCCCAAGGAGAAACAGCCCCAAACCTTGCTCCACCGGCCAATGCAACACCACCCGACCACCCTCGACTCCGGCGCCACCTCAGCGAGCACCACTCATCCGAGATAGGGCCAGCGAACCCCCTCCTTCGATTAAAAATGTGAGCTTTTACTTTCACTACTTTATTTATTTACTTCGATGAAAAGTTTGGACCTTTTAATTAGAAAAGCTATGATTTTTACCAATAAAGAAGTGATTTTTTTTTAAACCAGAAAGATAAGAATTTTTTTTTAATATAGAAAGTTAGGAATTTAATGCAATAAAAATTTGATTTTTAATGTGTATATAGAATAAAAATTTGATTTTTATATAAAGAGAGGCCTGATTTTAAGTTATAGAAAAGTTGCGATCTTTATTTATACGATAGACGAGGGAAAATAGGATTTTTACTTGGGTAGAGCATTAAAAATATGGTTTTTGTTAAAGTAGAAATATAAAAATATAATTTTTATATGGTTATGATAATAAAAATTCAATCTTTATATAAGAAGTAGAAATATAAAAATATAATTTTTATATAGAAAGAAGCGTTGTAAATATATGAAGTGAAATAAAGATCTGAACTTTATTTTAACGTGAGGTAAAGAGGATATAAAAATGTGATTTTTATATATTGAACATCGAAGTAAAAATGTGATTTTTATATATTGAACATCGAAGTAAAAATGTGATTTTTATATATTGAACATCGAAGTAAAAATGTGATTTTTATATATTGAATAGCGAAGTAAAAATTCGATTTTTACATATGTAGAGAATGCGGGCAACGAAGATGACGAAGATGCGATAACGACGAAGATTTCTATCAATGAAGTGCCGTGGAGCTAGGATAGCTATTTGTGAGAATTTCTCACCTTTCAATTTCTTTTTCTAGTGATATATATATACTAGGATGCAGACGGTGCTTAGTAGCACCCGACACAATCGTCCACAGACCATGGACTTGTTTGTTTGGTTGCATAGATTAGTCAGATTATTTGATTTGAATTTGGTTGTTTGGTGAATTTGATTGATGTGTGAATGGCGTGGGCCTTCACTAGACCGGGGATAAGGCTAGGCCTTGTCCCGTCTCTAGTATCGTGCCGTTATGCCGCCGAAATTTTCTAAAATATGTTAGAAAAATAAAAATATCATTTTATTGGATAAATGAACCGAATAGAATATTCATAGCTTGAATAAAATGTTTTATCGTTAAAAATATAATTTTTAACGTGAATGTGAATAAATAAATATTCATTTACAAACCGGACGGTTTGTTTATGTACACCTATTTGAAGGACATTGGTTGGGAAGATAAATTTTACACATCGCCCAACTGCACAAATAAAATATGTGTTTGATTGTTTGAAACCCCACACGGGTGTTGGGATGAAATTTGAAGTTCACTCATCCTGATTGATTAAATATGTCGATCGATTGATTGACAGGCTGTTATAAGCGTTAGATATCTATATTTGATGCTTATACAGTGTAGTGCACTTTGGTTGATGGTTGATTATTTTTCAATGCTATTATATGTGTGTAATGTATGGAAATCCATATAATTAACATTATATGGTGATTGATTGGGCCTCATTCCAATTTATAAAATAAAGATCAATATAAACTAAAGGTTCATGTGTTGACAGTACTCATCCATTGAGATTGGTCATGTGTTGAACGAAATATTTTAGTAATAAAATTTACATCTTTATCAATATAAAATAAAGGTTCATGTGTTGACAGTACTCATCCATTGAGATTGGTCATGTGTTGAACGAAATATTTTAGTAATAAAATTTACATCTTTATCAATATAAAATAAAGGTTCATGTCTTGACAGTACTCATCCATTGAGATTGGTCATGTGTTGAACGAAATATTTTAGTAATAAAATTTACATCTTTATCAATATAAAATAAAGGTTCATGTGTTGACAGTACTCATCCATTGAGATTGGTCATGTGTTAAACGAAATATTTTAGTAATAAAATTTACATCTTTATCAATATAAAATAAAGGTTCATGTGTTGATAGTACTCATCCATTGAGATTGGTCATGTGTTGAACGAAATATTTTAGTAATAAAATTTACATCTTTATCAATATAAAATAAAGGTTCATGTGTTGACAGTACTCATCCATTGAGATTGGTCATGTGTTGAACGAAATATTTTAGTAATAGAAATATTTGAAATAGAATGTTTGAAAATAGAAATATATGAATCCGTGTTGATTAGATTGACGCCATTTTGACGGGAACGATATTTATATCGATTTTATTCATTTTAAAATGAATATTGAAAAGTGATTTCGAAATCGAATATTTTGAAATGAAATTTGAATTGAATCGAATAGAAAACCAATTTGAATTGAATCGAATAGAAAACCAATTTGAATTGAATCGAATAGAAAACCAATTTGAATTGAATCGAATAGAAAACCAATTTGAATTGAATCGAATAGAAAACCAATTTGAATTGAATCGAATAGAAAACCAATTTGAATTGAATCGAACAGAAAACCAATTTGAATTGAATCGAATAGAAAACCAATTTGAGTTGAATCGAATAGAAAACCAATTTGAATTGAATCGAATAGAAAACCAATTTGAATTGAATCGAATAGAAAACCAATTTGAATTGAATTGAATTGAAAACGACCTTCGAAATGAATTGAATTGAAAACGATTTCGAAATGAATTGAATTGAAAACGATTTCGAAATGAATTAAATTGAAAACGAATTCAAATTGAATTGAAAGTGAATTGAAATGAATTCAAATTGAATTGAAATTTGAATTGAATAGAAATGAATTTTAAAACGAATTTATAAAGAAGAATTCAATTTTGATTTGAATTGAAATGGAAGTTGAAATTGCTTTTGAAACGAATTTTAAAACTATTTATATAATTCGTTTTAAATAGAAATCGACGAAATATATATTATATATATAATATAATGGCCTGAATAGAACGCGCCGCGCCGCGGCAGTTCGCGAATTTCGACCATTTATTTCAAACGGACATTACGGGAGATCCGACCGTCGGATTCTCCTAAAACCGGAACCGTTGGGTTCGTATCGAAAAGAGCTTTCTAACGAATATTAGAAATTAGAAATCTAACGGTTGGATTTTGAATTATGTCCAAATAAAATTTGAAAAAGGTCGCTGTAAGTGCAGTTCGATGGCCATTGATGGAAATCGACTGTACGGGCCTTGATAAAATCATTAAAAATATCAATAATTTGTGTCAAATCATAAGAAATGATTTAGAAAGAATTGGGATGAAAAACTCCATATTTGAAAAGATAAAAATAGATTTTTATCGAAATGAACTAGTTTTGAACTAGAATTATAATTCTATTTATTTTTAAATAAATAAATTGAATTTAAAAAGGGTTTTAAAAATAACCAGAATTTCCAATGATTGCATTGGAGTGGATTTGAATCGAAATTGTCTTCGGAATATTTCGATGTTGGAATTCGTGATTATACAGATGTTGTTATGGGAATTTGAAAGATATATATTTATATCGTTATTTCCAATACGACCTTTGTTAATCGTAGAATTGGATATTGAATATAAGCCGATATATTTTCTATTCAGAGCCTTGTATTGAATATCAAATGTGATTTGGGTTTGTCGTGAATGGTGTCTTCACTAACACTGTTCTTGAGCCCAGTTGAGAAAAGATTAAATCTTTTTATTTCGATTTAATGAAGTGTACCAATTAAATAATATTTAATTGGAATTGAATTGATATTGATTTTTGGGTTTATCGTGAACAGTGTTTTAAATAACACTCGTTCTTTAACCCGATAATTAATGGAATGTGACTTTGGGTTTATCGTGAACCGTGTTTTAAATGACACGGATTCTTTAACCCAGTTAACGATTAAAACTAAGTGGAGTTTTAATGAATCTTTAATTAGATTGAAATGATCGAGAATGGAGTATCACCAGTTTTGCTCCAGGCGATAGTTAAATCTTTAATTAGATTTGAACGTGAAATGGTAATTGAATTTACCGACAACACCGTGGTGTTAGATATGAAGTACTACCAGTTTTACTTCATGGGATGAATAGGTTGGGATTGGGAAATTAAAACAAATGATTACTTCGGTAAGGTTCGCTAATCCCGACTAGTTTTGAATTGATATTCAAAAATAGATTAAAGAATAAATTCAAGAAATTTATCTTGGATAAAATTAATGGGAACCCTTCCCTATGAATGTGAAATTTAGAAACTAACTGTCGGTTAGCCAAGTAGAATGGTTTTCTGAATATTGATCTGATGTTGGTTTCGGCCTTCGGGGTTAATATTTGGGGAATTATTCTCTTGATTAATTTACAGTTAGTGACTGATGAATTGGAATGAGGCGTATGTTGTGTTTGTGTAACACTTATTCAAAATATACGCGAGTTATTCGGAAAGACCGGGTTTATCCCATTCTGAATAACTGATACGACGATATGTCGAAGATGAAGACGGTGGTTGAAGACCGGAAGTCTTCACATCGTTTGGATAATTACCGACGATCCTGATTGGGCTGTACACCCAAGAGGATGGAAATAGTTGGTGGTCGTCCAGACGTACTTGGGGATGGATGGATATGCGAGGAAAGTGTCTCCGGTTCGTTCAGACCCAGAACGGACTTGTAAATGGACTATGTGTCTGACATTGGATTTTAGTCCGTGTGATTGATCTCTATTAAATATATATCTGTTTGGCGGCGGAGAATTTATTCTCTTGCTTAACGCCCTTCTCTGAGATGTACGAGCTCAGGGGTTATATATTGATGGATATCAAACGCATGGAGTGAATTGCCTGTGTGGCATGCCTAAGTGGCAATTGATTGAGGCTTCTGTTGAAAAGCAAAGTCTTGTGGTGATGATCAAAGCAAGGCCTTTGTGGCGTAGCTTTGTGTAACGTTTACTTCGCGTGTTTCACACCCGGTATGAACCAAAAACGGGAGATGGACATCAGGGAGGACATGCGTTTCTTTCTAGCTAAAAAGTGGCGTCAGTGGTTTTACACGCCCTGACGAGTTTGACTTATGTGGTTGTTGCTGTTGCGAGGCGCCTCGGTTTGATCGGACGATCCGGGTCCGATGGAGTCATTCGTTGGCTCATCTACGCCCCAAAGGGCGGGGAAACGAATGTTCAGGCATTTTAATCCACATCGGTGGACCGGCCCTGACGATCCAAAGGCTTGACTGAGTACTTGCCTGAGGGGCGGGCTAGAGCGTCTCGAATTCGGTGAGGACTATCTTTTGCCTCGGTTCATAGATGGAAATCCAATTTCCAAATACGACATTGCGGTTTTGATTGTAAACCTATATATGGCGACATGATATATGGTACCCATGCCGCTTATGATTGATACTTATGATTTGAAGTTGTTTTATACACTATGCACTTATAATAGTATCAAATGATTTGTTTTAAACGTATCAAGCATTCTTTGGCTGTTATAAGGGAAAACCCTATCCCCCGGTTTGCGTTGCATTGTGTGATAGGACCTGGGTCTTATAACAGCTTCATTTTTCTTTATTTAGCATTGCGCTGTTTGTTTTATGCACTGGTATTCTTGGGAGGAAACCCGTTCCGTGTTATACGGCGTGGTCCCTTGATTTACCTAACTTTAAAAATAAAGATTAACTGTTTTAGTTCTCACACCAGTCACATGACTGACCTGGAGTTTATTGTTTTGACCTAAACTCTGGGTGCCCTTATTTTGACACGGGCAGCTAGTAGTTTTGGTTTTGCAGATTTATATTCACAGGATCCTGGTTTACAGCTGGAACGATATCCAGAAAGCTTTGTATCCGTATATCTCCTTCTAGTTGTGTATTGTATTATTTTCCGCTGCAATGTATTTAAATGTAATTTAAATCTCTGATATTTCTGTGTAATATTCATTTATACTCTGTATATCCTTGTAATCTGATGCATTGTTGTAATATACAATGAAATGTTCTTTTGTATGCGTTCTGTTGTGGCTTGTTCTCGAACTATCCGACACTTTCCTTTACGGGGAAGTTACGGGTTTTCACATGGGGGCTCAGGTTGTAGGTGCAGACGTTTTTGGGTTTTACGGAGTTAGGTTGTTCGAGGAGGGTTTGGACCTAAGGGGAACGAACGCAAAAATAAAAGGATGCCTAGGGTCTGTTTTTGCAGAGGAGGCTGACGTCGAGGTTCAAAGGTTTGGCGTGAGTTGAGGTAGAAGGGGGTAGCTGTAGAAAGGAGAGAAAGAGGGAGAGAGCGGTGTTGTCAATTGGAGAATATGTAATGTATAGGAGGAGCTAAGTGGGGAAAAAGGTGCGAGATGAGGAGTGTGTTTAAGGAGGAGTAGGCCACCATTTTTTTTCTATGGAAACAAAGATGAATTAACCAATAATTAACGGGCTGAATTAACAGTTAAGGGTGGAATTTATTTGAACAGAAAGAAGTTAAGTGGAGTTGACAACAGTATGAGTTTCGAACGGTTATGGTTTACAGGCTATGTTTTTAAGCGTGTTTCTGGAAGTAAAGAGGATGGTGGTATTTGTGTATTGAATTATGAAGTGGGAGGGAGTGGAAGAAGCAAGAACAGATCGGTCGTAATAAAAGAAAGGACATACAATAGTGAGGAGCGCTGTTTGGTTCCAACAGTTGAACACAAGGAAGAAGATAGTCAACAATGATTAGCACGGGTAACTAATATAACAATGAGTTAATAATTATTTTAATGCAGATAAATCTTATAAGCTGATAATTACTTCATATGGTAATTCTGGTTCGTTAAATCAGGAAGCGATGGTGGAATTATTAGTGGAGGAAAATGCCACTATGGCCTTTGAGAAGGGACAGGCTCGAAAAGTTGCAGGAGAAAAGGATTACGACAATAGGGTGATTAGGCAAATTTAAGTAAGTAACTAGGATTTAATTCAAATAATTAATTATATTTTTACTATTTAAACCAGTGATAACTTGTACTAATTATATCTCTCATGTACATTACCAGAATTGAACAAAACAAGTCACATGGGGACCATAATGACGAGATCTACGTTATGAAACCAACATAGCTGAGAACTAAGCTACTGGGGTTTCATAGAAAAATCAAACGTCTGTTTGATTTTAAAAAGAACCAAAGCAGAATAGTCAACTATGAACCAAGGTGAGTAAACTCACTAACTCTACCTCGTTTATATTTTTATAAAAACGAGTTTTAAATTTATTTATAATAATTTTATACTAGGTAATGGTTGTTCAGATGATTGGTTGATAAAATTTGGTTGAATTGGTTGATATAGTCAGATCATTGATCGTTTAATAATTCTGTCCACCATGATATTTCATATTGATGTGAAAATAATATTATTGACGTTGATTAACATCTGTGGATGTAGGGAAACAGGTTGGAGGGATCTAACTGGATTCCTCTACATTTATATTATTGTGTTTGCATTGATTGTGACATATGCTGTGATATATTAATTGTGATTGATCTTGTTGTGTTTCGCTGGCCCTAGATTATAGTATTTAAATACCGTAAGATATTTTCAAATGAAATTTGAAATTTAAAATTTAAAAAGGAAATATATTGTTTCCAGAAATGGAAGTGTAATTTCGAATGGAGTTAAAAAAAGTAGAAACTTGTTTTATTAAAATAAGAAGTTGATTTTAAAGAAGTTTATAAATAAAACAAATTTTTTATAGTTGGACAAATTGAAATAGAAATTCAAGTTTGAATTTATATAGAAAGTGGAAATGGGTTTGAAACTGATATTTGTAAATTGTTTAGCACTTAGAAGTTATAAATGAAATTCTAAACGAGATTATAAATGGATATAATAAAAACAATTTTTGTGAATGATTCTATCATTAGGAGTTAATAAAGGAAAAATTGGATTTTTAAAATATTATTCAAAGGAATGAAGTCAAATGAATTGATTATGTAAAAGGAGTGTTATTCATGATTAAAGTGAACGATGGATTAAAATTGATATTTTGCAAATGGAAGTTTAAATGAGAAAGGGAGAAATGAAAACAATGGGTTTTATTTTGAAGTCCGGAATATAAAATATATCGAGATAAATCCAATGGAATTATAATTATAATTTGACTATAATGGTTTACTTTCAAAAAGGATAATTGAATGCTACTTAGTTTAAACTATAATTTAAATGAATACTTTAAGAAGTTAGTATTTAAATAATATGCTATGGAAATAAAATTCCATGTTTTGAAATAATTCAAGATTTATCTTAAATTAGAATTATTAACAAGTCTAGATTCCTATTAAGGAAAGATACTGATATTTGACAATGAACAACGGTGGAAAGTAAATGTTTTGCCAATGGAAATAATCATAAGGGAAATTGAGTTAACCTAAAATGGTAAATAAATTCCGAAATTCGGAATATAAATCGAATATAGATTATTTGAGAGAAAGTCATTTATTGGAATTCGGTTATATCGAATTTAGGGAAGTAGTTATTTTTACTTTCCGTTTTGAATCAAATTTGTTTATTTACTTGTTAATTGAATTAATATGTACAAGTTATATTTTTATGTAAACCAAATATTTGGAAACAGCGATTTTAACGCTGCCATTAAAATAAATATTTTGTAAATTCTAAACAGCGATTTTAACGTTGTCGTTATAGTAAATGTTTTGTGATTCTAAACAACGATCTTAACGCTATTGTTATAATAAGTGTTCTATAATTCTAAACAGCGATTATAACGCTGTTGTTAAGAGTAATGTTTTATAAATCAAATATTTGGAAACATCGATTATAACGCTACCGTTATAATCAATGTTTTTTCCATAAAAGAAGTGTGTTCTTAGATTGAATCTGAAAGTCGCGTAAGCGTTGTTTTGTTTGAAGCAGTGAGCTTTGGCTATTTCAAAGTTAAGAATGTTGTTCAGTTAAGGTCTGAGAGGTAAATATACCCCAACTTGATTGACTTCATGATTGATGGAGAAATGGTTAAGGTTCGATAGTGAAGATTGGTTAACATTCTGGTTAGTTAATAATTGGTTAATGTTTTGAGTTATAATAACGATGTTTTATAACATCGCGTTAATTTAAAAGAATTTGAAATGTTTTTTCCCAATAAAATGAGAGATATTTTCTACGTATAGAGAATGAAATAAATTGGTCCACGAGGAATTAAGAAAGTGAATTTGGAAATATTTTCCAATATTAATGCGGTATATTTTCTGAATATAGAAAATAAGATTCGTTAATATATATAGAAAGGTTTTGTAATTGGAATAAGAGATATTTTCTCGAATAAAGAAATTGGAAATTGGAAATTGGAAATTGGAAATGTTTTTCAAAGAATCAAGAGGGAAAATCGAGCTTCATAAGGATACGAAAGATAGGGAAACATGAATTGGAAATAATAATATAATCAGGAATTGATTTAAAGGGGCCAGTGTTGTTTGATGCTTGATCAGTAGGATTTCCAACTGGAAATAGGACCGTTGATTGTATGGATGTTTTCTTTGATAGTTAAATCACCAACTATCAAAGTTTTGATTTATTTTATACCTCTGTTGTCAATACGAAGAGACCGGGATCAGATTTAATATCTGAAAACCACTCCGTATTGGCATAAGCGGTACGAATCAACTTATGTTGAAGAGATTATGAAGACGGAGTAAAGTGCAAGGGCTATTCTGTTAACCCTAGGTAGAAATTGCCTAAGATGAATTAATAGAACGGTGCCTTCAGTTTGTCCAAACCCAGGACAACTTGTATGGACGAGTGTCGGACAGAGTATTTCCAAAGGGATTACGTATGTTGATTCCTCCAAACGTACGAAGTTGGTGGCAAAGAAGGGAAACTCCTTTAGCCTAACAATCTGAGTATTTTTGTGGGAATCAATTAATGATTTCCGATGGATCTGACGATGAGACATTCAAAAGTGAATGGTGGCCAGATGTTCTGGAAGATAATTCAAACCTCAAGCCTCACAACTGGGAATTGACAAAAATCGGGCAGGCAGCATGGCTATGTGGGTCGCTCCCATTAGGATGTATAATCACCTATCTAGAGAAATTTCAATTGCTTCTTTAATCTATCGATGCTGTCCCTTTCAGGAAACGGTTGCTGATCCCAACCGTTGGTGATATACATTCGATACACTCAAGCGAAATGAGTGGTCGATCATGTGTGGGTCGGGTTGCAAGAAGTTCTTATTGAACCCAGTGTATTCCCCTCAAGAGATACACTATCGAAAGGTGGTTCCATACCTTGTCATGTTGGAAATCCAATCTCCAATAAGAGCCCTGCGGTTTTTGATTTAATATTATATATGGGGCGTAAGATGCAAGCGTTCCGCTAGATTTCTATTTATTTGATTTAGACACTATTATAATATCATCGGATTTGATATCAAAAATATTTTGGTTATCGTAAGGTAAAAATCATCCGTGTTTATGTGTGGATCAGTCTTACGATTATCATTTCTTTCGATAGGGTTTTTGAAAGTTAAACAAATGGTTGGAGTTTACTCACAACTGTCCCAAGACTGACCCAAAGTTTAATTTTTTTTTGTTTTCCCTAAACTCTTGGGTGCCCAAATTTGTACGGGTAGTCAAGTAGTCGGGATTTTTTTTCTTCAGATTCACTTGGAGGAGCTCGAAGCAGGAGGCTTCATCATTTGCTATAGACTATCATATTTTTCGCTGTGTATTGTGTTGTATCTGGAAATAGGTGTTTATAACTGTTCCAAAGATAACTGTTGTGCTCTGATGATGGTATGTATATAAAGTTACTGATTTGTATTTCAAAGTTTATGTTATCTAATATATTTTATTCATTCCGCTGTGAGTTTGTGATCTTCGTTTTCTTCTATTCTAATATTTCTTTCTTTCTATTTATCATCCTCTAACTTCTTTCTAATAATGATTCGTATTTCTGTGCAATTTGGGTTGGACGTGTGGTGTTATTAGTCGACTCAAGAGGTACAGAAATTCGGGCCATTACAACTTTTATAATTCTATTTATTCTCTAATAAATATTCCTTTTATCTTCTGTAACAACTCGAAAATCTGGGCCAGTTTAAAATTTTTATTTTGGCAATTTTAATGAATTTTGAACATTTAAAATGAATTATTTTAAATAATATCGACGAGAAATTTATTTTGAATATAATTCGACGTATATAGTTATATAGATCGTCGTTAGAATATAAATATTTATATATAATTAAATAGAATAGAAAATGGCGCGGTAGTTCGATAATTCGATTTCAAACTTCAATGGAATGTACCGGGTGCAAAACAACCCGGATTTTAGTGAAACCAAAAACTATAGGATCTAATTGAGAATATCTTTCCAACGAATCCGAAAAATCAAAATTTCATAGCGGGGATCAAAAGATATGTCCAAATGAAAATTCTGAATAGTCGCTATGGAATTCAGGCCCTTAAAAATGGGAATTTTGCAAACGACCTCGGATTTCGACGAAACCACTTTTGTTGGGTCCGTGATGTAAAATTATTGCTAGGTTTCAAATTTCATAATTTTTCGAATCAATATGTGAGCGTGGCGAAGGAAAACGCATTTGACCAGTTTCAGTTGATTTTAATCGACTGGAAAATGGCCATTTTTCCAACGGTCTCAGAATTCGACGAAACTAGTTTTGTTAGGACCGTATCGTCAATACGAAGCTAGAAAATATTTTTCTGGAATTTATAGAGTTAGTATGTGACCCCAGTAAATTGAAATGCGCGTTCAAATTCAATATATAGAGTTATATGTTGATTTTAACGGAAACTGATCGAAACGGTCGAATCAGCTTACGGTATATATCCCATTGTGTTCGGAATGGGGGTAATTAGCTATGGACGACAGGCGGTGGGCCTCGTTTAGAGGTCGTATGTAAAAATCAACTTTTTGTGATTAAATAATTAAAATAAAATAATAACCTGTCCCTCTCTCTCTCCTCCCCTTTATCTTCTTCAAATTGCCCCCCCCCCGATTTCATTTTACAGAAAGAAAAAAACGAAAAGAAAAAAAAAGAAAAAAAACCGTGCCCTCCTTGAATCACGCGCCACCAGCCCCCCCCCCCCCTCATCCACTGACGAACGCGCAGCAGACCCCCCCTCTTCGATCGACGCGACACAACACCCCCCCCCCCCCTGCGCGCAACTGCCACACCCCCCTTCCGAGCCTTGCCCCGACTTCTCCTCCCCCCCTCTCTCTCGATTTTACTGTAAGTCCTCTCTTTCTATTTTATTCTTTTTACTTTACTTATTTGTTTATTTATTTCAAAGTAATTAGTGTTTAATCGAGATTATAGCATAATAAAAATCAGTTTTTATGCATGATATCGGTGAATAAAAATAGGATTTTGACATAAGTGGTTAGTGTAAAAACGATATTTTTAAAGGGAGAAAGGCGTGATTTTTACATATGTAGTGGATTAAAAATATGATCTTTATATAGCATAGATATTAAAAATATGATTTTTATATTTTAGAAAGAGTGAAAAAAACGAAATCTTTATTTTAGAAAAGGCGAAATCTTTATTTTAGAAAAGGCGAAATCTTTATTTTAGAAAAGGCGAAATCTATATTTTTGAAAAGGCGAAAACTTTATATAGAGAATAGCGAGGTAAAAATTCGATTTTTATATATTGAATAGCAAAGTAAAAATTCGATTTTTATATATTGAATAGCAAAGTAAAAATTCGATTTTTATATATTGAACAGCAAAGTAAAAATTCGATTTTTATATATTGAAGAGCAAAGTAAAAATTCGATTTTTATATATTGAATAGCAAAGTAAAAATTCGATTTTTATATATTGAATAGCAAAGTAAAAATTCGATTTTTATATATTGAATAGCATGGTAAAAATTCGATTTTTATATATTGAATAGCATAGTAAAAATTCGATTTTTATATATTGAATAGCATAGTAAAAATTCGATTTTTATATATTGAATAGCATGGTAAAAATTCGATTTTTTTATATTGAATAGCATAGTAAAAATTCGATTTTTATATATTGAGAAACGAAGTAAAAATTCGATTTTTACATATGTAGTGAATACGGGCAACGAAGATGACAAAAAAGGCGAGAACGATGAAGATTTCTATAAATGAAGTGTCGTGGAGTTGGAATAGCTATTGGTGAGAACTTCTCACTCTTCAATTTCTTTTTCTAGTTATATATATATACTAGGATGCAGACGGTGTTTAGTAGCACCCGACACCCGTCATCCACAGACCATGGATGGCTTGTTTGTTTAATTGTTTGGTTGTGTAGTTGTTTAGATTATTTGGTTTGAATTGAATTGTTTGGTGAAATGGAATGGATTTGATTGATGTGTGAATGGCGTGGGCCTTCACTAGACCGGGGATAAGGCTAGGCCTTGTCCCGTTTCTAGTATCGTGCCGTTATGCCGCCGAAATTTTCTAAAATAATTTAGAAAAATAAAAATATCATTTTTATTTTGTAAATAAACTGAATAAAAATTCATGTGTTGAAATAAAATATTTTATCGTTAAAAATATAACTTTTAACGTGGAAGTGAATAAAATAAAATATTCATTTACAAACCGGACGGTTTGTTTATGTACACCTATTTGAAGGACATTGATTGGGTCGATAAATTTTACACGTCGCCCAACTGCACAAATAAAATATGCGTTTGATTGTTTGAAACCCCACACGGGTATTGGGATAAAATACGACATACACTAATCCCAATAATTAGTTGTTTGTCGATCGATTGATTGACAGGCTGTTATAAGCGTTAGATATCTATATTTGATGCTTATACAGTGTAGTGCACTTTGGATGATGGTTGATTATTTGTCGTTGCAATTATATGCATGTGTGGTACGGAATCCATATAGTTAACGCTATATGGTAATTGATTAGGCCTCATTCCAATTTGAAAAATAAAGAATATTATAAAATAAAGGTTCATGTGTTGACCGTACTCATCCGTTGAGATTAGTCATGTGTTGAACGAAATATTTTAATAATAAAATTTACATCGTTATCAATATAAAATAAAGGTTCATGTGTTGACAGTACTCATCTGTTGAGATTAGTCATGTGTTGAACGAAATATTTTAATAATAAAATTTACATCTTTATCAATATAAAATAAAGGTTCATGTGTTGACAGTACTCATCCGTTGAGATTAGTCATGTGTTGAACGAAATATTTTAAAAATAGAAATATTTGAAATAGAATATTAGAAAATAGAAATATATGAAGCCGTGTTGATTAGATTGACGCCATTTTGACGTGAACGATATTTATATCGATTTTATTCATTTTAAAATGAATATTGAAAAGTGATTTCGAAATCGAATATTTTGAATTGAAATTTGAATTGAATTGAATTGAAAACGAATTTGAATTGAATATATAACGAATTGAATTCGAATTGAATATATAACGGATTTGATTTCAATTGAATATATAACGAATTTGATTCAAATAGAAAACGAAATGAATTTGATTCAAATAGAAAACGAAATGAATTTGATTCAAATAGAAAACGAAATGAATTTGATTCAAATAGAAAACGAAATTAATTTGAATTGAATAGAAATTTGAATTGAATCGAATAGAAAACCAATTTGAATTGAATCGAATAGAAAACCAATTTGAATCGAATAGAAAACCAAAATGAATTGAATAGGAATTTGAATTGAATAGAAATTTGAATTGAATCGAATAGAAAACCAATTTGAATTGAATCGAATAGAAAACCAATTTGAATCGAATAGAAAACCAAAATGAATTGAATAGAAATTTGAATTGAATAGAAATGAATTTGATTTGAATAGAAAACGAATTTGAATTGAATCGAATAGAAAACCAATTTGAATTGAATCGAATAGAAAACCAATTTGAATCGAATAGAAAACCAAAATGAATTGAATATTAAACGAATTTGAATTGAATTGAAAACGAATTCGAATTGAATTGAAAACGAATTGAATTGAATTCAAATTGAATTGAAATTTGAATTGAATAGAAATGAATTTTAAAACGAATTTATAAGGAAAAATTTAATTTTGATTTGAATTGAAATGGAAGTTGAAAATGTTTTTGAAACGAATTCAAAACTATTTATATAATTCGTTTTAAATAGAAATCGACGAAATATTTATTATATATATTATATATATATATAATATGATGGCCTGAATAGAACGCGCCGCGCCGCGGCAGTTCGTGAATTTCGACCATTTATTTCAAACGGACATTACGGGAGATCCGACCGTCGGATTCTCCTAAAACCAGAACCGTTGGGTTCGTATCGAAAAGAGCTTTCTAACAAATATTAGAAATATGAAATCTAACGGTTGGATTTGGAGATACGGCCAAATCAAATTTGGAAAAGGTCGCTGTAAGTGCAGTTCGATGGCAGTTGATGGAAATCGACTGTACGGGCCTGGATAAAATTATTAAAAATATCAATAATTTGTGTAAAATCATAAGAAATGATTTGGGAAAAATTGGGATGAAAAACTCCATATTTGAAAAGATAAAAATAGATTTTTATCGAAATGAACTAGTTTAGAACTAAATTAAAAACCCATTTATTTTTAAATAAATAAATTGGATTTGAAATGGGTTTTAAATAGAATTGATTTGTTGGGTTTATCGTGAACTGTGTTTTAAAAGACATTAGTTCTTTAACCCAGTAAAAGGAGTTCTAATGAATCTGCAATTAGATTGAAATGTTAATTGATAATCTAAATTATCAAATTTAGAAATTGAGCGAGAATGGAGTATTACCAGTTTTGCTCCAAAGAGATAGTTAAATCTTTAATTAGATTTGGACGAAGAATGGTAATTAATTTTACCGATAACACTGTGGTGTTAGATGTGGAGTATTACCAGTTTTTCGTCATGTGATGAATAGGTTGGGATTGGGAAATAAAATAAATAATTACTTCGGTGTGGTTCGCTAATCTCGACTAGTTTAGAAAACCATAATTTGGTTTGAAACGACATCCAATGGAAGATTAAAGGATAAATTTTAAAGAATTTATCTTGGATAAAATTAATGGGAACCTTTCCCTAAGGATATGACATTTAGAAACTAGCTGTAGGTTGGTTAAGACGAATGGTTTCCTGGATATTGATCTGATGTTGGTTTCGGCCTTCGGGGTTAATATTTGGGAAATTGTTCGCTTGCTAATTTGCGGTTAGTGGCTGCTGAATTGGAATGAGGCGTATATTGTGTTTGTGTAACATTTGTTTTTAATATACGCGGGTTGTTCGGAAAGGCCGGGTTTACACCCATTTTGAATAACCGATTTGACGATAAGTCGAAGATGAAGACGGTGGTTGAAGGCCGGAAGTCTTCACATCGTTTGGGTGATTACTGATGATCTTGATTGGGCTGTCCACCCAAGATGAGGGAATCAGTTGGTGGTCGTCCAGACGTACTTGGAGATCGATGGATATGCGAGGAAAGTGCCTCCGGTTTCGTTCAGACCCAGAACGAACTTGTAAATGGGTTGGGTGTCTGACATCGGATTTTATTCTGTGTTGATTGATTTCTGTTAAATATATATCTGTTTGGCGGCGGAGAATTTATTCTCTTGCTTAACGCCCTTCTCTGAGACGTACGAGCTTAGAGGTTATATATCGATAGATATCAATCGCATGGCATGAATTTCCTGTGTGGCACGCTGAGTTGCATGGATCAAGGCTTCTGTTGAAAAGCAAAGTCTTGTGGTTGATGATCAAAGCACGGCCTACGTGGCAGCTTTGTGTATAGTGTGAATTCGCGAGCCTCAGACCTCGGTATGAGTTAAAAACGGGATAAGGACTGTAGGGAGAGCACGACGTTTCTTTCTAGCTTTGGTGGTGTCAGTGACTTACCAGCCCTGACATTTATATACTTTTCACCTATGTGGTTGTTGGATGAGGCGCCTCGATTTTAGGTCTGTAAGGACCGGGAAACGTGTGTTCAGGAATAAATAATCCTCTAACGTAAGTGAGGACCGACCCTGAAGATCCAGGATTGCCCAGAGTGTGTAGTCCTGAGACATTTGCCAGAGTGTCTCGAAGCGGAGAGGAGTTTGCCCCTTGCCTCGACTCATGACGGAAACCCAATTTCCAATACGTGTATTTCGGTTTTAATTGTAGAACTAGTATGGCGACATGATATATGGTACCCATGCAGTCTATGATTTATATTTATGATTGAAATTGTTATGACACTATACACTTATTATAGTATCAAATGATTTGTTTTAAACGTACCAAGCATGTTTGGCTATTATAAGGGAAAACCCTATCCTCCGGCTTGCGTTGCATTGTGTGATGGGACCTGGGTCTTATAATAGCTTCATTTTTTGAAAAAGCATTGCGTTGTTTATTGATATGCACTGGTATTCTTGGGAGGAAACCCGTTCCGTGTTATACGGCGTGGTCCCTTGAATTACTCTCTTTTAAAGTAAAGTTTTAAATAACTGTTTTAGTTCTCACACCAGTCACATGACTGACCTGGAGTTTATTGTTTTAACCTAAACTCTGGGTGCCCCTATTTTCCGCACGGGCAGCTAGTAGTTTTGGTTTTGCTGATTTATATTCACAGGATCCTGGTTTACAGCTGGAATGATATCCGGAAAGCTCTGTATCCGTATATCACCTTCAGTTGTGCTTTGTATTATTTTCCGCTGCTATGTAATTTATTGTAATCTCTGATATTTATCGAATGTAATTTATCCATTTATACTCTGTATATTCTTGTATCTGATGGAATTGTTGTAATAAATATGAAATGTTCTTCCGTCTGCGTTCTGATTTGTCCTGTTCTCAAACGATCAGGGGTTTCGAACGATCTAGATCGGTTTAACGACTGATTCGGATCGAGCGAAATTCCTTGCCGTCACATTTGGTATCAGAGCTTTGGTTTACAGAGCTCGAGAACAAGACACATTAGAACCATACGAAAGAATTCATCAGATATTGGATTAGTAATATCCAATTAGAATGACTCGTTAGAGATAGGATCAGTAGTATCCTAGAACGAGTGTGAAGAGTATATTTTTCAAATGAAAACAATTTTGTTTTGAAAATTTAAACCATTTTATACGTATTTGAATATTTATTTATATTGAATTTGGGCAATCTAGTATATAAAGGTTTTGCATATACGCGTCATGAACGTATATTCGAAGTTTTAATATACTGGATAGATATAGAATCACATTCTAGACGCCCGGAGATGATTCTGATGATTGATATATCATCATCAGAATTTGTGTTCGTGTTTCGAAGGTGTGGTATCTATATATTTCCATCAGACTAGTGTGAGAACCAAAACTTATATAGATAGATTTATTGATTGTGAATTGGCATCAAAAACATGATTTTTGTATATATATATCAAATTTATGAATTTGAAACGTTAATCCACTAATTGATTGATGTTTGTGTTGTTTGTTTAGTTGTTTGACAATTTTGAACCATTATGCCTAATTTAATCAAATATTGAACTGTATTGAAAATTGGTCGCATTTGCTTGCATATACATGTACTTACATTGAACAGGTCATAGCAAGGAGGCTAGAGCAGAGAATAAAATTTGTTTGCCCAACAAATAGGTACATATTTACTATAATTTACTGTTTTGTTTGGGTGATGATGATTTTATGAGCCTATTGGCTAGCCGCTTGGCTTTTTCTTTTTGAGATCAGAAGGCCTATATGGCAATTTCGGGATTTTTCCGTGGTTCCCGGTGCAGGGGAGGTTATGGTGAAATTTTTCGAAAATTTAGGGTGTTAGCCAAATTTTTGAAGAATTTGAAAATTCTCAAAAACTGAAAAGTTGGAGAATGAAAGCCAGATCGAACGTAGAATTGATTGATCAAACCACTTTCGACTTTGTTCCTTTTCGGGGACGAAAACTTTTAAGTGGGGGAGATTGTAACAACCCGAAAATCTGGGCCAGTTTAAAAATTTTATTTTGGCAATTTTAATGAATTTTGAACATTTAAAATGAATTATTTTAAATAATATCGACGAGAAATTTATTTTGAATATAATTCGACGTATATAGTTATATAGATCGTCATTAGAATATAAATATTTATATATAATTAAATAGAATAGAAAATGGCGCGGTAGTTCGATAATTCGATTTCAAACTTCAATTGAATGTACCGGGTGCAAAACAACCCGGATTTTAGTGAAACAAAAAACAATAGGATTTAATTGAGAATATCTTTCCAACGAATCCGAAAAATCAAAATTTCATAGCGGGGATCAAAAGATATGTCCAAATGAAAATTCTGAATAGTCGCTATGGAATTCAGGCCCTTAAAAATGGGAATTTTGCAAACGACCTCGGATTTCGACGAAACCACTTTTGTTGGGTCCGTGATGTCAAATTATTTCTAGGTTTCAAATTTCATAATTTTTCGAATCAATATGTGAGCGTGGCGAAGGAAAACGCGTTTGACCCGTTTCAGTTGATTTTAATCGACTGGAAAATGGCCATTTTTCCAACGGTCTCAGAATTCGACGAAACTAGTTTTGTTAGGACCGTATCGTCAATACGAAGCTAGAAAATATTTTTCTGGAATTTATAGAGTTAGTATGTGACCCCAGTAAATTGAAATGCGCGTTCAAATTCAATATATAGATTTATATGTTGATTTTAACGGAAACTGATCGAAACGGTCGAATCAGCTTACGGTACATATCCCATTGTGTTCGGAATGGGGGTAATTAGCTATGGACGACAGGCGGTGGGCCTCGTTTAAAGGTCGTATGTAAAAGTCAACTTTTTGTGATTAAATAATTAAAATAAAATAATAACCTATCCCTCTCTCCTCCCCTTTATCTTCTTCAGATTGCCCCCCCCCCCCCCGATTTCATTTTACAGAAAGAAAAAAACGAAAAGAAAAAAAAAAGAAAAAAAACCGCGATCGACAGAGCGATGCCCCCCCCCCCCCGATCGATCGTCGCCGCCCTCCTTGAATCGCGCGCCACCTGCACCCCCCCCTCATCCACTGACGAACGCGCAGCAGACCCCCCCCCTTCGATCGACGCGACACAACACCCCCCCCCCCCTGCGCGCAACTGCCACACCCCCCCTTCCGAGCCTTGCCCCGACTTCTCCTCCCCCCCTCTCTCTCGATTTTACTGTAAGTCCTCTCTTTCTATTTTATTCTTTTTACTTTACTTATTTGTTTATTTATTTCAAAGTAATTAGTGTTTAATCGAGATTATAGCATAATAAAAATCAGTTTTTATGCATGATATCGGTGAATAAAAATAGGATTTTGACATAAGTGGTTAGTGTAGAAAAGATTAGATTTTTAAAATAGAAAAGATTAGATTTTTAAAATAGAAAAGATTAGATTTTTAAAAGAGAAAAACGATATTTTTAAAGGGAGAAAGGCGTGATTTTTACATATGTAGTGGATTAAAAATATGATCTTTATATAGCATAGATATTAAAATTTTGATTTTTATATTATAGAAAGAGTGAAAAAAACGAAATCTATATTTTTGAAAAGGCGAAATCTTTATTTTAGAAAAGGCGAAATCTATATTTTTGAAAAGGCGAAATCTTTATTTTAGAAAAGGCGAAATCTATATTTTTGAAAAGGCGGAAACTTTATATAGAGAATAGCGAAGTAAAAATTCGATTTTTATATAGAGAATAGCGAAGTAAAAATTCGATTTTTATATATTGAATAGCAAAGTAAAAATTCAATTTTTATATATTGAATAGCAAAGTAAAAATTCGATTTTTATATATTGAATAGCAAAGTAAAAATTCGATTTTTATATATTGAATAGCAAAGTAAAAATTCGATTTTTATATATTGAATAGCAAAGTAAAAATTCGATTTTTATATATTGAATAGCATGGTAAAATTTCGATTTTTATATATTGAATAGCATAGTAAAAATTCGATTTTTATATATTGAATAGCATGGTAAAAATTCGATTTTTATATATTGAATAGCATAGTAAAAATTCGATTTTTATATATTGAAAAGCGAAGTAAAAATTCGATTTTTACATATGTAGTGAATACGGGCAACGAAGATGACAAAAAGGCGAGAACGATGAAGATTTCTATAAATGAAGTGTCGTGGAGTTGGAGTAGCTATTGGTGAGAACTTCCCACTCTTCAATTTCTTTTTCTAGTTATATATATACTAGGATGCAGACGGTGTTTAGTAGCACCCGACACCCGTCATCCACAGACCATGGATGGCTTGTTTGTTTAATTGTTTGGTTGTGTAGTTGGTTAGATTATTTGGTTTGAATTGAATTGTTTGGTGAAATGGAATGGATTTGATTGATGTGTGAATGGCGTGGGCCTTCACTAGACCGGGGATAAGGCTAGGCCTTGTCCCGTTTCTAGTATCGTGCCGTTATGCCGCCGAAATTTTCTAAAATAAGTTAGAAAAATAAAACTATCATTTTTATTTTGTAAATAAACCGAATTAAAATTCTTGTGTTGAAATAAAATATTTTATCGTTAAAAATATAATTTTTAACGTGGAAGTGAATAAAATAAAATATTCATTTACAAACCGGACGGTTTGTTTATGTACACCTATTTGAAGGACATTGATTGGGTCGATAAATTTTACACATCGCCCAACTGCACAAATAAAATATGCGTTTGATTGTTTGAAACCCCACACGGGTATTGGGATAAAATACGACATACACTAATCCCAATAATTAGTTGTTTGTCGATCTATTGATTGACATGCTGTTATAAGCGTTAGATATCTATATTTGATGCTTATACAGTGTAGTGCACTTTGGATGATGGTTGATTATTTATCGTTGCTATTATATGCATGTGTGGTATGGAATCCATATAGTTAACGCTATATGGTAATTGATTGGGCCTCATTCCAATTTGAAAAATAAAGAATATTATAAAATAAAGGTTCTTGTGTTGACCGTACTCATCCGTTGAGATTAGTCATGTGTTGAACGAAATATTTTAATAATAAAATTTACATTGTTATCAATATAAAATAAAGGTTCATGTGTTGACAGTACTCATCCGTTGAGATTAGTCATGTGTTGAACGAAATATTTTAATAATAAAATTTACATCTTTATCAATATAAAATAAAGGTTCATGTGTTGACAGTACTCATCCGTTGAGATTAGTCATGTGTTGAACGAAATATTTTAAAAATAGAAATATTTGAAATAGAATATTAGAAAATAGAAATATATGAAGCCGTGTTGATTAGATTGACGCCATTTTGACGTGAACGATATTTATATCGATTTTATTCATTTTAAAATGAATATTGAAAAGTGATTTCGAAATCAAATATTTTGAATTGAAATTTGAATTGAATTGAATTGAAAACGAATTCGAATTGAATATATAACGAATTGAATTCGAATTGAATATATAACGGATTTGATTTCAATTGAATATATAACGAATTTGATTCAAATAGAAAACGAAATGAATTTGATTCAAATAGAAAACGAAATGAATTTGATTCAAATAGAAAATGAAATGAATTTGAATTGAATAGAAATTTGAATTGAATCGAATAGAAAACCAATTTGAATTGAATCGAATAGAAAACCAATTTGAATCGAATAGAAAACCAAAATGAATTGAATAGGAATTTGAATTGAATAGAAATTTGAATTGAATCGAATAGAAAACCAATTTGAATTGAATCGAATAGAAAACCAATTTGAATCGAATAGAAAACCAAAATGAATTGAATAGAAATTTGAATTGAATAGAAATGAATTTGATTTGAATAGAAAACGAATTTGAATTGAATCGAATAGAAAACCAGTTTGAATTGAATCGAATAGAAAACCAATTTGAATCGAATAGAAAACCAAAATGAATTGAATATTAAACGAATTTGAATTGAATTGAAAACGAATTCGAATTGAATTGAAAACGAATTGAATTGAATTCAAATTGAATTGAAATTTGAATTGAATAGAAATGAATTTTAAAACGAATTTATAAGGAAAAAATTAATTTTGTTTTGAATTGAAATGGAAGTTGAAAATGTTTTTGAAACGAATTCAAAACTATTTATATAATTCGTTTTAAATAGAAATCGACGAAATATTTATTATATATATTATATATATAATATGATGGCCTGAATAGAACGCGCCGCGCCGCGGCAATTCGTGAATTTCGACCATTTATTTCAAACGGACATTACGGGAGATCCGACCGTCGGATTCTCCTAAAACTGGAACCGTTGGGTTCGTATCGAAAAGAGCTTTCTAACGAATATTAGAAATTTGAAATCTAACGGTTGGATTTGGAGATACGTTCAAATCAAATTTGGAAAAGGTCGCTGTAAGTGTTGTTCGATGGCCGTTGATGGAAATCGACTGTACGGACCTGGATAAAATTATTATAAATATCAATAATTTGAGTAAAATCATAAGAAATGATTTGGGAAAAATTGGGATGAAAAACTCCATATTTGAAAAGATAAAAATAGATTTTTATCGAAATGAACTAGTTTAGAACTAAATTAAAAACCCATTTATTTTTAAATAAATAAATTGGATTTGAAATGGGTTTTAAATAGAATTGATTTGTTGGGTTTATCGTGAACTGTGTTTTAAAAGACATTAGTTCTTTAACCCAGTAAAAGGAGTTCTAATGAATCTGCAATTAGATTGAAATGTGAATTGATAATCTAAATTATCAAATTTAGAAATTGAGCGAGAATGGAGTATTACCAGTTTTGCTCCAAAGCGATAGTTAAATCTTTAATTAGATTTGAATGAAGAATGGTAATTAATTTTACCGATAACACTGTGGTGTTAGATGTGGAGTATTACCAGTTTTGCTTCATGGGATGAATAGGTTGGGATTGGGAAATAAAATAAATAATTACTTCGGTGTGGTTCGCTAATCTCGACTAGTTTAGAAAACCATAATTTGGTTTGAAACGACATCCAAAGGAAGATTAAAGGATAAATTTTAAAGAATTTATCTTGGATAAAATTAATGGGAACCTTTCCCTAAGGATATGACATTTAGAAACTAGCTGTAGGTTGGTTAAGACGAATGGTTTCCTGGATATTGATCTGATGTTGGTTTCGGCCTTCGGGGTTAATATTTGGGAAATTGTTCATTTGCTAATTTGAGGTTAGTGGCTGCTGAATTGGAATGAGGCGTATGTTGTGTTTGTGTAACATTGGTTTTTAATATACGCGGGTTGTTCGGAAAGGCTGGGTTTACACCCATTCTGAATAACCGATTCGACGATAAGTCGAAGATGAAGACGGTGGTTGAAGGCCGGAAGTCTTCACATCGTTTGGGTGATTACTGATGATCTTGATTGGGCTGTACACCCAAGATGAGGGAATCAGTTGGTGGTCGTCCAGACGTACCTGGAGATCGATGGATATGCGAGGAAAGTGCCTCCGGTTTCGTTCAGACCCAGAACGAACTTGTAAATGGGTTGGGTGTCTGACATCGGATTTTATTCTGTGTTGATTGATTTCTGTTAAATATATATCTGTTTGGCGGCGGAGAATTTATTCTCTTGCTTAACGCCCTTCTCTGAGACGTACGAGCTTAGAGGTTATATATCGATAGATATCAATCGCATGGCATGAATTGCCTGTGTGGCACGCTGAGTTGCATGGATCAAGGCTTCTGTTGAATAGCAAAGTCTCGTGGTTGATGATCAAAGCACGGCCTACGTGGCATCTTTGTGTATAGCGTGAATTCGCGAGCCTCACACCTCGGTATGAGTTAAAAACGGGATAAGGACTGCAGGGAGAGCACGACGTTTCTTTCTAGCTTTGGTGGTGTCAGTGACTTACCAGCCCTGATATTTATATACTTTTCACCTATGTGGTTGTTGGATGAGGCGCCTCGATTTTAGGTCTGTAAGGACCGGGAAACGTGTGTTCAGGAATAAATAATCCTCTAACGTAAGTGAGGACCGACCCTGAAGATCCAGGATTGCCCAGAGTGTGTAGTCCTGAGACATTTGCTAGAGTGTCTCGAAGCGGAGAGGAGCTTGCCCCTTGCCTCGACTCATGACGGAAACCCAATTTCCAATACGTGTATTTCGGTTTTAATTGTAGAACTAGTATGGCGACATGATATATGGTACCCATGCCGTCTATGATTTATATTTATGATTGAAATTGTTTTGACACTATACACTTATTATAGTATCAAATGATTTGTTTTAAACGTACCAAGCATGTTTGGCTATTATAAGGGAAAACCCTATCCTCCGGCTTGCGTTGCATTGTGTGATGGGACCTGGGTCTTATAATAGCTTCATTTTTTGAAAAAGCATTGCGTTGTTTATTGATATGCACTGGTATTCTTAGGAGGAAACCGTTCCGTGTTATACGGCGTGGTCCCTTGAATTACTCTCTTTTAAAGTAAAGTTTTAAATAACTGTTTTAGTTCTCACACCAGTCACATGACTGACCTGGAGTTTATTGTTTTAACCTAAACTCTGGGTGCCCCTATTTTCCGCACGGGCAGCTAGTAGTTTTGGTTTTGCAGATTTATATTCACAGGATCCTGGTTTACAGCTGGAATGATATCCGGAAAGCTCTGTATCCGTATATCACCTTCAGTTGTGCTTTGTATTATTTTCCGCTGCTATGTAATATATTGTAATCTCTGATATTTATCGAATGTAATTTATCCATTTATACTCTGTGTATTCTTGTATCTGATGGAATTGTTGTAATAAATATGAAATGTTCTTCCGTCTACGTTCTGATTTGTCCTGTTCTCAAACGATCAGGGGTTTCGAACGATCTAGATCGGTTTAACGACTGATTCGGATCGAGCGAAATTCCTTGCCGTCACATCTTCTATTTGTTTCACAAATAAGTATTCCTTTTATCTTTATATTTATTTTATAAAATATTTCCTTTATATTTGTTTTACAAATATTTCTCTTTCTATTTGTTTTACAAATATTTTCCTTTATATTTGTTTTACAAATATTTTCTTTTATAACTCTTTGATTTTATAATTATTTTCTTTTAAAAAATCCTTTTCCTTTTATATATAAAATCCATTGATTTTATATAAATAATTTATTTCCAAAATATACTTTGAAATTCCCCTTTTTACATCCCAGTATTTCTTACGGTATTTAAAATACCTAAATAACAATGATCGATATCATTCAACACATATAATCAACACGGATTATATATCACATCGTATATTACAATATATGAAAACAAAAGTAAAATAAATGTCGAGGAATCAAATTGGATTCCTCCGACCTGTTTCCCTGCATCCACAGATGTTAAACAATATAATTAACATCAATTTCATTTCACTATGAAGTATTCTGCTAAACAGAATCAATTTATATATATAACCAGATCTATAATTTCAAACAATTACTTAGCAGTTCAACCAAACAGTCAATACACAGCAATCAACCATCATTTATCAGTTCTAAATATACGTTATAAAAATATGAACTAATAGATTTGGTGAGTTTTACTCACATTGGACGATCATCGTTAATAACGATAACCATCGCTCGATTCTGATGAACAATTTATTTCGCTATAAATTGTAACGAGGTCCAATTGACTCCTAATCAATTCCATGGTGTAGCCACCATCCATACGATCCCAACGGATCTTGTTTCGCTGAATTTCGTTTACGTATGACCAAGTTATGGATTATACATGTTAATACACAAAAATTTAAATTAAAACTTAACTTAATTTATTTTAAATTATCGTGCCTCACCCCTCTTCTATTCCTCAGCCCATTTACACAGACCCCAGCCCACTATCATTTTCAACCCGCTTCGCTACTCCTTCTCCAATCTGAAAATCACACTGCTCCCCCAAAACCAATAGCCATTTCCGACCTCTTTGATCCCATTTCCCTCCTCCGTTTTGCCACACCCAACTAGAACATCACCGTTCTCCTTCTCCTTTCCAACTCTTCCTCCTCCACCCCGTGAAGTCTAGCTCGAAGCCAACCTCAATGTCGCGTCGTACTGGAGTTTCAACCCAACACAGTAGAAGACATCGACATAAATTTGCAACACCTCAGTTTCTTCCCAAACGATGTCGTTCGATGTACTAGACCCAAATCCAGCACTTAAAACATGAATCAAAGCTCGAAACTCAACCAATTTCTAGCCCTAATGCTCGCTGGAAAAAGGACATCGACAACCGTGTGTTCGAATGCTTCAGAACTGATACCAACTGAAGAGAAACTCCCAAGAAACTCAAATATATAAGTATTAAAATTTATAGTATTTGTTTTGATTTTACTTTGATTTTTATTCTTTTCCTGTTTTCGTTTGAGGATGGAAAGCTAACTGAGACAACCCGAACTTCGCCGGTCTCCGAAGAGAAGAGAAAGAACGAATTACCTTGAGAATAAGCCACATCAGAACGCAGACAGAAGAACATTTCATTGTTAATTACAAAAATTCCATCAGAATACAAGAATATACAGAGTATGAATAAATATTACACAGAAAATAATATCAGAGATTACAATACATTACATAGCAGCGGAAAATAATACAATACACAACTAGAAGAAGATATACGGATACAGAGCTTTCCGGATATCATTCCGGCTGTAAATCAGGATCCTGTGAATATAAATCTGCAAAACCAAAACTACTAGCTGCCCGTGTCAAAATAAGGGCACCCAGAGTTTAGGTTAAAACAATAAACTCCAGGTCAGTCATGTGACTGGTGTGAGAACTAAAACAGTTATTCATCTTTATTTTAAAGTTAGGTAAATCGAGGGACCACGCCGTATAACACGGAACGGGTTTCCTCCCAAGAACACCAGTGCATAGAACAACAGGGAAATGCTAAATAAAGAAAAATGAAGCTATTATAAGACCCAGGTACCATCACACAATGCAACACAAGCCGGAGGATAGGGCTTTACCTTATAATAGCCAAAGAATGCTTGATACGCTAAATTTCATCTTTTACTACTATCAGTGTATAGTGTCAAAACAATTTCAATCATAAATATCAATCATAGACGGCATGGGTACCATATATCATGTCTCCATACTAGGCTCTATAATCAAAACCGCAAAGTCACGTATTGGAAGTTGGATTTCCATCTGTGAACCAAGGCTAGGGATCGTCCTCTACCGAATTCGAGACGCTCTAGCCCGTGTCTCAGGAACAGCCGCAACTGCCCCTTGGATCGTCATGGTCCATCCACCGATGTGGATTATAATGCCTGAACACTGTGTTTCCCCACCCTATGGGGTGTCAATGAGCCAACAAATGACTCCATCGGCTCCACATAGTCACCGATATATCCGAGGCGCCTCGCAACAGCAACAACCACATAAGTCAAACTCGTCAGGGCGTGTAAAACCACTGACGCCACTTCTAACTAGAAAGAAACGCATGTCCCCCCAGAGGTCCTTCTCCCGTTTCTGGTTCACAACCGGGGTGTGAGGCTCGCGAATCCATGCTACACAAAGCTATGCCACACAGGTCGTGCTTTGATCTTCAACCACAAGACTCTGCTTTTCAACAGAAGCCTTGATCATTTACATCTTAGCATGCCACACAGGCAAACCACTCCATGCAACCGATATCCATCAATCACACAGAATGATATCCAGTGTTAGACACACAGTCCATTTACAAGTCCGTTCTGGGTCTGAACGAAACCGAAGGCACCTTGTACCTTGCATATCCATCGATCTCCAAGTACGTCTGGACGATCACTAACTGATTCCCTCCTCTTGGGTGTACAGCCCAATCAAGATCATCAGTAATCACCCAAACGACGTGAAGACCTCTGGTCTTCAACCACCGTCTTCATCCTCGACACCACGTCGAATCAGCTATTCAGAATGGGATAAACCCGGTCTTCCTGAATAACTCGCATATATAATAAACAAGTGTTACACAAACACAACATACGCCTCATTCCAATTCCTCAGTCACTAACCGTAAATTAGCAAGAGAATAATTCCCCAAACATTAACCCCGAAGGTCGAAACCAACATCAGATCAATATCCAAGAAACCATCCAACTTGGCTAACCTACAGTTAGTTTCTAAATTTCACATTCTTAGGGAAAGGTTCCCATTAATTTTATCAAAGATAAATTCTTTTAAATTTATTCTTTAATCTTCCTTTGAATATCACTTCAAATTAGTCGGGATTAGCGAACCACACCGAAGTAATCATTTATTTTATTTCCCAATCCCAACCTATTCATCCCATGAAATAAAACTGGTCATACTTCATATCTAACACCACGGTGTTATCGGTAAATTCAATTACCATTTCACGTTCAAATCTAGTTAAAGATTTAACTATCGCCTGGAGCAAAACTGGTGATACTCCATTCCCGATCGTTTCAATCTAATTAAAGATTCATTAAAACTCCACTTAGTTTTAATCTTCCAAAAAATCAATATCCTGTCTTTAACTAGGTTAAAGAACCAATGTCCTCTAAAACACGGTTCACGATAAACCCAAAATCACATTCCATTAATTATCAGGTTAAAGAACAAGTGTTATTTAAAACACCGTTCACGATAAACCCAAAAATCAATTCCAATTCAATTCCAATTAAATATCATTTAATTGGTATACTTCATTAAATCTAAATAAAAAGATTTAATCTTTTTCTCAACTGGGTCTAAGAACAGTGTTAATAAAGACACCATTCACGACAAACCCAAATCACATTTGATATTAAATACAAGGCTCTGAATAGAAAATATATCGGCTTATATTCAATATCAAATTCTACGACCAACAAATATCGTATTGGAAATATATCTTTCAAATTCCCACAACAATATCTGCATAATCACGAAATCCAACATCGAAATATTCCATAGACAATTACGATTCAAATCCATTTCCACATAATATATTGGAAATTCTGGTTATTTTCAAAACCATTTCAAATCCACTTTATTTATTCTAAAAATAAATGGGATTATAATTCTAGTTCAAAACTAGTTCATTTCGATAAAAATATATTTTTATCTTTTCAAATTTGGAATTTTTCATCCCAATTCTTCACAAATCATTTCTTATGATTTTACACAAATTATCACTATTTTTAATAATATTATCAAGGCCCGTACAGTCGAATTCCATCAACAGCCATCGAACTGCACTTACAGCGACCTTTTCTAAATTTGATTTGGACATAATTCCAAATCCAACCATTAGATTTCTAATTTCTCATATTCATTAGAAAGCTCTTTTCGATACGAACCCAAAGGTTCCGGTTTTAAGAGAATCCGACGGTCGGATCTCCCGCAACGTCAATTCGAAGTCAATGATCGAAATTCACGAACTGCCACAGCGCGGCGCGTTCTATTCAGGCCATTATATATATAATATATATTATATTTCGTCGATTTCCTTTTAAAACGTACTTTATAAATCGTTTTAAATTCGTTTTCAAAACGGTTTCGACTTCTATCTCAAATTCAAATCAAAATTGAATTATCCAATATAAATTCGTTTTAAATTCATTTCAAATCGATTTCAACTCAAATCGATTTCAACTCAAATCGATTTCAATTCAATTTCAATCCGTTTTAAATTCAATTCAAAACGATTTCAATTCTATTTCAATTTAATTCGAATTTCAAATCATTTCAATCTAATTCGAATTTCAAATCATTTCAATTTAATTCGAATTTCAATTCTACTCAATTTAATTTAAATTTAAATTCTATTCAATTTAATTTGAATTTCAATTCTTTTCAATTTAATTCGAATTTCAAATCATCTCAATTTAATTTGAATTTCAATTCTATTCAATTTAATTTGAATTTCAATTTTATTCAATTTAATTCAAATTTCAAATCATTTCAATTTAATTCGAATTTCAAATAATTTAAATTTATTTCAAATTTCAATTCTTTTCAATTTAATTCGAATTTCAATTCTATTCAATTTAATTTGAATTTCAATTCTATTCAATTTAATTAGAATTTCAATTCTATTCAATTTAATTTGAATTTCAATTCTATTCAATTTAATTTCAAAATATTCGATTTTGAAATCACTTTTCGATATTCATTATAAAACGAATAAAATCGACAAAATTCCCGTTCGTGTTAAAATGGCGTTTAACTACTTAACACGGCTTCACATTTCAATATTCACTGAATATTATTTTAAAATATTCGATAATTCTGAACTGGAATCAGACACAGTCAATTACCATATAATGTGATTATATGGATTTCACACAACAAATGTGTATAACAACGATGAAAACAACAATCCATCATCCAGATTGCATTCTACACTGTATAAGCATGAAATATAAATATTCAACGTTTATAACAGCCTGTCAATCAATTGATCGACATACAACTAATTATTGGGATTAGTGTCTGCCCAATATCATCCCAATACCCGCGTGGGGTTTCAATCAATCAAACACAAGTTTTATTTGTGCAGTTGGGCGATGTGTAAAATTTATCGTCCCAATCTATATCAGTCAAATCGGTGTACATAAACAAATCGTTCGATTTGTAATTGAATATTTATTTTATTTCAACACATGAATATATGTTTTATTTCAACACATGAATATATATTTTTCACACATCACAATCAACAGTCAAATTTCACAACACAGCAATCAAACAAACAAGTCATCCATGGTCTGTGGACGACGGGTGTCGGGTGCTACTAAGCACCGTCTGCATCCTAGTATATATTTCAAACTAGAAATAGAAATAAAAGTGAGGAGTTCTCACCAAGAGCTAAACCAGACGTCACGACTCTTCATATGTAGAAAATTTCGCCATGCTCGCCTTTTGTTACTTTCGTCGTCCGTATTCACTACATATATAAAAATCATATTTTTATATTGTTGCTATGTATATAAAAATCACATTTTTATAATCACTCTATATGGATAAAAATTCTATTTTTATACCGCTACTATATAGATAAAAATTCTATTTTTATACCGCTACTATATAGATAAAAATTCAATTTTTATACCACTACTATATAGATGAAAATTCTATTTTTATACCACTTCTATATAGATAAAAATTCTATTTTTATACCGCTACTATGTAGATAAAAATTCTTTTTATATCTTCTACACGATAAAGATCGAATTTTTATTTTGCTACAACATTAAAGATCAAATTATTACTAGTTATATAATATAAAAATCGTATCTTTCCATTTCAAAGATCTAATCTTTTCTAATCGTAAAAAATCTCATCCTTTCCAAATCAAAGATCACTTCTTTTTCATTTTAAAAATATGAACCTTACATATTTTCAAGAATCATATCTTTCTACATTAAAATTTAAATCTTCATCTTCCTACATCAAAATTAAATCTTTATCTTCCTACATTAAAACTGAAAAATCATTTTTTATCAATGAAATAATAACAAAAAAAAGAAAAAGAAATAAATTATAAAATGTACAAGTGCTTAAGTAGGGGGGGATGGCGTTGGTCAGATGGTGGCGGCTCAGGGGGTTGCGCTGGCGAGCGGTGGCACTTTGGTGACGGGGAGGGTGTCTGGGGCTGAACGGAGGCAGTTGGGTAGATTTGGTTCGGTTTTGGGGATTTAGAGGAGAGAGGGTGAGCGAAGGAGAGAGGAACGGAGGAGTAGGGGAGGAGGGAGAAGATCGCCTGAGCAACGACGTTGACCGACGGGGTGGGGCGGAGGCAAGCGGAAGGCGGAGGCGATGGGTAGAGGGGCGCCATTTTTTTTAGGATCGATGTTTTTGATAGGAGAATAGTAAAGAGAGGGAGGGCTTAAGTGAAAAGTTATATATATATAATATAATAATTTTATTTAATTCTCCCTTATAGTTGACTTTTATTTCGACCTCAAAATTGAACCCACCGACTGTCGTCCCTAGCGTATTACCCCCATTCCGAACACAGTGAGATATGTTTCACAAGCCAATTCGATTGTTACGATCAGTTTTTCTTTAAATTACAATACAAATCAATATATATTTAATTTAAACGGACATTTCAATTTACCGGGGCCACATGCGAACTCTAAAAATTCCCGAAAAATTATTTCTAGCTTCGTATTGACGATACGGTCCTAACAAAAATAATTTCATCAAATTCTGAGATCGTTTGAAAAATGGCCATTTTCCAGTCGATTAAAATCAACTAAAACTGGTAAAACGCGTTTTCCCTTGCCACACTCACATATTGATTTGAAAAATTATGAATTTTGGAATCTAGCGATAACTTGACATCCCGGATCCAACAAAAGTGGTTTCGTCGAAAACCGAGGTCGTTTGCAAAATTTCGATTTTTAAGGGCCAGAATTCCATAGCGACTATTCTGAATTTTCAACTGGGTATATCTTTTGATTCCCGCTATGAAATTTCAATTCTTCGAATTCGTTGGAGAGATATTCTCAAATAGATTCTAATATTTTTGGTTTCACTAAAATCCATTTTATTTTGAATCCTGTACATCCATTTGAACTTTGAAATCGAATTTTCGAACTACCGTGCCATTTTCAATTCCTTTTATAATTAAAATAAAATATTTATATTCTAACGACAATCTATATAAATATATACGTTCGAATTCTATTCAAAATAAATTTCTCGTCATTATTATTTAAAATAAATCATTTTAAATAATCAAAATTCAACAAAATTGCCAAAATAAAAAATTTAAATTGGCTCGGATTTCCGGGTTATTACAATCTCCCCCACTTAAAACTTTTCGTCCCCGAAAAGGAACGAAGCCGAAAGTTGTTTACCTAATCAACTCAACTTTCACTATTTTCATTACGGCTTAGGTTCTTCAAATTTTCAGTTTCTAAGAACTTTTCAAATTTTTCAAAAATTTGGCTAACACCCTAAATTTTCGAAAAATTTCGCCATAACTTCCCCTGCACTGGGGACTTCGGGATATTTCATATAGCCTCCCATGGCCTTCTTCAATCCAAAAGAAAAAGAAAAAGCCAATCGGCTCACAAAATCATCCAAAACCCAATAAATACAATAAACATGTACCTATTTGTCGGGCAAACAATTTTATTCCTCTTCTCTAGCCTCCTTGATATAACCTGTTCAATGTAAGTACATGTATATGCATTCAAATGCGATAAATTTTCAATACAATTCACTATTTGATCAAGTTGGCTAAAGGTTCAACATTTTATTAATCAAACAATAACCAAACAACACAATCAGCAATCAATTAGTGAATTAACTTTTCAAATTCATAATTTTGATACATAGTCCAAAAATCAGATTTTTGGTGCCAAATCACAACAATAAGCCCTATCTAATTTTGGTTCTCACACTAGTCAATTCGAATCGTATAAACATCACACCTTTGAAACTCGAGCATAAATACTGGTAATGTGATCACAATTACCAGTATCATCCCCGGGCGACTAGAGTATGATTCTATATCTATCCAGTATATTAAAACTTCAAATACACGCGGATCAGACGTATATGCAAAATCTTTATATACTGGATTGTCCAAATCAATATAAATAAATAATCAAATATGTATAATTGATTTAAATTTTCAAAACAAAATTTGTTTTCACTTTAAAAATATACTCTTCACACTCGTTCTAGGATGCTACTGATCCCATCTCTAACGAGTCATTCTCATTGGATATTACTAATCCAATCTCTGATGAATTTTTTCGTATGGTTCTAATGTGTCTTGTTCTCCGAGCTCTGTAAACCAAAGCTCTGATACCAACTGAGACGACCCGAACTTCCCCGGTCTCCGAAGAGAAGAGAAAGAATGAATTACCTTGAGAACAAGCCACATCAGAACGAAGACAGAAGAACAATTCATTGTTAATTACAACAATTCCATCAGAATACAAGAATATACAGAGTATGAATAAATATTACATAGAAAATAATATCAGAGATTACAATACATTACATAGCAGCGGAAAATAATACAATACACAACTAGAAGAAGATATACGGATACAGAGCTTTCCGGATATCATTCCAGCTGTAAATCAGGATCCTGTGAATATAAATCTGCAAAACCAAAACTACTAGCTGCCCGTGTCAAAATAAGGGCATCCAGAGTTTAGGTTAAAACAATAAACTCCAGGTCAGACGTGTGACTGGTGTGAGAACTAAAACAGTTATTTATCTTTATTTTAAAGTTAGGTAAACCGAGGGACCACGCCGTATAACACGGAACGGGTTTCCTCCCAAGAATATCAGTGCATAGAACAACAGCGCAATGCTAAATAAAGAAAAATGAAGCAATTATAAGACCCAGGTCCCATCACACAATGCAATACAAGCCGGAGGATAGGGTTTTACCTTATAATAGCCAAAGAATACTTGATACGCTAAATTTCATCTTTTACTACTATAAGTGTATAGTGTCAAAACAATTTCAATCATAAATATCAATCATAGACGGCATGGGTACCATATATCATGTCGCCATACTAGGCTCTACAATCAAAACCGCAAAGTCACGTATTGGAAGTTGGATTTCCATCTGTGAACCAAGGCAAGGGATCGTCCTCTACCAAATTCGAGACGCTCTAGCCCGTGTCTCAGGAACAGCCGCAACTGCCCCTTGGATCGTCAGGGTCGGTCCACCGATGTGGATTATAATGTCTGAACACTGTGTTTCCCCACCCTATGGGATGTCAATGAGCCAACAAATGACTCCATCGGCTCCACATAGTCACCGATATATTCGAGGTGCCTCGCAACAGCAACAACCACATAAGTCAAACTCGTCAGGGCGTGTAAAACCACTGACGCCACTTCTAGCTAGAAAGAAATGCATGTCCCCCCTGAGGTCCTTCTCCCGTTTATGGTTCACAACCTGGGTGTGAGGCTCGCGAATACACGCTACACAAAGCTATGCCACACAGGCCGTGCTTTGATCTTCAACCACAAGACTTTGCTTTTCAACATAAGCCTTGATCATTTGCATCTTTGCATGCCACACAGGCAAACCACTCCATGCAACCGATATCCATCAATCACACAGAATGATATCCAATGTCTGTCACACAGTCCATTTACAAGTCCGTTCTGGGTCTGAACGAAACCGGAGGCACCTTGTACCTCGCATATCCATCGATCTCCAAGTACGTCTGGACGATCACTAACTGATTCCCTCCTCTTGGGCATACGGCCCAATCAAGATCATCAGTAATCACCCAAATGACGTGAAGACCTCCGGTCTTCAACCATCATCTTCATCCTCGACACCACGTCGAATCAGCTATTCAGAATGGGATAAACCCGGTCTTCCTGAATAACTCGCGTATATAATAAACAAGTGTTACACAAACACAACATACGCCTCATTCCAATTCCTCAGTCACTAACCGTAAATTAGCAAGAGAATAATTCCCCAAACATTAACCCCGAAGGCCGAAACCAACATCAGATCAATATCCAAGAAACCATCCAACTTAGCTAACCTACAGTTAGTTTCTAAATTTCACATTCTTAGGGAAAGGTTCCCATTAATTTTATCAAAGATAAATTCTTTTAGATTTATTCTTTAATCTTCCTTTGAATATCACTTCAAATTAGTCGGGATTAGCGAACCACACCGAAGTAATCATTTATTTTATTTCCCAATCCCAACCTATTCATCCCATGAAATAAAACTGGTCATACTTCATATCTAACACCACGGTGTTATCGGTAAATTCAATTACCATTTCACGTTCAAATCTAATTAAAGATTTAACAATCGCCTGGAGCAAAACTGGTGATACTCCATTCCCGATCGTTTCAATCTAATTAAAGATTCATTAAAACTCCACTTAGTTTTAATCTTCCAAAAAATCAATATCCTGTCTTTAACTAGGTTAAAGAACCAATGTCCTCTAAAACACGGTTCACGATAAACCCAAAATCACATTCCATTAATTATCGGGTTAAAGAACAAGTGTTATTTAAAACACCGTTCACGATAAACCCAAAAATCAATTCCAATTCAATTCCAATTAAATATCATTTAATTGGTATACTTCATTAAATCTAAATAAAAAGATTTAATCTTTTTCTCAACTGGGTCTAAGAACAGTGTTAATAAAGACACCATTCACGACAAACCCAAATCACATTTGATATTAAAAACAAGGCTCTGAATAGAAAATATATCGGCTTATATTCAATATCAAATTCTACGACCAACAAATATCGTATTGGAAATAACGATATAAATATATCTTTCAAATTCCCACAACAATATCTTCATAATCACGAAATCCAACATCGAAATATTCCATAGACAATTTCGATTCAAATCCATTTCCACATAATATATTGGAAATTCTGGTTATTTTCAAAACCATTTCAAATCCAGTTTTTTTATTTTAAAAATAAATGGGATTATAATTCAAGTTCAAAACTAGTTCATTTCGATAAAAATCTATTTTTATCTTTTCAAATTTGGAATTTTTCATCCCACTTCTTCACAAATCATTTCTTATGATTTTACACAAATTATCACTATTTTTAATAATTTTATCAAGGCCCGTATAGTCGAATTCCATCAACAGCCATCGAACTGCACTTACAGCGACCTTTTCTAAATTTGATTTGGACATAATTCCAAATCCAACCGTTAGATTTCTAATATCTCATATTTGTTAGAAAGCTCTTTTCGATACGAACCCAACGGTTCCGGTTTTAAGAGAATCCGACGGTCGGATCTCCCGCAACGTCAATTCGAAGTCAATGGTCGAAATTCGCGCACTACCGCAGCGCGGCGCGTTCTATTCAGGCCATCATATATAATATATATACATATATATATATATTATATTTCATTGATTTCCTTTTAAAACGTACTTTATAAATCGTTTTGAATTCGTTTTCAAAACGATTTCAACTTCTATCACAAATTCAAATCAAAATTGAATTTTCCAATATAAATTCGTTTTAAATTCATTTCAAATCGATTTCAACTCAAATCGATTTCAATTCAACTTCAATCCTTTTTAAATTCAATTAAAAATGATTTCAATTCTATTTCAATTTAATTCGAATTTCAAATCATTTCAATTTAATTCGAATTTCAAATCATTTCAATTTAATTCGAATTTCAATTCTATTCAATCTAATTCGAATTTCAATTCTATTCAATTTAATTTGAATTTCAATTCTTTTCAATTTAATTCGAATTTCAAATCATTTCAATTTAATTCGAATTTCAAATCATTTCAATTTAATTCGAATTTCAATTCTATTAAATTTAATTTGAATTTCAATTCTATTCAATTTAATTCGATTTCAAATCATTTCAATTTAATTCGAATTTCAAATCATTTCAATTTATTTCAAATTTCAATTCTTTTCAATTTAATTCGAATTTCAATTCTTTTCAATTTAATTCGAATTTCAATTCTTTTCAATTTAATTTGAATTTGAATTCTATTCAATTTAATTTGAATTTCAATTTTATTCTATTTAATTTGAATTTCAATTTCAATTCTATTCAATTTAATTTCAAAATATTCGATTTTGAAATCACTTTTCGATATTCATTATAAAACGAATAAAATCGAAAAAATTCCCGTTCGTGTTAAAATGGCGTTTAACTACTTAACACAGCTTCACATTTCAATATTCACTGAATATTATTTTAAAATATTCGATAATTCTGAACTGGAATCAGACACAGTCAATTACCATATAATGTGATTATATGGATTTCACACAACAAATGTGTATAACAACGATGAAAACAGCAATCCATCATCCAGAGTGCATTCTACACTGTATGTGACGATCCCAAAATCCGAGGGGCGGTATTAAGGATAATCATTAGGAAATAACGCATTAATCATCATAGCAGAGTACAGATAATAGCAGAAACAATAAATAAAACAATTTTACATGGATATGACAGCGGAATCACAACATGTAGGAATATCAGAATAGCATAACGTGGGATATACTTAGTAAAAAGAAAGGGAAGTGATCAGTCATCATCGCCGAAGGCAGAATACATACATGCAGTGACATAATAAGAGTATCAGTCTACATCGTCGAAGGCGGAATACATATACATATAGTGAGAAATACGGAAAGTAAATCAGTCTCCATCGCCAGTGGCGGAGTCATAATATGAATACAGTAATGGCGGAAAATATCTAAGTCATCTCTATGAAGTCAGCCTCGCCATGAGCCAAAAGTGCACGCTATGCAGCTGTGCAGAACCAAAAACCACCTGTCACCTGTGTACTAGGCTGCCCGTGTGAAAATAAGGGCACCCGCGTTTGCAAAGTGAAACAAACAACGAGTCAGTCATGGGGACTGGTATGAGGAATCTACTTAACAGTTAAACAACAGTGAATAGCTAATCATAGGACCACGCCACTTTCGCGGAACGGGTTTACTCCAGTGATTGCTAGTGCATTTAAAACAAAATAAATTCTTTTAAAACAACGCAATGCTTTTAAAAAGAATGAAGCCATTATAAGACTCAGGTCCCATCACACAATGCAACGCAAGCCGGAGGATAGAGTTTTACCTTATAATAGCCAAATATGCTTGATACGTATAAAGCAAAATCATTTGATATTATTACTAGTGCATATATGTTTCAAAAACGAATAGCATCATAAATATCAATCATAGACGGCATAAGTGCCCCATACCACTATGTCGCCATACTAGTTCTACAATCAAGTCCGTTATTTCGTATTGGAAATTGGATTTCCGTCATGAGTCGAGGCAAGGGGCAAGCTCCTCTCCGCTTCGAGACACTCTAGCAAATGCCTCGGGACTACACACTCTGGGTAACCCCTGGATGCTTCAGGGCCGGTCCTCACTTACGTTAGAGGATTATTTATTCCTGAACACACGTTTCCCGGTCCTTACAGACCTATAATCGAGGCGCCTCGCATTCCAACAACCACAAAGGTGAAAAGTAGATAAATATGTCAGGGCTGGTAAGTCACTGACACCACCATAGCTAGAAAGAAACGTCGTGCTCTCCCTGCAGTCCGTATCCCGTTTTTAACTCATACCGGGGTGTGAGGTTCGCGAGTCTACGAAATACACAAAGCTAGGCCACGTAGGCCTTGCTTTGATCATCATCCACAAGACTTTGCTTTGCAACAGAAGCCTTGATCACAGCATCTTGGCATGCCACATAGGCAGTCCACTCCATACGATTGATTTCCATCGATATATAACCCCTGAGCTCGTACGTCTCAGAGAAGGGCGTTAAGCAAAAGAATAAATTCTCCGCCGCCAAAAAGATATATATTTAACAGAGATCAATCAATATAGAACAAAATCCAATGTCAGACACACAGTCCATTTACAAGTCCGTCCTGGGTCTGAACGAAACCGGAGGCGTCAAATTCCTCGTATATCCGTCCAATCAACATATACGTTCAGACGGCTACTACTTCCGTCCCTTTCCGGTAGCTACTCCGGTTAGGAACCTCAGTAGCGCCCATCCAACCGATACGAAGATCTTCGGTCTTGAATCGTCTTTGCATTTTCCAATTCGAATCGCTCGCTGAATTATTTGAGATGAGGGTTAGCTCGGCCTTTTCAAATAATTCACGTCATTAGAATTTAAATCGATTCTTTATGTGGTTATATCATTCGACATCCATCTTTAAGTTATTCAGTGTTATTTTCATGTCATACACATACAACCATCAAATATCAAACAATTCAAGCACAATTCGTTTATTTGCAACCTATGTTGCTTACAATATTTTATAGCGATTTTCCGCCATTTTTATTTATTTAAAAATGGCCATATTTAATTAAACGACGTTTCAGGTCGTGTCGTGGCGCTGGCGCTGTTTTTCTCCTAATTTGTTTTACACATATCGGAAAATCTAACCGTTGGATTTCTACAAAGTCTATATCAGTGGGAAGATATTCCCAAAGCGAACCCAACGGTTCCAGTTTCGTGAGAATCCGACGGTTGGATCTTCCACACTAGTCGTTTAAAATTTCTCTTTCAAAATTCGAACTGCAGCGTCGTTATTCGATTAAATTTAATTATATTTATATTTATATATAAATATAAACGTTTCTGGCGCTGTTTTTCTTCAGATTTGAATTAAACATTCCGGACAATCCAACCGTTGGATTTTTACAAGGTTGGTGCCGTTGGAAAGATATTTCCAAGGCGAACCCAGCGGTTGCGGTTTCGGGAAAATCCGATGGTCGGATTTCTCGTACTAATCGTTTCAAATTACGATTCCAAAACGCGAACTGCACGGCCTCTATTCCTTATAATTATATTTATATTTATATATATAAATATAGTTCATTCCATAGTTTCAACTATAGTTCATTTCATATTTTCAACTTCTTTTTCACTTCAAATATTTCACTAACGCCTTAATATTTCGAAAAATTTCGCCATAACCTCCTTTGTACGGGGAGGGGTTTGGAAATTTATTGGGCCGTATTAGGTACCCAATAAATCCTAAAAAGCATTCACATATTTTTAGTGATATAGTTTGGTGTTTACGGGGGAGCATGTACTGATAATCACTCCAGAGAATAAATTCCCGTCACCGCGTTTCCGTGTGGAAATAAATAGTCCATGTGCCGTATCTAATAACTAGAGCGACGTGATTATTGTCAACTCTAGACCCGTGTGGGGTTTTTATTAATCTGGCAATTTATCGTTATAATTTATATAGTCCATATCAGTCATCAGTTCAACCTGTAGTACTTAGTCATCGCCATACAAGCCTCTTGCTGGTATGGTAAATCTTCCACCTCGTCACACAAGCTCCAATTGCTTATGTGGAATATGATGAAGTATGCCTATCGTCAAGAAGTATGCCATGTAGTGTAGTTCAAAATTAATTGTTACTATCCTACGGCGTTGTTTATTATTTCACACAGAAAAACCAGCACTCCGCATCCAATGGCATTCACAGGAGTTGATATATAAATAAAATTGCGCAACCAACTCATCAAGGTTTACCTATTTGTCGGGCACGCAAATAATTTGTTTACTCAACAGCTAATCCATTTTTCCTGTTCAACACATGTATATATATGCAGAACAAGCTAATAATAATATTTCTAGCAAACTATTATTTATTTCAACACGTGCGTATTTTTAACTAAGCGTATACATGATAAAAGGAATATTTTTATCATCAAAAATATTTATTCGACACTAGTGTATTTTTAACTAAGCGTATACATGATAAAAGGAATATTTTTATCATCAAAAATATTTATTCGACATTGTGTATTTTTAACACTTCATATTTATCTTAAAAATATAGTTTTCAATGTCGATTCATTTTATTTTTAAAAGATGATAACATTCAACACATGAACTTCAACTCAACGAATGAATTGCAACTCAACACATGAATATACTATATAGTTTGTATATATATAAAAATGTGATTTTTATTGCTAAAGCCATTTGTTTAAATTCAAACAATATTCAACACATGAATTTCAACTCAACGAATGAATTGCAACTCAACACATGAATATTCGATATAGTTTGTATATATATATAAATGTGATTTTTATTGCTAAATCCATTTGTTTAAATTCAAATAATATTCAACACATGAATTTCAACTCAACGAATGAATTGCAACTCAACACACGAATATTCGATATGGTTTGTATATATATATAAATGTGATTTTTATTGCTAAATCCATTTGTTTAAATTCAAATAATATTCAACACATGAATTTCAACTCAACGAATGAATTGCAACTCAACACATGAATATTCGATATAGTTTGTATATATATAAAAATGTGATTTTTATTGCTAAATCCATTTGTTTAAATTCAAATAATATTCAACACATGAATTTCAACTCAATGAATGAATTGCAACTCAACACATGAATATTCGATATAGTTTGTATATATATAAAAATGTGATTTTTATTGCTAAATCCATTTGTTTAAATTCAAATAATATTCAACACATGAATTTCAACTCAACGAATGAATTGCAACTCAACACATGAATATTCTATATAGTATATGTAAATAATTTCAATGAAGGAAAATTATTCTAACACATAAATATTTCAGAAAATTTCGGCAGCATAACGGCAGGGTAGTTAAAACCGGGACCGTCCCTAGTACAGCTCCTCGCTCTACCTTAAAACCTCGCGGTTTTTGACAATGGGGATCATGCATCTAGTTCGCGCGCAGGCGGCATGTTTTATTTTCAATTCCACAATCCTATTCTATTTTGTTTCAACCACAAGAGGGTATTTTTCAACCACAAAGGTATTTTTCAACCACAAAGGTATTTTTCAACCATAATATCAACCACAAACAATTATTTCCAACCATTCGTCAAACCATATGATATCACGTCAATCACAAGCAATAAATATCGTCCATGGTCTGTGGACGAGGGGAGTATATATATATATATATATTATATAATAATTCACTTGCATTTCATCACAATTCAAAGCATATATGTTTCAAACAACGCTTGTATAATTTATACATTGCTAATATAACTTATACAACACATGTACTTGAGGTATAAAATGCGTATATAATTTACACTTCGCTTATATAATTTATACAACGCGATTTCATTCACACAGATAATTTAGATTCCTCACATTGGTTCTTGCGGTGCTAAAAATCGTAGGAAGGTCAGAAAAATCCGCGGCTTCATCTAGAATGTAGAGAGCCTCCTTGCGGTCACGGTGTCTCCTGTTTCATCGAATTTCGTTAACATAGCAAAAAGATATGATTTTTACAAATTTGCAACGCTTTAAAGTGTAAAAATCAATTTAGCCGTATACCCCTTTTTGATTTCGAAACTAGGGTTCGGATTTTCAGACAATCCGTGAATCTATGCTCCGATCAGAGAGTGGGACTTGAAAGAGGGGAGCGAGGCGGTCCTATCGGTGGTCGGAGGAGCAGGTGCGATCGCCTCTGGCGGTCGTGGCGTCGACGTGAAGTCGGCGGCTTTCTGGGCGTCTTTCTCGACGCTGGCGAAGGGAGGAAGGGCGGGGGTTGGTCGGATTTGAAGAGGGAGGTGGGCGGCGTCGATTTAGTGTGGTGGCGTTGGCTGGCGTCGCCTGTGGCGGCGGGATTCTCGTCGGAAAGTTTTGAACGACGTGCGTCGTTCGTTTCGTCTGGCGGCTTAGGGTTTTTAGGTTTTTTTTTTTTTTTTAAAGAAAATTTCCTATTGGCCGATATTTATAGAAAAAATTTTAAATAGTGTTTTTGCAAACGGACTCCTTTTTAAACCCAACGACTGTCGCCCCTAGCTAAATACCCCCATTCCGGACACAATGGGATATATTTCGTTGGCCATTTCGACTGTTACAGTCAGTTATTTTTCAAATTAAAATATAAAACATTCGATATTTAATTTAAACGTACATTTCAATTTGCCAGGGCCACAAACTGAATCGAAAAATTCCAGAAAAATAAATCTAGCTTTGCTTTGACGATACGGTCCTAACAAAACCAGTTTCGTCGAATTCTGAGCTCGTTTGAAAAATGGCCATTTTTAGGTCGACCCCTTTTAACAGAATTTGACCAAACACGTTATCTTTTGCCCCGCTCACATACTAGCCTCAAAAATTACGAAATTTGAAACTTAGCAATAATTTGACATCCCGGACCCAACAAAAGTGGTTTCGTCGAATTCCGAGGTCGTATGCAAAATCTCAATTTTCAAGGGCTATATATACTATATAGCGACCTTTCTGAAAATTCATTTGACCATAACTTTTGATTTCCGTTATGAAATTTCGATTTTTCAGATTCGTTAGAAAGGTATTGATAAACAGATTTAAATATTTTCAGTTTCGTTAAAATCTGTTATACTTTCCACCCGGTACAGTCAGACAAAGTTTGTATTCTAAATTTCAAACTGCCCTATCATACCAAATTCTATATTTTATTGAAATATGCTATTTCAATCATTCAAATTTCCTGGTAATAACCTAATTAAAAAAAATTTTAAACTGGTTCACATTTTCCGGGTTATTACAATCTCCCCCACTTAAAACTTTTCGTCCTCGAAAAGGAAATAACAGTTAAGCAGGAAGTAAAATGTAAATGCAAAGTATTGTAAAGGTACCTTGCACCGGAGTTAGTCAGAGATGTCCACTCTGCATTTGGGATAGGCTTGTTTAATGCTTTCCTCAGTCTCCCAAGTACAGTCTCTAGGATCACTACTCCACTGCACTTTGACTAAATGAATCTTTTTCCTCCTTAGCTCTCTAGTTTCTTTGCCAAATGTCTTTAATGGATCTCTCTTGAGTGCTAATTCTGGAGTTATGTCAATATCCTGTTGTGCTGCTTCTTCTACAACAAGATCTGGATCATGAACATGTTTTCTGAGTTGAGATACGTGGAACACATCATGTACACCAGGCAACCAATCAGGTAATGAAACCCTATATGCAAGAGTTCCAATCCGTTCAAGTATAGGAAAGGGACCAATAAATCTCGGTGCCAACTTCCCAGTCTAGCCAAATCTGATTACCCCCCTCATGGGAGAAACTCTTAAATAAACATAATCGCCAACGGCAAACGATATATCCCTTCTTCTCGCATCAGCATAACTTTTCTGTCGGCTCTGTGCGGTTTTTAATCGCTTCTTAATGAAATCGACTTTATCCGATGCTTCTTGAATCATATCGGGCCCTAACACAAGTCTGTTGCCAGGTTCTACCCAACATGCGGGAGATCTGCACGGTCTACCGTATAATGCTTCGAATGGAGACATTCCCAAACTTGCTTGATAGCTATTGTTGTAAGAGAATTCTGCTAAATGTAAATGATCTTCCCATGAGCCTCCAAAATCAATAACGCAAGCCCGCAGCAAATCTTCTAAAATTCTATTCACCCGTTCAGTTTGGCCGTCTGTCTGAGGGTGATAAGCGGTGCTTAAATTCAATTTGGTTCCCAATTCTGTCTGGAAGGCTTCCTAGAATTTGCTAGTAAATAGGGGATCTCTATCGCTGACTATATTGAGCGGCACTCCATGTAGTTTAACTATTTCTCTGAAGTAAATCTGTGCTAGACTTTGAGCTGTTCTGTTGGATCGGACAGGTATGAAATGGGCAGTCTTCGTGAAGCGATCTACGATTACCCATATACTGTCGTTTCCTTTTCTGGTTCGAGGTAGGCCATCGATGAAATCCATTGAAATTTGTTCCCACTTCCATCCTGGAATTTCTAAGGGTTGTAATAATCCAGCCAATTTCTGCTGATCACTCTTAACTAGCTGACAAGTGGGGCATCTGCTAACATATAATGAGATGTCTCTTTTCATCGCCTTCCACCAGAATGTGCGTCTGATATCGTTATACATTTTGCTCACACCGGGATGGATACTTAATTTGGACTTGTGGCATTCATCAAGCACTTCTCTTTTTAGCTCAGAGATGTCGGGAACACAAATTCTTCCTTTTAATCTCAAAACCCCCTCACTATCCACTTGGAAGCTGGAGTCTATGCCTTCATTGATCCTTTTGATCATTACCTTTACAAAATTATCCTCCTTTTGAAGGGTCGAGATTCTGTCTATTAATGAAGACGTGATGACAAAACTGGCGATGATTTCATTCTTTCTGCTGAGCGCATCTGCTACAACATTGGCTTTCCCTGGAGTGTATATAATTTCAAAATCGTACGCCGCAAGGAATTCTAACCAACGTTGTTGCCTCAGGTTTAAATCTTTCTGAGTGAACAGGTATTTCAAGGATTGATGATCGGTAAATAGTTCGAATTTCTCGCCCAGTAAATAATGCCTCCAGATTCTTAAAGCAAACACGATAGCTAATAACTCAAGATCATGAGTAGCATAGTTTCTTTCATGCGGCTTTAGTTGACGGCTGGCATAAGCGATCACTTGGCCTTTTTGCATTAACACTGCGCCTAGCCCTCTAATAGAAGCATCCGTCCATACTGTCAAGTCTTGGTTACCTTCTATTATTGTCAATACCGGAGCGGTTGTCAACTTCAGTTTCAGCTCCTGGAAAGCTTCTTCACATTCGGGAGTCCATTTGAATTTCTCATGCTTCTTTGTAAGCTTTGTCAATACTCCTGATATCTTTGAAAAATCCTGAACGAATTTCCGATAGTAACTAGCTAATCCCAGGAAACTTCGAACTTCTGTGGGCGTAGTAGGTTGTTTCCAGTTCTGAATCGCTGTAATTTTGCTTGGATCTACAGCAATTCCTTCTTTTGACACGACATGGCCTAGGAATTTAACTTCATTCTGCCAGAAGACACACTTAGAAAATTTAGCTTTTAAGACGTTTCTCCTCAGAATTTTCAACACTTGTTCTAAATGTTTTGCATGCTCTTCTTCCGACTTAGAGTAGATTAAAATGTCATCAATGAAGACTAGAACAAATTTATTCAATACACCACGGAACACCCTGTTCATAAGATCAACGAAGTATGCCGGAGCGTTGCACAAGCCGAACGGCATTACTAACCATTCGTAGAATAAATCGGGACCCCTGAAGGCTGTCAAAGGAACACAGTCTTCAGCTATACACAATTGGTGGAAACCCGTAGCTAGGTCCATTCTGGAGAATACGGATGCTCCATTTAATTGATCTAACAGATCGTCTATTCGGGGCAAAGGATATTTGTTCTTCAGTGTTTGTTTATTGAGATCTCGGTAATCAACGCAAAGTCTTAGAGTACCGTCTGATTTCGGGACAAATACTACTGCGGCTCCCCACGCTGAAAAGCTTGGTCTGATCAGACCTTTCCAAAGTAATTCTCGGGTTTGACTACTTAGCTCTTCTTTTTCTTTCGGGGCCATTCTTCTTATTGGATGAACTACTGGTCGAGCATTCGGAATTAGATCAATTCTAAACTCAATTTCTCTTTGCGGCGGTAAGTTTTCTACTTCTTCAAACACATCCGCATAATTTTTAACGACCGGTATCTTTTCTATTGAAGGGGGAGTAATTTCTAAAGAAGACCAAAATTCTGTTCTATTAATTTCTGAGCCATGACATGGTATATATATAGGTCCAAGCTTCGTTTCGACTTTAACGATTCTTTCGGCACATCTAACTTCGGCCTTATATTTGGTCAACCAATCGAATCCCAATATAATATCGAAGTCGGAAAGGTCCATGATAATCACTTTAAAAGAGAATTTGTAGCAAGAATAAGAGACAGGCACCCTACAGTACGAACCGAGACTGACAGAACCTCCTATCGGATTTTGGACTTTTATTGGTTCTTTAAGTTTTCCTCTTTTCAATTTTAATTTATGAACAATGTTACCAGAAATGAAGCTACGTGATGCCCCAGTATCAAAAAGTACAGAAACAGGAATATTTTTAATGGTAAGGGTACCTCCCAAGATATCGGGTTTACCTGATCCATCGGTGGTAGCTGGCGGGGTCTTCCCGTCATAGACATGGGCCACCTGTGCATTCTGCTTTAGAGGGCAGTTCCTGCTGTAGTGCCCCTTCTTGTGGCAGTTGTAGCATTCGGCTGAGTCATTGGCCTTTGGCTTCTTTGGGGCCTTACACACATTAGAGAAATGACCGGGCTTCCCGCAATTGTAGCAGTTTCCTTTCGGGATCTTTGCGGGTTTTTGAGTAGCGGCCGCGGTAATACTAGATTCGGGTTGGTCTGTTAAAGCCTTGCGCTTGTTTCCTGCTTGGCTTTTAGCGCTCTCTTGGCTAGCATGTCTCTCATCCATGTCTTCGTAGTTGCAAGCCATCTCTACAAGTTCTGTAAAGGAGAGTTTGATGTTGCTCATAGCTCTATCATGGTATTTGCGCTTCAGCCCAAATATGAATCTCTTATTCTTCGCTTTGTCGGTCAAAACCAGCTCTGGAGCATAGCGCGATAGCTGAGTGAACTTATTTAGATAGTCCTGAATAGAGAGGTCTCCCTGCTGGAGATTAGCAAATTGCTCCCGCATCCTCTCTAGAGCTTGTTCCGGTACAAACTTCTCATTGAATAAAGTCCTGAACTGCTCCCAAGTCCGGATAGTACCAGCTGCATCCCCAGAGGTAATGGAATCCCACCACAGCTCTGCCTCTTCCTGAAGGAGCCAAATGCCAAGTCGGGCTTTGTTGTTAGTTCCCATACCCATGCCCTCGAAGATTTTCTCACAGGTTTTCAGCCAAGCGATAGCTTCGGTCACTGTGCCTGTGCCAGTAAAAGGTTTCCCTCCAAGATTTCTGTACCTCTTTGCTACTTTGTCGAGCTCAAAGTCTTCTGGTGCTGGTGGCGGAATAATAGGGATTTCCACAACTACGGGGATATTCCCCCGTCCTCCTGCTGCATCTCCTCGGCCTCCACGGCCTCCTCTAGCTGCTGCTCCACGTGTAGCCATCTAAGAATACTGTATAAGCAAGAAAAGAGTCAAGCTCACAGATTTGATAATTTTCATAAATGATAAAGCAAGGGAATACAAGGAAAGATAATGATGATGTACTGATCAAATTGTTTTGCTAATCTTCTTAGCTCATCCTAGGACATTGCTAATCCTATCTCTAATGAGCTACTCGCATTAGAACTCTACTGATTCTATTCTGACGAGGTGTTTAATGTGTTAGATCCCGGAACTAAGGTTAACCAAAGCTCTGATACCAACTGTGACGATCCCAAAATCTGAGGGGCGGTATTAAGGATAATCATTAGGAAATAACGCAATAATCATCATAGCAGAGTACAGATAATAGCAGAAACAATAAATAAAACAATTTTACATGGATATGACAGCGGAATCACAACATGTAGGAATATCAGAATAGCATAACGTGGGATATACTTAGTAAAAAGAAAGGGAAGTGATCAGTCATCATCGCCGAAGGCGGAATACATACATGCAGTGACATAATAAGAGTATCAGTCTACATCGCCGAAGGCGGAATACATATACATATAGTGAGAAATACGGAAAGTAAATCAGTCTCCATCGCCAGTGGCGGAATCATAATATGAATACAGTAATGGCGGAAAATATCTAAGTCATCTCTATGAAGTCAGCCTCGCCATGAGCCAAAAGTGCACGCTATGCAGCTGTGCAGAACCAAAAACCACCTGTCACCTGTGTACTAGGCTGCCCGTGTGAAAATAAGGGCACCCGCGTTTGCAAAGTGAAACAAACAACGAGTCAGTCATGGGGACTGGTATGAGGAATCTACTTAACAGTTAAACAACAGTGAATAGCTAATCATAGGACCACGCCACTTTCGCGGAACGGGTTTACTCCAGTGATTGCTAGTGCATTTAAAACAAAATAAATTCTTTTAAAACAACGCAATGCTTTTAGAAAGAATGAAGCCATTATAAGACTCAGGTCCCATCACACAATGCAACGCAAGCCGGAGGATAGAGTTTTACCTTATAATAGCCAAATATGCTTGATACGTATAAAGCAAAATCATTTGATATTATTACTAGTGCATATATGTTTCAAAAACGAATAGCATCATAAATATCAATCATAGACGGCATAAGTGCCCCATACCACTATGTCGCCATACTAGTTCTACAATCAAGTCCGTTATTTCGTATTGGAAATTGGATTTCCGTCATGAGTCGAGGCAAGGGGCAAGCTCCTCTCCGCTTCGAGACACTCTAGCAAATGCCTCGGGACTACACACTCTGGTTAACCCCTGGATGCTTCAGGGCCGGTCCTCACTTACGTTAGAGGATTATTTATTCCTGAACACACGTTTCCCGGTCCTTACAGACCTATAATCGAGGCGCCTCGCATTCCAACAACCACAAAGGTGAAAAGTAGATAAATATGTCAGGGCTGGTAAGTCACTGACACCACCATAGCTAGAAAGAAACGTCGTGCTCTCCCTGCAGTCCGTATCCCGTTTTTAACTCATACCGGGGTGTGAGGTTCGCGAGTCTACGAAATACACAAAGCTAGGCCACGTAGGCCTTGCTTTGATCATCATCCACAAGACTTTGCTTTGCAACAGAAGCCTTGATCACAGCATCTTGGCATGCCACATAGGCAGTCCACTCCATACGATTGATTTCCATCGATATATAACCCCTGAGCTCGTACGTCTCAGAGAAGGGCGTTAAGCAAAAGAATAAATTCTCCGCCGCCAAACAGATATATATTTAACAGAGATCAATCAATATAGAACAAAATCCAATGTCAGACACACAGTCCATTTACAAGTCCGTCCTGGGTCTGAACGAAACCGGAGGCGTCAAATTCCTCGTATATCCGTCCAATCAACATATACGTTCAGACGGCTACTACTTCCGTCCCTTTCCGGTAGCTACTCCGGTTAGGAACCTCAGTAGCGCCCATCCAACCGATACGAAGATCTTCGGTCTTGAATCGTCTTTGCATTTTCCAATTCGAATCGCTCGCTGAATTATTTGAGATGAGGGTTAGCTCGGCCTTTTCAAATAATTCACGTCATTAGAATTTAAATCGATTCTTTATGTGGTTATATCATTCGACATCCATCTTTAAGTTATTCAGTGTTATTTTCATGTCATACACATACAACCATCAAATATCAAACAATTCAAGCACAATTCGTTTATTTGCAACCTATGTTGCTTACAATATTTTATAGCGATTTTCCGCCATTTTTATTTATTTAAAAATGGCCATATTTAATTAAACGACGTTTCAGGTCGTGTCGTGGCGCTGGCGCTGTTTTTCTCCTAATTTGTTTTACACATATCGGAAAATCTAACCGTTGGATTTCTACAAAGTCTATATCAGTGGGAAGATATTCCCAAAGCGAACCCAACGGTTCCAGTTTCGTGAGAATCCGACGGTTGGATCTTCCACACTAGTCGTTTAAAATTTCTCTTTCAAAATTCGAACTGCAGCGTCGTTATTCGATTAAATTTAATTATATTTATATTTATATATAAATATAAACGATTCTGGCGCTGTTTTTCTTCAGATTTGAATTAAACATTCCGGACAATCCAACCGTTGGATTTTTACAAGGTTGGTGCCGTTGGAAAGATATTTCCAAGGCGAACCCAGCGGTTGCGGTTTCGGGAAAATCCGATGGTCGGATTTCTCGTACTAATCGTTTCAAATTACGATTCCGAAACGCGAACTGCACGGCCTCTATTCCTTATAATTATATTTATATTTATGTATATAAATATAGTTCATTCCATAGTTTCAACTATAGTTCATTTCATATTTTCAACTTCTTTTTCACTTCAAATATTTCACTAACGCCTTAATATTTCGAAAAATTTCGCCATAACCTCCTTTGTACGGGGAGGGGTTTGGAAATTTATTGGGCCGTATTAGGTACCCAATAAATCCTAAAAAACATTCACATATTTTTAGTGATATAGTTTGGTGTTTACGGGGGAGCATGTACTGATAATCACTCCAGAGAATAAATTCCCGTCACCCCCGTTTCCGTGTGGAAATAAATAGTCCATGTGCCGTATCTAATAACTAGAGCGACGTGATTATTGTCAACTCTAGACCCGTGTGGGGTTTTTATTAATCTGGCAATTTATCGTTATAATTTATATAGTCCATATCAGTCATCAGTTCAACCTGTAGTACTTAGTCATCGCCATACAAGCCTCTTGCTGGTATGGTAAATCTTCCACCTCGTCACACAAGCTCCAATTGCTTATGTGGAATATGATGAAGTATGCCTATCGTCAAGAAGTATGCCATGTAGTGTAGTTCAAAATTAATTGTTACTATCCTACGGCGTTGTTTATTATTTCACACAGAAAAACCAGCACTCCGCATCCAATGGCATTCACAGGAGTTGATATATAAATAAAATTGCGCAACCAACTCATCAAGGTTTACCTATTTGTCGGGCACGCAAATAATTTGTTTACTCAACAGCTAATCCATTTTTCCTGTTCAACACATGTATATATATGCAGAACAAGCTAATAATAATATTTCTAGCAAACTATTATTTATTTCAACACGTGCGTATTTTTAACTAAGCGTATACATGATAAAAGGAATATTTTTATCATCAAAAATATTTATTCGACACTAGTGTATTTTTAACTAAGCGTATACATGATAAAAGGAATATTTTTATCATCAAAAATATTTATTCGACACTAGTGTATTTTTAACACTTCATATTTATCTTAAAAATATAGTTTTCAATGTCGATTCATTTTATTTTTAAAAGATGATAACATTCAACACATGAACTTCAACTCAACGAATGAATTGCAACTCAACACATGAATATACTATATAGTTTGTATATATATAAAAATGTGATTTTTATTGCTAAAGCCATTTGTTTAAATTCAAATAATATTCAACACATGAATTTCAACTCAACGAATGAATTGCAACTCAACACATGAATATTCGATATAGTTTGTATATATATAAAAATGTGATTTTTATTGCTAAATCCATTTGTTTAAATTCAAATAATATTCAACACATGAATTTCAACTCAACGAATGAATTGCAACTCAACACATGAATATTCGATATGGTTTGTATATATATAAAAATGTGATTTTTATTGCTAAATCCATTTGTTTAAATTCAAATAATATTCAACACATGAATTTCAACTCAACGAATGAATTGCAACTCAACACATGAATATTCGATATAGTTTGTATATATATAAAAATGTGATTTTTATTGCTAAATCCATTTGTTTAAATTCAAATAATATTCAACACATGAATTTCAACTCAACGAATGAATTGCAACTCAACACATGAATATTCGATATAGTTTGTGTATATATAAAAATGTGATTTTTATTGCTAAATCCATTTGTTTAAATTCAAATAATATTCAACACATGAATTTCAACTCAACGAATGAATTGCAACTCAACACATGAATATTCTATATAGTATATGTAAATAATTTCAATGAAGGAAAATTATTCTAACACATAAATATTTCAGAAAATTTCGGCAGCATAACGGCAGGGTAGTTAAAACCGGGACCGTCCCTAGTACGGCTCCTCGCTCTACCTTAAAACCTTGCGGTTTTTGACAATGGGGATCATGCATCTAGTTCGCGCGCAGGCGGCATGTTTTATTTTCAATTCCACAATCCTATTCTATTTTGTTTCAACCACAAGAGGGTATTTTTCAACCACAAAGGTATTTTTCAACCACAAAGGTATTTTTCAACCATAATATCAACCACAAACAATTATTTCCAACCATTCGTCAAACCATATGATATCACGTCAATCACAAGCAATAAATATCGTCCATGGTCTGTGGACGAGGGGAGTATATATATATATATATATTATATAATAATTCACTTGCATTTCATCACAATTCAAAGCATATATGTTTCAAACAACGCTTGTATAATTTATACATTGCTAATATAACTTATACAACACATGTACTTGAGGTATACAATGCGTATATAATTTACACTTCGCTTATATAATTTATACAACGCGATTTCATTCACACAGATAATTTAGATTCCTCACATTGGTTCTTGCGGTGCTAAAAATCGTAGGAAGGTCAGAAAAATCCGCGGCTTCTTCTAGAATGTAGAGAGCCTCCTTGCGGTCACGGTGTCTCCTGTTTCATCGAATTTCGTTAACATAGCAAAAAGATATGATTTTTACAAATTTGCAACGCTTTAAAGTGTAAAAATCAATTTAGCTGTATACCCCTTTTTGGTTTCGAAACTAGGGTTCGGATTTTCAGACAATCCATGAATCTATGCTCCGATCAGAGAGTGGGACTTGAAAGAGGGGAGCGAGGCGGTCCTATCGGTGGTCGGAGGAGCAGGTGCGATCGCCTCTGGCGGTCGTGGCGTCGACGTGAAGTCGGCGGCTTTCTGGGCGTCTTTCTCGACGCTGGCGAAGGGAGGAAGGGCGGGGGTTGGTCGGATTTGAAGAGAGAGGTGGGCGGCGTCGATTGAGGGTGGTGGCGTTGGCTGGCGTCGCCTGTGGCGGCGGGATTCTCGTCGGAAAGTTTTGAACGACGTGCGTCGTTCGTTTCGTCTGGCGGCTTAGGGTTTTTAGGTTTTTTTTTTTTTAAAGAAAATTTCCTATTGGCCGATATTTATAGAAAAATTTTTAAATAGTGTTTTTGCAAACGGACTCCTTTTTAAACCCAACGACTGTCGCCCCTAGCTAAATACCCCCATTCCGGACACAATGGGATATGTTTCGTTGGCCATTTCGACTGTTACAGTCAGTTATTTTTCAAATTAAAATATAAAACATTCGATATTTAATTTAAACGTACATTTCAATTTGCCAGGGCCACAAACTGAATCGAAAAATTCCAGAAAAATAAATCTAGCTTTGCTTTGACGATACGGTCCTAACAAAACCAGTTTCGTCGAATTCTGAGCTCGTTTGAAAAATGGCCATTTTTAGGTCGACCCCTTTTAACAGAATTTGACCAAACACGTTATCTTTTGCCCCGCTCACATACTAGCCTCAAAAATTACGATATTTGAAACTTAGCAATAATTTGACATCCCGGACCCAACAAAAGTGGTTTCGTCGAATTCCGAGGTCGTATGCAAAATCTCAATTTTCAAGGGCTATATATACTATATAGCGACCTTTCTGAAAATTCATTTGACCATAACTTTTGATTTTCGTTATGAAATTTCGATTTTTCAGATGCGTTAGAAAGGTATTGATAAACAGATTTAAATATTTTCAATTTCGTTAAAATCTGTTATACTTTCCACCCGGTACAGTCAGACAAAGTTTGTATTCTAAATTTCAAACTGCCCTATCATACCAAATTCTATATTTTATTGAAATATGCTATTTCAATCATTCAAATTTCCTGGTAATAACCTAATTAAAAAAAAATTAAACTGGTTCACATTTTCCGGGTTATTACACTGTATAAGCATGAAATATAAATATTCAACGTTTATAACAGCCTGTCAATCAATCGATCGAAATACAACTAATTATTGGTATTAGTGTATGCCCAATATCATCCCAATACCCGTGTGGGGTTTTAATCAATCAAACACAAGTTTTATTTGTGCAGTTGGGCGATGTGTAAAATTTATCATCCCAATCTATATCAGTCAAATCGGTGTACATAAACAAATCGTTCGATTTGTAAATGAATATTTATTTTATTTCAACACATGAATATATATTTTTCACACATCACAATCAATAGTCAAATTTCACAACACAACAATCAAACAAACAAGTCATCCATGGTCTGTGGACGACGAGTGTCAGGTGCTACTAAGCACCGTCTGCATCCTAGTATATATTTCAAACTAGAAATAGAAATAAAAGTGAGGAGTTCTCACCAAGAGCTAAACCAAACGTCACGACTCATCATATGTAGAAAATTTCGCCGTGCTCGCCATTTGTTACTTTCGTCGTCCGTATTCACTACATATATAAAAATCACATTTTTATATTGTTGCTATGTATATAAAAATCACATTTTTATAATCACTCTATATGGATAAAAATTCTATTTTTATACAGCTACTATATAGATAAAAATTCTTTTTTTATACCGCTACTATATAGATAAAAATTCTATTTTTATACCGCTACTATATAGATAAAAATTCTATTTTTGTACCGCTACTATATAGATAAAAATTCTATTTTTGTACCGCTACTATATAGATAAAAATTCTATTTTTATACCGCTATTATATAGATAAAAATTCTATTTTTATATCTTCTACACGATAAAGATCGAATTTTTATTTCGCTACAACATTAAAGATCAAATTTTTACTAGTTATATAATATAAAAATCGTATCTTTCCTTTTCAAAGATCTAATCTTTTCTAATCATAAAAAATCTCATCCTTTCCAAATCAAAGATCACTTCTTTTTCATTTTAAAAATATGAACCTTACATATTTTCAAGAATCATATCTTTCTACATTAAAATTTAAATCTTCATCTTCCTACATCAAAATTAAATCTTTGTCTTCCTACATTAAAACTGAAAAATCATTTTCTTTTATCAATAAAATAATAATGAAAAAAAGAAAAAGAAAAAAAGAAATAAATTATAAAACTTACAGGTGCTTAAGTAAGGGTGATGGCGTTGGTCAGATGGTGGCGGCTCAGGGGGTTGCGCCGGCGAGCGGTGGCACTCAGGTGACGGGGAAGGTGGCTGGGGCTGAACGGAGGCGGTTGGGTAGATTTGTTTCGGTTTTGGGGATTTAGAGGAGAGAGGGTGAGCGAAGGAGAGAGGGACGGAGGAGCAGGGGGGGAGGGAGAAGATCGCCTGAGCAGCGGCGTTGACCGACGGGGTGGGGCGGAGGCAAGCGGAAGGCGGAGGCGATGGGTAGAGGGGCGCCAATTATTTTTTTTAGGACCGATGTTTCTGATAGGAGAATAGTAAAGAGAGGGAGGGCTTAAGTGAAAAGTTATATATATAATATAATAATTTTATTTAATTCTCCCTTGTAGTTGACTTTTATTTCGACCTTAAAATTGAACCCACCGACTGTCGTCACTAGTGTATTACCCCCATTCCGAACACAATGGGATATGTTTCACAAGCCAATTCGATTGTTATGATTGGTTTTTCTTTAAATTACAATATAAATCAATATATATTTAATTTAAACAGATATTTCAATTTACCCGGGCCACATGCGAACTCTAAAAATTCCCGAAAAATTATTTCTAGCTTCCTATTGACGATACGGTCCTAACAAAACTAATTTCATCAAATTCTGAGATCATTTGAAAAATGCCATTTTCCAGTCGATTAAAATCAACTGAAACTGGTCAAACGCGTTTTCCCTCGCCACGCTCACATATTGATTTGAAAAATTACGAATTTTGGAGTCTAGCGATAACTTGACATCCCGGATCCAACAAAAGTGGTTTCGTCGAAAACCGAGTTCGTTTGCAAAATTTCCATTTTTAAGGGCCAGAATTCCATAGCGACTATTCTGAATTTTCAACTGGGTATATCTTTTTATTCCCGCTATGAAATTTCAATTCTTCGGATTCATTGGAGAGATATTCTCAAATAGATTCTAATATTTTTGGTTTCACTAAAATTCATTTTATTTTGAATCCTGTACATCCATTTGAACTTTGAAATCGAATTTTCGAACTACCGCGCCATTTTCAATTCCTTTTATAATTAAAATAAAATATTTATATTCTAACAACGATCTATATAAATATATACGTTCGAATTCTATTCAAAATAAATTTCTCGTTGTTATTATTTAAAATAAATCATTTTAAATAATCAAAATTCAACAAAATTGCCAAAATAAAAATTTTAAATTGGCTCGGATTTCCGGGTTATTACACTAGCGGTGGATTTTTGCTGTTGACTAAAGTGAGAAATAGTTAGGGTTAGGTTGGGATGTTAAAGGTATTTATAGGTAATTTAAAAAAAAAATTATATTCATTTATAATCAACTACTGTTCGTATTTGTCCTTTAAAATTCCTGTAATCACACACAACACCCAAAAATTACGAAACTGGACGTGCAGCTGCAGTTCGACATTACGGACCCAACGAAACTGGTTTCATCGAAATCCTACTCCGTTTGCTCACACAGCGTATTTTTAACCATCAAAATACTGACTGGTTTCCTTATTAAAAACCCTACGGCTATATATTGATCCCAAAAATCACAAAACTTGACATCTAACAATAATTTAACATTGCGGATCCAACAAAATTAGTTTCGTCAAAAACAGAGGTCGTTTGCAAAACTGGCTAATTTTAAAGCTCTAAATAACCCATTTAAATATATAAATATATTTAAAAATAATTAAATTTAATATTTAAAAATAAATATTATCATATATATTCACAATAGAATATCATACAGCTCCACTGGGATTTATAACTTGATATTTCAACGTTCTCAGTTATATCGATATTCGATATATATTTAAATCCCTTTTAAAATATAAATAAATCGTTCTAAATCATAAAGGAATTCCATAACGACTTTTCTAAAATTTGATTTGGACATAACTCAAAATCTACACAATGAAATCCCGATTTTTCTCTTCCATTAGAAAAATATACTTCACCAGCTCCGAACGTTTCTTGTTTCACAGAAATCCGATTTAAAACAGACCCTGTATATTCAGTTGAAGTTCAAATCGCCAAATTACGAACTACAGTTCCATTTCGAGCTCGATTTTAATTATAATATAAATTATATGTTCAACTGTCATTCAAATAATATATTCGTTATTCAAATTCAATTCCAAACTGAATTATATATTTTGAATTATCCAGTTCACACTATATAGTCAATTCTCTATTTCCGACTATTTCAGAATTAAATATATTATTCTATTATTTAAATTAATTAAATATTCAATATTATTTAATTAAACAACCATTTAATTCTCTAAACCATTGTTTAAATAATTAAATTAATTAATTATTTGATCGTATAAATACGGGACATTACAAATTTTATATGGGAAGGTAATTGATATTCTATTTGAATATAAAGGGATCTCCTAAATGATATAAATGGGTTGTTATGGAATTATATACTCTACTGGAATGTGAATGGATTTCGAACTAAAATTGTAACACCCCGTAATTTGAACATAAAAATTCACAAATTAAAGTATACTTAATTAAGTGAAATGGGTTGCGCAGAGAAATATATATATATATATAATTGAAAATTTAATAAATAAATATGCAAAAATGTTCAAAACAGCGAATTGGGAGAGGGGAATAACCGAACTGGCCGATTTTTGAGGTCGACCCGAGCTCGCTGGGTCGACTAGGGGTTAATCCAGGGTGTTTGGCTGTCAACCCGTGGGCCGATTCGCTCGAATGCAGATTTTGCATTTGAATGGTTCTCATGGTTCAGCTTTAATCTAAAGGCCCTAAATGGTTCCTACATGTGACTTCTTCCCCAAGACATGCTTTAAAGCCTAGGATTGGTTCTAGGGTTTATCCTATGGCTAAAACTATCCTAGTCTTCTATAAAAAGACCCCTAACCCTCTCCTAAAACCGTCATAAATTGATCCTACAACTAAACTATGCCAAAATGATTCCTCATCATGGCCTCCACTTCAACCCATGGCCTCCATCTTCTTCTTCATGATAGCTTAAGTGTTCTAAGCTAGTTTCAAAGTAAAGGAGCCTCTTTTCTTCATTCATGAGAGATTATATGATCATTTGAGTGATTTCATGTTTGTATGAGAGTTCATAAGTTGCATTCTAGCCAAAGTTGCAACCTTTTCTTGACCAAAAAGCAAGGATCTTGCATGAGAGCTCATAAGCTTCATTCAAAGCCAAAGTTGAAACCTTTCTTCTACAAAGCAAGGATTTTTATTGATATTTGCTCAAGGGTTTCATTTGGAGCTTGTTCTTTTGGGGTTTTTGGGTGATAGCATGAATGGCTTCGTCTCAATCTTTGTTTTATATGTTGATTTGTGCCTTCATAGCATTGTAAGCCCTCTTCCTACTCTTAGATATTAACTTTAAACTTAATGTGACATGTTGTAAGTTGGGTTTAAACATTAAGTATGTTGCATGCTATCATGTTATGTATCCTATCATGACTAAAAAGTCATTATCTTGATCTTGTGGGCTTAAAGATATAAACTTTATGTTGAATGTTGCATTTTGGAAACATGAGAACTATCATGTCCCTTATGATATCTTACACGTAATGCCATATGTGAACTTCTAGTCATCTTTCTATGTCATTTATCACCATGATTCACCTATGTGCTATGTTTGAGGTTGTGCATGTTTTTAAGGCCTAATAATGTAATATGCAAGTTAATGAACACGTTTATACCTCATTTGCCATCATGTTTAACTTGTGGCCTTATACCCCTTTTTGTCATGCCTTTGCCAAGTTCCTTCTTTTAATCCATTATGCGTTGTTGCGAATGTATATGCGAGTTTAAAAGCGTTGGGTTACGTTATGGGTAAAACTTTAATGACGTGAAACATGATTTGGGTAAATGGGTATAAACATGACAACATGTAACTTTGGCTATGAGCATGGGACTTGAAAATTTGACACGTATGGGTTGTAAGTGTAATAAGACACTAGACCAAACATGAAAATGGCCAACTCGAGGTTGGGTTGAGTTTGTAGCATAAATCTACCCGGACCCGCCCGACTTAACTAGTGGCTACAAACAATAGGATCCAATGTGAGAAGTTGGTCATGACGCGCTTAAGACCCGAGGTTAGACTAGGTTGTGGTGTAAAACTACCCGGACCCGCCCGGCTTAACTAGTAACCACAACAAAGTCTAATGTGAGAGGTTGAGAGTGCATTAATTAAATTAATGCCACATGATAAGGTTAAGTAAGTTTGACTAATGACACTTAACCATACAAGACAATTAGGGGATGGGGTTAAGTAATTTACGCTTAACTAATCCGACTTGGTAATTAGATGGGGTTAAGTAACCTTCACTTAACTAATCTAAACACGGTAATTAGATGGGGTTAAGTAACCTTCACTTAACTAATCTAAACACGGTAATTCGATGGGGTTAAGTTAAACACTTAACCAATCTAAACGTGGTAATTCAATGAGGTTAAGTAACCAGTACTTAACCAACTTAACACGGTAATTTAATGGGGTTAAGTAACCAGTACTTAACCAACTTAACACGGTAATTTAATGGGGTTAAGTAACTTATACTTGACCAATTATACATGATGATTTGATGAGGTTAAGTAACCTATACTTAACCAATCTAATAGGTGGACCTGATAGGGTCAAGTCACAAGGCCTTTCAAAATTAGGCTTAACCATTGTAATACGATTAGTGGATGGGGTTAAGCTAACCCATACTTAACCAATCCGACTCGATAATCTGATGGGATTAAGATAATCTATGCTTAATCAATCTAACATGATAATCTGATAGGGTTAAGACAAATAAATACTTAACCAATTTGACTTGATAGTGTTAAGTCACGAGCTTCTTGGTACACTTAACCAACTTGTAGGGCTAAGCCTTGAACTTGAGTACTTAGCCAATCTTGACATGATTCGTAGGCGGGTTAAGTCATGAACTTGGATAACAACACTTAACCCATTTGTCAAAACCCTAGCTCAGGGGACTAGGTTGGAAATCGTAGTTAACAAGGATAGCGGAAAGAGGGGCTAAGTGGTAAACCTTAGTTAATGGTAACTAAGTAATAATTCTTAGCTAAGGACATGGGACTAGTTCATAAAGCGATGAGTAACCTGTTACGGTAGGTCATCGCTTAGTATACGAGGAGGATCAAGTTATCTGACTTGGATAAAAGCTCCAGCGAACTGGGTAACGAAGCGGAAGCTTCGGGGAACGTGAGGGTACTCTTGGTATCCCTCTGTGAGGTGGCGTGCGGTCCATGAAACCCGGCCTCACAGAGGTTAAGGTCTGCGGTAGAAGAGCCAAGAGTATGCCTTGGTTGCTATGCGAGCGACCTAAAGACTAGGATGGGTTAGCGTGGAGTCGACGATACTTGATTTTGCCCTGGGATAGCAGGTCGCCGACTACCTACCATCTTTAGTCAAGCGTGTACGTACGGAAAGGCAGGGAACTCCCAAAAGACCATATACTAGCTATCAAGTTATGGTTGAGGTTGGCTATCTGGAAGTGGGCATCGATGGGCCTTAGTGTAGTTCTCATACATGATTTTTCTTGGATTGCCTTTCAGTAGTTGAGGGAGGGGTCACGTGGGACCATAGCCACGGGTACAAAAACAGACCTTGATATCTGCATCAGCAGACGACTTAAAGCTCCCGACTGAGTTCCGTATTTCTTGTTTTGCCCTGGCACGGAACTCGGATGGCACATTGAGGAACATGTGCATCTAGACATGGAAAACGATTCACGATACATACGTGGGATAAAGGGCGCGGTTGACGGGTGGCATAATCCCTAGTGGCCCTAGGTGGCTGAACCCAAACCGAGACACGGAAACGTTCATTAGGTAGCATAATCCCTAGTGGTCCTAGGTGGCATAAATCCTAAGTGGACACGCGATAGTTCATGGTAAGAAAACATAACTAGATCAAGGGTAGCAGTCCAAAATAACCTCAAGGATAAAATGTTCACATGGGAAAGCCCGTATGGCCTACGGTAAAGGACTGAACTTATACATGGAAAGAAACATACGAGTTAGGAAAACCTACATATGCTATATATTAGGTTGACATGGACCATTACATGACATTGGGCAAGGGACATTCATAGTTAACACATGACGCGGGTTGGGATATTAGTACGAAAGGTGCAGAGCAAATATACATGTTAGAACTAGGGGAAATATACATGATAGATACCGTGGGATGTTATACAGGATAGATACCTTGGGATAGTATACTTGATAGAAACCTGACAATGTGATACCTTGATTTATCTTGACACCGTAGTTTATCATGACACACTCGTGTATCTTGGTACAGTAGTGCATCCTGTTATTTTGGTTTAGCTTATCTGTCTTGTCATCATACTTATGTTCATCTCAGTTCCTCATGCAAGATAACTTTACTAGTTTATATACTGATAGTAGATAGGGCTTACCAGTCTTTATGACTGACCCCGTTTTGTTTCGCCTCTTGTCTTCCGTTTCCCCCCAGGTTACAGGGAGGAAATGCTATTGTTAGTTTGGACTTCTTCTGTTTGAAGGTCATCACGCATGGCTTGGACTTTTCTTGGCTATGGCTAATTTACTGGTTTACTTGGGGAATAATTTATGAAATGGTTTTATGCTTCTTTATTATTGCAAGACAGGTTTTGATGTATTCTGATGTAAAAGGCTTTAGACCTTATTTTATAAGGTAATAAAATTTGTTTTACTTCCGCTGTTTTATATATATATATATATATATATATATATATATATATATATATATATATGTTTTGTCTTGTAATATTTCTGTGCATGTTTACCTCGATAATGCTTCACCAAACCTAGTGCATTCCCTTTGTGAGTGACCCTAGCGGAGGTGGGGTGTTACATTTGGTATCAGAGCAGAAGGTTACCAGACTGGGCAAAAATTTTTAAAAACCTTCTGAAAACTATTTGAGAAACCTTTTACAAAGAAGCATTTTTCAAGAAAAGTTTTTAAAGGCTATTCCCCAAAAGCCATTAGCACTATCCTTTGTTCCCTTGATCGAATCTCTTTTCCCTTTCTTTCCTCCATCTGGAGTCACAGTAGTTTTAACTGCGACTAATCCTTGTCTAGCTACGTAAGTGTTTTCCCGTGCGATGGAGGAAGTTCTCGAGAGACCGGTTACCGAAGTTATAAGAAGGGATAATAAGAACAAGGATACAAGACGCGATCTTAAGGATAAGCAACTGTTGCTATGGCTTAGTCCATCAAGGAGGACAAGGACAAGATCATCGGAGAGGGCAATTGTACGCTCCCATTTCTAGGGTACCTAAAAGAAATGGTACCGTTTCTGGTAAAGGTTTAGTCGTTCTTTTCTATCATCCCGTCCAGACTTTGTCTTGACCATCGTATCATTTAAGTCTGCTTGGATAGTTGAGTCTCTGCACCTTAGTACTAGCATGGTAGAGGATCCCAGTTTTTGTCCCAAAATATGGTTGGAGAGTCGGTCCATTTATTCATGACTTGTTGGATTTGAGAACGTCTATGCCAAGTGTTGAGATTAGAAGCAATACTTCTATTGTTGAGATATGGATGGATTCAAGGGGTAAAGTGGTTATCCAGTAAGGGATACCATTCTCGGTTTTGAAAAGAGGGCAGTCAGACTCTTGGCTTGCTTTGGTAATACCTTTAAAGTCTCGTGTAACCTTTTAGGTTCTGTCATGGTTAGTTACCGAGAATCTCTTAATGCATTTATCGGAAATCTCTGATCCAATCGAGTAACGTCCGCCAATAAGACGGATGGTTCATTCTGCTTGAGCATGGGTTACAGGAACCACCCTAGTAAGTGCACGTGGTAACATAGATTGGCATTGGTAAACGAGATCCAGAATTCACTAGTGAATTTTGGAGAGCTTGCATGAGTACGTAGATATGGTTGAGCCAAGTATACTAGGGAAAGAATAAATGGAAGTGGAACGAGAGGCGACAGTGAAAAGAGTTCCGACTCATACCTTGGAAATAGGAATCAAGGAACTACGAAATCATGAAGTCAAAGGCAGTCAAGACACACTGGAATTAAGCTCGAGGAAATGCGGCTTAGACGCGCGCATCGTGTCTCTTTGTAAGAGTATATCGTTGATCCCTGGTTCTCCTGTAGAGCTTACTTACATGCTATCGCTTGGTGGGTATCCTCTCGGTCCTGTTTCTGTTACAAACCCCGTAAGGAGTTTGTCTTGTTTATCTCCTCGATCTTATCTTGGGAACCTTAGATAGAACTCTATGGATGTAAACATGTATTTGAAACATGTTATGATTGATATGGTTGCAAATGGTTGCAAGTGGTTGCTCGTGGATGCGCGAATACACATTAGATACTAGATTGACGCGGTCACGTTTCATGTTGCATATGCACGAGTATTTATACTTGTTTATGGATGAAATTGAATGTGTTATCATGCGGATGTTGCATATGAATGAATGTTTGTGCACGCATATAGTACTTATATGACTAGGACTATTCGCATACATGTTGGACCCATGGCACTAAACATATTTTGCATTAGAAAGATCATTCAGGCCTGATCATTAGCATTAGCTAAGGAGCATATACACACACGTTTTGCATATGTTCATATGGCATTAGAAATCGTCTAAGGACAATGATGCCAGTGTTTGATGGTTTGAGTAGATGGTTGTTTGGTTGGTAGGATACGTTCTTCTTGACTTAGAGATTTCGGGGACGAAATCCTTTAAGGAGGGGAGAATGTAACACCCCGTAATTTGAACATAAAAATTCACAAATTAAAGTATACTTAATTAAGTGAAAAGGGTTGCGCAGAGAAATATATATATATATTGATATATATATATAATTGAAAATTTAATAAATAAATATGCAAAAATGTTCAAAACAGCGAATTGGGAGAGGGGAAAAACCGAACCGGCCGATTTTTGAGGTCGACCCAAGCTCGCTGGGTCGACTAGGGGTTAATCCAGGGTGTTTGGCTGTCAACCCGTGGGCCGATTCGCTCGAATGCAGATTTTGCATTTGAATGGTTCATATGGTTCAGCTTTAATCCAAAGGCCCTAAATGGTTCCTATATGTGACTTCTTCCCCAAGACATGCTTTAAAGGCTAGGATTGGTTCTAGGGTTTATCCTATGGCTAAAAATATCCTAGTCTTCTATAAAAGGACCCCTAACCCTCTCCTAAAACCCTCATAAATTGATCCTACAACTAAATTATGCCAAAATGATTCCTCATCATGGCCTCCACTTCAACCCATGGCCTCCATCTTCTTCTTCATGATAGCTTAAGTGTTCTAAGCTAGTTTCAAAGTAAAGGAGCCTCTTTTCTTCATTCATGAGAGATTCTATGATCATTTGAGTGATTTCATGTTTGTATGAGAGTTCATAAGTTGCATTCTAGCCAAAGTTGCAACCTTTTCTTGACCAAAAAGCAAGGATCTTGCATGAGAGCTCATAAGCTTCATTCAAAGCCAAAGTTGAAACCTTTCTTCTTCAAAGCAAGGATTTTTATTGATATTTGCTCAAGGGTTTCATTTGGAGCTTGTTCTTTTGGGGTTTTTGGGTGATAGCATGAATGGCTTCGTCTCAATCTTTGTTTTATATGTTGATTTGTGCCTTCATAGCATTGTAAGCCCTCTTCCTACTCTTAGATATTAACTTTAAACTTAATGCGACATGTTGTAAGTTGGGTTTGAACATTAAGTATGTTGCATGCTATCATGTTATGTATCCTATCATGACTAAAAAGTCATTATCTTGATCTTGTGGGCTTAAAGATATAAACTTTATGTTGAATGTTGCATTTTGGCAACATGAGAACTATCATGTCCCTTATGATAGCTTACATGTAATGCCATATGCGAACTTCTAGTCATCTTTCTATGTCATTTATCACCATGATTCACCTATGTGCTAAGTTTGAGGTTGTTCATGTTTTTAAGGCCTAATAATGTAATATGCAAGTTAATGAACACGTTTATACCTCATTTGCCACCATGTTTAACTTGTGGCCTTATACCCCTTTTTGTCATGCCTTTGCCAAGTTCCTTCTTTTAATCCATTATGCGTTGTTGCGAATGTATATGCGAGTTTAAAAGCGTTGGGTTACGTTATGGGTAAAACTTTAATGACGTGAAACATGATTTGGGTAAATGGGTATAAACATGACAACATGTAACTTTGGCTATGAGCATGGGACTTGAAAACTTGACACGTATGGGTTGTAAGTGTAATAAGACACTAGACCAAACATGAAAATGGCCAACTCGAGGTTGGGTTGAGTTTGTAGCATAAATCTACCCGGACCCGCCCGGCTTAACTAGTGGCTACAAACAATAGGATCCAATGTGAGAAGTTGGTCATGACGCGCTTAAGACCCGAGGTTAGACTAGGTTGTGGTGTAAAACTATCCGGACCCGCCCGGCTTAACTAGTAACCACAACAAAGTCTAATGTGAGAGGTTGAGAGTGCATTAATTAAATTAATGCCACATGATAAGGTTAAGTAAGTTTGACTAATGACACTTAACCATACAAGACAATTAGGGGATGGGGTTAAATTTACGCTTAACTAATCCGACTTGGTAATTAGATGGGGTTAAGTAACCTTCACTTAACTAATCTAAACACGGTAATTAGATGGGGTTAAGTAACCTTCACTTAACTAATCTAAACACGGTAATTCGATGGGGTTAAGTTAAACACTTAACCAATCTAAACGTGGTAATTCAATGAGGTTAAGTAACCAGTACTTAACCAACTTAACACGGTAATTTAATGGGGTTAAGTAACCAGTACTTAACCAACTTAACACGGTAATTTAATAGGGTTAAGTAACTTATACTTGACCAATTATACATGATGATTTGATGAGGTTAAGTAACCTATACTTAACCAATCTCATAGGTGGACCTGATAGGGTCAAGTCACAAGGACTTTCAAAATTAGGCTTAACCATTGTAATACGATTAGTGGATGGGGTTAAGCTAACCCATACTTAACCAATCCGACTCGATAATCTGATGGGATTAAGATAATCTATGCTTAATCAATCTAACATGATAATATGATAGGGTTAAGACAAATAAATACTTAACCAATTTGACTTGATAGGGTTAAGTCACGAGCTTCTTGGTACACTTAACCAACTTGTAGGGCTAAGCCTTGAACTTGAGTACTTAGCCAATCTTGACATGATTCGTAGGCGGGTTAAGTCATGAACTTGGATAACAACACTTAACCCATTTGTCAAAACCCTAGCTCAGGGGACTAGGTTGGAAATCGTAGTTAACAAGGATAGCGGAAAGAGGGGCTAAGTGGTAAACCTTAGTTAAGGGTAACTAAGTAATAATTGTTAGCTAAGGACATGGGACTAGTTCATAAAGCGATGAGTAACCTGGTACGGTAGGTCATCGCTTAGTATACGAGGAGGAGCAAGTTATCTGACTTGGATAAAAGCTCCAGCGAACTGGGTAACAAAGCGGAAGCTTCGGGGAACGTGAGGGTACTCTTGGTATCCCTCTGTGAGGTGGCGTGCGGTCCATGAAACCCGGCCTCACATAGGTTAAGGTCTGCGGTAGAAGAGCCAAGAGTATGCCTTGGTTGCTATGCGAGCGACCTAAAGACTAGGATGGGTTAGCGTGGAGTCGACGATACTTGATTTTGCCCCGGGATAGCAGGTCGCCGACTACCTACCATCTTTAGTCAAGCGTGTACGTACGGAAAGGCAGGGAACTCCCAAAAGACCATATACTAGCTATCAAGTTATGGGTGAGGTTGGCTATCTGGAAGTGGGCATCGATGGGCCTTAGTGTAGTTCTCATACATGATTTTTCTTGGATTGCCTTTCAGTAGTTGAGGGAGGGGTCACGTGGGACCATAGCCACGGGTACAAAAACAGACCTTGATATCTGCATCAGCAGACGACTTAAAGCTCCCGACTGAGTTCCGTATTTCTTGTTTTGCCCTGGCACGGAACTCGGATGGCACATTGAGGAACATGTGCATCTAGACATGGAAAACGATTCACGATACATACGTGGGATAAAGGGCGCGGTTGACGGGTGGCATAATCCCTAGTGGCCCTAGGTGGCTGAACCCAAACCGAGACACGGAAACGTTCATTAGGTAGCATAATCCCTAGTGGTCCTAGGTGGCATAAATCCTAAGTGGACACGCGATAGTTCATGGTAAGAAAAAATAACTAGATCAAGGGTAGCAGTCCAAAATAACCTCAAGGATAAAATGTTCACATGGGAAAGCCCGTATGGCCTACGGCAAAGGACTGAACTTATACATGGAAAGAAACATACGAGTTAGGAAAACCTACATATGATATATATTAGGTTGACATGGACCATTACATGACATTGGGAAAGGGACATTCATAGTTAACACATGACGCGGGTTGGGATATTAGTACGAAAGGTGCAGAGCAAATATACATGTTAGAACTAGGGGAAATATACATGATAGATACCGTGGGATGTTATACAGGATAGATACCTTGGGATAGTATACTTGATAGAAACCTGACAATGTGATCCCTTGATTTATCTTGACACCATAGTTTATCATGACACACTCGTGTATCTTGGTACAGTAGTGCATCCTGTTATTTTGGTTTAGCTTATCTGTCTTGTCATCATACTTATGTTCATCTCAGTTCCTCATGCCAGTTAACTTTACTAGTTTATATACTGATAGTAGATAGGGCTTACCAGTCTTTATGACTGACCCCGTTTTGTTTCGCCTCTTGTCTTCCGTTTCCCCCCAGGTTACAGGGAGGAAATGCTATTGTTAGTTTGGACTTCTTCTGTTTGAAGGTCATCACGCATGGCTTGGACTTTTCTTGGCTATGGCTACTTTACTGGTTTACTTGGGGAATAATTTATGAAATGGTTTTATGCTTCTTTATTATTGCAAGACAGGTTTTGATGTATTCTGATGTAAAAGGCTTTAGACCTTATTTTATAAGGTAATAAAATTTGTTTTACTTCCGCTGTTTATATATATATATATATATATATATGTTCTGTCTTGTAATATTTCTGTGCATGTTTACCTCGATAATGCTTCACCAAACCTAGTGCATTCCCTTTGTGAGTGACCCTAGCGGAGGTGGGGTGTTACAAAAATCGATTTGAAATAATTAAAATCTTTGATTTAAGTATATTCTACTTGAATATATATATCGATTTTGAGATATTATATGATTTTAATGTATGGATATGGAAATATATTCTAGTTTAGAATATAATCGGTTTTGGAATGATTGGGATATTTTGATATGAAATTATATTCTATTTTGAATACAAATTGGTTTCGAAACAAATTATGATATTTTGATATGAAAGGGAACCTTTGTGAAAAGTAAAATAACCGACCGATGTGGAAAATGTAAACGTTGGTTGTTAAAGAGACCAGAGTCGACAAATGGCATACTCTCTGCCAGTGTCAATACCACTTTAACAACTGTGAGCGTTATGATGTATCCATAATGAAATATGATGATTGGGAGGCAATTATTGGATTGAAGAAGAAGATGAACGATAACGAATATAGCCTTGACCTTCGGGTCATAATTGAAATGACTAAAACAAGAGCTATACCGTGACTAATTGAGGTAGCACCTTTGATCGGGCACACTTCTTCAATACTATTTCTATGAATATGATGATGATTATTTGGGCCCATTTGATTTGGAAGTGTGTTCCTAGGTGGGCGGTAGTGGCTGCTATGTGTTACCACCGGTCCGGGAGTGCAATTGGTAGAATTCTACCCTGGGCATTGCCTCGAGTGCCTTGTCATATTTATCCTTATCGAACCCCATACGATTTTGATTTAGCATTGCTTTCTATGGAGTGCCCTTGTAATAACCCGGAAAATCCGAACTAATTTAAAATTTTTATTTTGGCAATTTTGATGAATTTTGAATATTTAAAATGAATTATTTTTAATAATAACGATGAGAAAAATATTTTGAATAGAAATAGAACGTATAAATTTATATAGATCGACGTTAGAATATAAATATTTATTTTTAATTATAAAAGGAATTGAAAATGGCACGGTAGTTCGAAAATTCGATTTCGAATTTCAAATGAATGTACAGGATTCAAAATAAACCGGATTTTAGCAAAACCAAAAATATTGGAATCTAATTGAGTATATCTTTCCAACGAATCCGAAAAATCAAAATTTCATAGCGGGAATCAAAAGATACGTCCAGTTGAAAATTCAGAATAGTCGCTATGGAATTCTGGTCCTTAAAAACGGAAATTTTGCAAATGACCTCTATTTTCTAGGAAACCACTTTTGTTGGATCCGGTATGTCAAATTATTGCTAGATTCCAAAATTCATAATTTTCTAAATCAATATGTGAGCGTGGAAAAAGAAAACGTGTTTTAACAGTTTCAGTCAATTTAGATCGACCAGAAAATGGCTATTTTTCAAACGGTCTTCAAATTTGACGAAATTAGTTTTGTTAGAACCGTATCATTAGTACGAAGCTATAAAATATTTTTCGGGATTTTTAGAGTCTGTATGTGGCCCTTGTAAATTGAAATGCGTGTTCAATCTCAATATATAGATTTATATTTTGATTTAAAGGAAAACTGATCGAAACGATCGAATCAGCCTACGATACATATCCCATTGTGTTCGAAATGGGGGTAATTAGCTAGGGACGACAGTCGGTGGGTCTCGTTTGGAGGTCAAAATAAAAAGTTACTTTTTGAAATTAAAAATAATATAATATATATACATCCTCACATCTCTCTCTGCTCACAAGAGTCAAACCCGAAGTAAAAAAATGGAGAACGCGATTTACTCCACCGTCGCCCCCTTAGGTGATCGATCGTGCCCCCCCCAAACGGCGGCGCCGCTGCCTCCATCCCCCTCACCTCCTTCCTCCGCCACTCTCCTCCTCCCTCTACCATCTCGAATCCATCCAAATCCGCTGCCAACCGCCCCTACAGACGCGCGCCAACCAACTCGACCCGCAATGCCACCAGCATAGGAGCAACACCCCCTGCCACCTCCGACGTCCGCCAAGCCCTCCAACGATCGAAAAACAGTGAGCATTTCTTTTTTTGCTTTCTTTAATAACCATGTTTTAATTTCAGTTTTTATGTATAAAATTAAACAGTGATTTAAAATTAGTTTTTTTTAAGTTAAAAGGATTTGATTTTTAAAGTTAAAAAGCTATGATTTTTATTTTGTTGATGATTTGATTTTTATTAAGTAAAAGATTTGAATTAAAGATACGATTTTTATTTATCGAAAGATTCAGTTTTTATTAATATATTTGTTCGATCTTTAAAATGATAAAGGTTTGATTTTTTATATGATAAAGTTATGATTTTTAGTTATATAAAAATATGATTCTTAACACAAAGATGTCATTTTTATTTGAATGGCTTCAAAATAAAAATAGAATTTTTATTTTGAAGTTAGATTAATAAAAACAGAATTTTTATTATGAAGTTAGATTAATAAAAATAGAATTTTTATTGTGAAGTTAGATTTATAAAAATGGAATTTTTATATATGAAGTGGCGAAGTAAAAATATGATTTTTATCATACTAAAGAATATATTTCAAGTTGTATAAAAATATGATTTTGTCGTATGTAGGATAATGATATTAGAAAAATAAAAGTATGATTTTTTATAATATATAGAAAATTATAAAAATATGATTTTTATAATATATGAAGCGGTGTAAAAGTTGGATTTTTACATATGAGATAGCGGAATAAAAATGGGATTTTTAAAATAAACATCATATTAAAAATGCGATTTTTATTATGAACAGCGTAAAGAAGACTACGTTGGAAGTACGGGAAAATCCAAACTGTTCTGAATTTCAGAAATGAAATGGCAAAGTGGAACCCAAAGGTGAGAACTCCTCACTTTTAATTTTATTTTCTAGTTTGAAATATATACTAGGATGCAGACGGTGCTTAGCAGCACCCGACACCCGTCGTCCACAGACCATGGATGACTTGTATGTTTGATTGATCTGTTGTGAAAGTTGATTGTGTGATGTGGAATGAAAATAAATATTTTATAGTTAAAAATAAATTTTTAACGTGTATATAAAATGAAATAAATATTTATAAACAAATCGGATGATTTGTTTATGTACACACATTCGACTGATATTGATTGGGATGATACATTTTACACATCGCCCAACTGCACAAATAAATCTGTGTTCGTTGTTTGAAAACCCCACACGGGTGTTGGGAAGAAACTGGACATACACTAATCCCAATAACTAGCTGTATGTCGATCGATTGATTGACAGACTGTTATAAGCGTTAAATATTTATATTTGATGCTTATGCAGTGTAGCATGCACTTTGGATGATGGATTGTTGTTTTCATTGTTGTTATACACATTTGTTGTGTGAAATCCATATAATCACATTATATGGTAATTGACTATGTCTTATTCCAGTTCAGAAAGAATGAATAATTTGAAATAACGATTATTTAAAATAACGAATAATTTCAAATAATATTCAGAAAAGAATCAAAATATGATTTTGATGTCCGATTTGGGATGGACACGAATATATTTAAAAATATAAAGCCGTGTTGATTAGATTAACGCCATTTTGACGTGAATGATATTTATATAGATTTTATTCATTTTTATAATGAATATCGAAAAGGAATTGATTTCAAAATCTAATGTTTTGAAAATATTATCATTTATATATCGATGATATGGAATATTCAATGTTGATTAGAAATTGAATATGAAGTTGAAATCGTTTTGAAAACGAATTTAAAACAATTTATAAAATATGATTTAAAAGGAAATCGACGAAATATATATACACTATATATATAATGGCCTGAATAGAATGCGTCGTGCCGCGGTAGTTCGCGAATTTCGATCATTGACTTCGAACGGACATTAATGGAGATCCGACCGTCGGATTCTCCTAAAACCGGAACCGTTGGGTTCGTATCAAAAAGAGCTTTCTAACGATTATCAGAAATTAGAAATATAACGGTTGGATTTGGGATTATGTCCAAATCAGATTTGGAAAAAGGTCGTTATAAGTGCAGTTCAATGGCCGTTTATGGAAATTGACTGTACGTGCCTTGATAATTTTTTTTAAAATATCAATAATTAGTGTAAAATCATAAGAAATGATTTGGAAAGAACTAGGATGAAAAATTCCATATTTGAAAAGATAAAAATAGATTTTTATCGAAATGAACTAGTTTTGAACTAGAATAATAATCCATTTATTTTTAAAATAAATAAATTGGATTTGAAATGATTTTAAAAATAACCAGAATTCCCAATATATGAATTGGAAATGGATTTGAATCGAAATTGTCTTTGGAATATTTCGAAGTTGGATTTCGTTATTATACAGATATTGTTATGGAAATTTGAAAGATATATTTATATCGTTATTTCCAATACGATATTTGTTGGACGTAGAATTTGATATTGAGTATAAGCCGATATATTTTCTATTCAGAGCCTTGTATTTAATATCAAATGGGATTTGGGTTTGTCGTGAATGGGGTCTTCATTAACACTGTTATTAAACCCAGTTGAGAAAAAGATTAAATCTTTTTATTTAGATTTAATGAAATGTACCAATTAAATGATATTTAATTGGGATTGAATTGGAATTGATTTTTGGGTTTATCGTGAAAGGTGTTTTAAATAACACTCGTTCTTTAACCCGATAATTAATGGAATGTGAATTGGGTTTGTTGTGAACTGTGTTTTAACGACATTCGTTCTTTGACCCGATCTACAGCGAAATGTGATTTGGAATTTATAAATCTTTTGTTAAGATTTAAAGGAAATTTTCCAAAGTAAAGTTTTTCAATTTAATAAAATAAATTGGAATGGAATGGAATTCGATTTGGTAATAATCGAAGTGAATTTCTATGGATGAGGACCGCTAATATATATGGAATTTAAAAGGCTTTGCCGTTATTCCATTTATATTTTTAGTCGGATATGGAAGTTTATATCGATTACATATATCGATTTGTTTTCCATGAAGATTCCATGGTTAATGGAATGTGATTTTGGGTTGTCGTGAATGGTATATTTAATGATACTGTTCTTAGACCAAACGGAGTTAAGAAAATTAGAAACTAACTGGAGATTAGTTAAGTTGGATAGTTTCTTGGGTATTGATCTGATGTTGGTTTCGGCCTTCGGGTTTAACACTCAGGGAATTATTCAATTGCTAATTTATGGTTAAAGGCTGATGGAATAGAGTGTGATTTTGGGTTTATCGTGAACCGTGTTTTAAATGACATTGGTTCTTTAACCCAGTTAAAGACAGGATATGATTTCCCAAGTTAAACAATCATTAATATTGATTTTTGGGAAGATTAAAACCAAGTGGAGTTTTAATGAATCTTCAATTATATTGAAATGATCGAGAATGGAGTATCACCAGTTTTGCTCCAGGCGATAGTTAAATCTTTAATTAAATTTGAATGTGGAATGGTAATTGAATTTACCGATAACATCGTGGTGTTAGATATGAAGTATTATCTGTTCTTGTTGCAGTCATGATGGGGGTTCTCACCATGTGGTTTGGTGGCGAACTGTGGGCTCTTACCCCTACATGTCCCTTGCGAGGGTTGGTTGCTGTGTGCTGACAGTCGAGAGGTTGGCCGTAAAACAAGTGAGACAGGGGAACCAGGTGGAAGCTACGGTGGGTTTTACCTACTGCTTGGGGGGGGGGGGAAGGGATGGTTGAAAAGCCTACCGAAATCGCCGGGTTGTTATATTTGGTATCAGAGCTCAAGAACAAGACACATTAGAACCAAATGAAAGAATTCATCAGAGATTGGATTTGTAATATCCAATGAGAATGACTCGTTAGAGATAGGATCAGTAGTATCCTAGAACGAGTGTTGTAACACCCCACACCCGCTAAGGTCACTCACTAAGGGAATGCCTTAACTTCGGTGGAGTATTTTAAGTGAATATAGAACAGAAAAATTACAACAAGACAGATATAAGTAATACTTGAAATTTAAAACATCATTTCATTGCAGCAGAAGGTAAACATGTTTGGTTACATATCAAAAACCAACAAGAGTCAAGTACAAAATATCCATCTCGTTAAAACATAAGTACATAATCCCACTACATACTAATAGCCATAATAGAAAAGATAACCGAGCTTTACTTCAAGAGTCCAAGCTCCAAAAGATAGATAAAGCAATCTGATCAAAGCCCACTAGTGCTAGGCCCACTCTGATAACCTGAGGGTTGGGAAAAAGATAAAAACAACGGGGTCAGACATAAGTCTGAGTGAGCCCTATAACTTTAACAATACAATCATTAAAGTAATTAGGGTATGATATAAACCTGGTATGGTACAATTGGGGATAAATGACTACACTAAGCAGCCAACTAGACTTAGGATGAACTAAGATAACGGTAAAGACGCGCCTATCCACCCAAGGATATATACTACACTGCACCACACCAGATCTACCCACCCAAGGGTAATTCCTACACTGCACCACACCAGATCTACCCACCCAAGGGTAATTCCTAACTTAAAGATTGATCCCACTAAGTGTACTTAGTAATCTTAATAGTAGTCTTGTGTACCCCTAGCTGACTACATAGGTGCCGTCTGCCCCTATCTCCACTAGGTGTACCCACTACTCCCATTCGATCGGCTCCCTAACGTAGATACCCGTGCTGGCCCCACAGTGGGGTGTATCACTCCCCAAAGTGGCAACCCGATACAATCAACGGTGCACGGCTTATACCTACACGATGCAACAACGTCTTACCTACCAGCCTGGGTCCACACACGCATATGAAACCCGTTGGACTTGCGTTGCCACCGCTAACCCGTTTTGGCCTCTTATAGTCAAGCCCAGTACGTGTGTCCCGTCCTCGACATGGGTCGAGCCCAATAAGATACATATGGGTTACTGGTTGAAATGGGCCCCCACAAGCTACCCACCTAAGCTTGTCCCTTCTAGTGTATCCCACTTAACCCTTCTTAATAATCATGCCCACTTACATGTTTAAAGTTTGGTTAAGTCATCTAATCATATTTCAATTGCCACTCAAGGCACCCACTAGATTTCCACATGTCACCCAAGGCACTTACTTGATTTCCACATGCCACCCAAGGCACTTACTTAACCCTTTAATCATGTTTAATTACATGTTCCACTTTGGTTAAGTATTCTAATCTTATCTTCTATTGCCACCCAAGGCAACCACTAGATCTTCCCCATGCCACCCAAGGCACTTACTTAACCCTTTAATCATGTTTAATTACATGTTCCACTTTGGTTAAGTATTCTAATCGTATTTTCTATTGCCACCCAAGGCAACCACTAGATTTTTCCACATGCCACCCAAGGCACCCACTTAACCCCTCATGCCCCACTACATGCTTATCTGGTTAAGTGTTTCTTAATTGATTAAGACCGTAACCTTTGCAAAGACCTCTCACATTAGACTATCTTTTATGGCAGCTGGAATTGTCGGTCGGGTCCGGGCAGCCTTACACCATAACCGAGTCTAACCTCGTGTCTTTACACTTGTCACGTATTTAGTTTATGCCTAAGACCTCTCACATTGGGCCAATCATTTGTAGCAGCTGGATTTGCCGGTCGGTTCCGGGCAGTCTTATGCTACAAAAGGGTCCAACCTCGTGTCTTAGTCGATTAATTACACCTAATTAATCACCCCCATAATTTGTATTAATTATCCCTAATTAATTACAAATTTAACGATGTACATAATTGACTCAATTATGTCCATCCACTTTATGGTATGCATAATCATATCAACTTCACACCATTTCATTATCATGAATATTAACCCCATCGTTCCCCACGTAATACGTTGACATGACATACTTAAAAGGGAAGATTCATCACAAACACAATGGGTTCAACTTGCATAACATTAGCATCAACATGGGTTTTAAAGGTGTCAACATGCATATATGACCATGGCATCAAACCCAACTAGCATAAATAATCAACCCAAACTTGCATGAATCACATATGTCATAAAGAGGATAACTTGCATAAGCTACTTATGTCATACAAAAGGGTAAACTTGCATATGTATGTATGACATACAAAGGTGTAAACTTGCACATGTTACTTGCATATAATCAAACACCAAACTTGCATAACATGTCATATATGAACTTGCATATAATCAAACACCAAGCTTGCATAACATATCATATATGAACTTGCATATAATCATACACCAAACTTGCACAACATATCATATATGAACTTGCATATAATCATATACCAAACTTGCATAACATGGTGTCATAATGGATCAATGTTTATCATAGCGATTTGCATACTAGCATCATGAACACATAGCCTAAAACTTGCATAACTTGCATAACATCATGATCACATAGCATATGACTTGCATAACTTGCATAACATCATGAACATATAGCATATGACTTGCATAACTTGCATAACATCATGAACACATAGCATATGACTTGCATAACTTGCATAACACATAGCATATGACTTGCATAACTTGCATAACATCATGAACACATAGCATATGATAACATAACTTGCATTGATCCACATTCATAGCCATCACCTCATTATATCCTATCATAATCATTTCAACAATTGGTCAGTAAGGCTATAGTACTCACAACTTGTTGATTAGCACTCCTATGAAGAGGATTAAGTTGCTAGAGTTGATTAGAGGTTGATTTGAGAGGCTATCTTCTTCTACAGTTTGATGGAGGCTCCTTCAAGTTGCATTTTGACAGCATAACGACGTTGTATCTATTTTTAGTATGAATTAGGGTAGTCTTAGGGTGTATTTATAGAATTAGGACTTAGTTTAGGCCCTTAGATTAACCCTAATTTAGATTAGAGCCGTCAGATTTCGTCACTCGCCACCAAGCACAGCCCAGATGCCAAAATGGTGCACCCAGGTCACACAGACCGACAGGGGGGGTCGACCCCTGGGTCGACCCCTAGGGAGGGGGTCGACACCCATGTCGACCCTAGGGTCGACACCCTCTGCCTGGCGGGAATTTTCCCGCCTCTTCTGAAATGTGAAATTTTTATATTTAAATCTGTTTTGAATTTTCTGAAAACTTCGTCGGGCCTTAACTGGGTCATACGGACTCCGATTTTCGAAAACTCGGACTCTATTTCGCGTATTTTTCCGAGACGAACGCAATGGCATAGCCCGTTTCCCCTGATTCAGATTTCTAAATTTAATTCTGCCCTGATTTATATTATAACAAGTTATTCAACATACGGGGTGTTACATTCTCCCCTACTTAAAGGATTTCGTCCCCGAAATCTCTAAGTCAAGAAGAACGTATCCTACCATCCAAACAACCATCTACTCAAACCATCAAACACTGGCATCCATTGTCCTTAAAGTTTCTAATGCTGTATGAACATATGCAAAAAGTGTGTGTATATGTTCCCTGTCTAATGCCAAATCAGGCGGTCTACTGATTCAATTGACCTCCTTAATGCAAACCATGATAGTGCCATGCATCCAATATGTATGCGAAAGAACCCTATCGACACATACTATTTCTACATGTGTGCACAACCATACACCAAAATGCATCATCCATATGATAACACAACCATTATACATCCATTAATATAGCTACCTACACACAGTTATATGCAATATGCAATATGAAGTGACTGAGCCGATCTAGTGTCTAAAGTGTGTATATATGCGTCCACGAGCAACCACTTGCATCCACACGCATCCATCAATCATAACATGTCTCAAACACATGTTTCAACCATAGGTTTACCCTATCTAAAGGTCAAAGGTACTAATGAGAGGACATATTAAAGATAAGATAAGTACTAGACAAACGATAAATGAGAAGTTAAAAGACATACCCTCAAAAAGGAATGGGTACAGTGAACGCATCTTCGCTTCTGTCTCCCAAGTAACATTGCTCTCATCCTCTCCCCATTGCACTTTGACTAGTCGAACCTCTCTGTTTCTCAACTTCCTAATCTCTGACCCAAGGATGCGGGTAGGAGCTCGTCGAATAGTCGCATCACGCTCTACCTCCGCTTCTCTAAGCAAGCTCGGCTCTACCACCTCTGCGGTCTCATGTAGGCACTTCCTCAAATGTGACACATGGAATACGTCATGTACCCCACTAAGTCTCTCGGGTAAATCCACTCTATATGCCATCCGTCCAATCCTTTCCTTAATAGGAAACGGTCCTACAAATCTTGGTGCTAACTTCCCAACGGACCCAAAGCGAACAACATTCCGTAATGGAGATACTTTGACAAAGACCATGTCCCCAACATCAAACTCCAGATCCGTCCTCCTCTTATCCGCGTAAGATTTCTGTCTGTCTTGCGCCGCTTTCATCCTTCTTCGAATCAAATCAATCTTTTCCGAAGTCTCTCTAACCATATCAGGCCTAAGCAAGATCTTATCTGTAGATTCCCACCAACATGTAGGTGATCGACAAGGCCTTCCATAAAGAGCTTCGAAAGGAGCCATGCCAATACTGGACTGAAAGCTGTTATTATACGCGAACTCCACCAATGGAAGATGCTCTTCCCATGTACCTCCAAAATCTAAGATACAAAGCCTCAAAAGGTCTTCCAGAATACGATTCACCCTCTCGGTCTGGCCGTCCGTCTGAGGATGATATGTGGTGCTCAAACACAACTGAGTCCCTACCGCCTCTTGCAAACTCTTCCAAAACTCGCTAGTGAAGATAGGATCTCGATCACTCACTATACTAGAAGGTACCCCATGCAATCGAACTATTTCTCGAAGGTAAACTGAAGCTAGCCATGGAGCAGTCCTCTTGCTCTTCACGGGTATGAAATGGGCACTCTTAGTAAGTCTGTCTACCACAACCCAAATTCCCGTATTACCCTTCCTCGATATTGGTAACCCATCAATAAAATCCATCGAGACGCTATCTCACTTCCATTGCGGAACCTCCAATGGGTGAAGCAACCCACCGGGTTTCTTTTACTCCGCTTTCACTTGTTGGCACACAAAGCATCTAGCGACATACTCGGCCACATCTTTCTTCATACCGGCCCAAAAGAAAACTCGCTTCATGTCTTGGTACATCTTGTCCCCACCGGGATGAATGGTCATCAAGTATAGCCTTCCTCAAACCCTCGTCTTGCGGTACACAAAGTCTACCGTCTCTACGAAACCACCCCCTATCGTCTAGGGTGTACCTACTCAAATGGCTGGACGACTCCCCCCTTATGAGCCTCTCTACCAACTCAACCAACTGTGGGTCGTCCCGCTGTGCCTCGCCAATCCATCCCAAAAGAGTAGGTCTGACCTCTAAGGATGCTAGCAAACCGGGTACAAAGTCAACGGAAGGTCTGAAGTCAAACATCGAGATAAATTCCAAGCTTCGTCGTTCTACGAACAATGGACTCAAGGACAACATTTTTCTGCTCAAGGCGTCCGCCACCACGTTACCCTTGCCAGGGGTATACGCTATCTCGAAATCATAGGATGCCAAGAACTCCATCCACCTTTGTTGTCTTAAGACTATGCGCTCGAAGAGCCTCTAACACCTCCCTAAGATGTAGGGCATGCTTTTCTCCACTTCTAGAGAAAACCAGGATATTCTCCAATGCAAAATCGTCACAACTATCCATCTCTCACGCAGACCATCCTAGTCGAACTCGACATCCCCCAAGTGCAAGCCCCAAAGGCCTAAACCAATATCAGACAAACACCCAAGGGATACCTCCTTCGAATTCAGACGACCTACGTGAGATGACACTAGTAAAAACGGCTAAATAATTAAGCACTTGTCCAACTCTGGATGTCCTTGCCAGTCTCGCTCCAAAACCACCGTTGATCAAATAACTGGCTTTGCTTAACCTATTAAGCACATACGAAAACTTATTTCGCTCTTAGAAAAGACCAAGATGTCATCCATAAAGACCACTACGAAGTTATTTAGGTACTCCCTGAACACCCTACTCATCAAATCAACAAAGTATGCAGGGGCGTTCGTCAAACCAAATGGCATCACCAGCCACTCATAAAAACCATCTGAAGTCCTAAAGGCAGTCTTCTCTATACTATCCTCAGCCACTCTCAACTGACGAAACCCTGTGGCTAAGTCCAACTGCGAAAACACTGAGGCGCCAACCAACTGATCAAAGAGATCATCAATCCTCGGCAATGGGTGTCTATTCTTCTTTGTGAGCTTGTTAAGTTCTCTATAGTCTACACAAAGTCTAAGGGATCCATCCGCCTTCGTGGCAAAAACTACTGGAGCACCCCACTCCGATATACTTCGTCTTATGAACCCCTTCTCAAGCAACTCCCCTACTTGCTTCTGGAGTTTCCTCCTCTCACGAGGAGCCATGTGGCGCACTGGCAAAGATACTGGTTTAGCATTGTCTACCAGATATATTCGGAAGTCTATCTCCCGCCTCGGAGGTAAGCCCTTCACCTCCCCAAACACATCCGAGTATTCCCGGACCACTCTAACAGATCGCAAACTCTCGACCGAAGCGTCAAGCGATTCAAGATAACTTAGCATAACAGAATCTATGGGATTATAAGAGATCTCGAGAGTGTTCCCCAAGCGGGTCATGAGCCTAACAACTCTCCTTTCACAATCAAGAATGGCACCATTACTGGATAACCAGTCCATGCCCAAAATCAACCCATAGCCCGTGAAGCCCAAAACAAAAGCATCACATCTAAACTCAACGCTAAGTATAGAAATCCTCAAACCCAAACATATCATGGACAAATAAGTGGAGCCCCCAATTGGGTTTGAGACAACCAAGGGATCATCTATTAAACTGGTGTCTAAGTGCAGTGACTCAACTAATGATGATGAGATAAACGAATGCGATGCGCCAGAGTCGAATAAAGTTTGAACAGGATGCTCGAGAGAACCAAATTTCAACCTAGACGGTCCTACCCCCATCAGGTATACCAGCCGTGAGGGAATACATCTACCCTCCAGAAGATCCTGTACTTTGTCCTTACCTCTTTGGACAATCCTAATAAGGTGTCCTATTTCTCCAAAACAACTAGCCTTCTCCTTCACATTCTCCTTTCGTGACCTTCTCACCACGATGAGGTTTCGTCCTTTATTTACCTAACAGCTATTTTGAACCTTCCTCCCTCGTCCATCTTAAAGGTACCCACAAGCCCTCCACCTCCTTGGACTAACTTCTTAGCCCAACAAACGTCTTAGTCCCTTGAAGTGGTTCTTCCGTCCTTCATACGGAAGTCCTTATTTATCTTAAAAAGACATCTATACGCGGAGGGGAAATTCAAAAAGAGAAAGAGGAAGAGATTCAAAACGGAGAATCGAAGGAAGGATATATGGCTCTTGGGGATTATGTTCTTTTCTTTCAAAAACTTTTCTCTTAAAAGACATGTTTTTGAAAATACTTCTTCCAAAAATGTTCTTAGAAAAATAGTTTTTTTTTCTAAAAGTTTTATCTATTCTGGTAACCTTTGCTCTGATACCACGTGTAACACCCCACACCCGCTAAGGTCACTCACTAAGGGAATGCCTTAACTTCGGTGGAGTATTTTAAGTGAATATAGAACAGAAAAATTACAACAAGACAGATATAAGTAATACTTGAAATTTAAAACATCATTTCATTGCAGCAGAAGGTAAACATGTTTGGTTACATATCAAAAACCAACAAGAGTCAAGTATAAAATATCCATCTCGTTAAAACATAAGTACATAATCCCACTACATACTAATAGCCATAATAGAAAAGATAACCGAGCTTTACTTCAAGAGTCCAAGCTCCAAAAGATAGATAAAGCAATCTGATCAAAGCCCACTAGTGCTAGGCCCACTCTGATAACCTGAGGGTTGGGAAAAAGATAAAAACAACGGGGTCGGACATAAGTCTGAGTGAGCCCTATAACTTTAACAATACAATCATTAAAGTAATTAGGGTATGATATAAACCTGGTACGGTACAATTGGGGATAAATGACTACACTAAGCAGCCAACTAGACTTAGGATGAACTAAGATAACGGTAAAGACGCGCCTATCCACCCAAGGATATATACTACACTGCACCACACCAGATCTACCCACCCAAGGGTAATTCCTACACTGCACCACACCAGATCTACCCACCCAACGGTAATTCCTAACTTAAAGATTGATCCCACTAAGTGTACTTAGTAATCTTAATAGTAGTCTCGTGTACCCCTAGCTGACTACATAGGTGCCGTCTGCCCCTATCTCCACTAGGTGTACCCACTACTCCCATTCGATCGGCTCCCGAACGTAGATACCCGTGCTGGCCCCACAGTGGGGTGTATCACTCCCCAAAGTGGCAACCCGATACAATCAACGGTGCACGGCTTATACCTACACGATGCAACAACGTCTTACCTACCAGCCCGGGTCCACACACGCATATGAAACCCGTTGGACTTGCGTTGCCACCGCTAACCCGTTTTGGCCTCTTATAGTCAAGCCCAGTACGCGTGTCCCGTCCTCGACATGGGTCGAGCCCAACAAGATACATATGGGTTACTGGTTGAAATGGGCCCCCACAAGCTACCCACCTAAGCTTGTCCCTTCTAGTGTATCCCACTTAACCCTTCTTAATAATCATGCCCACTTACATGTTTAAAGTTTGGTTAAGTCATCTAATCATATTTCAATTGCCACTCAAGGCACCCACTAGATTTCCACATGCCACCCAAGGCACTTACTTGATTTCCACATGCCACCCAAGGCACTTACTTAACCCTTTAATCATGTTTAATTACATGTTCCACTTTAGTTAAGTATTCTAATCTTATCTTCTATTGCCACCCAAGGCAACCACTAGATCTTCCCCATGCCACCCAAGGCACTTACTTAACCCTTTAATCATGTTTAATTACATGTTCCACTTTGGTTAAGTATTCTAATCGTATTTTCTATTGCCACCCAAGGCAACCACTAGATTTTTCCACATGCCACCCAAGGCACCCACTTAACCCCTCATGCCCCACTACATGCTTATCTGGTTAAGTGTTTCTTAATTGATTAAGACCGTAACCTTTGCAAAGACCTCTCACATTAGACTATCTTTTATGGCAGCTGGATTTGCCGGTCGGGTCCGGGCAGCCTTACGCCATAACCGAGTCTAACCTCGTGTCTTTACACTTGTCACGTATTTAGTTTATGCCTAAGACCTCTCACATTGGGCCAATCATTTGTAGCTGCTGGATTTGCCGGTCGGTTCCGGGTAGTCTTATGCTACAAAAGGGTCCAACCTCGTGTCTTAGTCGATTAATTACACCTAATTAATCACCCCCATAATTTGTATTAATTATCCCTAATTAATTACAAATTTAACGATGTACATAATTGACTCAATTATGTCCATCCAATTTATGGTATGCATAATCATACCAACTTCACACCATTTCATTATCATGAATATTAACCCCATCGTTCCCACGTAATACGTTGACATAACATACTTAAAAGGGAAGATTCATCACAAACACAATGGGTTCAACTTGCATAACATTAGCATCAACATGGGTTTTAAAGGTGTCAACATGCATATATGACCATGGCATCAAACCCAACTAGCATAAATAATCAACCCAAACTTGCATGAATCACATATGTCATAAAGAGGATAACTTGCATAAGCTACTTATGTCATACAAAAGGGTAAACTTGCATATGTATGTATGACATACAAAGGTGTAAACTTGCACATGTTACTTGCATATAATCAAACACCAAACTTGCATAACATGTCATATATGAACTTGCATATAATCAAACACCAAGCTTGCATAACATATCATATATGAACTTGCATATAATCATACACCAAACTTGCACAACATATCATATATGAACTTGCATATAATCATATACCAAACTTGCATAACATGGTGTCATAATGGATCAATGTTTATCATAGCGATTTGCATACTAGCATCATGAACACATAGCCTAAAACTTGCATAACTTGCATAACATCATGATCACATAGCATACGACTTGCATAACTTGCATAACATCATGAACATATAGCATATGACTTGCATAACTTGCATAACATCATGAACACATAGCATATGACTTGCATAACTTGCATAACACATAGCATATGACTTGCATAACTTGCATAACATCATGAACACATAGCATATGATAACATAACTTGCATTGATCCACATTCATAGCCATCACCTCATTATATCCTATCATAATCATTTCAACAATTGGTCATTAAGGCTATAGTAATCACAACTTGTTGATTAGCACTCCTATGAAGAGGATTAAGTTGCTAGAGTTGATTAGAGGTTGATTTGAGAGGTTATCTTCTTCTACAATTTGATGGAGGCTCCTTCAAGTTGCATTTTGACGGCATAACGACGTTGTATCTATTTTTAGTATGAATTAGGGTAGTCTTAGGGTGTATTTATAGAATTAGGACTTAGTTTAGGCCCTTAGATTAACCCTAATTTAGATTAGAGCCGTCAGATTTCGTCACTAGCCACCAAGCACGGCCCAGAAGCCAAAATGGTGCACCCAGGTCACACAGACCGACAGGGGGGGTCGACCCCTAGGGAGGGGGTCGACACCCATGTCGACCCTAGGGTCGACACCCTCTGCCTGGCGGGAATTTTCCCGCCTCTTCTGAAATGTGAAATTTTTATATTTAAATCTGTTTTGAATTTTCTGAAAACTTCGTCGGGCCTTAACTGGGTCATACAGACTCCGATTTTCGAAAACTTGGACTCTATTTCGCGTATTTTTCCGAGACGAACGCAATGGCATAGCCCGTTTCCCCTGATTCAGATTTTTAAATTTAATTCTGCCCTGATTTATATTATAACAAGTTATTCAACATACGGGGTGTTACAAGTGTGAAGAGTGATGTTTTTTAAAATAAAATGAAAACAATTTTTGTTTTGAAAATTTAAATCAATTATTCGTATTTGAATATTATTTTTATATTGATTTGGACAATCAGGTACATAAAGATCTTGCGTATACGTCTGATCCGCGTGTATTTGAAGTTTTAATATACTGGATAGATATAGAATCACACTTTAGTCGCCCCGGGATGATTCTGATAATGCTGCAGCGTTATCAGTATTTGTGTTCGAGTTTCGAAAGTGGGATTTCTATATGATTCCAATTGACTGATATGAGAACCAAAACTAGATAGGGCTTATTGTTGTGATTTGGCATCAAAAATTTGATTTTTGGACTATGTATCAAAGTTATGAATTTGAAAAGCTAATCAACTAATTGGTTGTTGATTGTGTTGTTTGATTATTGGTTGATTAATTAGAATTTGAACCATTTAGCCAAATTGTACCAAATATTGAACTGTATTGAAAATTGTTTGGAATTGCATGCATGTACATGTATATACTTTGAACAGGTCATAGCAAAGAGGCTAGAGAAGAGAAATAAAATTGTTTTCCCGACAATAGGTACATGTTTATTGTATTTCTTGGGGTTTTTGATGATTTAATGAGCCGATTGGCTATTTCTTTTTCTTTTTGGATTGGAGAGGCCTATATGGAAATTTTGGGATTTTCCCGGTGCTCCCGTGCAGGGGAGGTTATGGCGAAATTTTTCGAAAATTTAGGGTGTTAGCTAATTTTTTTTGAAAATTTGAAAAGTTCTTAGAAACTGAAAAGTTGAAGAACTTCACCCATAATGAAAATAATGAAAGTTGAGTTGATTTGTAAAACAACTTTCAGCTTCGTTCCTTTTCGAGGATGAAAAGTTTTAAGTGGGGGAGATTGTAATAACCCGGAAAATCCGAACCAACTTAAAATTTTTATTTTAGCAATTTTGATGAATTTTGAATATTTAAAATGAATTATTTTAAATAATAACGATGAGAAAAATATTTTGAATATAAATAGAACGTATATATTTATATAGATCGACGTTAGAATATAAATATTTATTTTTAATTATAAAAGGAATTGAAAATGGCGCGGTAGTTCGAAAATTTGATTTCAAATTTCAAATGAATGTACAGGATTCAAAATATACCGGATTTTAGCGAAACCAAAAATATTGGAATCTAATTGAGTATATCTTTCCAACGAATCCAAAAAATCAAAATTTCATAGCGAGAATCAAAAGATACGTCCAGTTGAAAATTCAGAATAGTCGCTATGGAATTCTAGCCCTTAAAAATGGAAATTTTGCAAATGACCTCTGTTTTCGACGAAACCACTTTTGTTCGATCCCGGATGTCAAATTATTGCTAGATTCCAAAATTCATAATTTTCTGAATCAATATGTGAGCGTGGAAAAAGAAAACGTGTTTTAACAGTTTTAGTCAATTTGGATCGACCAGAAAATGGTCATTTTTCAAACGGTCTTCAAATTTGACAAAATTAGTTTTGTTAGAACCGTATCGTCAATACGAAGTTAGAAAATATTTTTCAGGAATTTTTAGAGTCCATATGTGGCCCCGGTAAATTGAAATGCGTGTTCAAATTCAATATATAGATTTATATTTTAATTTAAAGGAAAACTGATCGAAATGATTGAATCAGCCTACGATACATATCCCATTGTGTTCGTAATGGGGGTAATTAGCTAGGGACGACATTCAGTGGGTCTCGTTTGGAGGTCAAAATAAAAAGTTACTTTTTGAAGTTAAAAATAATATAATATATATATACACACACATCCTCACATCTCTCTCTCTCCTCATAGATGTCAAACCCGAAGTTAAAAAATGGAGAACGCGATTTGTTCCACCGTCGCCCCCTCAGGTGATCGATCGCGCGTGCCCCCCCAAACGGCGCTGCCACTGCGTCCATCCCCCTCATCTCCTTCCTCCGCCGCTCTCTTCTCTCCTCCTCCCTCTACCACCTCGAATCCATCCAGATCCGCTGCCAACCACCCTTACAGACGCGCGCCAACCAACTCAACCCGCGACGCCACCAGCGCTGGAGTAGCACCCCCTGCCACCTCCGACGTCCGCCAAGCCCTCCGACAATCAAAAAACAGTGAGCATTTCTTTCTTTGCTTTCTTTAATAACCATGTTTTAATTTCAGTTTTTATGTATAAAATTAAACAATGATTTAAAATCAGTTTTTTTAAAGTTAAAAGGATTTGATTTTTAAAGTTAAAAAGCTATTATTTTTATTTTGTTCAAGATTTAATTTTTATTAAGTAAAAGATTTGAATTAAAGATAAAAAATTTATTTTATAGAAAGATTTGGTTTTTATTAATATAAAGGTTCGATCTTTAAAATGATAAAGGTTTGATTTTTTATATGATAAAGTTATGATTTTTAGTTATATAAAAATATGATTCTTAACACAAAGATGTGATTTTTATTTGAGTGGCTTCGAAATAAAAATATTTTTTTATTATGAAGTTAGATTAATAAAAATAGAATTTTTATTATGAAGTTAGATTAATAAAAATAGAATTTTTATTGTGAAGTTAGATTTATAAAAATGGAGTTCTTATATATGAAGTGGCGAAGTAAAAATAAGATTTTTATCACACTAAAGAATATATTTTTAGTTGTATAAAAATATGATTTTGTCGTATGTAGGAGAATGATATTAGATAAATAAAAGTATGATTTTTTATAATATATAGAACATTATAAAAATATGATTTTTATAATATATGAAGCAGTGTAAAAGTTGGATTTTTACATATATGATAGAGGAATAAAAATGGGACTTTTAAAATAAACATCATATTAAAAATGCGATTTTTAATATGAACAGCGTAAAGAAGACTACGTTGGAAGTACGGGCAAATCCAGACTGTTCTGAATTTCAGAAATGAAATGGCAGAGTGGAACGCAAAGGTGAGAACTCCTAACTTTTAATTTTATTTTCTAGTTTGAAATATATACTAGGATGCAGACGGTGCTTAGCAGCACCCGACACCCGTCGTCCACAGACCATGAATGACTTGTATGTTTGATTGATCTGTTGTGAAAGTTGATTGTGTGATGTGGAATGAATAATTATTTTATAGTTAAAAATATAATTCTTAACGTGTATATAAAATGAAATAAATATTTATAAATAAATTGGACAATTTGTTTATGTACACACATTTGACTGATATTGATTGGGACGATAAATTTTACACATCGCCCAACTGCACAAATAAATCTGTGTTCGTTGTTTGAAAACCCTACACGGGTGTTGGGATGAAATTGGACACACACTAATCCCAATAATTAGTTGTATGTTGATCGATTGATTGACAGGCTATTACAAGCGTTAAATATTTATATTTGATGCTTATGCAGTGTAGAATGCACTTTGGATGATGGATTGTTGTTTTCATTGTTGTTATACACATTTGTTGTTTGAAATCCATATAATCACATTATATGGTAAATGACTGTGCCTGATTCCAGTTCAGAAAGAATAAATATTTTGAAATAACGATTATTTTAAAATAACGAATATTTTCAAATAATATTCAGAAAAGAATCAAAATATGATTTTGATGTCCGATTTGGGATGGACACGAATATATTAAAAATATTAAGCCGTGTTGATTAGATTAACGCCATTTTGACGTGAACGATATTTATATTGATTTTATTCATTTTTATAATGAATATCGAAAAGGAATTGACTTCAAAATCTAATGTTTTGAAAATATTATCATTTATATATCGATGATATGGAATATTCAGTTTTGATTAGAAATTGAATATGAAGTTGAAATCGTTTTGAAAACGAATATAAAACGATTTATAAAGTACGATTTAAAAGGAAATCGACGAAATATATATACAATATATATAATGGCCTGAATAGAACGCGTCGCGCCGCGACAGTTCGCGAATTTCGATCATTGACTTCGAACGAGAATTATGGGAGATCCGACCGTCGGATTCTCCTAAAACCGGAACTATTGGGTTCGTATCGAAAACATCTTTCTAACGAATATCATAAATTAGAAATCTAACAGTTGGATTTGGGATTATGTTCAAATCAAATTTGGAAAAAGGTCGCTGTAAGTGCAGTTCGATAGGCGTTTATGGAAATCGACTGTACGGGCCTTGATAAATTTTTTAAAAATATCAATAATTAGTGTAAATTCATAAGAAATGATTTGGAAAGAACTGGGATGAAAAATTCCATATTTGAAAAGATAAAAATAGATTTTTATCGAAATGAACTAGATTTGAACTAGAATTATAATCCATTTATTTTTAAAATAAATAAAGTGGATTTGAAATGGTTTTAAAAATAACCAGATTTCCAATAAATGAATTGGAAATGGATTTGAATCGAAATTGTCTTTGGAATATTTCAAAGTTGGATTTCGTGATTATACAGATATTGTTATGGAAATTAGAAAGATATATTTATATCGTTATTTCCAATACGATATTTGTTGGTCGTAGAATTTGATATTGAGTATAAGCCGATATATTTTCTATTCAGAGCCTTGTATTTAATATCAAATGGGATTTGGGTTTGTAGTGAATGGGGTATTCATTAACACTGTTCTTAAACCCAGTTGAGAAAAAGATTAAACTTTTTATTTAGATTTAATGAAATGTACCAATTAAATGATATTTAATTGGGATTGAATTGGAATTGATTTTTGGGTTTATCGTGAATGGTGTTTTAAATAACACTCGTTCTTTAACTCGATAATTAATGGAATGTGAATTGGGTTTGTCGTGAACTGTGTTTTAACGACGTTCGTTCTTTAACCCGATCTACAGTGAAATGTGATTTGGAATTTATAAATCTTTTGTTAAGATTTAAAGGATATTTTTCAAAGTAAAGTTTTTCAATTTAATAAAATAAATTGGAATGGAATGGAATTCGATTTGGTAATAATCGAAGTGAATTTCTGTGGATGAGGACCGCTAATATATATGGAATTTAAAAGGCTTTGCCGTTATTCCATTTATATTGTTAGTCGGATATAGAAGTTTATATCGATTTGTTTTCCATGAAGATTCCATGGTTAATGGAATGTGATTTTGGGTTTTCGTGAATGGTATCTTTAATGATACTGTTCTTAGACCCAATGGAGTTAAGAAAATCAGAAACTAACTGGAGATTAGTTAAGTTGGATAGTTTCTTGGGTACTGATCTGATGTTGGTTTCGGCCTTCGGGGTTAACACTTAGGGAATTATTCACTTGTTAATTTACGGTTAAAGCCTGATGGAATAGAGTGTGATTTTGGGTTTATCGTGAACCGTGTTTTAAATGACATTAGTTCTTTAACCCAGTTAAAGACAGGATATGATTTCCCAAGTTAAACAATCATTAATATTGATTTTTGGGAAGATTAAAACCAAGTGGAGTGTTAATGAATCTTTAATTAGATTGAAATGATTGAGAATGGAGTATCACCAGTTTTGCTCCAAGCGATAGTTAAATCTTTAATTAGATTTAAACGTGGAATGGTAATTGAATTTACTGTAACGGGATGGAATTTCGCTCGGTCCGAACCAGTCGCTAAACCGACCCAGACCGCTCGAAACGCCCTATCGTTTGAGAACAAGCCACAACAGAACGCAGACAGAAGAACATTTCATTGTATATAACAACAATGCATCAGATTACAAGAATATACAGAGTATAAATGAATATTACACAGAAATATCAGAGATTTAAGTTACATTTAAATACATAGCAGCGGAAAATAATACAATACACAACTAGAAGAAGATATACGGATACAAAGCTTTCCGGATATCGTTCCAGCTGTAAACCAGGATCCTGTGAATATAAATCTGCAAAACCAAAACTACTAGCTGCCCGTGTCGAAAAATAGGGGCACCCAGAGTTTAGGTTAAAACAATAAACTCCAGGTCAGTCATGTGACTGGTGTGAGAACTAAAACAGTTATTAATCTTTATTTTATAAGCTCGGTAAATCAAGGGACCACGCCGTATAACACGGAACGGGTTTCCTCCCAAGAATACTAGTGCATATAAGCAAACAACGCAATGCTTTTCTAAAAATGAAGCTGTTATAAGACCCAGGTCCCATCACACAATGCATCGCAGCCGAGGATAGGGTTTTCCCTTATAACAGCCAAACATGCCTAGTACGTTTGAAACAAATCATTTGATACTACTATAAGTGCATAGTGTATAAAACAACTTCACATCATAAGTATCAATCATAGGCGGCATGGGTACCATATATCATGTCGCCATACTAGTTTTACAATTAAAACCGCAAATGTCACGTATTTGGAAATTGGATTTCCGTCTATGAACCGAGGCAAAAGATAGTCCTCAACCGATTCGAGACGCTCTAGCCCGCCCCTCAGGCAAGTACTCAGTCAAGCCTTTGGATCGTCAGGGTCGGTCCACCGATGTGGATTAAAATTCCTGAACACTACGTTTCCCCACCCTATGGGGTGTAAGTCTGGTCCGTCCGCCGACCAGAATGCATCGGCCGAAACCGATATAACCGAGGCGCCTCGCAACAGCAACAACCACATAAGTCAAACTCGTCAGGGTGTGTAAAACCACTGACGCCACTTCTAGCTAGAAAGAAACGCAAGTCCTCCCTGAGGTCCGTCTCCCGTTTTTGGTTCATACCGGGTGTGAAACACGCGAGGTAAACGTTACACAAAGCTACGCCACAAAGGCCGTGCTTTGATCATCACCACAAGACTTTGCTTTTCAACAGAAGCCTCGATCAATTGCCACTTAGGCATGCCACACAGGCAATTCACTCCATGCGTTTGATATCCATCAATATATAACCCCTGAGCTCGTACGTCTCAGAGAAGGGCGTTAAGCAAGAGAATAAATTCTCCGCCGCCAAACAGATATATATTTAATAGAAATCAATCACACAGACTAAAATCCAATGTCAGACACACAGTCCATTTACAAGTCCGTTCTGGGTCTGAACGAAACCGGAGGCACCTAGTACCCCGCATATCCATCGATCTCCAAGTACGTCTGGACGATCACCAACTATTTCCATCTTCTTGGGTGTACAGCCCCATCAAGATCACCAGTAATCACCCAATCGACGTGAAGACTTCCGGTCTTCGACCACCGTCTTCATCTTCGACACCACGTCGAATCAGTTATTCAGAATGGGATAAACCCGGTCTTTCTGAATAACTCGCGTATATATTGTAAAAGTGTTACACAAACACAACATACGCCTCATTCCAATTCAGAATATTCTTTTATTCAAATATTCCTATACTTTGGGGAAAAGTTCCCATTAATTTTATCCAAGATAAATTCTTTAAATTTATCCTTTAATCTCCTTTGAATATCAATTCAAACTAGTCGGGATTAGCGAACCACACCGAAGTGATCATTTATTTTATTTCCCAATCCCAACCTATTCATCCCATGAAGTACAACTGGTTATACTTCATCTCTAACACCACGGTGTTATCGGTAAATTCAATTACCATTTCACGTTCAAATCTAATTAAAGATTTAACTATCGCCTGGAGCAAAACTGGTGATACTCCATTTTCGATCATTTCAATCTAATTAAAGATTCATTAAAACTCCACTTAGTTTTAATCGTTAACTGGGTTAAAGAATCAGTGTCATTTAAAACACGGTTCACGATAAACCCAAAATCACCTTCCATTAATTATCGGGTTAAAGAACGAGTGTTATTTAAAACACTGTTCACGATAAACCCAAAAATCAATACCAATTCAATTCCAATTAAATATCATTTAATTAGTACACTTCATTAAATCTAAATAAAAAGATTTAATCTTTTCTCAACTGGGTTCAAGAACAGTGTTAGTGAAGACACCATTCACGACAAACCCAAATCACATTCGATATTCAATACAAGGCTCTGAATAGAAAATATATCGGCTTATATTCAATATCAAATTCTACGACTAACAAATGTCGTATTGGAAATAACGATATAAATATATATCTTTCAAATTTCCATAACAGCACCTGTATAATCACGAATTCCAACATCGAAATATTCCAAAGACAATTTCGATTCAAATCCACTCCAATACAATCATTGGAAATTCTGGTTATTTTTAAAACCCTTTTCAAATTCAATTTATTTACTTAAAAATAAATAGAATTATAATTCTAGTTCAAAACTAGTTTATTTCGATAAAAATCTATTTTTATCTTTTCAAACATGAAGTTTTTCATCCCAAATCTTCACAAATCATTTCTTATGATTTTACACAAATTATTACTATTTTTAATAATTTTATCAAGGCCCGTACAGTCGATTTCCATCAACGGCCATCGAACTGCACTTACAGCGACCTTTTTCGAATTTGATTTGGACGTATCTCCAAATCCAACCGTTAGATTTCAGATTTCTAATATTCGTTAGAAATCTCTTTTCGATACGAACCCAACGGTTCCGGTTTTAGGAGAATCCGACGGTCGGATCTCCCGTAATGTCCGTTTGAAATAAATGGTCGAAATTCACGAACTGCCGCGGCGCGGCGCGTTCTATTCAGGCCATTATATTATATATATAATATATATAATATATATTTCGTCGATTTTCTATTCAAAACGAATTATATAAATAGTTTTAAAATTCGTTTCAAAATCTATTTCAACTTCCATTTCAATTCAAAGCAAAATTGAATTCTTCTTTATAAATTCGTTTCAAAATTCATTTCTATTCAATTCAAATTTCAATTCAATTTGAATTCATTTCAATTCGCTTTCAATTCAATTTGAATTCGTTTTCAATTCAATTCATTTCGAAATCGTTTTCAATTCAATTCATTTCGAAATCGTTTTCAATTCAATTCATTTCGAAATCGTTTTCAATTCAATTCATTTCGAAATCGTTTTCAATTCAATTCATTTCGAAATCGTTTTCAATTCAATTCATTTCGAAATCGTTTTCAATTCAATTCATTTCGAAATCGTTTTTAATTCAATTCATTTCGAAATCGTTTTCAATTCAATTCATTTCGAAATCGTTTTCAATTCAATTCATTTCGAAATCGTTTTCAATTCAATTCATTTTGAAATCGTTTTCAATTCAATTCATTTCGAAATCGTTTTCAATTCAATTCATTTCGAAATCGTTTTCAATTCAATTCATTTCGAAATCGTTTTCAATTCAATTCATTTCGAAATCGTTTTCAATTCAATTCATTTCGAAATCGTTTTCAATTCAATTCATTTCGAAATCGTTTTCAATTCAATTCATTTCGAAATCGTTTTCAATTCAATTCATTTCGAAATCGTTTTCAATTCAATTCATTTCGAAATCGTTTTCAATTCAATTCATTTCGAAATCGTTTTCAATTCAATTCATTTCGAAATCGTTTAAAATCGATATAAATATCGTTCATGTCAAAATGGCGTCAATCTAATCATCACGGCTTCACATATTTCTATTTTCAAATATTCTATTTCAAATATTTCCTATTATCAAAATATTTGTTATTATCAGAATATTCTTTATTTTCACGATTGGAATGAGGCCCAATCAATCACCATATAAAGTTAATTATATGGATTCCATACAACACATGTATATAATATCATTGAAAAATAATCAACCATCAACCAAAGTGCACTACACTGTATAAGCATCAAATATAGATATCTAACGCTTATAACAGCCTGTCAATCGATCGATCGACATATTTAATCAATCAGGATGAGTGAACTTCAAATTTCATCCCAACACCCGTGTGGGGTTTCAAACAATCAAACACATATTTTATTTGTGCTGTTGGGCGATGTGTAAAATTTATCGTCCCAATCAATATCATTCAAATAGGTGTACATAAACAAACCGTCCGGTTTATAAATGAATATTTTATTTTATTCACTTCACGTTAAAATTATATTTTTAACGATAAAACATTTTATTTCAACCTATGAATTTCTATTCAATTCATTTACACAATAAAATGATATTTTTATTTTCTAACATATTTTAGAAAATTTCGGCGGCATAACGGCACGATACTAGAAACGGGACAAGGCCTAGCCTTATCCCCGGTCTAGTGAAGGCCCACGCCATTCACACATCAATCAAATCAATTTCATTTCACCAAACCATTCAATTCAAACCAAATCATCTAACTAATTTTTGCAACCAAACAAACAAGTCCATGGTCTGTGGACGATTGTGTCGGGTGCTACTAAGCACCGTCTGCATCCTAGTATATATATAAAACTAGAAAAGAAATTGAAAGGTGAGAAATTCTCACATATAGCTATCCTAGCTCCACGGCACTTCATTGATAGAAATCTTCCTTGCTATCGCATCTTCGTCATCTTCGTTGCCCGTAGCCACTACATATGTAAAAATCGAATTTTTACTATGCTATTCAATATATAAAAATTATATGTTTATACCGCTACTATATAGATACAAATTATATTTTCACATCGATGTTCATATAGTAAAGACTATATTTTTATCACGCTATTCTTCATATAAAGATTTTACCTTTTCAATTTCATCACTATAAAAATCACATTTTTATTTTGCTACACATAAAGATGCTATTTTTAATATTCCTATCATGCAAAAATTATTTTTACTTCTCTACATAAACAAAAATCATATGTTTACATCTTCTACATAATAAAGATTATATTTTTAATACTTTAAAAATATAAAAATCATATTTTTACTATGCCATCCTATGTATAAAAATCGAATTTTTTTTCTATGTTCAAATTATAATCTTCACGTGCTTTTACAGATTTTAAAACAATAGAAATCTATATAGAAAAACTAAATTAGCCAAAATAAAACAAATAATTAAAAACTTACTGTTCGGATTAGGTCTAAGGACGTCGGAAGCTGGAGGGTGGTGCGGAGGGTCGAAGAGGGCGCGAGGGGGGGGGGGGGGTCGCGGGTGGTCGCAGGCGGTGGGGACGGCTGGTGAAGTCGGGGGGGGGGGGGGGCTCGCGGTTTGGGGTAGCGGAGGGTCTGTGAGGGGAGAGGGACGGCGAGAAGAGGGGGATGGCCTTGGTGGAGCTCCGGCGATGGGGAGGTCGCCATCGATGGCGGAGGCGACAGCGAATGGGGGGGCGACGATCGATTTCGTTTTTTTTTTCTTTTTCGTTTCTGAAAATGAGAAGGGGGGGGGGCAGCGGGTTAAAGGGGAAATTTAAATTTCTTTTTTTTTATTTAATTATTTTATTTTTCAAAAAGTTGACTTTCACATACGACCTCTAAACGAGGCCCACCGCCTGTCGTCCATAGCGTTTTACCCCCATTCCGAACACAATGGGATATGTATCGCAAGCTGATTCGATCGTTTGAATCAGTTTCCGTTAAACTTACATTTAAATCACTATATTGAATTTTAAACGTACATTCCAAATTACCGGGGTCACATACGAACTCTATAAATCCCATAAAAATATTTTCTAGCTTCGTATTGACGATACGGTCCTAACAAAACTAGTTTCATCGAATTCTGAGACCGTTGGAAAAATGGCCAATTTCCAGTCGATTAAAATCAACTGAAACTGGTCAAACGCGTTTTCTTTTGCCACGCTCACATATTGATTCGAAAAATTATGAAATTTGGAATCTAGCAATAACTTAACATCACGGACCCAACAAAACTGGTTTCGTCGAAATCCGAGGTCGTTTGCAAAATGTCCATTTTTAAGGGCCTGAATTCCATAGCGACTATTCAGAATTTTCAACTGGACATATCTTTTGATTCCCGTTATGAAATTTTGATTATTCGGATTCGCTGGAAAGATATTATCAATTAGATCCCATTATTTTTGGTTTCACTAAAATCCGGATTATTTTGCACCCGGTACATTCAATTGAAGTTTGAAATCGAATTATCGAACTACCGCGCCATTTTCAATTCTATTTATAATTATATATAAATATTTATATTCTAACGACGACGTATATAATATATACGTTCGAATTATATTCAAAATAAATTTCTCGTCGATATTATTTAAAATAATTCATTTTAAATATTCAAAATTCGCTAAAATGGCCAAAATAAAAATTTTAAACTGGCCCGGATTTTCGGGTTATTACAATCTCCCCCACTTAAAACTTTTCGTCCCCGAAAAGGAACAAAGTCGAAAGTGGTTTGATTATTCAGCTCTACGTTCGATCTGGCTTCCATTCTCCAACTTTTCAGTTTCTGAGAATTTTCAAATTCTTCAAAAATTTGGCTAACACCCTAAATTTTCGAAAAATTTCGCCATAACCTCCCCTGCACCGGGAGCATCGGGGAATTTCAAATAGCTTCCCCGGTCCTTCAGATCTCAAAAAGAAAAAGAAAAAGCCAAGCGGCTAGCCAATAGGCTCATAAAATCATCATCACCCAAACAAAACAGTAAATTATGTAGTAAACATGTACCTATTTGTCGGGCAAACAAATTTTATTCTCTGCTCTAGCTTCCTTGCTATGACCTGTTCAATGTAAGTATATGCATATGCAAGCAAATGCGACCAATTTCCAATATAATTCATTATTTGATGCTATTAGGCATAATGGTTCAAAATTAGCAAACAAATAAACAAACAACCCAAACATCAATCAATTAGTGAATTAGAGTTTCAAATTCATAATTTTGATACATATACAAAATCATGTTTTTTTGCCAAATCACAACAATAAGCCCTATCTAATTTTTGGTTCTCACACCAGTCAATAGGAAATATATAGAAATCTCACTTTCGTCACTCGAATATAAACACTGATGATGAGGCCTCATCATCTGAATCATCTCCGGGCGACTAGAGTGTGATTCTATATCTATCCAGTATATTAAAATTTCGAATACACGCGGATCAGACGTATACGCAAAATCTATATATACTGGATTGTCCAAATTCATTAAAATAAATAATCAAATACGAATAGTTGATTTAAATTTTCAAAACCAAAATTGTTTTCATTTTAAAAAAATTTACTCTTCACACTCGTTCTAGGATACTACTGATCCTATCTCTAACGAGTCATTCCATTGGATATTGCTAATCCAATATCTGATGAATTCTTTCGTATGGTTCTAATGTGCCTTGTTCTCTGAGCTTTGTAAACCAAAGCTCTGATACCAAATGTAACGGGATGGAATTTCGCTCGGTCCGAACCAGTCGCTAAACCGACCCAGACCGCTCGAAACGCCCTATCGTTTGAGAACAAGCCACAACAGAACGCAGACAGAAGAACATTTCATTGTATATAACAACAATGCATCAGATTACAAGAATATACAGAGTATAAATGAATATTACACAGAAATATCAGAGATTTAAGTTACATTTAAATACATAGCAGCGGAAAATAATACAATACACAACTAGAAGAAGATATACGGATACAAAGCTTTCCGGATATCGTTCCAGCTGTAAACCAGGATCCTGTGAATATAAATCTGCAAAACCAAAACTACTAGCTGCCCGTGTCGAAAAATAGGGGCACCCAGAGTTTAGGTTAAAACAATAAACTCCAGGTCAGTCATGTGACTGGTGTGAGAACTAAAACAGTTATTAATCTTTATTTTATAAGTTCGGTAAATCAAGGGACCACGTCGTATAACACGGAACGGGTTTCCTCCCAAGAATACCAGTGCATATAAGCAAACAACGCAATGCTTTTCTAAAAATGAAGCTGTTATAAGACCCAGGTCCCATCACACAATGCATCGCAGCCGAGGATAGGGTTTTCCCTTATAACAGCCAAACATGCCTAGTACGTTTGAAACAAATCAGTTGATACTACTATAAGTGCATAGTGTATAAAACAACTTCACATCATAAGTATCAATCATAGGCGGCATGCGTACCATATATCATGTCGCCATACTAGTTTTACAATTAAAACCGCAAATGTCACGTATTTGGAAATTGGATTTCCGTCTATGAACCGAGGCAAAAGATAGTCCTCAACCGATTCGAGACGCTCTAGCCCGCCCCTCAGGCAAGTACTCAGTCAAGCCTTTGGATCGTCAGGGCCGGTCCACCGATGTGGATTAAAATTCCTGAACACTACGTTTCCCCACCCTATGGGGTGTAAGTCTGGTCCGTCCGCCGACCAGAATGCATCGGCCGAAACCGATATAACCGAGGCGCCTCGCAACAGCAACAACCACATAAGTCAAACTCGTCAGGGCGTGTAAAACCACTGACGCCACTTCTAGCTAGAAAGAAACGCAAGTCCTCCCTGAGGTCCGTCTCCCGTTTTTGGTTCATACCGGGTGTGAAACACGCGAGGTAAACGTTACACAAAGCTACGCCACAAAGGCCGTGCTTTGATCATCACCACAAGACTTTGCTTTTCAACAGAAGCCTCGATCAATTGCCACTTAGGCATGCCACACAGGCAATTCACTCCATGCGTTTGATATCCATCAATATATAACCCCTGAGCTCGTACGTCTCAGAGAAGGGCGTTAAGCAAGAGAATAAATTCTCCGCCGCCAAACAGATATATATTTAATAGAAATCAATCACACAGACTAAAATCCAATGTCAGACACACAGTCCATTTACAAGTCCGTTCTGGGTCTGAACGAAACCGGAGGCACCTAGTACCCCGCATATCCATCGATCTCCAAGTACGTCTGGACGATCACCAACTATTTCCATCTTCTTGGGTGTACAGCCCAATCAAGATCACCAGTAATCACCCAATCGACGTGAAGACTTCTGGTCTTCGACCACCGTCTTCATCTTCGACACCACGTCGAATCAGTTATTCAGAATGGGATAAACCCGGTCTTTCTGAATAACTCGCGTATATATTATAAAAGTGTTACACAAACACAACATACGCCTCATTCCAATTCAGAATATTCTTTTATTCAAATATTCCTATACTTTGGGGAAAAGTTCCCATTAATTTTATCCAAGATAAATTCTTTAAATTTATCCTTTAATCTCCTTTGAATATCAATTCAAACTAGTCGGGATTAGCGAACCACACCGAAGTGATCATTTATTTTATTTCCCAATCCCAACCTATTCATCCCATGAAGTACAACTGGTTATACTTCATCTCTAACACCAGGTGTTATCGGTAAATTCAATTACCATTTCACGTTCAAATCTAATTAAAGATTTAACTATCGCCTGGAGCAAAACTGGTGATACTCCATTTTCGATCATTTCAATCTAATTAAAGATTCATTAAAACTCCACTTAGTTTTAATCGTTAACTGGGTTAAAGAATCAGTGTCATTTAAAACACGGTTCACGATAAACCCAAAATCACCTTCCATTAATTATCGGGTTAAAGAACGAGTGTTATTTAAAACACTGTTCACGATAAACCCAAAAATCAATACCAATTCAATTCCAATTAAATATCATTTAATTAGTACACTTCATTAAATCTAAATAAAAAGATTTAATCTTTTCTCAACTGGGTTCAAGAACAGTGTTAGTGAAGACACCATTCACGACAAACCCAAATCACATTCGATATTCAATACAAGGCTCTGAATAGAAAATATATCGGCTTATATTCAATATCAAATTCTACGACTAACAAATGTCGTATTGGAAATAACGATATAAATATATATCTTTCAAATTTCCATAACAACACCTGTATAATCACGAATTCCAACATCGAAATATTCCAAAGACAATTTCGATTCAAATCCACTCCAATGCAATCATTGGAAATTCTGGTTATTTTTAAAACCCTTTTCAAATTCAATTTATTTACTTAAAAATAAATAGAATTATAATTCTAGTTCAAAACTAGTTTATTTCGATAAAAATCTATTTTTATCTTTTCAAACATGAAGTTTTTCATCCCAAATCTTCACAAATCATTTCTTATGATTTTACACAAATTATTACTATTTTTAATAATTTTATCAAGGCCCGTACAGTCGATTTCCATCAACGGCCATCGAACTGCACTTACAGCTACCTTTTTCGAATTTGATTTGGACGTATCTCCAAATCCAACCGTTAGATTTCAGATTTCTAATATTCGTTAGAAAGCTCTTTTCGATACGAACCCAACGGTTCCGGTTTTAGGAGAATCCGACGGTCGGATCTCCCGTAATGTCCGTTTGAAATAAATGGTCGAAATTCACGAACTGCCGCGGCGCGGCGCGTTCTATTCAGGCCATTATATTATATATATAATATATATAATATATATTTCGTCGATTTTCTATTCAAAACGAATTATATAAATAGTTTTAAAATTCGTTTCAAAATCTATTTCAACTTCCATTTCAATTCAAAGCAAAATTGAATTCTTCTTTATAAATTCGTTTCAAAATTCATTTCTATTCAATTCAAATTTCAATTCAATTTGAATTCATTTCAATTCGCTTTCAATTCAATTTGAATTCGTTTTCAATTCATTTCGAAATCGTTTTCAATTCAATTCATTTCGAAATCGTTTTCAATTCAATTCATTTCGAAATCGTTTTCAATTCAATTCATTTCGAAATCGTTTTCAATTCAATTCATTTCGAAATCGTTTTCAATTCAATTCATTTCGAAATCGTTTTCAATTCAATTCATTTCGAAATCGTTTTCAATTCAATTCATTTCGAAATCGTTTTCAATTCAATTCATTTCGAAATCGTTTTCAATTCAATTCATTTCGAAATCGTTTTCAATTCAATTCATTTCGAAATCGTTTTCAATTCAATTCATTTCGAAATCGTTTTCAATTCAATTCATTTCGAAATCGTTTTCAATTCAATTCATTTCGAAATCGTTTAAAATCGATATAAATATCGTTCATGTCAAAATGGCGTCAATCTAATCATCACGGCTTCACATATTTCTATTTTCAAATATTCTATTTCAAATATTTCCTATTATCAAAATATTTGTTATTATCAGAATATTCTTTATTTTCACGATTGGAATGAGGCCCAATCAATCACCATATAAAGTTAATTATATGGATTCCATACAACACATGTATATAATATCATTGAAAAATAATCAACCATCAACCAAAGTGCACTACACTGTATAAGCATCAAATATAGATATCTAACGCTTATAACAGCCTGTCAATCGATCGATCGACATATTTAATCAATCAGGATGAGTGAACTTCAAATTTCATCCCAACACCCGTGTGGGGTTTCAAACAATCAAACACATATTTTATTTGTGCTGTTGGGCGATGTGTAAAATTTATCGTCCCAATCAATATCATTCAAATAGGTGTACATAAACAAACCGTCCGGTTTATAAATGAATATTTTATTTTATTCACTTCACGTTAAAATTATATTTTTAACGATAAAACATTTTATTTCAACCTATGAATTTCTATTCAATTCATTTACACAATAAAATGATATTTTTATTTTCTAACATATTTTAGAAAATTTCGGCGGCATAACGGCACGATACTAGAAACGGGACAAGGCCTAGCCTTATCCCCGGTCTAGTGAAGGCCCACGCCATTCACACATCAATCAAATCAATTTCATTTCACCAAACCATTCAATTCAAACCAAATCATCTAACTAATTTTTGCAACCAAACAAACAAGTCCATGGTCTGTGGACGATTGTGTCGGGTGCTACTAAGCACCGTCTGCATCCTAGTATATATATAAAACTAGAAAAGAAATTGAAAGGTGAGAAATTCTCACATATAGCTATCCTAGCTCCACGGCACTTCATTGATAGAAATCTTCCTTGCTATCGCATCTTCGTCATCTTCGTTGCCCGTAGCCACTACATATGTAAAAATCGAATTTTTACTATGCTATTCAATATATAAAAATTATATGTTTATACCGCTACTATATAGATACAAATTATATTTTCACATCGATGTTCATATAGTAAAGACTATATTTTTATCACGCTATTCTTCATATAAAGATTTTACCTTTTCAATTTCATCACTATAAAAATCACATTTTTATTTTGCTACACATATAAAGATGCTATTTTTAATATTCCTATCATGCAAAAATTATTTTTACTTCTCTACATAAACAAAAATCATATGTTTACATCTTCTACATAATAAAGATTATATTTTTAATACTTTAAAAATATAAAAATCATATTTTTACTATGCCATCCTATGTATAAAAATCGAATTTTTTTTCTATGTTCAAATTATAATCTTCACGTGCTTTTACAGATTTTAAAACAATAGAAATCTATATAGAAAAACTAAATTAGCCAAAATAAAACAAATAATTAAAAACTTACCGTTCGGATTAGGGCTAAGGACGTCGGAAGCTGGAGGGTGGTGCGGAGGGTCGAAGAGGGCGCGAGGGGGGGGGTCGCAGGCGGTGGGGACGGCTGGTGAAGTCGGGGGGGCTCGCGGTTTGGGGTAGCGGAGGGTCTGTGAGGGGAGAGGGACGGCGAGAAGAGGGGGATGGCCTTGGTGGAGCTCCGGCGATGGGGAGGTCGCCATCGATGGCGGCGGCGGCAGCGAATGGGGGGGGGCGACGATCGATTTCGTTTTTTTTTTTCTTTTTCGTTTCTGAAAATTAGAAGGGGGGGGGGGGCAGCGGGTTAAAGGGGAAATTTAAATTTTTTTTTTATTTAATTATTTTATTTTTCAAAAAGTTGACTTTCACATACGACCTCTAAACGAGGCCCACCGCCTGTCGTCCATAGCGTTTTACCCCCATTCCGAACACAATGGGATATGTATCGCAAGCTGATTCGATCGTTTGAATCAGTTTCCGTTAAACTTACATTTAAATCACTATATTGAATTTTAAACGTACATTCCAAATTACCGGGGTCACATACGAACTCTATAAATCCCATAAAAATATTTTCTAGCTTCGTATTGACGATACGGTCCTAACAAAACTAGTTTCATCGAATTTTGAGACCGTTGGAAAAATGGCCAATTTCCAGTCGATTAAAATCAACTGAAACTGGTCAAATGCGTTTTCTTTTGCCACGCTCACATATTGATTCGAAAAATTATGAAATTTGGAATCTAGCAATAACTTAACATCACGGACCCAACAAAACTGGTTTCGTCGAAATCCGAGGTCGTTTGCAAAATGTCCATTTTTAAGGGCCTGAATTCCATAGCGACTATTCAGAATTTTCAACTGAACATATCTTTTGATTCCCGTTATGAAATTTTGATTATTCGGATTCGCTGGAAAGATATTATCAATTAGATCCCATTATTTTTGGTTTCACTAAAATCCGGATTATTTTGCACCCGGTACATTCAATTGAAGTTTGAAATCGAATTATCGAACTACCGCGCCATTTTCAATTCTATTTATAATTATATATAAATATTTATATTCTAACGACGACGTATATAATATATACGTTCGAATTATATTCAAAATAAATTTCTCGTCGATATTATTTAAAATAATTCATTTTAAATATTCAAAATTCGCTAAAATGGCCAAAATAAAAATTTTAAACTGGCCCGGATTTTCGGGTTATTACATTTACCGATAACACCGTGCTATTAGATATGAAGTATTACCAGTTTTACTTCATGGGATTAATAGGTTGGGATTGGGAAATTAAAACAAATGATTACTTCGGTAAGGTTCGTTAATCCCGACTAGTTTGGATAAACCATAATATGGTTTGAACTGATATTCAAAGGAAGATAAAAGAATAAATTTAAAGAATTTATCTTTGATAAAATTAATGGGAACCTTTCCCAAAGTAAAGGAATATTTGAATAAAGGAATATTCTGTATTGGAATAAGTCGTATGTTGTGTTTTTATAACACTTGTTTATTATATACGCGAGTTATTCGGAAAGATCGGGTTTATCCCATTCGGAATAACTGATTCGACGAGGTGTCGAGGATGAAGACGGTGGTTGAAGACCGGAGGTCTTCACATCGTTTAGATAATTACTGATGATCTTGATTGGGCTGTACACCCAAGAGGCGGGAATCAGTTGGTGATCGTCCGGACGTACTTAGAGATCGATGGATATGCGAGGAATAAGGTTCCTCCGATTTCGTTCAGACCCAGAACGAACTTGTAAATGGATGTGTGTCTGACATCGGATTTCATTCTGTGTGATTGATATACATCGGTTGCATAGCGTGAATTGCCTGTGTGGCATGCTGAGATGCAAATGATCAAGGCTTCTATTGAAAAGCAGAGTCTTGTGGTTGATGATCAAAGCACGACCTTTGTGGCGTAGCTTTGTGTGGCGTTAATTCGCGAGCCTCATACCTCGATGTGAACCAGAAATGGGGGAGGACCTCAGGGAGGACATGCGTTTCTTTCTAGTTAGGAGTGGTGTCAGCGTTTTGCACGCCCTGGCATTTTACTTATGTAGATGATGGATAGCGAGGCGCCTCGGTTATATCGGTCGATCCAGGACCGTTGGAGTCATTTAGCTCATTTACGCCCCATAGGGCTGGGAAACGCATGTTCAGGCATTTTAATCCACACCGTGTGGACCGGCCCTGACGATCCAAGGGCCCACCTGAGTCTAGGTCCCGAGGCTCGGGCTAGAGAGTCTCGAAGCGGTAAGGACGGTCCCTTGCCTTGGTTCACAGATGGAAATCCAACTTCTAATATGTGACATTTACGGTTTTGATTGTTGAGCCTAGTATTGGCGATATGATATATGGTAGCCATGCCGTTAATACATTTATATTTGAAGTTGTTTTATACACTATGCACTTATAATAGTTTCAAATGATTTGTTTTAACGTACCAAGCATGTTTGGCTATTATAAGGGAAAACCCTATCCTCCGGCTTGCGTTGCATTGTGTGATGGGACCTGGGTCTTATAATAGCTTCATTTCTCCAAAAAGCATTGCGCTGTTTTGTTATATGCACCGGTATTCTTAGGAGGAAACCCGTTCCGTGTTATACGACGTGGTCCCTTAATATATCTGATTTAAAGTAAAGTTTTAAATAACTGTTTTAGTTCTCACACCAGTCACATGACTGACCTGGAATTTATTGTTTTAACCTAAACTCTGGGTGCCCTTATTTTGACACGGGCAGCTAGTAGTTTTGGTTTTGCAGATTTATATTCACAGGATCCTGATTTACAGCTGGAACAATATCCGAAAAGCTCTGTATCCGTATATCTCTTTCAGTTGTGTATTGTATAATTTTTCTGCTGCAGTAATGTAATTAAATCTCTGATATTTCTCTGATGTATAATATTTATTCATACTCTGTATATTCTTGTATTATGATGGAATTGTTGTAATTAACAATGAAATGTTCTTCTATTTGTATTCTGATTCGTCTTGTCCTCAAAGCAATCCGGCCTTTCATTCATGGGGAAGTTCAGGTCGTTATAGCCCTCTGATAACACCAGTACGGTGAATTTACGGTACTGTATAGACTGTTGATATAACAACCCAGTTTTTTTGATCGATTAATTTTAAATATTTAATATTTGTTTTAAATATTTAGTTGATAATATAAATTAACTGTTATATTGAGTTATCGATTTAATAATCGAATATAATTTAATTTAAAATATATCGAATTATTGTAATTCGAGATATAATTGGAATCGAAATTTAAAGCTGAATCAAAATGATTCAGGTCATCAATATAAATTGTATTTGATTGTAAACGATCATGATAATAATTTATTATTGAAGGACTGATTATTTCTTAATTTAAATTAATTTATATCGATTTAAAATGGTTATTCTATATACGTTCAAATTAAATATCAAAATATATTCAGTTCAGTTCAATTCAGAATAATGTTACAATATTGAAACGACGGTGGTTACGTTAAAATAGTAGTTCATGTATGAACCTTGAGATATTTTAGTGGATAGGTTCGAAATCAAATCGATATCATTTTAAAAAGGATAAAAATATCTTTTTTCTAATCACGGTTAAATCAAATCAAATCGTATTTAATAACAATGTACTTCACCTATAACCTACATGGTACTAAACGCAGGCTACTGCTGTCTTCTTCATTTCAAATCACGTAGACTTAGTTCCTTAAGGCTGAAGTCTCTTCCTCTATATGAATGCGATAACTCCCTCTGTTTTCTCCTCCTTTGATTTTCTCCGGACATCGAATAAAATCAAATGAAGGCAAGCCGTTCCCCTTACAATTCATTCTATTTATAATAAATTCAATACTCCTTTGTTTCCCTCATTTATTTTTCCTTCGTTCATTTCTTTCTAGCCGAAATTGAAATTACCCAACATCGTGATTTTTCCTTTTTTTGAAAATCAATATAAATTTGATTCCTTAACAAAATCGATCAATGGTAGATACATTTTGCTTGGATATCCGACAGCTACAAGCTTAAGCCCTCTAAATTTTGTGCGATGAACTTCTCTGGTGCTCGACTTTTCAAGCGGCAAACTAGGGCTTTGGTTATTCGCTGAATCAGACACTGGTTGTGGAAGTCGAGGGCGGCTCTGATCGGGAGGAGGTGACGCACAAGTAACAGGGTTAGTTTCGAAGGAGTCCTGAGTGATCAAAGTTTTCAGGGAGGTGTCGCGTTCTGAAATTTGAAACCGGAGTTCGAAGTAGGGTTCGTGGTGAATGGAAAGGGTTATGCGTTCAATTACAGGAGAGACGAAGGATGCAGTTTAAAAAATTGAAGAAGGAAGATGTCGCGGTCTATTTGCTCAGCGTCAAGGAAGCCTGGAAGTTGCGTTCTTGGAGGATTGCTGGCTGGAGATTTCAATGATAAGGGAGTCAGAAATGGATAAAGAAGGTGGCATGTGAACTTCGTTGAGTATTGTGTAAGGGAGTCAGGAAGGAGTGGCAAGCCGATTGTAGTGACGGGGGGATCAAGCTGATGATGTAGGCGTAAAGTGTGAGGAAATAGTGATGCAAAGGTGGTAGTTGTTTGCGGTCCTTAGATTTTTGAGGAGGAAATGTCCAAATGAAGAAGGAACTAAAAATGAAATTTAAGGTAATTATTTTTATTTAGTATTTAATTTTTAATTACATTACAATAATTTGATGACTTAGATAATGAATATAATTTGTTAAATTATACAAGGTCTTATCGGCTGGAATTAGTTGTTCAATCCATAGCTGCGGGATACTCAATCGAGAATTTAAATGGAAATTTACAGGATAATCGACGCATAAAAACCACGGTGAGTAAATCTCACTCAATTTATTTATTTTGAATTATTTTTAGTTGTTAAAACTAATTGATGGTTGTTTAGTTGCATTAGAATATTGTGTGGCTATTAAATATATATTAGTTATTTAGGATTGGTGTTTGTGGCTTATATATATATATATATATATTCGTGGTTGGATTCCCGCGGTATCATTAGCGGATGATTTCCCTATGCACCCCACAATATATATAGTGGATGACCTTCATACCGCGATATCCTGCCTAGAAGCAGGATGGGTATTATTTACGTTGACTAACGTCTGTGGATGCAGGAAAAACAGGTTGGAGGGATCCAACTAGATCCCTCAAAAATATTATTGTTTGTTTGTTATCACATATATTGTTATATGTAATGTGTCTGAAAACCTATGGTTGATAAATTGGGTGTTTTGAATTGTTGAATGTCAATGGCTCAAAAAAGTTGTTATATAAAAATATCATGAAAAGGATATTTCAGATTTTTAATGGAATTTATTTTTCTAAAAATAGAATTCGAATTTCGAAGGGGCTAAAGATATTAACTTGTTTTGAATAAATAAAACAAGTAGTGAATTTATAAACGTTGTTTATTAATTAATAATACGAGATTTGAAGTGAAATTATAAACAGTGTTTATAAATAAAGTGGAAAAATTATCATTGGATAATGAGACGACCCGAACTTCCCCGTGAAGGAAAGCACGGATAGAATTGAGAACAACACACAAAAGGACACATACGGAAGAACATTTCATTGTTATTACAACAATTCCATCAGATATAAGAATATACAGAGTATAAATGAATAAATTACATTTGATAAATATCAGAGATTACAATAAATTACATAGCAGCGGAGAATAATACAAAATCACAACTAGAAGTGATACGCGGATACAGAGCTTTCCGAGCATCGTTCCAGCTGTAAATCAGGACCCTGTGAATATAAATCTGCAAAACCAAAACTACTAGCTGCCCGTGCGGAAAATAGGGGCACCCAGAGTTTAGGTTAAAACAATAAACTCCAGGTCAGTCATGTGACTGGTGTGAGAACTAAAACAGTTATTAATCTTTGTTTTTAAAGTTAGGTAAATCAAGGGACCACGCCGTATAACACGGAACGGGTTTCCTCCCAAGAATACCAGTGCATAGAACAAACAGCGCAATGCTAAATAAAGAAAAATGAAGCTATTATAAGACCCAGGTCCCATCACACAATGCAACGCAAGCCGAAGGATAGGGTTTTCCCTTATAATAGCCAAACATGCTTGGTACGTCAAAACAAATCATTTGATACTATTATAAGTGTATAGTGTCAAAACAATTTTCAATCATAAATATCAATCATAGACGGCATGGGTACCATATATCATGTCGCCATACTAGTTCTACAATTAAAACCGCAATATCACGTATTGGAAATTGGATTTCCGTCATGAGCCGAGGCAAGGGGCAAGCTCCTCTCCGCGTTCGAGACACTCTAGCAAATGTCCCAGGACCCCACTATGATCCTTGGATCTTCAGGGCCGGTCCTCTCTTACTTTTGAGGATTAATTATTCCTGAACACACGTTTCCCGGTCCTTACAGACCTATATCCGAGGCGCCTCGCATTCCAACAACCACACAGGTGAAAAATATATAAATGTCAGGGCTGGTAGGTCACTGACACCACCCTAGCTAGAAAGAAACGTCGTGCTCTCCCTGCAGTCACTATCCCGTTTTTGACTCATACCGAGGTGTGAGGCTCGCGAATTCACGTTATACACAAAGCTATGCCACACAGGCCGTGCTTTGATCATCAACCACAAGACTTTGCTTTTCAACAGAAACCTTGATCAATTGCCACTTACGCGTGCCACACTGGCAATTCATTCCATGCGACTGATGTCCATCGATATACAACCTCTGAGCTCGTACGTCTCAGAGAAGGGCGTTAAGCAAGAGAATAAATTCTCCGCCGCCAAACAGATGTATATTTAATAGAGATCAATCAACACAGAATAAAATCCAATGTCAGACACACAATCCATTTACAAGTTCGTTCTGGGTCTGAACGAAACCGGAGGCACTTTCCTCGCATATCCATCCATCTCCAAGTACGTCTGGAAGATCACCAACTGATTCCCTCATCCTGGGTGTACAGCCCAATCAAGATCATCAGTAATCACCCAAACGATGTGAAGACTTCCGGTCTTCTACCACCGTCTTCATCTTCGACATCTCGTCGAATCAGTTATTCAGAATGGGTATAAACCCGGCCTTTCTGAATAACCCACGTATATAATAAACGAATGTTACACAAACACAACAAACGCCTCATTCCAATTCAGAATATTCTTTTATTCACAAAATCACATTCTTAGGGAAAGGTTCCCATTAATTTTATCAAAGATAAATTCTTCCAAATTTATTCTTTAATCTTCCTTTGGATATCATCTCAAACTAGTCGGGATTAACGAACCACACCGAAGTAATTATTTAGTTTATTTCCCAATCCCAACCTATATATCCCATGGAGCAAAACTGGCGATACTCCATATCTAACACCACGGTGTTATCGGTAAAATTAATTACCATTTCACGTTCAAATCTAATTAAAGATTTAACTATCGCTTTGGAGCAAAACTGGTGGTACTCCATTCTCGATCACCTTTCAGATTTGATAATTTAAATTATCAATTCACATTTTAATCTAATTAAAGATTCATTAAAACTCCACTTAGTTTTAATCTTTTCAAAAATCAATATCCTGCCTTTAACTGGGTTAAAGAACCAATGTCATCAAAACACGATTCACGACAAACCCAAATCACATTTGATATTAAATACAAGGCTCTGAATAGAAAATATATCGACTTATATTCAATACCAAATTCTGAAACCAACAAATATCGTATTGGAAATAACGATATAAAATATATCTTTCAAATTCCCATAACAATATCTGTATAGTCACGAAATCCAACATCGAAATATCCCGAAGATAATTTCGATTCAGCTCCATTCCAATCCACGTATTGGAAATTATCGATTATTTTCAAAATCACTTTCAAATTCAATTTATTTATTTCGAAAATAAATTGAATTCAATTCTAGTTCAAAACTAGTTCATTTCGATAAAAATCTATTTTTATCTTTTCAAATATGGAGTTTTCCAGCCCAAATCTTTCCAATTCACATATTATAATTTTACACAAATTATAGATATTTTTAATAATTTTATCAAGGCCCGTACAGTCGATTTCCAACAACGGCCATCGAACTGCACTTACAGCGACCTTTTTCGAATTTGATTTGGACATAATTCCAAATCCAACCGTTAGATTTCAAATTTCTAATATTCATTGGAAAGCTATTTTCGATACGAACCCAACGGTTCCGGTTTTAGGAGAATCCGACGGTCGGATCTCCCGCAATGTCCGTTTGAAATAAATGGTCGAAATTCACGAACTACCGCGGCGCGGCGCGTTCTATTCAGGCCATTATATTATATATATAATATATATAATATATATTTCGTCGATTTCCTTTTAAAACGAATTTTATAAATCGTTTTAAATTTGTTTCAAAACAATTTCAACTTCCTTTTCAATTCAAATCAAAATTGAATTCTTCTTTATAAATTCGTTTTAAAATTCATTTCTATTCAATTCAAATTTCAATTCAATTTGAATTCATTTCAATTCGCTTTCAAATCAATTTGAATTCGTTTTCACTTCAATTCATTTCGAAATCGTTTTCAATTCAATTCATTTCGAAATCGTTTTCAAATCGATATAAATATCGTTCACGTCGAAATAACGCATCTCTAATCAACACGGCTTTATATTTTTCAAAACTCCTTTATTCTATCCAACAAATGAATATTTATCCCATTCAACACATGAATCTATATTTTTTTCAACCCACGACTAATCTCAACACATGAGTACTGTCAACACATCACTATTTTTGTTATGTAAAATATTTTATAAAACTATGGTATCTATCGTTTGATTTTAATTAGACTTCTACTAGGAAGTAGTTCTAATTTTAAATATGATAAAGATGTAAATTTTTATTATATAAAATATTTCACTCAACACATGAACATCGTCAACACATGACTATTTTTATATTCAACACATGAATTTTCTTTTATAATATTCATTATTTTCCCGATTGGAATGAGGCCCAATCAATCACCATATAACGTTAATTATATGGATTCCATACAACACATGTATTTAATAGCATTAGTAAACAATCAACCATCAACCAAAGTGCACTACGCTGTATAAGCATCAAATATAGATATCTAACGCTTATAACAGCCTGTCAATCAATCGATCGACATATTTAATCAATCAGGATGAGTGAACTTCAAATTTCATCCCAACACCCGTGTGGGGTTTCAAACAATCAAACACAGATTTTATTTGTGCAGTTGGGCGATGTGTAAAATTTATCATCCCAATCAATGTCCTTCAAATCAGTGTACATAAACAAACCGTCCGGTTTGTAAATGAATATTTTATTTATTCACTTTCACGTTAAAAATTATATTTTTAACGATAAAATATTCTATTTCAACACATGAATTTCTATTCATTTCATTTATTCAATAAATGATTATTTTTATTTTTCTAACATATTTTAGAAAATTTCGGCGGCATAACGGCACGATACTAGAAACGGAACAAGGCCTAGCCTTATCCCCGGTCTAGTGAAGGCCCACGCCATTCACACATCAATCAAATCAATTTCAATTCACCAAACAATTCAAATTCAAACCAAATAGACTAACCAACTACACAACCAAACAACTTAACAAACAAGCCATCCATGGTCTGTTGATGACGGGTGTCGGGTGCTACTAAGCACCGTCTGCATCCTAGTATATATATATATATATATATAACTAGAAAAAGAGAATTTAGAGTGAGAAGTTCTCACCGAAAGCTATCCAATACCACGACTCTTCATTTATAGAAATCTTCTTCATCCTCGCCTTTTTCATCTTCGTTTGCCCGTAGTCACTATATACATAAAAATCACATTTTTATATTTGGATGTCTTTAAAATAAAAATCACATTTTTATTTGTTCGTTTTCAATTTAAAATCATATTTTTATAATCACTTCATATATTTAAAAATCGAATTTTTACTATGCTATTCAATATATAAAAATCATACTTTTACTTCGAAGTTCAATATATAAAAATCACATTTTTACTTTCACGCTATATGGATAAAAATGCTATTTCTACATTGCTACTATATAGATAAAAATTCCATTTCAAAAATATAGATTTCGCCCTTATAAAAATATAGATTTCGCCTTTATAAAAATAAAGTTTTCGCCTTTATAAAAATAAAGTTTTCGCCTTTATAAAAATAAAGTTTTCGCCTTTATAAAAATCAACACTTTATCTCAACGTATATAAAATAAAAATCAGGTTTTTATTTCGCTACATATACAAAGATGATATTTTTATATTCTCTACCCTATAAAGATTATATTTTTAATACTTTAAAAATATAAAAATCATATTTTTAATATTTCTATATAGTAAAGATTATATTTTTAATACTTTAAAAATATAAAAATCATATTTTTACTTCTCTACTTATATCAAAATATCGTCTTTTCCTTTTTTTTAAAAAATCTAATCTTTTATATTTTAAAGTTCAAATCATTTTTTTTTAAAGTTCGAAATAAAATCAGTTTTTAAACCTCTTTTTAAAAATCAGTTTTTCTAAATCCTCTATTTAAAAATCAGTTTTCTAAATCCTATTTAAAAATCAGTTTTCTAAATCCTATTTAAAAATCAGTTTTTAAAACTCTGTATATAAAAATAAAATAAATAAAATAAATAAATAAATAATAAAAAAAACTTATAGACAGTTTTTCGAAGGGGGGGGGGGCGTCGGCGGCTGCCTCGCTGGAGGGAGGTGGGTGGCTTCGTAGGTTGCCTCGCTGGAGGGAGGTGGGTGGCTTCGGAGGTTGCCTCGCTGGAGGGAGGTGGGTGGCTTCGGAGCAGGCGAGGGCTCGGTTGCGTCGGTGTCGAGGAAGGCAAGGGGAGAAGGAAGAAGAAGAGGGGAGGACGGCGGGAGGAGCGTCGCAGGTGGTTGTTCGATGGTCGTGGGAGGAGGAGGAGGGGGACTGGGGCGGCGCCGCCTTCGCTGGGGGGGGGAGAGAGGCGATCGATCGCCAGTGGAAGGGAGGGGCGCGCCTGCTCCTCCTTCGTTCTTCGTTTTCTTTTCTTTTTTTATTTTCCTTTTTTTTTGATTCTGAAATGAAACTAACGGGGGGGGGCCAGAAAGATAAAGGGAGGAGGGAAAAGAAATTTTTATTTTTATTTAATTAATTTAATCGCAAAAAGTTGACTTTCACATGCGACCTCGAAACGAGGCCCACCGCCTGTCGTCCATAGCGTTTAACCCCCATTCCGAACACAATGGGATATGTATCGTCAGCTGATATGATCGTTTGAGTCAGTTTCCGTTAAATTTACATTTAAATCACTTTATTGAATTTTAAACGTACCTTTCAAATTACCGGGGTCACATACTAACTCTAAAAATTCTCGAAAAATATTTTCTAGCTTCGTATTGACGATACGGTCCTAACAAAACTAGTTTCGTCGAATTCTGAGACCGTATGAAAAATGGCCAATTTCCAGTCGATTAAAATCAACTGAAACCGGTCAAACGCGTTTTCCTTTGCCACGCTCACATATTGATTCGAAAAAATTATGAAATTTGAAACCTAGCAATAATTTGACACTGCGGATCCAACAAAAGTGGTTTCGTCGAAATCCGAGGTCATTTGCAAAATGTCCATTTTTAAGGGCCTGAATTCCATAGCGACTATTCAGAATTTTCAACTGGACATATCTTTTGATTCTCGCTACGAAATTTTGATTTGTCGGATTCGTTGGAAAGATATCCACAATTAGATTCCATTATTTTTGGTTTCACTAAAATCCGGATTGTTTTGCACCCGGTACATTCAATTGAAGTTTGAAATCGAATTATCGAACTACCGCGCCATTTTCAATTCTATTTATAATTATATATAAATATATATATTCTAACGACGACGTATATAAATATATACGTCGAATTCCATTCAAAATAAATTTCTCGTCGATATTATTTAAAATAATCCATTTTAAATATTCAAAATTCACTAAAATTGCCAAAATAAAAATTTCAAACTGGCTCGCATTTTACGGGTTATTACAATCTCCCCCACTTAAAACTTTTCGTCCCCGAAAAGGAACAAAGTCGAAAGTTGTTTAACAATTCAACTCAACTTCCATTGTTTTGATTACGGCTTAAGTTCTTCAACTTTTCAGTTTCTAAGAACTCTTCAAAAATTTCAAAAATTTGGCTAACACCCTAAATTTTCGAAAAATTTCGCCATAACCTCCCCTGCACCGGGAGCATCGGGGAATTTCAAATAGCTTCCCCGGTCCTTCAGATCTCAAAAAGAAAAAGAAAAAGCCAAGCGGCTAGCCAATAGGCTCACAAAATCATCATCACCCAAACAAAACAGGAAATTATGTAGTAAACATGTACCTATTTGTCGGGCAAACAAATTTTATTCTTCGGCTCTAGCCTCCTTGCTATGACCTGTTCAATGTAAGTATATGTATATGCAAGCAAATGCGACCAATTTCAATACAATTCAATATTCGGTTCAATTAGGCTAAATAGTTCAAAATTAGCAAACAAATAAACAACCAACACAAACATCAATCAATTAGTGAATTAGAGTTTCAAATCCATAATTTTGATACATATACAAAAATCATGCTTTTGATGCCAATCACAACAATGTGTTCTAACTATATAAGTTTTGGTTCTCACACCAGTCTAATGGAAATATATAGAAATCACACCTTCGTAACACGAACATAAATATTGATGATGCGATCGCTATCATCAATATCATCTCCGGGCGACTAGAGTGTAACCCTATATCTATCCAGTATATTAAAACTTCGAATATACGTTCATGACGCGTATACGCGAAATCTATATATACTCGATTGTCCATATTCAAAATAAATAAATATTCAAATACGTTTAAAACGATTTAAATTTTCAAAACAAAATTGTTTTCATTTGAAAAATATACTCTTCACACTCGTTCTAGGATACTACTGATCCCATCTCTAACGAGTCATTCTAATTGGATATTGCTAATCCAATATCTGATGAATTCTTTCGTATGTTTCTAATGTGTCTTGTTCTCGAGCTCTGTAAACCAATGCTCTGATACCAAAATGAGACGACCCGAACTTCCCCGTGAAGGAAAGCACGGATAGAATTGAGAACAACACACAAAAGGACACATACGGAAGAACATTTCATTGTTATTACAACAATTCCACCAGATATAAGAATATACAGAGTATAAATGAATAAATTACATTTGATAAATATCAGAGATTACAATAAATTACATAGCAGCGGAGAATAATACAAAATCACAACTAGAAGTGATACGCGGATACAGAGCTTTCCGAGCATCGTTCCAGCTGTAAATCAGGACCCTGTGAATATAAATCTGCAAAACCAAAACTACTAGCTGCCCGTGCGGAAAATAGGGGCACCCAGAGTTTAGGTTAAAACAATAAACTCCAGGTCAGTCATGTGACTGGTGTGAGAACTAAAACAGTTATTAATCTTTGTTTTTAAAGTTAGGTAAATCAAGGGACCACGCCGTATAACACGGAACGGGTTTCCTCCCAAGAATACCAGTGCATAGAACAAACAGCGCAATGCTAAATAAAGAAAAATGAAGCTATTATAAGACCCAGGTCCCATCACACAATGCAACGCAAGCCGGAGGATAGGGTTTTCCCTTATAATAGCCAAACATGCTTGGTACGTCAAAACAAATCATTTGATACTATTATAAGTGTATAGTGTCAAAACAATTTTCAATCATAAATATCAATCATAGACGGCATGGGTACCATATATCATGTCGCCATACTAGTTCTACAATTAAAACCGCAATATCACGTATTGGAAATTGGATTTCCGTCATGAGCCGAGGCAAGGGGCAAGCTCCTCTCCGCGTTCGAGACACTCTAGCAAATGTCCCAGGACCCCACTATGATCCTTGGATCTTCAGGGCCGGTCCTCTCTTACTTTTGAGGATTAATTATTCCTGAACACACGTTTCCCGGTCCTTACAGACCTATATCCGAGGCGCCTCGCATTCCAACAACCACACAGGTGAAAAATATATAAATGTCAGGGCTGGTAGGTCACTGACACCACCCTAGCTAGAAAGAAACGTCGTGCTCTCCCTGCAGTCACTATCCCGTTTTTGACTCATACCGAGGTGTGAGGCTCGCGAATTCACGTTATACACAAAGCTATGCCACACAGGCCGTGCTTTGATCATCAACCACAAGACTTTGCTTTTCAACAGAAACCTTGATCAATTGCCACTTACGCGTGCCACACTGGCAATTCATTCCATGCGACTGATGTCCATCGATATACAACCTCTGAGCTCGTACGTCTCAGAGAAGGGCGTTAAGCAAGAGAATAAATTCTCCGCCGCCAAACAGATGTATATTTAATAGAGATCAATCAACACAGAATAAAATCCAATGTCAGACACACAATCCATTTACAAGTTCGTTCTGGGTCTGAACGAAACCGGAGGCACTTTCCTCGCATATCCATCCATCTCCAAGTACGTCTGGAAGATCACCAACTGATTCCCTCATCCTGGGTGTACAGCCCAATCAAGATCATCAGTAATCACCCAAACGATGTGAAGACTTCCGGTCTTCTACCACCGTCTTCATCTTCGACATCTCGTCGAATCGGTTATTCAGAATGGGTATAAACCCGGCCTTTCTGAATAACCCACGTATATAATAAACGAATGTTACACAAACACAACAAACGCCTCATTCCAATTCAGAATATTCTTTTATTCACAAAATCACATTCTTAGGGAAAGGTTCCCATTAATTTTATCAAAGATAAATTCTTCCAAATTTATTCTTTAATCTTCCTTTGGATATCATCTCAAACTAGTCGGGATTAACGAACCACACCGAAGTAATTATTTAGTTTATTTCCCAATCCCAACCTATATATCCCATGGAGCAAAACTGGCGATACTCCATATCTAACACCACGGTGTTATCGGTAAAATTAATTACCATTTCACGTTCAAATCTAATTAAAGATTTAACTATCGCTTTGGAGCAAAACTGGTGGTACTCCATTCTCGATCACCTTTCAGATTTGATAATTTAAATTATCAATTCACATTTTAATCTAATTAAAGATTCATTAAAACTCCACTTAGTTTTAATCTTTTCAAAAATCAATATCCTGCCTTTAACTGGGTTAAAGAACCAATGTCATCAAAACACGATTCACGACAAACCCAAATCACATTTGATATTAAATACAAGGCTCTGAATAGAAAATATATCGACTTATATTCAATACCAAATTCTGAAACCAACAAATATCGTATTGGAAATAACGATATAAAATATATCTTTCAAATTCCCATAACAATATCTGTATAGTCACGAAATCCAACATCGAAATATCCCGAAGATAATTTCGATTCAGCTCCATTCCAATCCACGTATTGGAAATTATCGATTATTTTCAAAATCACTTTCAAATTCAATTTATTTATTTCGAAGATAAATTGAATTCAATTCTAGTTCAAAACTAGTTCATTTCGATAAAAATCTATTTTTATCTTTTCAAATATGGAGTTTTCCAGCCCAAATCTTTCCAATTCACATATTATAATTTTACACAAATTATAGATATTTTTAATAATTTTATCAAGGCCCGTACAGTCGATTTCCAACAACGGCCATCGAACTGCACTTACAGCGACCTTTTTCGAATTTGATTTGGACATAATTCCAAATCCAACCGTTAGATTTCAAATTTCTAATATTCATTGGAAAGCTCTTTTCGATACGAACCCAACGGTTCCGGTTTTAGGAGAATCCGACGGTCGGATCTCCCGCAATGTCCGTTTGAAATAAATGGTCGAAATTCATGAACTACCGCGGCGCGGCGCGTTCTATTCAGGCCATTATATTATATATATAATATATATAATATATATTTCGTCGATTTCCTTTTAAAACGAATTTTATAAATCGTTTTAAATTCGTTTCAAAACAATTTCAACTTCCTTTTCAATTCAAATCAAAATTGAATTCTTCTTTATAAATTCGTTTTAAAATTCATTTCTATTCAATTCAAATTTCAATTCAATTTGAATTCATTTCAATTCGCTTTCAAATCAATTTGAATTCGTTTTCACTTCAATTCATTTCGAAATCGTTTTCAATTCAATTCATTTCGAAATCGTTTTCAAATCGATATAAATATCGTTCACGTCGAAATAACGCATCTCTAATCAACACGGCTTTATATTTTTCAAAACTCCTTTATTCTATCCAACAAATGAATATTTATCCCATTCAACACATGAATCTATATTTTTTTCAACCCACGACTAATCTCAACACATGAGTACTGTCAACACATCACTATTTTTGTTATGTAAAATATTTTATAAAACTATGGTATCTATCGTTTGATTTTAATTAGACTTCTACTAGGAAGTAGTTCTAATTTTAAATATGATAAAGATGTAAATTTTTATTATATAAAATATTTCACTCAACACATGAACATCGTCAACACATGACTATTTTTATATTCAACACATGAATTTTCTTTTATAATATTCATTATTTTCCCGATTGGAATGAGGCCCAATCAATCACCATATAACGTTAATTATATGGATTCCATACAACACATGTATTTAATAGCATTAGTAAACAATCAACCATCAACCAAAGTGCACTACGCTGTATAAGCATCAAATATAGATATCTAACGCTTATAACAGCCTGTCAATCAATCGATCGACATATTTAATCAATCAGGATGAGTGAACTTCAAATTTCATCCCAACACCCGTGTGGGGTTTCAAACAATCAAACACAGATTTTATTTGTGCAGTTGGGCGATGTGTAAAATTTATCATCCCAATCAATGTCCTTCAAATCAGTGTACATAAACAAACCGTCCGGTTTGTAAATGAATATTTTATTTATTCACTTTCACGTTAAAAATTATATTTTTAACGATAAAATATTCTATTTCAACACATGAATTTCTATTCATTTCATTTATTCAATAAATGATTATTTTTATTTTTCTAACATATTTTAGAAAATTTCGGCGGCATAACGGCACGATACTAGAAACGGAACAAGGCCTAGCCTTATCCCCGGTCTAGTGAAGGCCCACGCCATTCACACATCAATCAAATCAATTTCAATTCACCAAACAATTCAAATTCAAACCAAATAGACTAACCAACTACACAACCAAACAACTTAACAAACAAGCCATCCATGGTCTGTGGATGACGGGTGTCGGGTGCTACTAAGCACCGTCTGCATCCTAGTATATATATATATAACTAGAAAAAGAGAATTTAGAGTGAGAAGTTCTCACCGAAAGCTATCCAATACCACGACTCTTCATTTATAGAAATCTTCTTCATCCTCGCCTTTTTCATCTTCGTTTGCCCGTAGTCACTATATACATAAAAATCACATTTTTATATTTGGATGTCTTTAAAATAAAAATCAGATTTTTATTTGTTCGTTTTCAATTTAAAATCATATTTTTATAATCACTTCATATATTTAAAAATCGAATTTTTACTATGCTATTCAATATATAAAAATCATACTTTTACTTCGAAGTTCAATATATAAAAATCACATTTTTACTTTCACGCTATATGGATAAAAATGCTATTTCTACATTGCTACTATATAGATAAAAATTCCATTTCAAAAATATAGATTTCGCCCTTATAAAAATATAGATTTCGCCTTTATAAAAATAAAGTTTTCGCCTTTATAAAAATAAAGTTTTCGCCTTTATAAAAATAAAGTTTTCGCCTTTATAAAAATCAACACTTTATCTCAACGTATATAAAATAAAAATCAGGTTTTTATTTCGCTACATATACAAAGATGATATTTTTATATTCTCTACCCTATAAAGATTATATTTTTAATACTTTAAAAATATAAAAATCATATTTTTAATATTTCTATATAGTAAAGATTATATTTTTAATACTTTAAAAATATAAAAATCATATTTTTACTTCTCTACTTATATCAAAATATCGTCTTTTCCTTTTTTTTTAAAAATCTAATCTTTTATATTTTAAAGTTCAAATCATTTTTTTTAAAGTTCGAAATAAAATCAGTTTTTAAACCTCTTTTTAAAAATCAGCTTTTCTAAATCCTCTATTTAAAAATCAGTTTTCTAAATCCTATTTAAAAATCAGTTTTCTAAATCCTATTTAAAAATCAGTTTTTAAAACTCTGTATATAAAAATAAAATAAATAAAATAAATAAATAAATAATAAAAAAACTTACACACAGTTTTTCGAAGGGGGGGGGCGTCGGCGGCTGCCTCGCTGGAGGGAGGTGGGTGGCTTCGGAGGTTGCCTCGCTGGAGGGAGGTGGGTGGCTTCGGAGGTTGCCTCGCTGGAGGGAGGTGGGTGGCTTCGGAGCAGGCGAGGGCTCGGTTGCGTCGGTGTCGAGGAAGGCAAGGGGAGAAGGAAGAAGAAGAGGGGAGGACGGCGGGCGGAGCGTCGCAGGTGGTTGTTCGATGGTCGTGGGAGGAGGAGGAGGGGGACTGGGGCGGCGCCGCCTTCGCTGGGGGGGGGGAGAGAGGCGATCGATCGCCAGTGGAAGGGAGGGGCGCGCCTGCTCCTCCTTCGTTCTTCGTTTTCTTTTCTTTTTTTATTTTCCTTTTTTTTTGATTCTGAAATGAAACTAACGGGGGGGGGGGGGGGGGGGCAGAAAGATAAAGGGAGGAGGGAAAAGAAATTTTTATTTTTATTTAATTAATTTAATCGCAAAAAGTTGACTTTCACATGCGACCTCGAAACGAGGCCCACCGCCTGTCGTCCATAGCGTTTAACCCCCATTCCGAACACAATGGGATATGTATCGTCAGCTGATATGATCGTTTGAGTCAGTTTCCGTTAAATTTACATTTAAATCACTTTATTGAATTTTAAACGTACCTTTCAAATTACCGGGGTCACATACTAACTCTAAAAATTCTCGAAAAATATTTTCTAGCTTCGTATTGACGATACGGTCCTAACAAAACTAGTTTCGTCGAATTCTGAGACCGTATGAAAAATGGCCAATTTCCAGTCGATTAAAATCAACTGAAACCGGTCAAACGCGTTTTCCTTTGCCACGCTCACATATTGATTCGAAAAAATTATGAAATTTGAAACCTAGCAATAATTTGACACTGCGGATCCAACAAAAGTGGTTTCGTCGAAATCCGAGGTCATTTGCAAAATGTCCATTTTTAAGGGCCTGAATTCCATAGCGACTATTCAGAATTTTCAACTGGACATATCTTTTGATTCTCGCTACGAAATTTTGATTTGTCGGATTCGTTGGAAAGATATCCACAATTAGATTCCATTATTTTTGGTTTCACTAAAATCCGGATTGTTTTGCACCCGGTACATTCAATTGAAGTTTGAAATCGAATTATCGAACTACCGCGCCATTTTCAATTCTATTTATAATTATATATAAATATATATATTCTAACGACGACGTATATAAATATATACGTCGAATTCCATTCAAAATAAATTTCTCGTCGATATTATTTAAAATAATCCATTTTAAATATTAAAAATTCACTAAAATTGCCAAAATAAAAATTTCAAACTGGCTCGCATTTTACGGGTTATTACAGATAATTTGAATATTTAAATTCAAATGTGAATTTAAAAATAGAAATAGGGAAATCGTTTTAAAGAAATAAACGATGGAATTTATTCTGATCTTCAGAATATAAATTGAACTAAAATAAATCCGTAAGGATTTATGTTTTGAATTCGAATTTATTTAAATAGAAGTTAAATTGAATATGAAAATAAATTGGGTGTTATATATATATAAGTTATTATAAATAGAAATTTCCAAAATAAGATGTTGGTTTTAAATAGATTTCGAAATAGACTTGTTTAAATATATAACAAGGAAATTTATTAAATGGTGTTTATAAATATAATGAATTAATTATCAAGAGATAATTTGAATATTTAAATTCAAATATGAATTCAAATAGAATTGAAAATAGAATTTGAATGTAGAAAACTCAAATAGAATTTGAATATAGAAAATTCAAATCGAATTTAAATATAGAAAATTCAAATCGAATTTGAATATAGAAATTTCAAATAGAATTGAAAATAGAATTTGAATGTAGAAAATTCAAATGGAATTTGAATACGGAAAATTCAAATAGAACCGAAAATAGAATTTGAAAATAGAAAGTTGAAATCATTTCGAAATGGGAACGATGAAATATATTTCAGAATGCAGATTTTTAAAAAGAATAGAAATAAATCAAAAGGATTTATAATTTGTCAAAGGAATTGGAATTTAATATAGAAGATCGAAGTATAAATAAATTTATTTCCAAGTTAGGAAAAATCGACAATTATAGATAATCAAAAATATTATATTGTATTGGGAAACTGATTTGATATATATTAAAAATATATTAGAATGGAGTTGAAATTTATTATAAACGAAGTTTAAACGTATATATATATAAATATAATCAAAACGAACTCGCCGCAGTGCGGTAGTTAGTAAATTGGCGTTTCGAACTTCAATTGAGTATACAGAACTCAATTGAAGTCGGAATTATTTGAAACAAGAATCGTCGGGACCGGTTTGATAATAGTTTTCTAATGGAAGAGAAAATTCTGAATTTCATCGTATATATTTTGAGTTATGTCAAAAACAAATTTTCAGAAAAACAACGCTAGAACCATTATAAAGCCATAACGGTTTATTGGAATAAATAAAGGGATTTTGAGTAAATAAATATGAATTTTTACTAGAAAAAAATACACACTTGAGTTATGAAAATATATGTGACCTCAAGTTGAGTAGTGGATTGATTTTTGAAAACAAAAATCAGATTTTTAATTATTAAATAGAATTAACTAATTTGAATAAAAATTAGTTAATGAAATTTTGAATCAAAATTGGACTTTGAATAAGTGAACTGGATTTGTAAATTCATACCTGGAATCGAATATTGAAATTTGAGTTGAAAGGACATTTGATTGTTTTATAGACAAATTAATTTATATTTGAACGTGATATGTTTAAATAAGAAGTGAAATAAGCAAAAGAGTTAATTAAAGAATAAATTAGCGAATCGAGTTTAAAATGACTAGATTGAGTTGTAATAAATTAGGAATGGATAGATATGTGTTAGACAGGTATGGAATGAAGTATATGAAGTATATGAAGAGATATAAATTGAAATGCCCGACAAAAAGGTACATGTTTAAATTCCATATGAGGTTTTATGCGCCGAATCGGCAAGCCGCTTGGATTTTTCTTTTTCTTTTGATTGGAGAGGCCTGTGTGGCGGTTTGGGAATTTTCCCGATGCTCCCGGTACAGAGGAGGTTATGGCGAAATTTTCCAGGAATTTAAGGAGTTAGAATATTTTAAGAAGGTTTGATAATTTGAAATCGATATATATAAAATTCGATAATGAAACAAAATTAAATTAGAATATTATAAACAAAAAGGAAATCAATAGTAATGGAAATAGAAAGAGAAATGTATATATGTTTTAAAAAAATGAATAATTGCCTTTATATGATGTTGATTATTCGAGGTAAGTGTTTTGTCTGTTTTGAAGTTAATGATGTTTTCAGTCAAGGTTTGAGAGGTAATTATACCCCAAATTGATTGATTTCATTTTTGACCGATAAATAACAAGATCCAGTCTCGAAGAAAAATGTTTGAATAAGGGTTAGTCGAATGTGGTATTTTGGGTTGTTGTAACGATGTTTTATACAACATTTGTTTTAACCCAAGTAAGTGGAAATTTGAAAATATAATAATAAATATTTCCTCAGTATAGAAATAAATGGTCGTGAAAGAGATAAGTAATTGGAATGTTTTCCAACTGCAATTAAAGGATATTTTCTAAATATAGAAAATAAAAGAAGTTGGTATTTGGAAATGTCTTCCAAATAGCATAAGCTTCCAAATAGCATAAGCTTCCAAATAGCATAAGAGGCTAAGAAGATGATTATCGAAAATATCATGTTAACGAATATGGATAAGGAAATCGAGAAGTGTTTTAATTAATGAAATATAAATTAAAAGGTCCAGTGATTGTTTAATGTTTTGAATGGATGTTTGTTTTTCTTCGATAGTTAAATAACCGACTATCAAAGTGTGTGGCAATATGGAGAGACCGGTTGGATTATTATCCGAGAACCACTCTGTATTGGCAGTAGCGTTGCGAATCAGATTATATGAAGATAATCGAAGACGGAGTAAATTTCAAGGACTTTTTCTATTAATAGAAATTGTGCCTTCGGTTTCGTTCAGTCCCAGAACGAGCGTAAATGGACGAATGTTTGACAGAGTATTTCCAATGATCGCATATTTTGGTCTGTATAGATATATATATGGTGGCAACGGATTTATTCCCTTAGCATAATATCCAGAATATATTTGTGCAAATCAATTAGTGATTAACGGATCTGACAATGTGGCATTCAAAGTGATTGTGTTATCAAGGAATGATAAGTAATCGTAGCCTCAGGTCTCAACAACCGGGAAATGACAAAAAATCGGGCAGGCAGCATGGCTATGTGGGTCGCTCCCATTAGGGTGTATAATCACCTATCTAGAGAAACTCCTTTTACTTCTTTAATTTATCGATGTTGTCCCTTTTCGGGAAACAGTTGCTGATCCCAACCGTTGGTGATATACATTCGATACACTCAAGCGAAATGAGTGGTCAGTCATGTGTGGGTCGGGTTGCAAGACGTTCTTGTTGAACCCAGTGTATTCCCCTCTAGAGATAAACTATCGGAAGGTGGTTCCATACCTTGTCATGTTGGAAATCCAATCTTCAATCGATTATCATTTCTTTCGAAAGGATTTTGAAAGTTAAAAAAATGGTTGGAGTTACTCACACCAGTCCCATGACTGACCCAGAGTTTTTGTTTTGTTTTCCCTAAACTCTTGGGTGTCCAAATTTTTACGGGCAGTCAAGTAGTCGGGATTTTTCATATTCACTTGGAAGAGCTGGAAGCAGGAGGCTTCACCAGTTAGCTATAGACTATCATATTTCCGCTGTGTACTATGTTGTATCTGAAAACAGGTGTTTATAACTGTTCCAAGAATAACTGTTGTGCTCTGATAATGGTATATACAGTTACTGATTTGTATTTCAAAAAGTTATGTTATATAATATATTTTATTCGTTCCGCTGTGAGATTTGTCTTCTTTGTTTTCTTCTATTCTAATATTTCTTTCTATTTCTCATCCTCTAACTTCTTTCTAATAATGATTCGTATTTCTGTGCAATTTGGGTTGGACATGTGGTGTTATTAGTCAACTCAGATAGTATGGATTTGCGGGCCGTTACAGTTGGTTTCAGAGCTTAGGTTGAGCGAACACCTAGGCATTGATAGGGTTGTGCTCATTAGAGATAGGGTCAGTAGTACCCTAGAATGAGTTGAGTGTATATATACGAGAGAGCGTATTTGTTAATTGATATAAGAAAAAATTGTTTTATAATGTGTTGGCTAGTCTGTTGAGTGATTTATGAATTCTGGTCGAATCGTAGGATGCCACGACGTCGATAAGAGTTTGTAAATACTTGAATAGAAGATTGAACACGATATTGTTTTAGCATGGGTAAATGAAATAATTTTACCCAAAATTCTATTTTGATAGAAAAGGGATAATTTTCTGAAATTATTATATTATATGGATGAGTTGGTTGTTAATACTATAATCAATAAAGATTATAAAATTTGGATGGTTATATATATAACCAAATAAAATTTGTATGTGAATGGAATAGACAAATAAAATGAACTGGAATTGGATTTAAATTAGAACTTGAAATTTAAAATCCTGGGATGTTGGAAAATATTTTCTGAAGTATATTAGAATAATATAGCCTTGTTTGGAAGGATTTTTGAATAAAAATCATTGAAGATGGATTCTGAAAGTGTAAAAGCACTGAACTCACTTCAGTGGCTGGAAAATAATTCTGATGAGGACTGCAGCTTTATCAGTATTCATTTTTGAGTTTCTATGTGATGGATTGTTACCTTAGAAAAAATTTTGGTGGAAATTTGTTTGAAAGAAAACAAGATGGGTTGCAAATTCAAATGTTTTGAATTTGAAATGGTTATAAAATATATGTGTATATATTTATGTGGTTTTGAAAGGATTTGAAATGAAAACCCGGGAATTTAAATTCTGAAATATAAAGTTAAATTAAACAAGTTAAATGAATCAAAGTGAATAAATTGAATCAGAATCAATTTGAATGAATTAGAATGCATATGAATGAAAACCAAAAGCTTTGGTTGGAATTAAAGTCATAGAAATATGAAGAGTTGAGTTTCAACATAAGTGAGATTTTGAAAAGTAATGGATTTGTACCATTTTTCCTACCTTAGCAATTTCGGGGACGAAATTCTTTTAAGGGGGGAAGAATGTAACGACCCAATTTTTCTGATCGATTAATTTTAAATATTTAATATTTGTTTTAAATATTTAGTTGATAAGATAAATTAATTTTTATATTGAGTTATCGATTTAATAATCGAATATAATTTAATTTAGAATATATCGAATTATTGTAATTCGAGATATAATTGGAATCTAAGTTTAAAGCTGAATCAAAATGATTCAGGTGATCAATATAAATTGTATTTGATTGTAAACGATAATGATAATAATTTATTATCGAAGGACTGATTATTTCTGAATTTAAATTATTTTACATCGATTTAAAATGGTTATTCTTTATACGTTCAAATTAAATATCAAAATATATTAAGTTCAGTTCAGTTCAGAATAATGTTACAATATTGAAATGACGGTGGTTACGTTAAAATAGTAGTTCATGTGTGAACCCTGAGATATTTTAGTGGATAGGTTCAAAATCAAATCGATATCATTTTAAAAAGGATAAAAATCTCTTTATTTCTAATCACGGTTAAATCAAATCAAATCGTATTTAATAACAATGTACTTCACCTATAACCTACACGGTACTAAACGCAGGCTACTGCTGTCTTCTTCATTTCAAATCACGTAGATTAGTTCCTTAAGGCTGAAGTCTCTTCGTCTATATGAATGCGATAACTCCCTCTAGTCTCTCCACCTTTAATTTTCTCCGGACATCGAATAAAATCAAATGAAGGCAAGTCGTTCCCCTTCCAATTCATTCTATTTATAATAAATTCAATACTCCTTTGTTTCCCCCATTTCTTTTTCCTTTGTTCATTTCTTTCTAGCCAAAATTGAAATTCCCCAACATCGTGATTTTTCCTTTCTTGGAAAATCAATATAAATTTGATTCCTCAACAAAATCGATCAATGGCAGATACATTTGGCTCGGGTATTCGACAGCTACAAGCTTAAGCCCTCTAAATTTTGTGCGATGAACTTCTATGGTGCTCGACTTTTGAAGCGACAAACTAGGGCTTTGGTTATTCGCTGAATCAGACACTAGTTGTGGAAGTCGAGGGCGGCTCTGATCGTGAGGAGGTGATGCGCAAGTAACAGGGTTAGTTTCGAAGGAGTCCTGAGTGATCGAAGTTTTCAGGGAGGTGTCGCGTTCTGAAATTTGAAACCGGAGTTCGAAGTAGGGTTCGTGGTGAATGGAAAGGGTTATGCGTTCAATTACAGGAGAGATGAAGGATGCAGTTTCAAAATTTGAAGAAAGAAGATGTCGCTGTCTATTTGCTCAGCGTCGAGGAAGCCTAGAAGTTGCCTTCTTGGAGGATTACTGGCTGAAGATTTCAATGATAAGGGTAAAGAGGGTTGTTGGGTAGTGTCAATAGTGTATTTCGTCGGTAATGGACAAAGAAGGTGGCATGTGAACTTCATTGAGTATTGTGTAAAAGAATCAGGAAGGAGTGGCAAGCTGATTGTAGTGATGGGGGGTTCAAGCTGATGATGTAGGCGTAAATTGTGAGGAAATAGTGATGCAAAGGTGGTAGTTATTTGCGGTCCTGAGATTTTTGAGGAGGAAATGTCCAAATGAAGAAGGGACTAAAAATGAAATTTAAGGTAATTATTTTTAGTTAGTATTTAATTTTTAATTACATTAAAATAATTCGATGACTTAGATAATGAATACAATTTGTTAAATTATACAAGTTCTTATCGGCTGGAATCAGTTTTTCAATCTGTAGCTGCGGGATACTCAATTGAGAATTTAAATGGTAATTTACAGGATAATCGACGCATAAAAACCACGGTGAGTATATCTCACACAATTAATTTATTTTGAATTATTTTTAGTCGTTAAAAATAATTGATGGTTGTTTGGTTGCATTAGAATATTGTGTGGCTATTAAATATATATAAGTAATTTAGGATTGTTATTTGTGGCTATTATATATATATTGGTGGTTGGATTCCCGCAGTATCATTAGCTGATGCCCGCGGTATCATTAGCGGATGATTCCCCTATGCACCACACAAAATATATATATATATATTGTGGATTACCTTCATACCACGATATCCTACCTAGAAGCAAGATGGGTTTTATTTATGTTGACTAACGTCTGTGGATGCAGGAAAAACAGGTTGGAGGGATCCAACTGGTTCCCTCAAAAATATTATTGTTTGTTTGTTATCACATATATTGTTATATATGATGTGTTTGAAAACCTATGGTTGATAAATTGGGTGTTTTGAATTGTTGAATGTCAATGGCTCAAAAATGTTGATATATAAAAATATCATGAAAAAGATATTTCAGATTTTTAATGGAGAATCCATTTTTCTAAAAATAGAATTCAAATTTCGAAGGGTCTATAGATATTAACTTGTTTTGAATAAATAAAACAAGTAGTGAATTTATAAACGTTGTTTATAAATTAATAATACGATATTTGAAGTGAAATTATAAACAGTGTTTATAAATAAAGTGGAAAAATTATCATTTGATAATTTGAATATTTAAATTCAAATGTGAATTTAAAAATAGAAATGGGGAAATCGTTTTAAAGAAATAAACAATGGAATTTATTCTGATGTTCAGAATATAAATTGTACTAAAATAAATTCGTAAGGATTTATGATTTGAATTCGATTAACTCAAATTTATTTAAATAGAAGTTAAATTGAATATGAAAATAAATTGGGTTATATATATATATAAGTTATTATAAATAGAAATTTCCAAAATAAGATGTTGGTTTTAAATAGATTTCGAAATAGTCTTGTTTAAATATAAAACAAGGACATTTATAAAATGGTGTTTATAAATATAATGATTTAATTGTCAAGAGATAATTTGAATATTTAAATTCAAATATGAATTCAAATAGAATTGAAAATAGAATTTGAATAGAGAAAATTCAAATATAATTTGAATATAGAAAATTCAAATAGAATTTGAATGTAGAAAATTCAACTCGAATTTGAATATAGAAAATTCAAACAAAATTGAAAATAGAATTTGAATGTAGAAAATTCAAATGGAATTCGAATATGGAAAATTCAAATAGAATCGAAAATAGAATTTGAAAATAGAAAGTTGAAATCATTTCGAAATGGGAACAACGAAATATATTTCAGAATGCCGATTTTTAAACAGAATAGAAATAAATCCAAAGGATTTATAGTTTGTCAAAGGAATTGGAATTTAATATAGAAGATCGAAGTATAAATAAATTTATTTCCAAGTTAGGAAAAATCGACAATTATAGATAATCAAAAATATTATGTTGAATTGGGAAAATGATTTGATATATATAAAAAATATATTAGAATGGAGTTGAAATTTATTATAAACGAAGTTTAAACGTATATATATATATAAATATAATTAAAACGAACTCGCCGCAGCGCGGTAGTTCGTAAATTGGCATTTCAAACTTCAATTGAGTATACAGAACTCAATTGAAGTCGGAATTCTGAATTTCGTCGTATATATTTTGAGTTATGTCAAAATCAAATTTTCAGAAAAACAGCGCCTGAACCATTATAAAGCTATAAAGGTTTATTGGAATAAATAAAGGGATTTTGAGTAAATAAATATGGATTTTCATTAGAAAAAAATACACACTTGAGTTATGAAAATATATGTGAACTCAAGTGGAGTAGTGGATTGATTTTTGAAAACATAAATCAGATTTTTAATTATTAAATAGAATTAACTAATTTGAATAAAAATTAGTTAATGAAATTTTGAATCAAAATTGGACTTTGAATAAGTGAACTGGATTTGTAAATTCATACCTGGAATCGAATATTGAAATTTGAGTTGAAATGACATTTGATTGTTTTATAAACAAATTAATTTATATTTGAACGTGATATGTTCAAATAAGAAGTGAAATAAGCAAAAGAGTTAATTAATGAATATATTAGCGAATCAAGTTTAAAATGACTAGATTGAGTTGTAATAAATTGGGAATTGATAGAAATGTGTTAGACAGGTATGGAATGAAGTATATGAAGTATATGAAGAGATATATATTGAAATGCCTGACAAAAAGGTACATGTTTAAATTCCATATGAGGTTTTATGCGCAGAATCGGCAAGCCGCTTGGCTTTTTCTTTTTCTTATGATTGGAGAGGCCTATGTGGCGGTTTGGAAATTTTCCCGATGCTCTCGGTACAAAGGAGGTTATGGCGAAATTTTCCGGAAATTTAAGAAGTTAGAATATTTTAAGAAGGTTTGATAATTTGAAATCGATATATATAAAATTTGATAATGAAACAAATTTAAATTAGAATATTATAAACAAAAAGGAAATCAATAATAATGATAATAGAAAGAGAAATGTATGTACGTTTTAAAAAAAATGAATAATTGGCTTTATATGATGTTGATTATTCGAGGTAAGTGTTTTATCTGTTTTGAAGTTAATGATGTTTTCAGTCAAGGTTTGAGAGGTAATTATACCCCAACATGATTGATTTCATTTTTGTCCGATAAATAACAAGATCCAGTCTCGAAGAAAAATGTTTGAATAAGGGTTAGTCGAATGCGGTATTTTGGGTTGTTGTAACGATGTTTTATACAACATTCTTTTTAACCCAAGTAAGTGGAAATTTGAAAATATAATAATAAATATTTCCTCAGTATAGAAATAAATGGTCGTGAAAGAGATAAGTAATTGGAATGTTTTCCAACTGCAATTAAAGGGTATTTTCTAAGTATAGAAAATAAAAGAAGTTGGTATTTGGAAATGTCTTCCAAATAGCATAAGAGGCCAAGAAGATGATTATCGAAAATATCGTGTTAACGAATATGGACAACGAAATCGAGAAGTGTTTTAATTAATGAAATATAAATTAAAAGGCCCAGTGATTGTTTGATGTTTTGAATGGATGTTTGTTTTTCTTCAATAGTTAAATAACCGACTATCGAAGTGTTTGCCAATATCGTTGACAATATGGAGAGACAGGTTGGATTATTATCCGAGAACCACTCTGTATTGGCAGTAGCGTTGTGAATCATATTATATGAAGATAATCGAAGATGGAGTAAAGTGCAAGGACTTTTTCTATTAATAGAAATTGTGCTTTTGGTTTCGTTCAGTCCCAGAACGAGCGTAAATGGACGAATGTCTGATAGAGTATTTCCAATGATCGCATATGTTGGTCTGTATAGATATATATGGTGGCAACGGATTTATTCCCTTAGCATAATATCCAGAATATATTTGTGCAAATCAATTAGTGATTAACGGATCTGGCAGTGTGGCATTCAAAGTGATTGTGCTATCAAGGAATGATAAGTAATCGTAGCCTCAGGCCTCAACAACCGGGAAATGACAAAAAATTGGGCAGGCAGCATGGCTATGTGGGTCGCTCCCATTAGGGTGTATAATCACCTATCTAGAGAAACTCCTTTTACTTCTTTAATTTATCGATGCTGTCCCTTTTCGAGAAACATTTGCTGATCCCAACCGTTGATATACATTCGATACACTCAAGCGAAATGAGTGGTCGGTCATGTGTAGGCCGGGTTGCAAGACGTTCTTGTTGAACCCAGTTTATTCCCCTCTAGAGATACACTATCAGAAGGTGGTTCCATACCTTGTCATGTTGGAAATCCAATCTTCAATCGATTATCATTTCTTTCGAAAGGATTTTGAAAGTTAAACAAATGGTTGGAGTTACTCACACCAGTCCCATGACTGACCCAGAGTTTTTGTTTTGTTTTCCCTAAATTCTTGGGTGCCCAAATTTGTACGGGCAGTCAAGTAGTCGGGATTTTTCAGATTCACTTGGAAGAGCTGGAAGCAGGAGGCTTCACCAGTTAGCTATAAACTATCATATTTCTGCTGTGTACTATGTTGTATCTAGAATAGGTGTTTATAACTGTTCCAGGAATAACTGTTGTGCTCTGATAATGGTATGTATATACAGTTACTGATTTGTATTTCAAAAAGTTATGTTATATAATATATTTTATTCATTCCGCTGTGAGATTTGTCTTCTTTGTTTTCTTCTATTCTAATATTTCTTTCTTTCTATTTCTCATCCTCTAACTTCTTTCTAATAATGATTTGTATTTCTGTGCAACTTGGGCTGGACATGTGGTGTTATTAGTCAACTCAGATAGTACGGATTTGTGGGCCGTTACAGTTGATGCCTGTAAACGGCGTAAGGGTAATATGGTAATCCCGCTTACTCTATTTTTATGATATTTACTTTACTGGATAAACACTATCATAATTGCGTATTATACTGTGTATGTATTAGTTTAACGGATCCTTGAGAGATGGAAAAATCCCGTAACATCTCTTGAGTTACTTCGCCCATGTTATTTCGTATTTTAATTTGACTAATATGAGAATGATTTAGTGCTGATCCGAGTGTTTTTTGTGTTTTCTTTTTATGTAATACGCTCGGGTCAGCATAAGTTTGCAGTTAGCGAAGTTTACCTTGCCTTGGAGATCGAAGATGAAGATTTGGTATATATATCTATTATAAGTATGTATTTCCACTGCATTTATTTCCGCTGCTTATTATGTACATCTGTATGTATATGTAACTCTGATAATCATTGAATGTTATAACCAATATATACATTTCAATTGCTTTTAAACTGCTATTTGTTTATTATATGTTGACCTTCCGCTGTGAGATTCTGTGATTGGTTTTTCTCATCTTACTTTCTATTTCTTCTTTTTCCCAATAACTACATGCATTTGTGATTTGTTTGGGTCGACATGTGTGGTTATTTGTTGATTTGAACGGTCAAAAATCTGGGTTGTTACAAGTTGGTATTAGAGCATTGGTTAGCGATAACCTTGGCTTTGTTTTGGAATTAACTCATTAGAGATAGGGTTAGTAATGTCCTAGAATGAGTTTGAGTGACATATGAGAGAGCGTATTTGTACTTTGATATAAAAATGGTTTTATATTTTGTTGACTTATCCTATTGAATATTTATGGATTCTAGTCGATATATGGGACGCCATAGAATCGATAGGAATTTCTAAATAATCGAATAGAATGGATCGACATAATATGGTTTTCGATTATATTTTAAATGTATCAAATATATTATTATTGGTTTTAAGTGTATATGCATTGGTCGCTAATAGGTAATAATATTAAGTTATTATCTATTATGGTCAACTTGATAATAAATCTAATAAGGAAAATTAAATGGTTTTGTAAAACATTTGAAAATGAAATGGAATCTATTAAATACAATTGGGTGCAAAACGATTTGCGACTAAAATGGAATTGAACTTGATAACTTTATTCTGGGGCTTTTGAAATAGTTTTGCCAAGTTTGAAAATAATATCGCATTATAAGAAATAGTTATGGAAATATTTTTCAAAAGGATTTTAAACGAAATAATTGTGTAATCCCTTCTTGGAAGTCGGAAATGACTTCGGTAATGAGTGCACGCATTATCGACTTTTATTATGAAGAGTCTGAGTGGGGGAGACCACTCAATGATATTATAATTGGTTTTGAAAAAGATTTTTGGATTCAATTCCATATGGTGTAAATTTTATATCAAGGTATTAGTACATGTTATTTAAAATTGAAATTAAATTTAACCAGAATTGAAATTTCTATGTTCTTTGTTAATTGAAGATTTGGATTTAAAATTTTATATGGCATGATTTCTATAAAAGGGTATACGCACATATATTATTTAAAAAAAACTTAGTTTATGAACCTGGAATCAAGTATTTGAGTTCATATTAACCACTAATATTGATTTATGTGTTAAGGTAACTCGATTCATCAGAATTTAGATTTTTGAAATCATGAAATGGACTTAAGTATTTATAAGAATCGTCACATAAACCGTTAAATAAGGATGATGATAAAGTTTAAGCAAATTCCAAATTTAGTCGATATAACTGTTAGAGAAAAAAATTAAATTAACTATGAAATAGAATTCAACTAAAGTTGACCAAAATGAAATGGAAGATTTAGTTGGGTAATAAGAGTAACATCTTATGGATTGGAATAATTAATAGGTAGATTAACTAGTTCGAGAAGTAATATAAAGAAATGTATGTTGCTAATAAAATATGAATGGTTGATAAATTTAAAAATGAAAAAAATTAAATGGCAAATTAGTGTACAAATGAAATGAATGGAATATAAATACTTTTATTGAATGGAATGTAAGTTTAAGTTGAGTAGAGGAATTGAATTAAATAAACTTAACTTAGGAAATAGAATAATAAGAATTAAGGGGTAAATATAAATTTTAGTTATAAACCATCCTTAACTCAATTCATGATTTGAGAGCTGAATAAATTAATTGAGGGAATAAGATTTAATTTAAAATGAAAATGAAAATAAGTGAATAAGAAAATGGTTAAAGGAATGAATAGAAGTGACAAACAAGGGAAATAAGATGTAAATATAATTTTTGGCTTACTCAGAGTAAGATAACAATTAAACGAATTCTAGTTTGGAATTGGTGATATTGAAGTGAAAAAAAAACTTAACCTGAGTTGATGGATTTAATAAAATGAGATCAACTGAGGAAATTTTGATAAAAGAATGAAATGAGGCTATGAATGAAACTTGATTAAAATCCCCACTAACAACTTGATGATTTAGTAAATAGACCAATTTGGTTGAATTAAATAAGCATGAAGGGGAGTTTTTAGATCTTGTTTGGAAACGAATGTAAATGGAATGGGTATATGAAAGCAAGTGAATGAAATGAATCTTAAGTGATTAAAAATAATGAATAGCAATTGAATACAAACCCATTTCTCAAACAATACAGTGAACGGAAATGATTGAATGTACAAACGAGAACAAACGAGATGGGTGTTGAAATGGACTTGAATAAAATGGATGATAGTGAAATATGAATAAGGAAACTTATTTAATATAAATGAAGAAATATATGTGTGTGTGTATATCTTATATATTATGCAAATAACTCTCCAAATGAAGCCTTTTTCATATTGCCACCAATACCCCTTTGCCTCTACATTACTCATTCCGTTCATAACACATATGCAACTAGGATATATTTGTTAATTCTCAGCCACTTCACTACCACGTTTTCCATCAAATCCACTTACACTACTTACCGCTATTAACTGCCTATCCAATAAACCATTCTTCTTCCCAAAAATCGTATTTCTTCCCCAAAAACCGAATGCTGAGACGGAAATCACGAATCGATTAATGGAGGAGTAAAGGAAATTATCGATAGCATCACCTGCTCAACCGATTCCTCTTTCACTACGTTCTTGCTCAAAACCTAATTTTACCATTACCGAAATTATCGACCGCAGTAACCTGCTCAACCCCTCCTCTTTCACTAGGTACTCACTCAAACCCTACTTTAACCAACAATTATAATGTGTTTTTGCTACTTTAACCATCAGTTGTACTCTATTTTTGCTGTTGAGGCACTGGTTATTAACTTTCTTTCCAGACACGTACTTTTTCGGTCGAAATAACGAACGTATCAATGGTGGATTACAATACTACAGGCTTTTGGTGTGGTCCATTTTCTGATGTGACCCAAGCTGCAAATGCATTTGTAAACACATCAACGGAGGAAGTGACAATGAACAAAATGATTGATCTCCAAATGAATTCGACGTGAGAAATTTAATTTTATGAAACTCATTATGCTCTGAATTTTTCCTTTGTTTAACGTACTAGGTAATTTTGTTGTTGTAGAACGGCTATCATTTATGGTTTTAGTACAATTGGTCTTGATTACCTAGGTGAACAAGATTACTATGCTGTAAAGCAAATCTACCATCCACTGTATAATATTTGCAAGAGTCCTTTTGTACCTGTATGTGTACGCCACCGTAAGTAGTTATCATAGAATTTTGAAATGGTTTGCTGGACTCAAATATATCATTCAAAATCTATTTGTTATACCAATTTTATAATGGTGAAGACCACCAAAATATTCTACAGCCTTTATGATGTAAGAGCAGCTATCATATATGAATGATAAAACGTATATGGATGACAACAATAGTGCTCCAACATATTTCTCAATTGTTATTACATATAAGAGAATGTATCAAATTAGTTTTTTTTCTCCAACAACTTTATTTATTTATTTCTCCTATTTCTTCAGCCGGACATATTGCTCAATTGTTATTACATGTAAACTTATTAATTTTGTTTTGTTTTACATGCTTTGTTTTTTGAAAAATCATCCTTCTTATGTGACTGCCTTTCATATGACCTCAGACATGCAGCACCTTCAATCAACTTGGAGTGTTTTACAATCTTAGCGTGAGGAAAAGAGTCATTTACTGTCATATGTCAATTTAAAGTTGTTTAGTAACCACATATAATTTGGAATTTTATTAACTATTTGAATAATTTTTAAAAGTTGCTTATATGCTAATATTTACTTAAACACGCTGTAGATTCCGTTGTTGTAATTTATATGCCATACCCGAATGGTGATTGAGACAATAGGTACGTGTTAATTTGACAAGTAAATGATTATCCCATTCTCATAATCTTTACTGTTTAAACTACGCCGCATAATATTAGTTGTTACACTCAGTGTTTTGCCTATGGTCAAATAATTTGTAGGCCCAAATCTTCTTCTGTAAAGAAACAATTCTCCTAAGAAGAGGGGGAAAGCACGGTAGATTGGGAAATAAGTGCAGTAATTTATTTATCCGTAAGCAATGAATTTAGTAGCATGTATTCACCTTCATTCGTTGATTATGCTACATCGCCTCCAGAAGAAACTGGGTATGTTTCTCCCAAGAGATCAAATACACAAGCACCAGTAACCCTATATCCAACTATGTTTTCACTCAACTCCAGTAATCACATGATCCTGAACGAGCAGAGGTGAGCGAATTGATGGGTTCGAAGCAAAGGGCTTAATCATCTAACTAAAGAATAGGAAGAAGATAAATAGGTATTATTTGTGTATATATTTTCAATTAGAATTTCGTTCTTTTCTTATTTGTGCTCGAAATCAATACTGATTGTGTTGATTAAAAATCATGACTTAGGTGCTTTCTGTATTTGCATCGACTTCAATTTGATCTTACTCATTTTTCAGTTTGTACTTTCTTTAAATTTATTTGTGTTTTGTTACTTTTTGCAGGCTACTTGATTACAGTATAGTACGAGAATTTGAGCACAACGGGAGTTCAAAATTTTACCGTGCATGAGCAAGATCCAACTCATATGGGTACGCTTCACAACATCGTTATGCGTTTTACCAGTGTCTTGAGAACAACAAAAGATGGTCGTTAAATTTCTGAAGTGCTTCCGATACTGCACAAAGGTATGTTTTTTGCTGGATATCTAGGAATAGAAATGGACATATGGGGATTATAGCATCAAACAATTTCTTATTTTATTGTCCACTATAATCAACCATTAAAACACATTACTGATTGTTATCAATATGTGTAATTACAATTATTTGCAACCTATTCGGTATCTAGAAACTCCAGAATTTTGGACAGTAGAATAAGTTTAAACATGGAAACCAACTGTCCAAGCAGTTCATGGAAAGCGTGGAATCATTATAATTAATATGTTGTGCTGTTTGAGTTGATTGGTACAAAATGATTAAAAAATTAATATGTAATACTAAAATGATATCATGGCTGCATCGAACTGATTTTCACCAACTGATTCTGATACAGTGTAGTTTTTCATTGTCATAATTTTTCTTTGTTCTCCAATTTTTCAAATACAACTTTAGATATCATACTGACATTGACCAAATAGACTATGCGTAAATGTCTCAACCTAACCTCCACCCTCGCTATGCACAACTACATTCCTTATACGTACAACTGAATGAAAATTTTACTTTTACATGAAATGATCATTTTATTGCCTTTGTAGTTCAGATTATATGAAACATCACTTACTGTGGCAAAGCTGACGGCGTTCCGGAGCATCACCACTTGCAGTATCCATTTTCTAGGTTAGATCCGAATTCTATATATTTTTTTCCATCTTTATTTATTATTCTAATTCAGTCGCCACTTTCCAAACTATTGCTTTGACGTTCAAAAGATATGATACGGTTGAATCTACATCTATATCGTGTCGGAAAGCTCCACACTGCAAATAGATCAATGCCTAGCCTGAAGGCGGTCACAGAAAGAGAAGCTACTTGCACCTACTAATTAGCTATAGCTTATAATGATGAAGGACCTCATGGTGTAACATTAGTGGCAACCAAAGCTAATATTGAATAGACAGCTTGAGGTGCGCTAAGCTGCATGGGAGTAAGCAGCAATGAGAAAATTGCAAGAAGGTAGCCAGGTTGGTATTTTCGATGCAACAAACAGCACTAGGGATGAAGAAATATGCTAAAAGAAATTGCAAAATGATGACATTTATAGAAACTATATGTACTGATCATAGCATAATCAAAAGAAATATTAGCTTAGTACGTGTTTACTAATATGTCATAAACTTACACTGTATTAAATATATTGTACAAACAAGAGCCTTAAATCAAACATTTCCTCTAGCTTTATTTCTATTTCACTTATTATATTGTTTGCTTTGTTTGTACTGCTATTGTTCTGTGTAAATAAGGCTACGGGACTTGAATTTGCATGAATGTTTGGATTAATGAATAAAGGAATGCTTTACGCATAAGTTAATTTTTCATGTAAACATCGGATAACATATTCAGAACAGAAAATGTGAGCTAAGGCCAGGGTCGGCATATAGAAATTCTGAGCATGACATGCAAAATTAGAAAGACCAAGTTGATAATGAAATATCAAGCTGCATATTCTGATATTTTTACCACTTTTTCTGGTTGTCCTTAAGCTATATGAATTAACTAGTTAATTAACAGTGATAAGTTACACTGTTTAATTTAGCTTGGTGGTAAAAATTTGTCTTCTTTAGCAGTTTAGTATATGAACTTTGTACTTAAGTAAGTCCAGGTTTTGTTGTTTTTAAAAAACCTTCAGTATAAATTTTTTTACAACGTCTACATGATTTTTTAGTGGAAAGTCAGAATGAAGCTATTCTATATATATATATATATATATATATATATATATCGCGTATATGGTAAATTTGGTTTTGAATTGTTTTGGAACGACTTAACTTTCTTATTGATACCAGAAACATTGTGCATTATTTGTTGTTTATGTATATTGTATAATTATATGAAGCAAATGTAGTATTAATATAATAGCCCATTTTCCATATATAAATAGCACCAATACCACACATTGACAGTTGCAAACCGAACATTCTCTCGAAATAAACGCATTATCATAGTTTCTACTTACAAATATGCTAATACAATATAATCCACCACTACAACACTTAAAAGAACAATAGATCATCAAAGTAAAATTCAATATAACTTCTCTCTTCAACGAAGCTACTAGCATTTCTACTTTTTTGCATGTTTACACAACAACTGCTCATTAAAGATATGTTATGATAAATGTAAGACAATTACAAAACTTTTAATATGATACTACACAATATTTGAGGTACAGCGTTCCACGCGTGAAGCGTGTGCCATCATCACGCGCATAGCGTGTGCGTTGACCACGCGCGAAGCGCGTTCCGTTACGCTCGTACATATATATAAGAAATACAAGGATAAGTCATATTACGAACATAATGGAACGATAATCCAATTTGAGGGTTAAACTTTGCTTAAATTTTTGGAATACAAAAGCTTGAAACTCCAAATGAAATAAATCGACGTTTATATGAAGAGTTGAACTATTCGACATGCTGAAGCTAAAATGACCATAACTTTTGAATGGATGATCGGAATTCGACGATTCTGGACTTTTTGGAAACCTTAGAAACTAAGCTAAAACTTTCGTTAATAGAGCCTTGTCGAACTCTCAAGTTAATTAGGTTGAAATCCAAGATTTAGTTGTGGTTGTATGCGTAGAAAATTAAAAATTAAAGCGTATGTTGATATTGTTTTAACCATAACTTCCTAACGGAACGTCGGATTGTAATGTGCAAGTACAATTCGAAAGGCCAGAATCTGAACTAAAACTTTTCCTTCATGTGTTGAGTGAAATTTCAATGTTTAAAGTGTTAAAGCTGGGTTGAACAACTCATACCTGCATTTTCAGTGTACGGGCTGAAGCATTCGCCTGCACTTAAACAGTCATAGCTTTCAAACGGATTATCCGAATTCGATGAATCCGGACAATTCGGAAATCCTAAAACAAATGCTACAACTTTTGCCAGTGCTTTGGTCAAATTCCATCATTTAAAGGGTGTTAATCCACGCTTTGTTCGTTGGCTTGTTGCTAATAGGTTGGTTTTGTAGTTGAAATGATTAATATATGTTGTGCAAGTTATATATTTTTGCTATATATTATATATATGTTTGATTCTCATGTGCATGTGAGTATGTAGCAGGTGTAGGGAAGTCGCGCTATGTTTTGGAGCTCGTTCACACAAAATGCTATATCGCTAAGTAAATAAAATTGCAAATAAACACTAAAGGAGGTACGTATTTGTGTTACATGGTTTTGGGACACACACACACACACACACACACACACATATATATATATATATATATTGTTTCCCCATTTATGGGATGCCTCATCAAGTGATGAGATGTATATTTGGATTTATATACGTGTTGTGATTTTTCCAGACCTCTCCATACAAAGGAGATGCTGCCGAAATTTTTTGTGATTTCGAGAGTTAGAAAATTTATGAGATTTTACAATCATATAACTTATTTTATAAACGCTATTTTATAAAATATGGATTTGAAAGTATGATTTGTTTAATACCTTATCTCGTTCCCTTTTCGAGGCGAAAAGATTTTAAGTGGGGGAGAATGTAACATCCCATATTTTCTATATATTTAAATTCTGATTTAAAATAAATAAAATGGAAAAAATATTGAGAAAAACCAAATTTTGTTGATTGTAATGATGAGGATGGTTGGATTGAGTATAAATAGATTTCAAAATTTTGTTTTATTTGGAAATGCTGTAACTTTGAATTTGTATTTTTAATAACTAATTTAAATTTAAGTGGGTTAAGTTAAAAAGAAAATTCAAATTTAAATTGTTAAACGGGGAAATTCTATGTTGTTTAATAATAATTGAAATATAAATTTAAATGGATAAATAAATTGATTCGGGTACCTAAAATACGTGAAATTGATTTATAAAATTTTATTTAAGTTATAAATTGATTTAAATGGAATTTTATAAATATTTAAATTGAATTAAAGCAGTTAAATGAATATTTGGGTGTTTTATTAATTAACTATGGAATTTAATTGTTTTGGCAACTGTCTCGGAATCCAACGAAATCAGTTTCATCGGATCTGGAATGGTGAATTATGGTAGAATTCCAAATTTCAGAACAATCGGACTTGTAATTTGGTCGTATGGGAGAAAATGTGAAAGAGATCAATGTAATAGGATAATTGTTGTTTCTCATATTTAACCATCTATATATATATATATATATATAAATAAATAAATAAATCCCTTTAACTCCATCAATCCATTTTCCACTCCACGTACGTTTCCTCCGTCAAAACTTTATTTCCAATTGCTGAAAAACAAATCTCCAAACCCTAGAAATGAAAATACAAGTTTGAAAATCAAATCCTCTCAAACCATATCGTATTATTTATCAAATCGAAGGCCTCGATGATACGAAGCTACGGTTACCCTCTGTTTCGACATGCAGTCAGCGGATTGGCCAGAAATCGATGGTCAAACCTACTATTCGTGGAACCATAATTTTAAAATTGGGGATTTTTTATTCTTGCATCAATCGAAGAATTGGGCTTATGGGTATTGTAGAGGAGAATCGTATGAGTGTAACGCATGTAGTCGGAGGTTCTATCGTTAGCTAGATGGTCGGAATTTAGTCGTCGAAGGTAGAAACTCGTTTCGATTCATCATCTCGCCGGTGGCAAGGGGATCAACCAGAGGTAAAGGCGCGGGCATGATTGTGTAACGACCCAGGGATTTTAAATCGACATAAATACATCTTCTGTATCTCATGCCGACCTTCCAAACACCGAAAACACTGGAACGTTATTAGAAAGAAATTAGAGGGTGAGATAAGAAAGAAAGAAATATTAGAATAGAAGAAGAAGAAGAACCAACACATCACAGAACCAGAGTCTAACATCGCAGCAGAACAAAATATAATACAAAAAAAAACTTTATTGAGAGCTTTAAAATACTTACAATTATCAGAGTACATCACACATCTGGATAGTTATAATAACCCGTCCTCAGATACCACACACAGCGAAATAGTAGCTATATAATATCACACGTCTGGACTCTTCCAGCTCGTCTTTTCACATCATTCGATAACCTGAGCCTGTACACCCCGGGCTAACCCGAGCATTTAAAAAATACCGGGTCAGTCTCGTGAACCAGAGTGAGAAAAACTCGCACAGTATTAAGGTAACGCACAACTTGATTTTAAAGTTAAAATCCTTTGAAAGAAACTGGATAATCGTAAGACCAAATCCACACATAAACACGGAAGGTTTTCACCTTACGATAACCCAAACCATTTTCGAAAACCAATATCTTTCCTGGTATTATAATAATGTCTAAATACAAGTAAATAGCAATCTAGTGGAACGCTTGCATCTCACGCTCCACATATATAGTATACAATCAAAAACCGAGGGCGCTTATTGGAGATTGGATTCCGACCTTGAAAAGGTATGGGACCACCTGCTGATAGTGTATCTCTAGAGGCGAATACACTGGGTTCAACAAGAACGTCTTGCAACCCGGCCCTCACATGACCGACCACTCATTTCTCTTGAGTGTATCGAATGTATATCACCAACGGTTGGACTCAAACCACTGTTTCCCGAAAAGGGGCAGCATCGAATAGATTAAAGAAGCAAAAGGAATTTCTCTAGATAGGTGATTATACACCCTAATGGGAGCGACCCACATAGCCATGTTGCCTGCCCGATTTCTGTCATTTCCCGGTTGATGAGGCTTGAGGTTTGCCAGATATCACTAATTGACGTCCACAAAAATACTCTGCGGTTTAGCCAAGAGAAAGTGTAAGGCCTTCTCCGCCATCAACAGAAATACGTTTGAAGAAATCAATGTACGCGATCCCTTTGGAAATACTCTGTCAGACACTCGTCCATACAAGTCATCCAGGAACAGGATGAACCGAAGGCACTCTCCTACTGCATCCCATATAGGAATCACCCCATGAATCAGTAGCGAGAAGTCCTTGCAACCAGTAGATTCCAGCCACGACAGAACCACAGTTTATCTCTGGGAGCTAACCAGAGATTTTTAGTAGTCCTTCCGTTTAATGAAGATCTACGGTCTTCAATGCTCCATCTCGATCATCTTGTGGTATCTTCACGTATTTTTTGGTCGGAATGGTTTTCGAATATAATTCGATCCTGGTCTTTCCGTACCAACCAGCGTATTGGAAGGATTTTATAGTCAGTGAGTTAACTATCAAAATAATCAGTGTTTCAATCATGACGATCCAATGAGTTCACTGGTTCAGTATGCAGCACCACTTGGCCTTTTAATTAAAATGAATGTAAATTCAACTCTTATATATTTCAATATTATAAATATAATTTTCATTTCTTATTTAACATAAGATATATTCTTTAAACAAATTCACCTTTTATATATCCAGTTTTCTATTTTTCACTTTCAAAACATTTACCACATAATTTTCTAATATTGGAAAATCAATCAAATTATTTCTCGTAAACCAACATTACGAAATATCTTTTATTTCATTACTTGAAACACTACTCCATGCTTACTCTTATCGACTAAAGCTCGTCTTTTACATTTTCCCTTTTAACTTGAAAATATTGTTATCATTTGACGCAAAGCCTTTTATTCCCTTTTTCTTTGAAATCATCATTTTATATATATTTTCACCAAAAATATTTCGTTATCATTTCACTAAGGAAATAATAAAGTTTATTAACCACATTTACCATTACAACTTATATCATTCTAAGATAATCCCGAAATCGTTCAAGTTGGGGTATTTTAGTTACCTCTCAGACCTTGATCAACAACGTTCATACCTTGAAATAAATATAAGTTGTAATTCAAAACCAATATTTCATTCTAATCCCAACACAAATGCCATCGAACCATTTTATTCAAAACACGGTTTCATAAAACCTCCTTACTTTTTGCAAATCTCTTCTGGGCTATAACCATTTTCCTTAATTTTATAATTAAGTAAATTCTTATGGACCACCACATTTTAACCTTTTATTAACAATTCAATTTATTACAACCTTCTATGACTCGCTTCTCTCGCCAAATTCACTTTTACCAAACCTTTTCAAATCCATTCAACCTTTTACCGCTTGCAGCTCTTATTTCAATTTCCCATTTTCACTTAATCACATTTCTAAGTATGTTAATATAGAATTACCGATATAACGCCTCAAACTTCTTTCATATAACTCTGGTTTATTATAAAACCTTTTATCTCAATTTCCTTTTTACTTAATTCAAATAATTAAGTGACATCTATTTAAGCTATAATATTTGCTTAAAAATCCCTTTTTATAACCTTGTTATAAAACTCAGGTTTAAACAAACCTGTTGATAAACTTCTTTCACCGATCAATTTGATTTCATTTCACCTTCAATTACTTTTTGAATGAATTCCCATTAAAAGTAATTTCCTAAATTATTATTTATTAAAATAATAATTTATTTCGATCATTAACTACTTTGGTAGTTAATCTCTTTATTTACTAAAATAAGTAGTAAATTTCTTTTTAAAACCTTATTCAATTTAAGCAATATTCATTAAACTATCTTATTCAAAACATACTATTTTATTTATCAACCCCAAATTAAGAACGGTCGATTTAGTTAACTTAGGACGCGGTCATTCCACTGACCGATTCCAATTAGTTCTCGCTTTAAACTAATTACAAATATAATTAATTTAAATAAATCCATTTAATTGTTTCTTAACAACACACTTATTCACTTTAACCGTTAGGTTACTTTCCTATTCTCGTAGTCATAAATCTGATTAACATCAGGATTCACTTTATTAAATCAATTAATAATTAATTATAAATTAATTAAATAAATAATAAATATTTATTTCTTGTTTAAAACTTTTATTCCACACAATATATTTCAAAATCTACTTCCAGTTATAAAATAGATTTTATAACTTCATCTCTATCGATTTGCCTGACGGTAAATCAACAGTTAAAAACGACTGGTTTTATAGGCCATATGTCGCCAAATACTCAACCAATACCGACCATTGGTTTAGCCTAAATAGATGTTGAGTATTCAGTCAATAATCAACAATCAAATCAATCACCCCAAATGTAACAACCCGGAAATGCGAGCCAATTAAAAAAATTTATTTTGGCAATTTCGATGAATTTTGAATATTTAAAATGAATTATTTTAAATAAAAACGACGAGAAATTTATTTTGAATTGAATTAGAACGTATATATTTATACGCGTCGTCGTTAGAATATAAATATTTATTTATAATTATAAAAGGAATTGAAAATGGCGCGGTAGTTCGATAATTCGATTTCAAAATTCAAATGAACATACCGGGTGCAGAATAAACCGGATTTTAGTGAAACAAAAAATATTAGAATCTAATTGAGAATATCTTTCCAACGAATCCGAAAAATCGAAATTTCATAGCGGAAATCAAAAGATATGTCTAGTTGAAAATTCAGAATAGTCGCTATGGAATTTCGGCCCTTAAAAATGGAAATTTTGCAAACGACCTCGGATTTCGATGAAACCACTTTTGTTGGATCCACGATGTCAAGTTATTGCTAGGTTTCAAATTTCATAATTTTTCGATTCAATATGTGAGCGTGGAAAAGGAAAATGCGTTTGACCAGTTTCAGTTGATTTTAATCGACTGGAAAATGGCCATTTTTCCAACGTTCTCAGAATTCGACGAAACTAGTTTTGTTAGGACCGTATCGTCAATACGAAGTTAGAAAATATTTTTTTGGAATTTTTAGGGTCCGTATGTGGCCCCGGTGAATTGAAATGTACGTTTAAAATTGAATATATAGAGTTATATTTTAAATTCGACGGAAATTGATCGTAACGATCGAATCAGCCTACGATACATATCCCATTGTGTTCGGGATGGGGGTAATTAGCTAGGGGCGACAGTCGTTGGGCTTGATTCGGGATTCGAATAAAAAGTCAACTATAATAGAGAATTAAATTAAAATAATATATATTATTATATAATCTCTTCTCCCTCACTCCTTTCTCTCTCATCGTCTCATTCAGTTCAAAGTAAATAAATGAAAAAAAACCCTCCAACCCACGTCGTTCCTCGTCGCCTCTACCCAGGCGGGCCACCGTCGCGCCCATCGCTCCACCGCGCCATTCGCCACCGCCTCGCCATCTTCCCTCCGCTCCACCATCGTTCATCGCCTCCGATTCCTTTTCCCCCCTCAAACCCAAATCAAACCCGGAAGCTGCGAGCTCCTCCACCAGTCGAGCCCTCATCCAAGCGACGCACCGACTATCACCGCACTCAGCCCTCCGCTTCCCTTCAATTGCCTTCACCCCCTCATGGCTTCAGATCCGAACCCACCAGATGGCGCGCGTGTGAAGGTGACGGCTAGGGCTTCAGGATGGCAGCTTCGATTGAGATCCGACGCAAGGAACAAGAGGTGACGACGGGTTTCTGGGATCAACGTGAATGGGTTTTGGGGTCTGAAGCATTCGACAGTGAAGGTAATTAGGAAGAAAGGGTTCGTTTTTATTTTATTTTATTTAAACTAATTCTTTTGTTTAACTTAAGCTTTGTGTATAAAATGCTTATAGCGTTGTTTTTAAAAAAAATAACTTTTTATATATATGATAGCAATATAAAGAGTATATTTTTAAATATCGAAAAGATAGGATTTTTATATCGAAAAGTTAGGATCTTTATATTGGAGAAGTTTTGATTTTTATTTTGTTTGAAGAATTGATTTTTAATCAAAGCAAGAAGTGATTTTTAATTACATAAAAATATAATTTTTATTTGAAGTAGCGATAAAAATTCGATTTTTATATTTGAAGTAGCGATAAAAATTCGATTTTTATATATATGAAATAAAAATAAAGATATGATTTTTGATTATCCAAAGATAGGATTTTTTTTATGTTATGAACAATACGATTTTATTAAAATAAAAGTATGATTTTGATATGTAGAAAAGAATAGATTTTTACTAACGAAAAGTTGAATTTTTAAAACTAAAAGGAATAGAATTTTTATCATTAAGTAGCGAGAAGAAGATTTGATTTTTTTTTGAATGAAGCAATAAAAATATAATTTTTATTATGAACGGCGTGAAAAAGGCTGCATTGGAATTTCAAACAAATCCAGACGGTTCAACAGTTCAAAAGCAAAGCACGGCGGAGTGGAACCCTCTGTGAGAACTTCTCACTTTAAATTCCTTTTTCTAGTTATAAATATATATACTAGGATGCAGACGGTGCTTAGCAGCACCCGACACCCGTCATCCACAGACCATGGATGGCTTATATGTTTGATTGTTTGTGGTGGTGAAAATTGATTGTGTGATGTGAAATGAAATAAAATATTTATATAGTTAAAAATATAATTTTTAACGTGAATATGAATAAATAAATATTTATAAATAAATCGGCCGATTTGTTTATATACACTGATTTGACTGATATTGATTGGGACGATAAATTTTACACATCGCCCAACTGCACAAATAAAAATCTGTGTTTGTTGATTTGAAACCCCACACGGGTGTTGGGATGATATTTGGCATACACTAATCCCAATTATTTAATTGTATGTCGATCGATTGGTCAACAGGCTGTGTAAGCGTTAATTATTTATATTTAATGCTTATGTAGTTGTGTGGTGCACGTTGGATGATGGTTGATTATTTATCGTTCCTATTTATATACATGTGTTGTATGGAATCCATATAATTAACGTTATATGGTGATTGATTGGGCCTCATTCCAATCGGGAAAACAAAGAATATAATAGAATATATTCATGTGTTGAATAGAATAAATGCTCATGTGTTTAGAATATTTATGTGTTGAAACTATTCATGTGTTAAGCAAAATATTTTAATAATAAAATTTACATCTTTATCATATTTAAAATTAGAAGCTACTTCACGGTGGAGTCTAATTAAAAATAATCGAACGATAGATACCATAATTTTATAAAATATATTACATAAAAAAATAGTCGTGTGTTGACAGTACTCATGTGTTGAGATTAGTCATGTGTTGAAAGAAATATAGATTCATGTGTTGAATAGATTAAATATTCATTTGTTGTATAGAATAACGAATTTATTGAAATATATAAAGCCGTGTTGATTAGAGTTGCGCCATTTTGAAGTGAGCGATATTTATATCGATTATATTCGTTTTTATAATGAATATGGAAAAGGAAGTGATTTCAAAATATAACGTTTTGGAAATATTATCATTTGTATATCGATGATGTGGAATATTCAATTTTGATTCAAAATTGAATATGAAGTTGAAATCGTTTCGAAAACGAATTTAAAACGATTAATAAAATACGTTTTAAAAGGAAATCGACGAAATATATATATATATATTATATATAATGGCCTGAATAGAACGCGCCGCGCTGCGGCAGTTCATGAATTTCGACCATTGACTTCGAATTTACGTTGCGGGAGATCCGACCGTCGGATTCTCCTAAAACTGGAACCGTTGGGTTCGTATCGAAAAGAGCTTTCTAATGAATATTAGAAATTTGAAATCTAACGGCTGGATTTGGAATTATGTCCGCTGTAAGTGCAGTTCGATGGCCATTGGTGGAAATCGACTGTACGGGCCTTGATAAAATTATTAAAAATATCAATAATTTGTGTAAAATCATAAGAAATGATTTGCGAAGAATTGGGATGAAAATTTCCATATTTGAAAAGATAAAAATAGATTTTTATCGAAATGAACTAGTTTTGAACTAGAATTAAAATCAATTTATTTTTTTGAAATAAATAAATTGAATTTGAAGTGGTTTTAAAAATAATCAGAATTTCCAATAATTGAAGTGGAAATGGATTTGAATCGAAATTATCTTCGGAATATTTCGATGTTGGATTTCGTGACTATGCAGATATTGTTATGGGAATTTGAAAGATATATTTTATATCGTTATTTCCAATACGATATTTGTTGGTTTCAGAATTTGATATTGAATATAAGCCGGTATATTTTCTATTCAGAGCCTTGTATTTAATATCAAATGTGATTTGGGTTTGTCGTGAATGGCGTCTTCGTTAGCACTGTTCTTAAGCCCAGTTGAGAAAAAGATTAAATCCTTCTATTTAGATTTAATGAGGTGTACCAATTAAATAATATTAATTGGAATTGAATTTAAATTGGTTTTTAGGTTTATCGTGAGCGGTGTTTTGAACAACACCTGTTCTTTAACCTGAATAACAATAGAGTGTGATTTTGGGTTTATCGTGAATCGTGTTTTAAATGACATTGGTTCTTTAACCCAGTTAAAGACAGGATATTGATTTTTGAAAAGATTAAAACTAAGTGGAGTTTTAATGAATCTTTAATTAAAGTGAAATGTGAATTGATAATTTAAATTATCAAATCTGAAAGGTGATCGAGAATGGAGTACCACCAGTTCTGCTCCTAAGCGATAGTTAAATCTTTAATTAGATTTGAACGTGAAATGGTAATTAATTTTACCGATAACACCGTGGTGTTAGATATGGAGTATCACCAGTTTTGCTCCAGGGGATGAATAGGTTGGGATTGGGAAATAAAACAAATAATTACTTTGGTGTGGTTCGCTAATCCAGACTAGTTTGGAAAACCATAATATGGTTTGAAATGATATCCAAGGAAGATTAAAGAATAAATTTTGTAGAATTTATCTTAGATAAAATTAATGGGAACCTTTCCCTAAGAATGTGGATTTTTGAATAAAAGAATATTCTGAATTGGAATGAGGCGTTTGTTGTGTTTGTGTAACATTTTTTTATTATATACGTGGGTTACTCAGAAATGCCAGGTTTATACCCATTCTGAATAACCGATTCGGCGATATGTCGAAGATGAAGATGGTGGTTGAAGACCGGAAGTCTTCACATCGTTTGGGTGATTACTGATGATCTTGATTGGGCTGTACACCCAAGAGGAGGGAATCAGTTGGTGATCGTCCAGACGTACTTGGAGATGGATGGATATGCGAGGAAAGTGCCTCCGGTTTCGTTCAGACCCAGAACGAACTTGTAAATGGACTGTGTGTCTGACATTGGATTTTATTCTGTGTTGATGTATCTCTGTTAAATATACATCTTTTTGGCGGCAGAGAATTTATTCTCTTGCTTAACGCCCTTCTCTGAGACGCATGAGCTCAGAGGTTGTATATCGATGGACATCAGTCGCATAGAGTGAATTGCTAGTGTGGCACGCGTAAGTGGCAATTGATCAAGGCTTCTGTTGAAAAGCAAAGTATTGTGGTTGATGATCAAAGCACGGCCGGTGTGGCGTAGCTTTGTGTATAGCGTGAATTCGCGAGCCTCACACCTCGGTATGAGTCAAAAACGGGATAAGGACCCAAGGAGTGCACGACGTTTCTTTCTAGCTAGTGGTGGTGTCAGTGCTTAAACTGCCTGACATTTATATACTTTTCACCAGTGTGGTTGTTGGATGCGAGGCGCCTCGGTTATAGGTCCTATAGGACCGGGAAACGTGTGTTCAGGAATAACTAATCCTCAAAAGCAAGAGAGGACCGGCCTTAGAGGTTCCAAATGATCATAGTGGGGTCCTGAGGCATTTGCTAGAGTGTCTCGAATCGGAGAGGAGCTTGCCCCTTGCCTCGACTCATGACGGAAATCCAATTTCCAATACGTGATATTGCGGTTTTAATTGTAGAACTAGTATGGCGACATGATATATGGTACCCATGCCGTCTATGATTGATATTTATGATTGAAATTGTTTTGACACTATACACTTATAATAGTATCAAATGATTTGTTTTAAACGTACCAAGCATGTTTGGCTATTATAAGGGAAAACCCTATCCTCCGGCTTGCGTTGCATTGTGTGATGGGACCTGGGTCTTATAATAGCTTCATTTTTCCAAAAAGCATTGCGCTATTTTGTTATATGCACTGGTATTCTCGGGAGGAAACCCATTCCGTGTTATACGGCGTGGTCCCTTGATTTACCTAACTTTAAAAATAAAGATTAATAACTGTTTTAGTTCTCACACCAGTCACATGACTGACCTGGAGTTTATTGTTTTAACCTAAACTCTGGGTGCCCTTATTTTCGACACGGGCAGCTAGTAGTTTTGGCTTTGCAGATGTATATTCACAGGATCCTGATTTACAGCTGGAACAATGCTCGGAAAGCTCTGTATCCGTGTATTACTTTCAGTTGTGTTTTGTATTATTTTTCCGCTGCTATGTAATTTATTGTAATCTCTGATATTTGTGAAATGTGTAATATTCATTTATACTCTGTATATTCTTGTATCTGATGGAATTGTTGTAATAAACAATGAAATGTTTCTTCTGTTTGCGTTCTATTATGTCGAGTTCTCATGGTAATTCGTTCTTTCTCTTCTCTTCGGAGATGGGGAAGTTCGGGTCACTATAGTTGGTATCAGAGCTTTGGTTTACAGAGCTCGAGAACAAGACACATTAGAACCGAACGAAAGAATTCATCAGATATTGGATTAGTAAAATCCAATTAGAATGACTCGTTAGAGATAGGATCAGTAGTATCCTAGAACGAGTGTGAAGAGTACATTTTTCAAATGAAAACAATTTTGTTTTAAAATTTAAACCATTTTATACGTATTTGAATATTTATTTATTTTGAATTTGGACAATCCAGTATATAAAGGTTTTGCATATACGCGTCATGAACGTATATTCGAAGTTTTAATATACTGGATAGATATAGAATCACACTCTAGTCGCCCGGACATGGTCCTGATGATGAAGTATACAATCACCAGTATTTATTTTCGAGTGACGAAGGTGTGACATCTATATATTTCCATTAGACTGGTGTGAGAAACAAAATTTGCTTAGGATTATTTGTTGTGATTTGGCATCAAAAACATGATTTTCTGTATATATATCAAATTATGAATTTGTAACGTTAATTCACTAATTGATTGATGGTTGTGTTGTCTGATTATTGTTTGGATTAATTAAATGTTGAATCTTTAGCCAAATAGAATCAAATATTGAATTGTTTGAAATTAGTCGCATTTGCTTGCATATACGTGTACTTACATTGAACAGGTCATAGCAAGGAGGCTAGAGCAGAAGAATAAAATTGTTTGCCCGACAAATAGGTACATGTTTATTATATTTCTTGAGTTTTGGGTGATTTTGTGAGTCGATTGGCTAGCCGCTTGGCTTTTTCTTTTTCTTTTTGATTGAAGAAGGCCATGGGAGGCTATATGAAATATCCCGAAGTCCCCGGTGCAGGGGAGGTTATGGAGAATTTTTTTGGAAATTTAGGGTGTTAGCCAAATTTTTGAAGAATTTGAAAAGTTCTTAGAAACTGAAAAGTTAAAGAACTTAAGCCATAGCGAAAATTATGGAAGTTGAGTTGATTAGTTAAACAAATTTCGGCTTCGTTCCTTTTCGGGGACGAAAAGTTTTAAGTGGGGGAGATTGTAACAACCCGGAAATGCGAGCCAAATTAAAAATTTTATTTTGGCAATTTCGATGAATTTTGAATATTTAAAATGAATTATTTTAAATAAAAACGACGAGAAATTTATTTTGAATTGAATTAGAACGTATATATTTATATGCATCGTCGTTAGAATATAAATATTTATTTATAATTATAAAAGGAATTGAAAATGGCGCGGTAGTTCGATAATTCGATTTCAAAATTCAAATGAACATACCGGGTGCAGAATAAACCGGATTTTAGTGAAACCAAAAATATTAGAGTCTAATTGATAATATCTTTCCAACGAATCCAAAAAATCGAAATTTCAGAGCGGAAATCAAAAGGTATGTCCAGTTGAAAATTCAGAATAGTCGCTATGGAATTTCGGCCTTTAAAAATGGAAATTTTGCAAACGACCTCGGATTTCGACGAAACCACTTTTGTTGGATCCGCGATGTCAAGTTATTTCTAGGTTTCAAATTTCGTAATTTTTCGATTCAATATGTTTGCGTGGCAAAGGAAAACGCGTTTGACCAGTTTCAGTTGATTTTAATCGACTGGAAAATGGCCATTTTTCCAACGGTCTCAGAATTCAACGAAACTAGTTTTGTTAGGACCGTATCGTCAATACGAAGTTAGAAAATATTTTTCTGGAATTTTTAGGGTCCGTATGTGGCCCCGGTGAATTGAAATGTACGTTTAAAATTGAATATATAGAGTTATATTTTAAATTCGACGGAAACTGGTCGTAACGATCGAATCAGCCTACGATACATATCCCATTGTGTTCGGGATGGGGTAATTAGCTAGGGGCGACAGTCGTTGGGCTTGATTCGGGATTCGAATAAAAAGTCAACTATAATAGAGAATTAAATTAAAATAATATATATTATTATATAATCTCTTCTCCCCCACTCCTTTCTCTACCATCGTCTCATTCAGTTCAAAGTAAATAAAAGAAAAAAAAAACCCTCCAACCCATGTCGTTCCCCGTTGCCTCTACCCAGGCGGGCCACCGTCGCGCCCATCGCTCCACCACGCCATCGCCACCGCCTCGCCATCTTCCCTCCGCTCCACCATCGTTCATCGCCTCCGATTCCTTTTCCCCCCTCAAACCCATTTCGAACCCAGAAGTTGCGAGCTCCTCCACCAGTCGAGCCCTCAGCCAAGCGACGCACCGACTATCACCGCGCTCAGCCCTCCGCTTCCCTTCAATTGCCTTCACCCCTTATAGCTTCAGATCCGAACCCACCAGATGGCGCGCGTGTGAAGGTGACGGCTAGGGCTTCAGGATGGCAGCTTCGATTGAGATCTGACGCAAGGAACAGTAGGTGATGACGGGTTTCTGGGATCGACGTGAATGGGTTTTGGGGTCTGAAGCATTCGATGGTAAAGGTAATTAGGAAGAAAGGGTTTGTTTTTTTTAGTTTATTTAAACTAATTCTTTTGTTTAACTTAAGCTTTGTGTATAAAATTAAAATTACAAAATGTTTATAAAATAAGCGTTGTTTTTTTTTTAAAAAATAATAATAACTTTTTATATATATGATAGCAATATAAAGAGTATATTTTTAAATATCGAAAAGATAGGATTTTTATATCGAAAAGTTAGGATCTTTATATTGGAGAAGTTTTGATTTTTATTTTGTTTGAAGAAGTGATTTTTAATCAAAGCAAAAAGTGATTTTTAATCAAAGCAAGAAGTGATTTTTAATTACATAAAAATATATTTTTTATTTGAAGTAGCGATAAAAATTCGATTTTTATATTTGAAGTAGCGATAAAAATTCGATTTTTATATATATGAAGTAAAAATAAAGATATGATTTTTGATTATCCAAAGATAGGATTTTTTTATGTTATGAACAATACGATTTTATTAAAATAAAAGTATGATTTTGATATGTAGAAAAGAATAGTTTTTTACTAACGAAAAGTTGAATTTTTAAAACTAAAAGGAATAGAATTTTTATAATTAAGTAGCGAGAAGAAGATTTTATTTTTTTGAATAAAGCAATAAAAATATAATTTTTATTATGAACAGCGTGAAAAAGGCTGCATTGGAATTGCAAACAAATCCAGACGGTTCAACAGTTCAAAAGCAAAGCACGGCGGAGTGGAACCCTCTGTGAGAACTTCTCACTTTAAATTCCTTTTACTAGTTATAAATATATATACTAGGATGCAGACGGTGCTTAGCAGCACCCGACACCCGTCATCCACAGACCATGGATGGCTTGTATGTTTGATTGTTTGTGGTGGTGAAAATTGATTGTGTGATGTGAAATGAAATAAAATATTTATATAGTTAAAAACAATTTATCGTTAAAAATATAATTTTTAACGTGAATATGAATAAATAAATATTTATAAACAAATCGGCCGATTTGTTTGTATACACTGATTGGACTGATATTGATTGAGACGATAAATTTTACACATCGCCTAACTGCACAAATAAAAATCTGTGCTTGTTGATTTGAAACCCCACACGGGTGTTGGGATGATATTTGGCGTACACTAATCCCAATTATTTAATTGTATGTCGATCGATTGGTCGACAGGCTGTGTAAGCGTTAATTATTTATATTTAATGCTTATGCAGTTGTGTGGTGCACGTTGGATGATGGTTGATTATTTATCGTTGCTATTTATATACATGTGTTGTATGGAATCCATATAATTAACGTTATATGGTGATTGATTGGGCCTCATTCCAATTGGGAAAATAAAGAATATAATAGAATATATTCATGTGTTGAATAGAATAAATGCTCATGTGTTGAGAATATTTATGTGTTGAAACTATTCATGTGTTGAGCAAAATATTTTAATAATAAAATTTACATCTTTATCATATTTAAAATTAGAAGCTACTTCACGGTGGAGTCTAATTAAAAAAAATCAAACAATAGATACCATAATTTTATAAAATATATTACATAACAAAAATAGTCGTGTGTTGACAGTACTCATGTGTTGAGATTAGTCATGTGTTGAAAGAAATATAGATTCATGTGTTGAATAGAATAAATATTCATTTGTTGAATAGAATAACGAATTTATTGAAATATATAAAGCCGTGTTGATTAGAGTTGCGCCATTTTGACGTGAGCGATATTTATATCGATTATATTAGTTTTTATACTGAATATAGAAAAGGAAGTGATTTCAAAATATAACGTTTTGAAAATATTATCATTTGTATATCGATGATGTGGAATATTCAATTTTGATTCAAAATTGAATATGAAGTTGAAATCGTTTCGAAAACGAATTTAAAACGATTTACAAAATACGTTTTAAAAGGAAATCGACGAAATATATATAATATATATATAATGGCCTGAATAGAACGCGCCGCGCTGCGGCAGTTGGTGAATTTCGACCATTGACTTCGAATTGACGTTGCGAGAGATCCGACCATCGGATTCTCCTGAAATGGGAACCGTTGGGTTCGTATCGAAAAGAGCTTTCTAATGAATATTAGAAATTGGAAATCTAACGGTTGGATTTGGAATTATGTCCAAATCAAATTTGGAAAAGGTCGTTGTAAGTGCAGTTCGATGATCATTGGTGGAAATCGATTGTACGGGCCTTGATAAAATTATTAAAAATATCAATAATTTGTGTAAAATCATAAGAAATGATTTGTGAAGAATTGGGATGAAAATTTCCATATTTGAAAAGATAAAAATAGATTTTTATCGAAATGAACTAGTTTTGAACTAGAATTAAAATCAATTTATTTTTTTGAAATAAATAAATTGAATTTGAAGAGGTTTTAAAAATAATCAGAATTTCCAATAATTGAAGTGGAAATGGATTTAAATCGAAATTATCTTCGGAATATTTCGATGTTGGATTTCGTGACTATGCAGATATTGTTATGGGAATTTGAAAGATATATTTTATATCGTTATTTCCAATACGATATTTGTTGGTTTCAGAATTTGATATTGAATATAAGCCGGTATATTTTCTATTCAGAGCCTTGTATTTAATATCAAATGTGATTTGGGTTTGTCGTGAATGGCGTCTTCGTTAACACTGTTCTTAAGCCCAGTTGAGAAATAGATTAAATCCTTCTATTTAGATTTAATGAGGTGTACCAATTAAATAATATTAATTGGAATTGAATTTAAATTGGTTTTTGGGTTTATCGTGAACGGTGTTTTGAACAACACCTGTTCTTTAACCCGATTAACAATAGAGTGTGATTTTGGGTTTATCAAGAATCGTGTTTTAAATGACATTGGTTCTTTAACCCAGTTAAAGACAGGATATTGATTTTTGAAAAGATTAAAACTAATTGGAGTTTTAATGAATCATTAATTAAAGTGAAATGTGAATTGATAATTTAAATTATCAAATCTGAAAGGTGATCGAGAATGGAGTACCACCAGTTTTGCTCCAAAGCGATAGTTAAATCTTTAATTAGATTTGAACGTGAAATGGTAATTAATTTTACCGATAACACCGTGGTGTTAGATATGGAGTACCACCAGTTTTGCTCCAGGGGACGAATAGGTTGGGACTGGGAAATAAAACAAATAATTACTTCGGTGTGGTTCGCTAATCCCGACTAGTTTGGAAAACCATAATATGGTTTGAAATGATATCCATGGAAGATTAAAGGATAAATTTAAAAGAATTTATCTTGGATAAAATTAATGGGAACCTTTCCCTAAGAATGTGGATTTTTGAATAAAAGAATATTCTGAATTGGAATGAGGCGTTTGTTGTGTTTGTGTAACATTTGTTTATTATATACGTGGGTCACTCAGAAAGGCCGGGTTTATACCCATTCGGAATAACCGATTCGACGATATGTCGAAGATGAAGACGGTGGTTATAACGACCCGTGTTCTACACATCATAGGATTGTAGAATATTTATTTCTTTCACATACGAAGTTATATGGTCATGTAACTTTGGGAGACGACTATTGGGGTCATTTCCCATGTTCATGATTTTTGTCGATTTTTAAATGACCATTTTACCCCTAGTTGGTACTGTTTTGGCCATAACTTTTGACTGGCAAGGAATTTTGACCTGAAACCACTTCCATTGACTCCGGATGATGGTTTACAATTCCGTAGAGTGGTCACATTAACCAAACGGACTCACCGTTTGGGAGATATGGCTGAAACAAGTTTCAGATAGTGAAAAACAGCTTAATTGGGCTTAACCGGGTGATTAACAGCTAGGCCCAATGGGGGATGTAACGACCCAAATTTCCGTAACATCAGAGTTGACTATATACATCATACGTCCAACCCAAATATCGCGAAAATACGAAACATTTTTTTTTAGAAGAAAGAGATAGAAGAAGAACAGAAAAAACAACACAGAATCTCACATCGCAGCGGAACAAAATATAATATATCATATCTTTGAAATACAAAATCTTCACTGTATAACATAGATTTATCAGAATACAACACTTACAACACAGCGGAACAAAACTATAACTAGATAACGCTGAAGCCTCCTGCTCCAAGCTCCTTTAGATATATCTGAAAAATCCTGAACTACTTGACTGCCCGTACAAATTTAGGCACCTAAGAGTTTAGGTAGAACAAAACAAAATAAACTCCGGGTCAGTCATGGGACTGGTATGAGTAAAAAGTTTAGAACAGTTTCAGAAACTAAATGATATCTCATAAGACCACGCCGTATAACACGGAACGGGTTTTTCCCTTATGAGAATCCAAACACTTGACTTATCTTTATATCAAAACTCTTTTGATATTATAATAATGTCTAAATCAAGTAAATAACAATCTAGTGGAACGTTTGCATCTCTCGTTCCACATATATATACAATCAAAACCGCAAGCACGTATTGGGTAATGGATTTCCAACTATGACAAGGTATGGAACCACCTTCCGCTGGTATATCTCTAGAGGAGAATACACCGAGTTCAACAAGAACATCTTGCAACTCAGCCACACATGACCGACCACTCATTTGGCTTGAGTGTATCGAATGTATATCACCAACGGTTGGGATCAGCAACCGTTTCCCGAATGGGACAGCATCGACAATAGATTTTTAGAAGTAAATGAAACTCTAGATCAGGTGATTATACACCCTAATAGGTGCGACCTACATAGCCATGCTGCTTGCCCGATTTCTGTCATTTACCGGTTGATGAGGCTAGAAGCTACGCTTTATCATCACACCAGATTCACTTCGAATGCCACATCGTCAAATCCATCAAATCACCGATTGACGTCCTCAACAGTACATTACGTGTTAGCTAAAAGAAGTTTCCTTCTCCGCTTCCACTCTAGGTACGGTTGAAGAAATCAATGTACGTGACCTTTCTGGAAATACTCTGTCAGACATTCATCCATTCACGTCACCCAGGAACAGGATGAATCGAAGGCACAATTTCTTTTAATAGAAAAAGTCCTTGCACTCTACTCCGTCTTCGATTATCTTTATATAATCTGATCCGCACGCTACTGCCAATACGGAGTGGTTCTTCGGATAATAATCCAACCGGTCTCTCCATATTGACAACGATGGTCAAAACTCCGATAGTCTGTGATTTAACTATCGAATAAAAACAAGTGTTTTGATAGTCGATGATTTAACTATCGAAGAAAACAAGTGTTCATCCAATTATCAAACAATCACTAAGCCCTTAATTAATATTCCATTAATTAAATCTCTTCTCTATTTCTTTATCAATATTTGTTAACCAAATATTTTCAATAACCATATTGACCTTTCCTTTAGAAAAAATATGCTATTTATAATTGGAAAATATTCCAATTACTTATCTCTTTCCGATCTCGTTTATTTCCATACTTACACTTATTTGGGTCAAACCAGATGTTGTGTAAAACATCGTTACGACAACCCAAATACTATACTCAACTAACTCTTATCCAATATTGATCTTCGAGCCTGGAATCTTACTATTTATTTGTTGATAATGAAATCAATCAAGTTGGGGTATAACTACCTCTCAGACCTTGACTGAATAACATTTATAACGTCAAAACAGATAAGATTACTTACTCGAATAATCAATACCACACAACTACTTCTTCACTTTTAAACACATATCACTTTCTCTTTCTATTCTTTCGAGATTTTATCCTTATACTTCCCTTTTGATTATACTATTCTATTTCTAAGTTCGTTTCCTTATCGACTTCTACATATATTGATACGTTGATTTCTAACTATCAAATTATCTTAAAAATATTCTATCTCCTTAAATTCCCGGAAAAATTCGCCATAACCTCCTTTGTACCGGGAGCATCGGGAAAATCCCCAAACTGCCACACAGGCCTTTTCCAATCAAAAAGAAAAAGAAAAGCCAAGCGGCTTGCCGATACGGCACATAAAATCTCATATGTGAATTAAATACATACCTTTTTGTCCGGAATCCTATTTATATACCTTCTATCACTTTATTCCAATCTTGTCTCCTGTATATTTATACATGTCCAATCTATTTTAACTATACCAATCGTTTTAACTAAATTTGTTAATTAAATCTGTTAATTAACTTCTTAGTCTAATCCACTTCTATTTATCCAAATCTATTATCTTCTATTATTCAAATCCTATAATATAAATCCCATTTGAATTCTCTTTATTCAAATTCTATATTATAAATCCCATTTGAATATCTATATTCAAATTCTATAGTTAAACTCCATTTGAATTCTATTATTCAAATTCCGCATTATAAATCCCATTTGAATTCTATTATTCAAATTCCGCATTATAAATCCCATTTGAATTCTATGCCTTATTTAAACAACGTTTATAACTTCACTTAAAATCCCACATATATATATTTATAACAAAGTTTATAAATTCAATTCAAATCCTATATTTTCCTTTATAAACAGAGTTTATAAATTCGATTCAAAACCCACCTTTTCATTTATAAACAAAGTTTATAAATTCAATTCAAATCCCATATTTTCCTTTATAAACAGAGTTTATAAATTCGATTCAAAACCCACCTTTTCATTTATAAACAAAGTTTATAAATTCCATACTTGTTTTATATATATTCAAAACAAGTTAATATTTTTATTCTATTCGAAATTTCAAATTCTATTCTATTTGAATCTTATATATTCAAATTTCAAATTCTATTTTAGAAAAATAGAATTTTCTTTCTAAATCTCAAATATCCTTTTTCATGATATTTTTAAATATCAACACTTAGGCCCCAGTGATATTTAAACACACAAAGCAACTAGTTATTTATTTTCCTAACACATCATATATGACAGTATATATGCAAATAAATAAACAAACAGATAATATATTTTTGAGGAATCCTGTTGGATTCCTCCAACCTGTTTTCCTGCATCCACAGACGTTAGTCAACATAGTAATACCCATACTGCTTCGAGACAGGATATCGCGATATAGAAGGTCATCCACTAATCATTGCGTGGGGCGTATAGGGTAATCATCCGCTATGGTACCGCGGGCATCCGCTAATGAGATTGCGGGAATCCAACCAATCATCAACCCAATATATATATATCCTAAATAACTAATATATAATTTAAAACAATCAGACAGCATCCAAACAAGCAACAACAATTATTTTTAACACTAAAAATAATTCTAATTAAGATGAGTGAGATTTACTCACCGTGATTTTATTCTTAAATTTGTCGATTCATTCTGATTCCAGTCGATTCCAAAAATTTCCAAAACTGATTCCATAGCAAGCTTAGGCCATTACGTATCCAATGAAATTTCGTTTTCGTCGAAACTTAATCGGTAACCTCTTCTCCTTACACCAATAGTCCTCAACTCATCGCTCAAAAATCATGACTATGATGCTCAGACAAAACCCACTACCAGAGAACAGGTGCGGAAAAAATTTGAAATCGAATGAATTAATCTCTTCACTGTAGACGTTAATCCATTCGAGAAACTCAACTTCGGTCATACCCTCTCCAATATCCGATCTGAACTCCTAGGTTGAACCCTAGTTTGCTGCTGTCGTGATACCGATCCCCTCCCCATTTCTGAAATCAGAATGCCTCATCATCCAATTGCACCCTTCCCAGTTCATAGATGTTCCACTTCGCAGACCTCACCAGATCTCATCGTCGCGCCTTATTCGAGCAACCCTACCTCGACTTCTTCACAGACAGCTCCGTCCTCTCCTGTAAATGCGAGCGCCCCCTTTCCATTTGAACGCTTCATCTTCACGAACCCAAAAAGCAACTCCAGAATCGATGACGCAACCCCAGGCCGACGGTGACAAATTGAATCTCCAAATCGCGACTTGAATCCCAGGTATCGTGAGCTTCTAGTATCAGTTGGTTTTAGGAACACCAGTCGCATTCTAAACGAGGCTTTCTATTCCCCTTTTTATTTCTTTGATTCGGTGGAGTTTGATTTTAATTACAGAGAGAATTTGAAGATTGAATGAGAAGATAAGAGTGATTTTAAAGAGGTACATGCGGTATTCATTTGAACCGCGTGGCCAACTTTTTGTGTGGAGTTAAAGAAGGCAAGTGTTTTAAATTTTGGCCATATATTTTGATTTTGTTTTTACTTAACTTTTATTCGGTACCCTAAAATTAAAACACTCCACGATTCCGAACTCCTTTCTGAACCCGACAACTGATAATTCTAGGGTAATACCCGTATTCCGGACACACTGGGATAGGTCACGAAGTCTGATTCGATCGTCTATGAAGATATAATTTAAATTGATATAAATTAAAGTTCAAACTATTTAAATTCTGCGATAATAAATTAAATTTCAAACTATTTATTCTCCTCGATAATATTCAAATATTATTATCGTTAAAATTTCATATTAATTATTTGAACTGTTTTCAATTCAAATTAAAATTTGAATTCAACTAAATCCATTTTCTTATTCTAATAATTTAATATTTTCAATATTAAATCAAAATTGATTATTAAATCGATAATTTAAATATAAAAATTCACTTATATTACCAAACCAATATTTAAATTAAATATTAAATATTCAAAATTTTACCCATAAGGATCCGGGTCATTACAGGGGATTTCGGAATTAGGGTGAGGAGGAGGCTGAAATCAGTTAGAGAACGATCTTATCCTCATTTCCCAGTCGCCACTTTCATTCTTGAACCCTAACAATGGCCGCCAACATCTAGAAACATCCCCATATCACTTTCTAATCGAGTTTTGGCTTAATCTACATCAAATTAAGGAGAGAAAACACGAAAGCAAGGTGGGAGCTGCTGTTAGACATCGGTATTCACCCAAATCAGCGAGGTTTCAGTTCTGAGAATTTTATTTGTGGCCAAGGTGAGTGATTAGCATTGTTTTGACACTAATTACAGTTAATTAAGGGTAATTAGTGAAGATTAGCGAATTTATACACTAATAAATTCTGGAAAAATATCTATAAATTCGAAAATAATATTTTATGCCTCTGGTAGAAATTTGGTTTAATTTGGTTAATTTTTGTTAACCCTATGATTAGTTTTTCTTAAACATGCCTGTGGGAAAAATATGGGGTTTTGGGTATATTTGATCCATTTTGACATGTAAATTCATTGTTTTGGTGTTTGTGGTTAGTTTGCTATGTTGCTATGACTGTTTGACATGTTTTGTGATTGATTAGAATTGTTAGATTGGTCGAAAACGTTGTCGAATGGCGTAAAACACTTGCTGGAAAAGTTGCAGGAAAAGTGCAGGTTCTGGACCGGATCGGATCGGATATGGGGGCTCGGATCGGATGAGTTGAACTGGGCAAGGGATCTGGTCGGATCGGAACTTGACACTTGAGACAACTGGCAAAAAGGAAGGCCATGCTAATTGAACTGGGATCGGATCAGATAAAGGAGGAGAGATCGGATCGGAGCATGTGAAGAATGAGGGAGCTGATCGGAGCGGAAGCACGGACTGGATGTGAGGTGGCAACCCGACCCGACCCGAAGTGGGACACCCGACCCGAACCGATGCAACGCTGTGGACCCGACCCGAACCGATGCAATGCTGTGGACCCGAACCGAACCGCTATAGGAGAAGACTACGAACAGAACCAACTCAAGGTAGAGGACCCGACCCGAACCGATGGCTAGAAGGGGAACCCGACCCGACCCAGTGTTGACCAATAACCCGAGATGCAAAGGTAGTCCAATATGGGAAGTTAGAGCTCAGGATCCAGTTGGGAACCGATGAGTTCACTTCATGATTGGGCTTTGCTGCGGGACGTGTGCCAAGGGGCAGTCGATGTCTATGACTTTGGATCACTATGTATGGGAGGTACGTGAACGGATTCAGGGCCACAGTGGCCTAGGTACGACTAAAGGGCTATAGACCAATGAAGTGGGGTAATTTGTAAAGGTTTGGTCATGACTCCATGTGGTAAGCTTCGTAGTAGCAGTAGTTGTACAAGTTGAACTCCGTCACTACTTCGATGGGTCTGGTGATTGACAGTGGTGGACATCGTATGCTTTACGCACTGAGTGAGAGATGTGAGGATGGTTGCTATGGTTGATTTGTTTGCCATCATTACAACATACACACCCCATCCCCGTATTCTTTACACTATCTATTATGGCAGCTTAGAGTATTGTACGGTATGTGGTACTAACTCTTTGGTTGCAGGTCCAGGTTCAGGTATGGTTTAGTATACCTGTTATTGTTCTGTTTAGATGCTTATCGTTCATACCAGGCTTTATGTCTGACCCAAAGTTTTATGTCTCCTCTTATTACTCTGGGTGCTCACACGAGCAGACTAGAGACAGGTTAGCTGGTGATGCACGGGTAGACGATCCGGAGACGAGCAGGAGGCTTCCACGTATGATATATATAGTATTCTCCCTGTGTTGTTGAAGATCATTGCTTGGGCATTAGTAGTGCGTCTTCTACTTCAGTTTTCTTTTGTTTTAGAGACAGTAAATTTGGAAAGTTGTAATAAGCTGTATTTGGATTTCCGCTGCTCTAATGTTGATGTTGGTTTTAGTTATCAACTTATGCACTGTCTCACCTGTTTTATGTCAAATATGTTATTATTATATTTTATTCCATGCGTTGTGAGACATTCTACAGGTTCCTCGTTAGTTGATTCCCTTCTTTCCTTTCTTCTGACGACCGTCCCGTGCTAGTCGGGCATGTGTACAGCGCACTTTCGGAGGAAATGCCGGCTGGTGCGGGGCGGCCGTCACACTTGGTATCAGAGCTGGTTAGAGAATGTGATAGGGGGTTCTCGCTTGGCTGTTTGGTGGCGAGCAGGAGACTCTTACCCCTACACGTCCCAATGGGAAGATTGGGTTGGTTGTTGCAGCCGAGAGGCTGGCCGTAAAATCAGTTCTGAGGTATCACTGTATGTCACGGTGGGAGGTTAGCCCACTGCCTGATGGTTCTAAAGCCTAGGGCCGTCACACTTGGTATTAGAGCTCTAGGTTGCGTAGTTAACCTAGGGAAGTTATCAGGGAGAGATAATATACGTATACGAGAGAGCGTATTTGTGATTACTTTGGTTTTTTTTAAAAGCTATATATGTATATACTATTAGTAGTATAAGGGTGAAGTCGTACTGCACTAGCACCACTATGGGGTCGTTAATCGTTTCCCTTTTTCAGATTGACGATGAGCCGATATGCTAGAGGTGCTGGTAGGGGAACCAATAATGGGAATGCCGCTGACATGAGGACGATGTTTACTGACCTCATGAGAGAGATGCTTAGGGATGTGCAGAGGGCAGCTCCCAATAGTGGTAATGGTGGTGGTCCAATAGTGCAGGAGCCTAGGGCCGATTTCGCCAAGCTGAATAAGGATTATACTAACCTTGGTGTGAAGCCGTTCCACGGAACAGAGTCGACTACGAATGTTCAGGATTGGTTGGATAGTTGCGAACGTATCTTCGAGGATTTGGGTATCGAGGATACGATGAAGAGAAAGCTAGCGTCCCGTCAGCTGCAAGGGCGGGCAATGAATTGGTGGAATGCTATAAAGACAGCTACTCCTGAAGATCAGATTACTTGGGAACATTTTAAGGTTCGCTTTAGCGAGAAGTTCATTCCAGCTGCTCAGAAGTCAGTGCTGTTTAAGAAATTCTTGGAGTTCAAGCAGAATGGCAGAGCTGTCTCGGAGTATATTGCTGAATTCGACACTTTGTCGAAGTATGGTTTATCTCTTATTGATACTACCGAGAAGAAGAATGAGAAATTCATAACTGGTTTGGATAAGTACTTGGGGGAAAGGCTTATTAACCGCATCGATGAGACGTTTGAATCGATTGTGGGGAAAGCATTGAGATCAGAAAGTCTCTACCCTAAGCCGAAGACTGAGGTTGCATCTGCAGAAGAGCCAAAACCACAAGCAAGTGGTGGAGGCAAGGGTGGTTCCCAGAATAAGAGAAAGCCGAGTCAGACTAAGGATGGCCAGAAGAAAAAGAATAAGTAAGATGTGGAGTGCTTCAGCTGTGGTAAGAAGGGCCATTATGCTAGTAATTGTCGGGCCAAGCCAGAGGATAGGAAGTGCTTCAACTATGGCCAAATGGGACATCACAAGGACAAGTGTCCGCAACCCCCCAAAGAAAAACAAATGGTGAAAGCATATGCCCTTAATGCTATTCCTTCTTCGTCGAATGCCCTAACAGCGGCGGAGAAGGGAAAGAATGTCGTGATTCAAGGTATGCTTTCTGTTTATGATGTTCCTGTTAGAGTTTTGTTTGATACCGGAGCTTCCAGTTCTTTCATATCTAGTGACCTGGTAGATAGGTTGGGATTGGAGCCCGAGATTGTCGATAGACCTTTAGTAGTGACGAACCCGATTGGTGGTTCGACTTGCCTTAGCATGATTTGTCGTAATGTGGTCTTATCGAGTCATGGATGCATGTTTGTTTGTGATTGCTTTGTTTTGGGCTTTACTGGGTTTGGCATTATTTTGGGAGTAGATTGGCTCCAAAGATACGAGGTGGTGGTAGACTGTGAGGGCTTTTTGGTGACAGCTAGAGCGGATGATGGGCGGAGAATAGTGTTTGGTGGTCTACCCAGTGAGGGGGTATTGGCTAGTTTTCTAAACTCCCTCGACATTCCGCATAGTGAGTTGTCAGGTCTGCCCGTGATTGGCCAGTATCCGGACATTTTCGAAGAAGTGACCGGGCTTCCACCACATCGAGAGATTGAGTTCTGTATTGATTTGGTGAAAGATGCCAGACCTATAGTGATGCCACTTCGTCGTATGGCACCAAGGGTGCAGCGAGAGCTCGAGGTGCAAGTTAGCGATCTTTTGAAGAAGGGATTTATCAGAAGGAGTGTTTCTGAAAGGGGAGCACCAGTTGTGTTTGCTACCAAGGCGGATGGTTCCCTTCGTTTGTGTGTAGACTACCGCGAGTTGAATAAAGTGACGAGGAAGAACAAGTATCCTCTACCGCGGATAGATGATTTGTTCGATCAGTTGAGTGGCACGAGAGTATTTTCTCAGTTGGATCTCGCGACAGGTTTTCATCAGCTTAGAGTGGAAGCTGAGAGTATAGCTAAAACGACATTTCGGACGCCGTCTGGATTTTATGAGTGGTTGGTCATGCCATTCGGGCTGACCAATGCCCCAGCATACTTTGTGGATCTTATGAATAGGGTATTCAGAGATCAGTTGAATAAGTTTGTCCTTGTGTTCGTTGATGATATTTTGGTCTACTCGAGGACAGAGGAAGAACACAAGGAACATTTAAGAATAGTGATGTTGGTGTTGAGAAAACACCAATTGAAAACAAAGTTTTCTAAGTGTCACTTCTGGAGGAGGGAAGTGAGGTTCTTGGGTCATGTTGTTTCCGAGAATGGTATTGTCGTGGACCCGGCGAAGGTGGCTACGGTACAGGATTGGCCTACGCCTAAGAATGCAACAGATGTAAGAAGTTTCTTGGGGTTAGCTAGATATTATCGTAAGTTTATCCAAGGTTTCTCCAAGATAGCAGCACCATTGACCCAGTTGACCAAGAAGAATCAAGATTTTGTCTGGGATAAAAGGTGCGAGAATGCATTCAAGAGTCTAAAGGACAAGTTGACATGTGCACCAGTGTTAGTCATTCCTAAGGGGAATGAAGAGATTACGGTATACACGGATGCTTGTGGTACCGGACTAGGTGCTGTATTGATGCAAGGCGGTAGGGTTGTAGCTTATGCAAGTCGGCAATTGAAACCGCACGAAAGAAGATACCCTACCCATGATTTGGAATTGGCAGCGATCGTGTTCGCGTTAAAGATGCAGAGACACTTTCTCTTGGGAGAAAGATTTGAGCTGTTTACAGATCATAAGTCGTTGAAGTATCTCTTCTCCCAGAAAGATCTAAATCTCCGGCAACAAAGGTGGTTAGAATTCTTGGCTTCCTATGATTTCGACATCGCATATACACCGGGAAAGGGCAATGCGGTGGCTGATGCATTGAGTAGGAGACATGCCAGTTTAGGGGCTATGTTTCTAGAATGGAAGCAACTGGAGTACATCGCTGGGTATGATTTCAGACCAAAGTGCGAATTGGATCCAGAAATGTTAGCAAGTTTGACGATCAGAACCACTTTGATTGAGCGGATCGGCTCTAGTCAAAGGGACGATCCTAACCTATTGGAAATCATCTCCAAGTTAGAGATGGATATCGATGAGGAGATGAACAAGTATGGGCTTGATCGAGATGGATGGCTTAGAAAGAATGGAAAGCTTGTTGTACCCAATGTCAATGGATTGAAAGATGAAGTGCTTAGAGAATGTCATCACTCAAAACTGACTATACACCCCGGTGGTAACAAGATGTATTGAGACATGAAGCAGACTTACTACTGGGAAGGGATGAAAAGAGACGTTGGGAAATTTATATCCAAATGCATGAATTGCCAGCTAGTTAAAGCCGAGCAAAAGAAGCCTAGTGGGTTGTTGCAACCATTAGAAATTCCCGAATGGAAATGGGAGCAAGTCTCGATGGATTTCATTGATGGTTTACCAAGGACTAGATCGGGACATGATAGCATTTGGGTAATCGTGGATCGATTGACTAAGAGTGCAAGATTCATACCAGTCAAATCGACCAGAACGGCAACTAAGTTAGCAGAATTATATATGAAATGGGTAGTAAGATTTCATGGAGTACCTAAAAGCATTGTGAGTGACCGAGACCCGTTGTTCACTAGTGGGTTTTGGAAGAGCTTACAAGAGGCTCTAGGGTCAGAATTACATCTCAGTACCGCATATCATCCTCAGACCGACGGTCAGACGGAGAGGGTGAATCGTATATTGGAAGACCTCTTGAGAGCTTGTGTACTGGATTTTGGCGGATCATGGGATGACCATTTGCATCTAGTAGAGTTTGCATATAATAATAGCTACCAATCCAGTATTGGGATGGCTCCGTTTGAAGCTTTGTACGGAAGACCGTGCAACTCACCATCATGTTGGATAGAGAATGGCGAGAAGTTTATGCTTGGACCAGATGTGGTGAGGGAAACTTCAGGCAAGATCAAGATCATTCAACAACGAATGAAAGCTGCCCAAGATAGGCAGAAGAGTTATGCTGATAAGAAGAGAAGAGACTTAAAATTCTCCGTTGGTGACTTAGTGTTTGTCAAGATTTCTCCGTTGAAGAGCGTGATACGATTTGGCAGGAGAGGCAAGTTGGCACCAAGATTTGTTGGCCCATTCCCTATTCTTGAACTAGTCGGGAATTTGGCATATAGAGTTGACTTACTAGAGAAGATGGCGGGAGTTCACAATGTATTTCATGTTTCCCAACTAAGGAAGTTCGTTCACGACCCAGATATGACTATTTCACCTGATCGGTTAGAGGACTTCGAAGTAGAACCCGAGGCGGTTGGGAACCGCAAGCCGACCCGTATTGTCGAGCACAACATGAAGCAACTTCGAAGGAAGGCGGTGAAGCTAGTCAAGGTTCAGTGGGGAGAGGACGAGAATGATTGCACTTGGGAGACAGAGGAGAACATTAGGAAGACATATCCAGAACTCTTTGCCTGGTAAGATTTTGACTTCGATTTAGTTTTCTGCATGCTAGGGTAGGCTTGTTTGCTTGTTTTGCATGTTTGATTGTTGTATGTGGCTGTTAGGCATGCGGGATCTTTTGTATGTTTTGGGTTAAGGAATTTCGGGGACGAAATTTCTTAAGGGGGGGAGAGTGTAACGACCCGTGTTCTACGCATCATAGGATCGTAGAATATTTATTTCTTCCACATACGAAGTCGTATGGTCATGTAACTTTGGGAGACGACTATTGGGGTCATTTCCCATGTTCATGATTTTTGTCGATTTTTAAATGACCATTTTACCCCTAGTTGGTACTGTTTTGGCCATAACTTTTGACTGGCAAGGAAATTTGACCTGAAACTACTTCCATTGGCTCCGGATGATGGTTTACAATTCCGTAGAGTGGTCACATTAACCAAACGGACTCACCGTTTGGGAGATATGGCTGAAACAAGTTTCAGATAGTGAAAAACAGCTTAATTGGGCTTAACCGGGTGATTAACAGCTAGGCCCAATGGGGGATTTCGGGATTAGGGTGAGGAGGAGGCTGAAATCAGTTAGAGAACGATCTTATCCTCATTTCCCAGCCGCCACTTTCATTCTTGAACCCTAACAATGGCCGCCAACATCTAGAAACATCCCCAAATCACTTTCTAATCGAGTTTTGGCTTAATCTACATCAAATTAAGGAGAGAAAACACGAAAGCAAGGTTGGAGCTGCTGTTAGACATCAATATTCACCCAAATCAGCGAGGTTTCAGTTCTGAGAATTTTATTTGTGGCCAAGGTGAGTGATTAGCATTGTTTTGACACTAATTACAGTTAATTAAGGGTAATTAGTGAAGATTAGCGAATTTATACACTAATAAATTCTGGAAAAATATCTATAAATTCGAAAATAATATTTTATGCCTCTAGTAGAAATTTGGTTTAGTTTGGTTAAGTTTTGTTAACCCTATGATTAGTTTTTCTTAAACATGCCTAAGGGAAAAATATGGGGTTTTGGGTATATTTGATCCATTTTGACATGTAAATTCATTGTTTTGGTATTTGTGGTTAGTTTTCTATGTTGCTATGACTGTTTGACATGTTTTGTGATTGATTAGAATAGTTAGATTGGTCGAAAACATCGTCGAATGGCGTAAAAAACTTGCTGGAAAAGTTGCAGGAAAAGTGCAGGTTCTGGACCGGATCGGATCGGATATGGGGGCTCGGATCGGATGAGTTGAACTGGGCAAGGGATCTGGTCGGATCGGAACTTGACACTTGAGACAACTGGCAAAAAGGAAGGCCACGCTAATTGAACTGGGATCGAATCGGATAAAGGAGGAGAGATCGGATTGGAGCATGTGAAGAACGAGGGAGCTGATCGGAGCGGAAGCACGGACTGGATGGGAGGTGGCAACCCGACCCGACCCGAACTGATGCAACGCGGTGGACCCGACCCAAACCGATGCAACGCTGTGGACCCGACCCGAACCGATGCAACGCTGTGGACCCGAACCGAACCGCTACAGGAGAAGACTACGAACAGAACCAACTCAAGGTAGAGGACCCGACCCGAACTGATGGCTAGAAGGGGAACCCGACCCGACCCAGTGTTGACTAATAACCCGAGATGCAAAGGTAGTCCAATATGAGAAGTTAGAGCTCAGGATCCAGTTGGGAACCGATGAGTTCACTTCATGATTGGGCTTTGCTGCGGGACGTGTGCCAAGGGGCAGTCGATGTCTATGACTTTGGATCACTATGAATGGGAGATACGTGAACGGATTCAGGGCCACAGTGGCCTAGGTACGACTAAAGGGCTATAGACCAATGAAGTGGGGTCATTTGTAAAGGTTTGGTCATGACTCCATGTGGTAAGCTTGGTAGTAAAAGTAGTTGTACAAGTTGAACTCCGTCACTACTTCGATGGGTCTAGTGATTGACAGTGGTGGACATCGTATGCTTTACGCACTGAGTGAGAGATGTGAGGATGGTTGCTATGGTTGATTTGTTTGCCATCATTACGACATACACACCCCATCCCCGTATTCCTTACACTATCTATTATGGCACCTTAGAGTATTGTACGGTATGTGGTACTAACTCTTTGGTTGCAGGTCCAGGTTCAGGTATGGTTTAGTATACCTGTTATTGTTCTGTTTAGATGCTTATCGCTCATACCAGGCTTTATGTCTGACCCAGAGTTTTATGTCTCCTCTTATTACTCTGGGTGCTCACACGAGCAGACTAGAGACAGGTTAGCTGGTAATGCACGGGTAGATGATCCGGAGACGAGCAGGAGGCTTCCACGTATGATATATATAGTATTCTTCCTGTGTTGTTGAAGATCACTGCTTGGGCATTAGTAGTGCATCTTCTACTTCAGTTTTCTTTTGTTTTAGAGACAGTAAATTTGGAAAGTTGTAATAAGCTGTATTTGGATTTCTGCTACTCTGATGTTGATGTTGGTTTTAGTTATCAGCTTATGCATTGTCTCACCTGTTTTATGTCAAGTATGTTATTATTATATTTTATTCCATGCGCTGTGAGACATTCTACAGGTTCCTCGTTAGTTGATTCCCTTCTTTCCTTTCTTCTGACGACCGTCCCGTGCTAGTCGGGCATGTGTACAGCGCACTTTTGGAGGAAATGCCGGCTGGTGCGGGGCGGCCGTCACACTGAAGACCGGAAGTCTTCACATCGTTTGGGTGATTACTGATGATCTTGATTGGGCTATACACCCAAGAGGAGGGAATCAGTTGGTGATCGTCCAGACGTACTTGGAGATGGATGGATATGCGAGGAAAGTGCCTCCAGTTTCGTTCAGACCCAGAACGAACTTGTAAATGGACTGTGTGTCTGACATTGGATTTTATTTTGTGTTGATTGATCTCTGTTAAATATACATCTGTTTGGCGGCAGATAATTTATTCTCTTGCTTAACGCCCTTCTCTGAGACGCACGAGCTCAGAGGTTGTATATCGATGGACATCAGTCGCATGGAGTGAATTGCCAGTGTGGCACGCGTAAGTGGCAATTGATCAAGGCTTCTGTTGAAAAGCAAAGTCTTGTGGTTGATGATCAAAGCACGGCCGGTGTGGCGTAGCTTTGTGTATAGCGTGAAATCGCGAGCCTCACACCTCGGTATGAGTCAAAAACGGGATAAGGACCCAAGGAGTGCACGACGTTTCTTTCTAGCTAGTGGTGGTGTCAGTGCTTAAACTGCCTGACATTTATATACTTTTCACCAGTGTGGTTGTTGGATGCGAGGCGCCTCAGTTATAGGTCCTATAGGACTGGGAAACGTGTGTTCAGGAATAACTAATACTCAAAAGTAAGAGAGGACCGGCCTTGGAGGTTCCAAAGGATCATAGTGGGGTCCTGAGGCATTTGCTAGAGTGTCTCGAATCGGAGAGGAGCTTTCCCCTTGCCTCGACTCATGACGGAAATCCAATTTCCAATACGTGATATTGCGGTTTTAATTGTAGAACTAGTATGGCGACATGATATATGGTACACATGCCGTCTATGATTGATATTTATGATTGAAATTGTTTTGACACTATACACTTATAATCGTATCAAATGATTTGTTTTAAACGTACCGAGCATGTTTGGCTATTATAAGGGAAAACCCTATCCTCTGGTTTGCGTTGCATTGTGTGATGGGACCTGGGTCTTATAATAGCTTCATTTTTCCAGAAAGCATTGCGCTGTTTTGTTATATGCACTGGTATTCTTGGGAGGAAACCCGTTCCGTGTTATACGGCGTGGTCCCTTGATTTACCTAACTTTAAAAATAAAGATTAATAACTGTTTTAGTTCTCACACCAGTCACATGACTAACCTGGAGTTTATTGTTTTAACCTAAACTCTGGGTGCCCTTATTTTCGACACGGGCAGCTAGTAGTTTTGGTTTTGCAGATTTATATTCACTGGATACTGATTTACAGCTGGAACGATGCTCGGAAAGCTCTGTATCCGTGTATTACTTTCAGTTGTGTTTTGTATTATTTTTCCGCTACTATGTAATTTATTGTAATCTCTGATATTTGTGAAATGTGTAATATTCATTTATACTCTGTATATTCTTGTATCTGATGGAATTGTTGTAATAAACAATGAAATGTTTCTTCTGTTTGCGTTCTATTATGTCGAGTTCTCACGGTAATTCGTTCTTTCTCTTCTCTTCGGAGATGGGGAAGTTCGGGTCACTACACCAAACATGACATTCATATGTTGATAATATGAAATAAATACTATATTGAGGAATCCCGTTGGATCCCTCCAACCTGTTCTTCCCTGTATCCAAAATGGTTATCTCAAATCAGATCATTCGAATTTATTTAACTGATAATAATCAATTACGACCATTTAACATCAACCAATAAACAAAACAACTCAATCAGTTCAAACAATTCAAACCATGAAACACGTTTTTTTTATAAACGTGACCAACAAGGTAAGTTACCTTTATTGGAACCAATCGTTAGAATAACGATTTGGTATTTCACTGAAATTAAACGACGGTTTAATTTCATCAGTTAAATCAGCAAATAAATATATAATTAGCAAACAGTTAACCACTGGCAAGCCGAGCAAACAAAATAAAAGCCCAATTTATATAAAATATAAATGGGAAAACTGAGTAAGTTTAACTCACCTTGATTTTGTTGTAGCTAAAGCGATATGGTTTCCAGTTAAATTAAACAAGTGTTTAATTTAGCTATAAATTCCAGTACTCTCCAACTCTGTTCAAAATAGTTCCAGAATGTACCACTCTTGCAGTACGGCTTCCAACGTAGTTTATTTGGTCCGATTCTGTTCAGGTATGTACGAATTATAGTCATAGTAGAATTATCCCAATTTGATTTAAATAATTACCCTTTAGTTAGATCATTTGTAAATGTTAGTTACTTTTGTAATTAGGAATTTACGGCCGATTAGTAGGCTCATCGTTCATTGTTATTCATCTTGTTTCTCGCATGAACCCAGCCCACCACCATTTGTTCCTGACATTCCACCTGTGTCAATATATGTTTCAGTTACTAATTAATTATAACTAACTTAACTCTTAAATGGTATATTAAAAACTAATTACATTAGTTAAACTAGATTACTTTGGATTATTATGGCGGAACCCTTTATCTTCCTCTCAGCTGTGTTATTCATTCCGGCTTCTCACTGTTCTTCACAAACCCAAACTGCCCGACATTTCCATTTACTTTGATTCCGTCACCTGCCATATTTTCCAATAAGGTATTATACGTAAATTATAGTCTAAATCAACTATAGGGTTTTTAAATGAGAAAAATCTGTACAGGTTCGAGCCCTTGCTTTTATCTCTCTGGAAATTACGGTTCTGCTTCCGCCCGATGCTTCTTCTTTCCTTTCTGAACACATCGATGCCATCAGACAACCACCGTCACCCTCATTTTCATATCACCGGGCCACGATCAGTCGACACCAGAAGAACCGTACGACCCTCCTCGACCTTCGCCTTGATCCTCCACAACCACAGTCCCACCGTTCATTGGTAAAAACCCCAAAACTGGCGCCACTTTCGAACTCAATTCCGGCCTAATCTTCAAACGAAAAACGATCGTGACCGTTCAGATGTTAGGCCTTAGCCCCCTCTTCCAATTTGATGCTGAAACAAATTTCGAATTAAGAAAAGAATGTAGAGATTTAGACGAGGAAAGATGGGTGGTGTAGTTCGTTGATTTTAGAAGTGTGGCGGCGCCCCTCTGTTGACCGCACAATTAGGGTTAGGGGTAAAAACATTGGTATATATAGTAAAGGATTTATATTATTTTATTTTAATGAAACTTCACCGTTAAGTAACAAGTGAAACTGACCACAATCGACTTCTGTTATATGATAAAAAGGCTAATCCTAGCATAGAAAAATATTCCGGACCTAATGGGATAGGTTTCGTTGAATTCTGACATCGTTTGAAAAAAATTCCTTTATAAAACCAGAAATAAACATGTGTTTAATTTTTCCACGATCACTAGATAAATCAAATCAACTTGAAACTTTGAAATCCTATAATAATTCTTCAATACGAACCCAACGGCACCGGTTTCGTCGCATTCTGAGACTGTTTCCCCGGTAGGCTATTTTTACGCGCACCGCAATGCCATTCTGAACACCAAATTTGCCGGTCTTTAAAAATAACAAACTATGTACCTATCCTGACTCTAATCGATGATACGAACTCAACGGGACCGGTTTCTTGGCCTAATTCGATCGTCTGCTCAAGTTATACCCAAATAACCCTTTATTAAATAAATTACGCGCTATAGAAATTAACTGGGCGTTTACGGCTACCGTGGCCACATACGACATCGGTTTGCCACGCCATTCGACACCATGCAATAATTTAACGTTACGATTCCAATGAAAATGGTTTCATAGAAATCGGGGACCGTTTGCAAAATGGCCCTTTTAACGGCTTATATTTTAATAACGATTTTCACAGCGACTATTTCAAATTTTGATTTAGCCATATCTAACAATCTATAACGCGAAATCTGAATTTTTCTCTTTCATATGAAAATTATCGTCAATACGGTTCCAACGTTTCTCGTTTCACAGAAATCCGACTTATATCGGATCTGTATATTCAGTTGAAGTTCAAAACTCCATATTACGAACTGCACGCCATTTTTAAGCTCTATTTATATTATAAATAAATTATAACGTTCAAACTTCGTTTTAAATAACGAATTCAATATTAAAATCCTTTAATATTCCAAATAAAATGTTTAAAATAATAAATTAAATTAAATACTTGACGGCCAAAAATACGGGACGTTACATTCTTCCCCCCTTAAAATAATTTCGTCCTCGAAATTGCTAAGGTAAGAAAGAACGTTATGAACCCACTAATTTTCAAATATAATTTATTTTAAATCAAAAACCAATTCAATACTGTATATAAATATTTTCAAAATTGTCGAAAATTTTCTGACACCTTAAATTCCCGGAAAAATTCGGTAGAGTCTCCCCTGCACGGGGTGACATCTTCGATATCGCAGGAACAAATAATATATATTCATCGACCAACGGTCGGAAAACAAAAATCAAAACCCCAAAATTTTATATTTTCGCGTAGGCATACCTTTTACGAGCGCTATTGAGCATATCTGCTCAACGTATATGCGATTTATCCAACCAGTATCAATTTGGCTAGCCATCTGGCACCTGTACTTAACTCAATTCACATATCAGTAACAGGTATATGAAATTCTGAGATAATATTTCACTAATCAACTGGTATGACAACACCAATTGCAAAGTCAAACACACAGCATCAATTCATTATCAAATGCAGGGTTAAATCGAAAATTCCAATTCATGTTCACTTTTATTCCAGTTAACTTATACCAGAAATTATTCTTTAGTTTATAATTCATTCAGTTCCAATTAACTATTGATTATTTCTATTCAGACAACTATCATCCAATAACAAACAATCACAGACAACAACCAATACACGACAATCAATCAAATTAATTGAATTCACATTCAATATTATTATTTTATTTTGGTTTCACAGATTTGATTATTATTTATTCATTTAATTTCCCATTTCCAAATCTGTTTTATTTAATTTCGATATCATTCTTAATTCAACTTCACTTAACAAAGTTAAGTCTCAATTCAAACTTCAAATCCAATTTGAATTTCATCCAAATCAATCAAACACACCAATATCCCAATAATTTGATAAAATTATTTCTTTTCTATACAAAAGTATATTTTGGGTAAAGTTATTTCATTTACCCCCTTTCAAAACAATATCGTATCGATTTCCAGTTCAACGCTTCTCAACACTTGAACTGACCAACCAACACAATACAAAACATTTATATAAAAATTTACAAATATGCTCTCATGTATATACACTCAGTCCCGATCTAGGGTATTATTAACCCCATCTCTATCGAGTTATACCACAGAGCCAAGGTTATTACTAAACCAATAGCTCTGATACCACTGTAACGACCCAGGGATTTTTTGGCCCCGGAAATCGACATAAATACATCTCCCGTATCTCATGCTGACCTTACAAACACCGAAAACACTGGAACGTTATTAGAAAGAAATTAGAGGGTGAGATAAGAAAGAAAGAAATATTAGAATAGAAGAAGAAGAACCAACACATCATAGAACCGGAGTCTCACATCGCAGCAGAACAAAATATAATACAAAAATAAAACTTTATTGAGAGCTTAAAAATACTTACAATTATCAGAGTACATCACTCATTTGGACAGTTATAATAATCTGTCCTCAGATACCCCATACAGCGGAATAGTAGCTATATAATATCACACGTCTGGACTCTTCCAGCTCGTCTTTTCACATCATTCGACAACCTGAACCTGTACATCCCGGGCTAACCCGAGCATTTACAAAATACCGGGTCAGTCTGGTGAACCAGAGTGAGAAAAACTCGCACAGTATTAAGGTAACGCACAACTTGATTTTAAAGTTAAAATCCTTTGAAAGAAACTGGATAATCGTAAGACCAAATCTACACATAAACGCGGACGGTTTTTACCTTACGGTAACCCAAACCATTTTCGGAAACCAATATCTTTCCTGGTATTATAATAATGTCTAAATACAAGTAAATAGAAATCTAGTGGAACGCTTGCATCTCATGCTCCACATATATTGTATACAATCAAAAACCGTGGGCGCTTATTGGAGATTGGATTCCGACCTTGACAAGGTATGGGACCACCTGCCGATAGTGTATCTCCAGAGGCGAATACACTGGGTTCAACAAGAACGTCTTGCAACCCGACCCTCACATGACCGACCACTCATTTCGCTTGAGTGTATCGAATGTATATCACCAACGGTTGGACTCAAACCACCGTTTCCCGAAAAGGGACAGCATCGAATAGATTAAAGAAGCAAAAGGAATTTCTCTAGATAGGTGATTATACACCCTAATGGGAGCGACCCACATAGCCATGCTGCCTACCCGATTTCTGTCATTTCCCGGTTGATGAGGCTTGAGGTTTGAATTTCCTCTACAACACCTGGCTACCCTTCACTTTGAATGCCACATCGTCAGATCCGCCAGATATCACTAATTGAAGTCCACAAAAATACTCTACGGTTTAGCTAAGAGAAGGTGTACGGCCTTCTCCGCCATCAACAGAAATAAGTTTGAAGAAATCAACGTACGCGATCCCTTTGGAAATACTCTGTTAGACACTCGTCCATACAAGTCATCCAGGAACAGGATGAACCGAAGGCACTCTCCTACTGCATCCCATATAGGAATCACCCCATGAATCAGTAGATAGAAGTCCTTGCAACCTGTAGATTCCAGCCACGACAGAACCACAGTTTATCTCTGGGAGCTAACCAGAGATTTTTAGTAGTCCTTCCGTTTAATGAAGATCTATGGTCTTCAATGCTCCATCTCGATCATCTTCTGGTATCTTCACGTATTTGTTGGTTCGAATGGTTTTTGAATATAATTCGACCCCGGTCTTTCTGTACCAACCACCGTATTGGACAGATTTGATAGTCGGTGAGTTAACTATCAAAATAATCAGTGTTTCAATCATGACGATCCAGTGAGTTCACTGGTTCAGTATGAAGCACCACTTGGCCTTTTAATTAAAATGAATGTAAATTCAACTCTTATATATTTCGATATTATAAATATAACTTATCATTTCTTATTTAACATAAGATTTATTCTTTAAACAAATCCACCTTTTATATATCCAGTTTTCTATTTTTCACTTTCAAAACACTTACCACATAATTTTCTAATATTGGAAAAACAATCAGATTATTTCTCGTAAACCAACATTACGAAATATCTTTTATTTCATTACTTGAAACACTACTCCACGCTTGCTCTTATCGACTAAAGCTCGTCTTTTACATTTCCCCTTTTAACTTGAAAATATTGTTATCATTTGACGCAACGCCTTTTATTCCCTTTTTCTTTAAAATCATCATTTTATATATATTTTCACCAAAAATATTTCGTTATCATTTCACTAAGGAAATAATAAAGTTTATTAACCACATTTACCATTACAACTTATATCATTCTAAGATAATCCCGAAATCATTCAAGTTGGGGTGATTTAGTTACCTCTCAGACCTTGATCCACAACGTTCATACCTTAAAATAAATATAAGTTGTAATTCAAAACCAATATTTCGTTCTAATCCCAACACAAATGCCATCGAACCATTTTATTCAAAACACGGTTTCATAAAACCTCCTTACTTTTTGCAAATCTCTTCTGAGCTATAACCATTTTCCTTAATTTTGTAATTAAGTAAATTCTAATGGACCACCACTTTTTAACCTTTTATTAACAATTCAATTTATTACAACCTTCTATGACTCGCTTCTCTCGCCAAATTCACTTTTACCAAAACTTTTCAAATCCATTCAACCTTTTCCCGCTTGCAGCTCTTATTTCAATTTCCCATTTTCACTTAATCACATTTCTAAGTATGTTAATTTAGAATTACCGATATAACGCCTCAAACTTCTTTCATATAACTCTGGTTTATTATAAAACCTTTTATGTCAATTTCCTTTTTACTTAATTCAAATAAGTAAGTGACATCTATTTAAGCTATAATATTTGCTTAAAAATCCCTTTTTATAACCTTGTTATAAAACTCAGGTTTAAACAAACCTGTTGATAAACTTCTTTCACCGATCAATTTGATTTGATTTCACCTTCAATTACTTTTTGAATGAATTCCCATTAAAAGCAATTTCCTAAATTATTATTTATTAAAATAATAATTTATTTCGATCATTAACTACTTTGGTAGTTAATCTCTTTATTTACTAAAATAAGTAGTAAATTTCTTTTTAAAACCTTATTCCATTTAAGCAATATCATTAAACTATCTTATTCAAAACATACTAATTTATTTATCAACCCCAAATTCAGAACGGTCGATTTAGTTAACTTAGGACGCGGTTATTCCACTGACCGATTCCAATTAGTTCTCGCTTTAAACTAATTACAAATATAATTAATTTAAATAAATCCATTTAATTGTTTCTTAACAACACACTTATTCACTTTAACCGTTAGGTTACTTTCCTATTCTCATACTCATAAATCTGATTAACATCAAGATTCACTTTATTAAATCAATTAATAATTAATTATAAATTAATTAAATAAATAATAAATATTTATTTCTTGTTTAAAACTTTTATTCCACATAATATATTTCAAAATCTACTTCCAGTTATAAAATAGATTTTATAACTTCATCTTTGTCGATTTGCCTGACGGTAAATCAACAGTTAAAAACAACTGATTTTATAGGCCATATGTCGCCAAATACTCAACCAATATCGCCCATTGGTTTAGCCTAAATAGATGTTGAGTATTCAGTCAATAATCAACAATCAAATCAATCACCCCAAACATGACATTCATATGTTGATAATATGAAATAAATACTATATTGAGGAATTCCGTTGGATCCCTCCAACCTGTTCTTCCCTGTATCCAAAATGGTTATCTCAAATCAGATCATTCGGTTTTATTTAACTGATAATAATCAATAATGACCATTTAACATCAACCAATAAACAAAACAACTCAATCAGTTCAAACAATTCAAACCATGAAACACGTTTTTTTTATAAACGTGACCAACAAGGTAAGTTACCTTTATTGAAACCAATCATTAGAATAACGATTTGGTATTTCACTGAAATTGAACGACGGTTTAATTTCATCAGTTAAATCAGCAAATAAATATATAATTAGCAAACAGTTAACCACTGGCAAGCCGAGCACACAAAATAAAAGCCCAATTTATATAAAATATAAATGGGAAAACTGAGTAAGTTTAATTCACCTTGATTTTGTTGTCGCTAAAGCGATACGGTTTCCAGTTAAATTAAACAAGTGTTTAATTTAGTTATAAATTCCAGTAGTCTCCAACTCTGTTCAAAATAGTTCCAGAATGTACCACTCTTGCAGTACGACTTCCAACGTAGTTTGTTTTGTCCGATTCTGTTCAGGTATGTACGAATTATAGTCATAGTAAAATTATCCCAATTTGATTTAAATAATTACCCTTTAGTTAGATCATTTGTAAATGTTAGTTACTTTTATAATTAGGAATTTACGGCCGATTAGTAGGCTCATTGTTCATTGCTATTCATCTTGTTTCTCGCATGAACCCAGCCCACCACCATTTGTTCCTGACATTCCACCTGTGTCAATATATGTTTCAGTTACTAATTAATTATAACTAACTTAACTCTTAGATGGTATATTAAAAACTAATTACATTAGTTAAACTAGATTACTTTGGATTATTATGGCGGAACCCTTTATCTTCCTCTCAGCTGTGTTATTCATTCCGGCTTCTCACTATTCTTCACAAACCCAAACTGCACGACTATTCCATTTACTTTGATTCCGTCACCTGCCATATTTTGCCAATCAAGTATTATACGTAAATTCTGGTCTAAATCAACTATAGGGTTTTAAATGAGAAAAATCTGTACAGGTCCGAACCCTTGCTTTTATCTCTCTGGAAATTACGGTTCTGTTTCCGCCCGATGCTTCTTCTTTCCTTTCTGAACACATCGATGCCATCAGACAACCACCGTCGCCCTCATTTTCAGATCACCGGGCCTCGATCAGTCGACACCAGAAGAACCGTACGACCCTCCTCGACCTTCGCCTTGATCCTCCACAACCACAGCCCCATTGTTCATTGGCAAAACCCCCAAAAATGACGCCACTTTCGAACCCAATTCCGGCCTCATCTTCAAACGGAAAACGATCATGACCGTTCAGATGTTAGGCCTTAGCCCCCTCTTCCAATTTGATGTTGAAACAAATTTCGAATTAAGAAAAGAATGAAGAGATTTAGATGAGGAAAGATGGGTGGTGTAGTTCGTTGATTTTAGAAGTGTGGCGGCGCCCCTCTGTTGACCGCACAATTAGGGTTAGGGGTAAAAACATTGGTATATATAGTAAAGGATTTATATTATTTTATTTTAATGAAACTTCACCGTTAAGTAACAAGTGAAACTGACCACAATCGACTTTTGTTATCTGATAAAAAGGCTAATCCTAGCATAGAAAAATATTCCGGACCTAATGGGATAGGTTTCGTTGAATTCCGACATCATTTGAAAAAAATTCCTTTATAAATCCAGAAATAAACACGCGTTTAATTTTTCCACGATCACTAGATAAATCAAATAAACTTGAAACTTTGAAATCCTATAATAATTCTTCAATACGAACCCAACGGCACTGGTTTCGTCGCATTCGGAGACTGTTTCCCCGGTAGGCTATTTTTACGCGCACCGCAATGCCATTCTGAACACCAAATTTGACGATCTTTAAAAATAACAAATTATATACCTATCCTGACTCTAATCGACGATACAAACTCAACGGGACTCGTTTTGTGGCCTAATTCGATCGTCTGCTCAAGTTATACCCCAATAACCCTTTATTAAATAAATTACGCGCTATAGAAATTAACTGGGCATTTACGGCTACCGTAGCCACATACGACATCGATTTGCCATGCCATTCGACACCGTGCAATAATTTAACGTTACGGTTCCAATGAAACTGGTTTCGTCGAAATCGGGGACCGTTTGCAAAATGTCCCTTTTAACGGCTTATATTTTAATAACGATTTTCACAGCGACTATTTCAAATTTTGATTTAGCCATATCTAACAATCTATAACGCGAAATCTGAATTTTTCTCTTTCATATGAAAATTATCGTCAATACGGTTCCAACGATTCTCGTTTCACAGAACTCCGACTTATATCGGATCCTGTATATTCAATTGAAGTTCAAAACTCCATATTACGAACTACACTCCATTTTCAAGCTCTATTTATATTATAAATAAATTATAACGTTCAAACTTCGTTTTAAATAACGAATTCAATATTAAAATCCTTTAATATTCCAAATAAAATATTTAAAATAATAAATTAAATTAAATACTTGACGGCCAAAAATACGGGACGTTACAGATTGGGTGTGGATTTCGATGAGGGTCAGGATGCCGGTTGTCGGAGCTGCTCTCATGTCCGGTGTTGGCCACAATCGACTGTTAAATTCATGGCCTGGTTGGGTTATTTTCTGCGTTGGGTTTACTGTAGCGAAGAAGGAATGAGCGGGAGGGAGAATGCTGAGGTGTCAAGGGTGATTGGTGAGAGTTTATTTTATTAATTTATATATATTTTAAATTTCAAATGCTAAAAGCGCTAATAACTTTTACGTATGGACTCGGATTTGGACGCGGTTGGGTGCGTTGGAATCGTGGTGAGATTGCGGACGATCTGAGACTAGTTTGGCTGCGTTTGGAGACTGTAAATTTTTTCCTTTAGTTAGATGTTCGATCAACTAAGGACGTACAGGTGAGTGATTTTTTTTCCGCTTACGATGAACTGAATTATTCCCATGTATATCGAATTAAATTATGAAATAAGTTGGTTGCATGGTTGTGATTGGTTGTTGTTTTGTTGCCTTAAATTGACATGCAAGTGTGTTACATGCAAATTGGAGTCGATAATTAGTTATTTAAATTAAATTAAATTTCTAGTTGAAAACCAGACACTTGTTAACCAGTGACATGACTGATATTTACCATAGAATAAAATGGTGGTGATGGATGCCTTGGTTGATGTGATTACTGAATTTATATTGCTCGAAATGTTCCTTTATTCAGTATATGGATGTTGTATGCTCATTTGACGATGAATCCCATTTTTCACACTTAATGTTACGGGCATCGAATAAACCCGGGATTTATTGATTAAAAATAAATTAAGAACACAGGTTGAAATGATAATTATCTGTGATCCTGATTTGGATTGAAATGATATATATCCATCCCTGAAATATTGAAGAATTAAATTTAAAATCACTTGGCCATAGGATAGCAAATTATATATGGACATCGGTTGGTTAAATGATTTTAAATATTCGAAATTCTATTTGATGAAATTTTATTTAAAGGAAAATGTTTCGATTTTCGACGAATTTTATTATTCCTTTGAAGATCTGAATCTTGAATGTATTTGAAATGGTTAAGAAAATTTTCCCAAAACCAATTGGAAGTTTTGAATTTGAATTTTTATATGATTTGGGATTAGTCCAATAATTGGGTAGACTCAGATTTAATAAATTCTTATTGAATTTAATTTTGAATAAAGATAATTGAGGATACTTGGAGTTATTTTAAACTCAATGCGAATTTGGTTTTGAATCCTTTAAATTGGAAGATGGGATTGAATTGGTGTTTGAAACAAGATATTGAGCTATGTAAATTCCATTGAGACTGGAGTTTAGATTCAAGTATTTTAAATTCAGAAGAAAGGAACAATTACGGTTTAAAATTTTATTTTCAAAAATTATATATATATATACACACACACATATACATACCTTGCTTGTTTACAAAATAAACGGTTCCTATTCTTCAAAATTATTTATTCAAAACTTTTAACCTATAAACTATTTTATTATAAATAAATTTTCTTTATATTTTATTTTTTTCAAATTACCTAGTAAACTTTCAATTTATGTATATACATAGCGTTTTAAATTACCTTATTTTATTTTATTTTAATTATTATATTCTATATATAATATATATATATATATATCTTATACAATGTTTTCTTAAGTATCTATTTTTTTATAATAATATTTTATGAATTGTAAATTTCCTCCGAATGGAAAATTCTGGATTTAACCGTAGTTCAAAATGGAGTTAAGATAAAGTTATTCGAATATGAATCGATTTTTAACCAATTTTATGTGGGAAGGTAATTGATATTCTATTTGAATATAAAGGGATCTCCTAAATGATATGAATGGGTTGTTATGGAATTATATACTCTACGGGAATGTGAATGGATTTCGAACTCAAATCGATTTGAAATAATTAAAATCTTTGATTTAAGTATATTCTACGTGAATATATATATATATATATATCGATTTTGAGATATTATATGATTTTAATGTATGGGTATGGAAATATATTCTAGTTTAGAATATAATCGGTTTTGGAATATTTGGGATATTTTGATTTGAAATTATATTCTATTTTGAATATAAATTGGGTTCGAAACAAAATATGATATTTTGATATGAACCTTTATGTAGAGTGAAAGAACCGACCGATGTGGAAAATGTAAACGTTGGTTGTTAAAGAGACCGGAGTCGACAAATGGCATACTCTCGGCCAGTGTCGAAACCACTTTAACAACTGTGAGCATTATGACGTATCCAGAACGAAATATGATGACTGGGAGGTAATTATTGGAATGAAGGAGAAGATGAACGATAACGAATATATCCTTGACCTTTAGGTCATAATTGAAATGACTAAAACAGGAGCGATACCGTGACTAATTGAGGTATTATCACCTTTGATCGGACACACATCTTTGATACTATTTCTATGAATAGGATGTTTATGATTTGGGCCCATTTGATTTGGGAGTGTGTTCCGAGGTGGGCGGTAGTGGCTGCTATGCGTTACCACCGGTCCGAGAGTGCAATTGGTAGAATCCTACTCTGGGCATTGCCTCAAGTGTCTTGTCATATTTATCCTTATCGAGCCCCATACGATTTTGATTTAGCATTACTTTCTATGGAGTGCCCTCTGATAACACCAGTACGGTGAATTTACGGTACTGTATATACTGTTGATGCTTGTAAACGGCGTAAGGGCAATATGGTAATCTCGCTTACGCTATTTTTATGATATTTAATTTACTGGATAAACACTATCATAATAGCATATTATACTGTGTATGTATTAGTTTAACGGATCCTTGAGAGATGGAAAAATCCCGTAACATCTCTTGAGTTACTGCACCCATGTTATTTCGTATTTTAATTTGACTAATATGAGAATGATTTAGTGCTGATCCGAGTGTTTGTTGTGTTTTCTTTTTATGCAATACGCTCGGGTCAGCAGAAGTTTGCAGTTAGCGAAGTTTACCTTGCCTTGGAGATCGAAGAAGAAGATTTGGTATATATATCTATTATAAGTATGTATTTCCGCTGCATTTATTTCCGCTGCTTATTATGTACATCTGTATGTATATGTAACTCTGATAATCATTGAATGTTATAACCAATGTATACATTTCAACTACTTTTAAACTGCTATTTGTTTATTATATGTTGACCTTCCGCTGTGAGATTCTGTGATTGGTTTTTCTCATCTTTCTTTCTTTTTCTTCTTTTTCCCAATGACTACATGCATTTGCAATTCATTTGGGTCGACATGTGTGGTTATTTGTCGATTTGAACGATCAAAAATCTGGGTTGTTACATTTATTGAAAATTCTCCTGATTCGTCACAATATTGACGTGATGCATATTGAGAAAAATGTTTTGGACAATGTATTTAATACAATTTTAAATGTCAAAGGGAAGACGAAAGATGATTTGAAATCAAAACGTGATATCGAAGTAATATGTAATCGCCTTGAGCTTCATATAAAGCCAGATGACACCAAAAAAACAAAAGCGTGCTATGAATTGGACACTAGTCAAGTTAAAATACTTTTAAAATGTGTGGAAGGTATCAGATATTTACACATTACAATGCAGCGGAAACTAATACAAAACACAACTGAAAGAAATAAACGAATACAGAGCATTCCGAATATAGCTACAGCTGTAAACCAGGATCCTGTGAATATAATATCTGCAAAAACAAAACTACTTGCTTCCTGTGTGGAAAATAAGTGCACCCAAAGTTTAGGTTAAAACAATAAACTCCATGTCAGTCATGTGATTGGTTCAGAACTAAAACAGTTATTAAATCTTTACTTTAAAAGAGAATCAAGGGACCATTCCATATAACACAGAACGTGTTTCCTCCCAAGAATACCAGTGCATAGAATAAACAGTGCAATGCTTTTTGGAAAAATGAAGTTATTATAAGACTCAGGTCCCATCACACAATGCAACGCAAGCCGGAGGATAGAGTTTTCCCTTATAATAGCCAAACGTGCTTGGTACGTTTAAAACAAATCATTTTGATATTACTATAAGTGCATAGTGTATCAAACAACTTCAAATATAAATGTATCATAAATGTATCAATCATAGATGGCATAGCATTCCATGCTACTATGTCGCCATATAGGTTTACAACTAAAACCGAAATGTCACATATTGGAAATTGGATATCCGTCATGAGTCGAGGCAAGGGATGTACTCCTCGCCGGCTTCGAGACACCCTAGCAAATGCCTCAGGATCTCTCTCAGAAGACCCTTGGATCCTCCAAGGCTGGTCCTCCCTTACGTTTGAGGATTAGTATTCCTAAACATACGTTTCCCGGTCCTATAGGACCTATATCCATCGGCTTTGTAGTAACCGATATATCCGAGGCACCTCGCTATCCATCATCCACATAGGTAAAAATATAATAAATGTCTGGGCTTCATACCATGACACCACCCCTAACTAGAAAGAAACGTCATGTCCTCTTTAGGTCCCTTATCCCGTTTTTGACTCATACCAAGGTGTGAGGCTCGCGAATTAACGCTATACACAAAGCTATGCCCTTTAAGGCCTTGCTTTGATCATCAACCACAAGACTCTGCTTTTCAACAGAAGCCTTGATCATTTGCATCTAAGCATGCCACACTGACTACTCACGACATGCAACCGATGTCTATCGATATATAACCTCTGAGCTCGTACGTCTCAGAAAAGTGTGTTAAGCAAGAGTATAAATTCTCCACCACCAAACAGATATATATTTAATAGAGATCAATAAACATAGAATAAAATCCAATTTCAGACACACATCCATTTACTAGTTCGTTCTGGGTCTGAACGAAACCGAGGGCACCTTATTCCTCGCCCCGTGTCCAATATAGGAGAGAGGTCCTCGCATATCCGGTCGATCTCCAAGTACGTATGGACGATCACCACTTATTACCTTGTCTTGGGTGTACAGCCCAATCAAGACATCAGTAATCATCCAAACGATGTGAAGACCACCGATCTTTAGCCACCGTCTTCATCGTCGATTTATCATCGAATCTGTTATACAGAATGGGTATAAACCTGACCTTTCCGAATAACTCGCGTATATAATAAAAAAGTGCTATAAAAACACAACATATGCCTCATTCCAATTTCAAATATTCTTTTATTCAAATATTCATATCCTTTGGTAAAGGTTCCCATTAATTTTATCAAAGATAAATTCTTTAAATTTATTCTTTAATTTTCCTTTGGATAATAATTCAAACCAAATTAAGGTATAACCAAACTAGTCGGGATAAGCCACCTTAACGAAGTAATCGTTTCTTTTATTTCCCAATCCCAACTTATTCATCCCATGGAGCAAAACTGGTAATACTACATATCTAACACCACGGTGTTATCAGTAAATTAATTACCATTTCCCATTCAAATCTAATTAAAGATTTAACTATCGCTTGGAGCAAAATTGGTGATACTCCACTCTCGATCATTTCCCACATTTGATAATTTAAATTATCAATTCACATTTCAATCTAATTAAAGATTCATTAAAACTCCACTTAGTTTTAATCTTCCCAAAAATCAATATCAATGATTATTTAACTTTGGAAAATCAAACATGCCGCATCAACAATCTACATCGTACTATTGATTTCTGCATATATATAACCTCTAATCTCGTACGTCTTAGAGAAGAGTGTTAAGCAAGAGAATAGATTCTCCGCCACCAAACATATATATTTTTTGCAGAGATCAACCATACAGTTCAAAATACAATGTTAGACTTGTAATCATGTCTTTAACTGGATTAAAGGACTAATGTCATTTAAAATACAGCTCACGATAAACCCAAATCACATTCTATTAATTATGGAATCTTCAAGGAAAACAGATCAATATATAATCGATATCAATTTCCGTATCCAACTAATAATATAAATGGAATAACGATAAAGCCTTTTAAATTCCATATATATTAACAGTCTTCCTCCATAGAAGCCCATTTCGACTTTTATCAAATCGAATTCCATTTAATTCCAATTTATTGTATTTAATTGGAAAACTTTACTCTGGAAATTTTACTTTAAATCTTAATAAAAAGACTTATAAATTCCAAATCACATTTCACTGTAAATTGGGTTAAAGAACAAGTGTTATTTAAAACATCATCCACGATAAACCCAAAAATCCTATCCTTAATTCAATTCCAATTAAATATTAATTAATTGGTATATTCCTCTAAATCTTAATTCAAAGATTTATTCTTTTCTCAACTGGGTTTAAGAACAGTATTAATGAAGACATCACTCATGACAAACCCAAAATCCAATTTGATATTAAATACAAGGCTCTAAATAGAAATTATATCGGCTTATATTCAATATCAAATTCTAAAACCAACAAATATCGTATTGGAAATAACGATATAAAATATATCTTCCAAATTTCCATAACAATATTCATATAATCATGAAATCCAATATCAAAATATTCCAAAGATGATTTCCATTCAAATCCACTCCAATTCATATATTGGAAATTCTGGTTATATTCAAACCCATTCTCAATCCAATTTATTTATTTAAAAATAATTGGATTATAATTCTAGTTAATAACTAATTCATTTGGATAAAAATATATTTTTATCTTCTCAAATATGAAATTTTTCAACCAAATTCTTTCCAAATCATTTATTATGATTTTACACAAATTATCAATATTTTTAGTAATTTTATTAAGGCCCTTTCAGTCGATTTCCATAAACGGTCATCGAACTGCACTTACAACTACCTTTTCAAATATGATTTGGAAATAATTCTAAATCCAACCATTAGATTTCAAATCTCTTATATTCGGTGGAAAGCTCTTTTCGATACGAGCCCAACAGTTCCGGTTTTAGGAGAATTCGATGGTCGGATCTCCCGTAATATCAATTCGAAGTCAATGGTCGAAATTCACGAACGACCGCGGCGCGTTCTATTCAGGCCATTAAATATATAATATATATATATATATATTATATTTCATCAGTTTCCATTTAAAACATATTTTATAAAGTGTTTATAAATTCATTTTAAAATGATTCCAACTTCATTTTCAATTTTAAATCAAAATTGAATTTTCCTTATCATTATAATATATAAATGATAATATTTTCAAAATATCTGATTTTGAAATCATTTCCTTTTCGATATCCATTATAAAAGTAAATAAAATCGATATAAATATCGTGCACGTCAAAATGGCGTTAATCTAATCAACACGGCTTTATATATTTAAATATTTTTGTGTCCATCCCAAATCAGACATCAAAATCATATTTTGATCCATTACTGAATATTATTTTAAAATATTACTTATTTTAAAATATTCATTATTCGTCATTTTAAAATATTCCTTAATTTAAAATATTCGTTCTTTCCGAATTGGAATCAGATACAGTTAATTACCATATAATTATTTATATGGATTTCATATAACACATGTATACGATAACAATCAGACACAGTCGAATATCATCCAGAGTGCATTACACAACTGCATAAGCGTTAAATATAAATAATTAACGCTTACAACAGCCTATCAACCAATCGATTGACATACAACAAAACAATTGGGATTAGTGTACGTCAAATATCATCCCAATACCCGTGTGGGGTTTAAATCAACACACACCGATGTTATTTGTGCAGTTGGCCGATGTGTAAAATATATCATCCCAGTCAATATCAGTCAAATGAATGTACATAAAAAAATCGTCCGATTTGTAAATGAATATTTATTCTCATTCATATACTCGTTAAAAATTGTATTTTTATCGATAAAATATTTATTTCAACACACGAATATTTTATACAGTTCATTTATACAATAAAAATGATATTTTTATTGTTCTAACATTTTTAGAAAATTTCGGCAGTATAACGGCGCGATACTAGTACCAGAATAAGGTCTAGCCTTATCCCTCGCCTAATCGTGGCTCGCGCCATACACATACCAATTCTAATCAATTCAATTCACATCCCAAATCAAATTCATCCAATTTATCAATCATCCATGGTTTCAATCAAAGGTGTAGGGTGCTTCGAAGCACCATCTGCATTCTAGTATATATATTTAACTAGAAAATAAAATTAGAGTGAGAAGTTCTCACCTTTGGGATCCACTCCTTTAGTTTTACTTCTGAATTTCTGAACCGTTTGGATTTGCCCGAAATTCCAACGCAATCTTTTTCACACTGTTCATATTAAAAATCACATTTTTAATATGATGTTTATATATATAAAAATTGCATTTTTATATCGCGTTATATATATATAAGATCACATTTTTATATCATTATACAAATAATAAAAATCACAATTTTACATTGTTATATATATAATAGAAATCATATTTTTACATCACTAAATATTATATTTTTATTTCTCTAAACATTATAGTTTTATAATGCCATTCTAATAATAAAAATCATATTTTTATTATTCTATTCATATAATAAAAATCACATTTTTTCGCTATTCATATAAAGAAAAATCCTATTTTTATTCACTATTCATATAAAAATCATATTTTTACTTCATTAAAAATCATAATTTTAAATTCAAAACCAAATTTTAAATTCACAACCATATGTGTAAAAATCACATCTTTAATACGATGTTTACATTATAAAGATCATATTTTTATTCAATGTTATATATAGTGAAAATCATATTTTTATAATGCTATTTATATGATAAAGATCCTATTTTTACACCGCTACAACATATATAAAAATCACATTTTATACCACTACTTCATGTATAAAAATCCCATTTTTATTTCATATCTATATATATAAAAATGTTATTTTTATTTCATAACATTATACATATAAAAATCACATTTTTATATTGTTAACCTTATAATAAAAATTATATATTCATTTCAAACTCTTTCATAATAAAAATAACATTTTTATGTAATGTTATATATATTAAAACTAATTTTTATCCTTTTTAAAATTAATTACTTTAAATAAAAATAAATAAATAACTAAATAAAATAAATAAATCTTACATTTGAATTGGAAAAGAGGGGCTGCTGCACTGCGTCGGAGGTGGAGAGGCCAAAGGTGGAGGCGGCGGCTCTGGAAGGGAAGGGGAGGGCGGCGGTCATAGTGTTGTGGGGATAGGGGTTTGAGAGAGAAGAGGCGACGGGAGGAGAAGGGGGCGCTGTGCGAAGGTGCGATGCCAGGGGTGGAGGAGCGCAGGTTGTGGCGCGCTGGGTAGGGCTCCGTTGTCATTGTTTTTTTTATTCCATTCTAATCTGATCGGTGAAAGAGAAAACCAAAGGGGTGGTTTTATAAATTAATTTATATTATATTTAATTCCCCCAAAAGTTGACTTTTTTATTTGACCTCCAAACGAGACCCAACGACTATTGTTCCTAGTTAATTACCCCCATTTCGGGTACAATGTGATATGTTTAGTAAACCAATTCGGCTGTTATGATCATCTTTCTTTAAAATTAAAATATAAATTAATATAACGTTCAAAATTGATTTCAACGTACATTTAAATTTAGCGGGGCCACATACGGACTCCAAAAATTCTGGAAAAATAAATCTAATTATGTTTTAACGATACGGTCCTAAAAAAACTAATTTCGTCGAATTTGGAGACCTTTTGAAAAACGGTCATTCTCCAGTCGATTAAATTCAAACTGAATTGGCCAAAACGTTTAAATTCACCACGCTCACATATTGATTCCAAAAATTATGAAAATTGTAATCTAGCAATAACTTGACATTCCGGATCCAACAAAAGTGGTCTCGTCGAAAACGGAGGTCGTTTGCAAAATGGCTATTTTTTTGGGCTATATATTATATTAAATTCCATAGTGACCATTCTGAATTTTCAACTGGACATAACTTTTTATTCCCATTATGAAATCTGGATTTTTAACATTTGTTGGAAAGATATTTTCAAACAGATTCAAATATTTCTGGTTTTACTAAAATACGATTTATTTTGAATCCTGTACATTCATTTGAAATTTTAAATCGAATTTTCAAACTATCGCGCCATTTCAGGCTCGTTATATAATTTAAATAATTTTATTCATTCTAACTTCATTTAAAATGATTTTTAGTCATTATTATTTAAAATAATTCATTTTGAATATTCAAAATTCATTAAAATTGCTAAAATAATTTTTTTTAATTGGTTCTGATTTTCTGGATTGTTACAGAAGGATTAAGATTCTTGGATGGATATCTTCTAATCTTCGTAGATGTGTCGATTATAAAAACAATAAAATTAGCAAGATGAAAAGGCAGGACTGTCATGTTATGATGGAAAATTTGTTGCCTGGCGCTTTCAAAGAACTGTTGCCCATAAAAGTTTGGACTGTTGTAACAAAATTTAGTTTGTTCTATAAAGAGCTTTGTTCTACTATATTAAAAATTGATCGTCTACGTAAAATAGAGGAAGAAATCCCCATATTGGTTTGCAAACTGAAAAATATTTCCTTTCGGTTTTTTTCAATGTTATGGAGCATTTACCTATTCATCTTCCCTTGGATGCACGTCTTCAAGGGTCTGTGCAATACGGATGGATGTATTCATTTGAAAGGTATATTAATATTTATTTAATTAAATATTGGTTAATGGACTGTATAAAAAATTTATTTACAATAATTCTAAATAGGTGTTAAAATCATCTAAAAAATGTGAGGCAGGAAGCTCAAGTTGAAGGTTTTATTTGCAAATCATACATTGAAGAAGAAGCTTCGTTTTTTTCTCTCTCATTATTTTAGTGATCATGTGAATATATCATTTGACAGCATTATGCATAATGATGAAGGCATTGATCAAGATGACTATCAAGCAACTTTATCTATTTTTAAAAACATGATCGGCATTTTGGTAGATGTGTGGAAGAATGGATGAATGATAGAGATTATAATGCGGCACGCACATATATTCTTCTCAATTGCACCGAAGTTGCACCGTTTGTTAGGTAATGAGCTTATACATCTATAGTGTATTGTATCTTTAATCATAATGTAACATTTGTCCTATAATTGCAACATTTACAAATCACAGTATCCAAACGGTGATATCAGAAAAGAATTCGCTACTTGGTTTAATACTTATGTTTTGGATACAACAAATTGTGTTATAAATGAAGGATTGAAAAATTTAGCAATGGGAACAAAAAGAAATGTTAAGACATATCCTATATTCTTTGTCAATGGATATAATTTTAGCATTGAAGAATATGATGCTGAAAAATTAACTAACAATAGTGGTGTATTTTTTAAAGATAATGATGATCCAAATGACCATATACACGATTTTTATGGCGTGCTATCCCAGATTCTACAATTGACATATTTCACATGACCCACAGAAGAACTTTTTTTTTTAAATGCAACTGGTTCAGCAGCGTTCCAGGTTCTGGAATCAACGTGCACCCAAAATAAAACTTACTTCGCATTATTATAAGTATGATCCTTTTGTACTTTCCAAACAATCTCTTCAAGTATATTACACTCCTTAACCATCTATAAGAAGAGACAAAATAGATGGCTCGACTGTTTTTAAAACAAAGGCAAGGTTTACATTTGATGGATGTAATATTCCCGACGACCAAGCTTATTAACCAGATGTCGAGGAAAATGGAGGAATAGTAATAACCAATCATCAAACAAATTTTGGACCTATAAACGATGAATTGAATGCATTAATTGAAGCAGATGAACCATATATAGAGAAGGAAATAGAGTTAGAATCTGAAAGTGACAAGGACTAACCAATAATCCTTATTTTAAAAAGGTAATTGTATGTTATGTCATGTCATACTATTTTTCGTATTATTTTTTATAATGTGATAATTTTATGTTATGTCCTGTCATATTATTTATATTGCATAGTACTCTTATGTTATGTCATACTATTTGCTTTACATATCTCTTTTATGTTATGTTGTTGTCTGTAACAGTTATGACGTCACATGGTTCTGTAGGTAGGTGGCGATGGCAGTGGTCTATCGCAGGAGCTATCCCGTCCTGCCATGTGGCTTAAGCAAAAGCCAATAGAGGGTAAGTATTAAGTTCCTCGTATAAATTTAAATTCTGTACAATAAATTATATATATATATATACATTAGCCATAAAATGTTTTTTTTTTCGTTTAACATAGGGGTTTTGAGTTAGAGCCTTCCAACACAGTCTTGACTATATCAAGACGCGCTTATCAGGCTCATATGACTGCATGTTGGCCCATGTGAAAAATTAATACCCGACATTGTCAAGGAGACAATCTGGTAGGATTTTATGGTACGTACCTGTAATATATCATTTATTACATTAAGTAGTCATGCTCCTATTTGATCAGTTCATATTTATGTTATTTTTAATAAAATGCAGGGTGCGGTGGATCACTAGGAGACGGATTTGGACCTCGTCATGCCTCACCGGAACAACAAAGTAGCCAAAAATTATAGAGAAAAATGAATAACACAAAATCAAGCGGGAAAAACCAGATTGGATGAGCGGTAAGGTGCGGGACGAGTTATATACTTATTGGAATAATAATGAGGAGTTTCAGGTAAATTTACTACATATTTAATTTAAATTGTTAAACTAAATTAATAAATAAATTAGAGTATAACATTTTTAAAATTTTAAATTTATAGGCCAAGTCCACGAGAAATGTGGCAAACAGGAGCAAGAACTTGGTTACACATTGCGGTGGGTCCAATTCAACTACAAGAAAAAGTAGAATAGATATAACAGATTTAACATCGCTAGCAAAATTAGCTGATGTCAAAACAATTTTTAACATCATCAATATTAAAATTGATGTCGTTGGTTTCTCAGCCATCTTTTTACTAAAGGATCGATGTCTTATATACACTTTTGAAAAAAAGAAAAATCAGGCTGCTCAAATATTTTCTTCCTTGCCATTTCATTTCCCTCACTTAACCAAATTATTTCCCCCTAGCGCATTAGCCAAAATTTTCACCGAACAAAAATTAAGAACAAAACAGAAAATTTTCACTTTTCCTCAACCAATTTTTTCACTTTCCCCCCCAATTTTTCGAACCCTAATTTTTGAAGCTGCTCTCTCCACTCACACTTGAAGTGCTAATTTGTAAAGCTGTTTTGTGAAGCTCTGTTTAAAGTTGAAATTGATTAGCTGAAAGCCCTAATTTTTGAACCTCGAAGCTCAAATCTTGGTTTGTAAGTGGTAAGCTGCTCAAATCTTTGTTCGTATAGTATTTTCTGTTCGTATTGTTTTTGGTTTGTAAGTGGTTAAGCTTGGTTTGATATTTCTAATTTATATCTGTTCTAAGTGGGTAACCTTAAATTTGGTATTTCTGATTTGTAAATGGCTGAAATGGATAAGTCATGGATTAAAGAAGATAGGGATTCTTTACAATATGAAATTGGTATTGAAAACTTCTTGATATTTGCTAAAGGAAATGCTAAAAATCCTAAGAAAATTCCCTTCCAATGTGGACGTTGTATTAATTTTAAAAAAATTCCAGTTAAAAAAATTAGAGGTCATATATATGAAAAAGAGTTTAGTTTAGGGTACGTTGAGTGGATTTGGCATGGAGAAGAGTCTTGTAGGGGTACCACATCATCTGTTGGTAGTACGAGTTTTTCTACAAAGCGGACCCCTCCCTCGAAAACAATTGATATTTGCGAAGCAGCCTACAATGATAGGGATTACGATAAAGAATCATTTGAGTTCAAGAGGTTTGTGGCTGATGCCGAACAACCTCTATTTGAGGGAAGCGAGTGCACAAAGTTAGAGTCAATGTTAAAGTTGTATAACTGTAAAGCTTGGTTTGGGATTAGCAACACCGCATTCATTGATTTTCTCACTTCTATTGATTCTTTCCTACTTAAAGATCATGTGTTGCCTGGTACTACATATGAAGCGAAGAAAACCCTATCAAATTTAGGACTTGAGTATGTAAAATTCCATGCTTGTCTGAATGATTGCGTATTATACCGTGGTATATATCTTGAGGCCTATGGGTGTCCCAAGTGTCATAAATCTCGCTGGAAGTTTGGAAAAGATAGTAAATTTAGGATTAGTATACCAGCAAAAGTTATGTGGTATTTTCCCGTAATTCCCAGATTTAAACGATTGTTTAAGTCTGAATGCATCGCTAAACTAATGACCTGGCATGCGAACAATCGAATTGAAGATAGCCACATGCGTCATCCAACAGATTCTCCTTCTTGGAGAAATATTGATAACAGGTGGCCTGAGTTTCGTAGTGAGCCAAGAAACTTACGCTTAGTATTGGCGGCCCATGGTATAAACCCACATACTAATGGCCTAAGTAATAGGTATAACTGTTGGTCGTTCGTGTTAGTAATTTATAATATACCGCCATGGTTGTATATGAAGAAGAAGTTTATGATGCTAATGGTATTAGTTTCTAGGCTGCATGAACTAGGTAATAATACTGACGTTTATCTTCAACCAATGATTGATGATTTGAAGAAGTTGTGGGAGGAAGGTGAACCAAATGTATATGACGCATTTGATAAGGAATATTTCACTTTAAGAGCAGCTTTAATGTGGACGATAAATGATTTACCTGCCTACGGAAATATATCAGGTTGCGTCAATTAGGGTTATAAGTGTTGTTAGGGTTGTAAATTTTGTTTGAATGTCCGACGTCCGTTCGTGTTCGTGACCAAAATACGTCCGTCCGATTTTCATTTAGGACAAGAGTTGGGACAATAGAATTTGTACGAGAAAAAATCATGTCCGGTCCGAGCTCGTCCGAATTCATCCGATTTACTTGTAATTCGGCGTATAGTTGAGAGAAAATCAAGTAAAATGTACAAAAAGTGATGTAAATAGGCATGTCCGACTGAGACTGATCGTGTCCGCGTCCGAAAAGCATATGTCCGTGTTCGACTGATTTTATTTAGGACACGAATTAGGACAAAGAAATTTGTCCGAGAATTTTTTTTGGTCCGATCCGTGTTCGGTCCAACTTTTTTAAGGACAGAAACTAAACACACCTCCGTCCGGTCCGTCTGGCCGATTTACAGCCCTAAGTGTTGTCCAATATGTGGGGACGATATTGTAGCTAAGAAAAATGTGTTACCAAGGTCGTCGTTGGTATTTGGATCAAAATCATCCGCATAGGAGGCAAATGGCAGCCTTCAATGGAGAACAAGAGTTCGGATGCGCAACTACATCCCTTTCTGGAGAAAAAGTGTTAAGGAAGCAAGAACAATTGAAATTTAAAGTGAACAAGTCAAATAAGGTAGAATCTGTATGGAAGATGAAATCAATTTTTTTTTCCAGTTAGAATATTGGAAGTTTCACCATATTCGTCACTGTCTTGATGTTATGCACATCGAGAAAAATGTGTGGGAAAATTTAATAGGGAATCTATTAAATTTGAAATTTAAGACTAAATATAGTGTTGCCTCTCGTCTTGATATGGTTGAAATGGGTATAAGGGCTGATTTAGCTCCTGTAATTAGAGAAAATAAAACGTACTTACCCTCTGCCCCTTATACTTTGTCCAAGGCAGAAAAAATGTTATCGTCATTGTCAAATATGAAACTTTCCTATGAACATGCATCAAATATTAAAAATTGTATATCATTACCTGATTTAAAGTTGTATGGGTGGAAGTCCCATTGTCATACCCTCCTTCAACAGTTACTACCAGTTTCAATACGTTTTGCTACTTCCGAAGAATGTTAGGGTTTGTATAATCAATTTGTGCTTCTTCTTCAATTCTCTATGCAACAAAGTCGTAGATGTATCTAAACTAAACATGTTGCAATCAGATGTGATATTGACCTTGTGCAAGTTGGAAAAATATTTCCTTCCTCATTTTTCACTATAATGTTACATCTCACAGTTCATTTGGTTAGATAATTGCATTTATGTGGACCGGTGTTCTATAGATGGATGTTTCCACTTGAACGGTTCAATAAAGTTTTAAAGAGTTATGTATGAAATTGATTTTCTTTGGAAGGTTGTATAGCTGAAAGTTATCTTAGAGAAGAATCAACTGAATTTTGCATGGAGTTTCTTAATCACAGTTGTACAACTGTTGGCCTTCGGAAGGATGAAGACAAACTTTTTGGTCCATTATCTGCTGCAATAATAAAGTTGGTGGAGGAAAAAGATCGAGATGAGGCGCATCTACATGTCCTTCTTAACAACAATGAAGTTGAGCCATATATTCTGTAAGTATATAGTAATTGTATAAGTATTTAGTTCTTTAAGAATTATCATTTTTTGTATATATATATATGTGCAGTAATTCTTATATTATGTTATTATATTCAGGATGCATAGGGATTATTTGGAAAGGATTTATCGAGGAAATAGAAAGAGTGTTCAGTGGTTGGTGGGAGAACATAATCAACTATTTGCTGATTGGTTCGAAAGAAAGGTTAGTTTACATTAGATAATTTTTTTGTTTTTTTTCAAAATCACCCTGAAATATGGTTTTTCGTTTAATTTTTTGTGTCTATAGGATTCCTTGCTTGAAAAGAAACAAAAGAGTGAGTTTGCCCTTGTGGAAGTAATGATGTTTTCACTGCTGCACTGAAAACTCCTGAGCATTCAGGTAGGGTCCGGGCAGTTGGAAACTTCGTTACTCCCAAGATATACTTTAATTTGCCGAGAGAGAGAGAGAGAGATTTTCAAATCAGCAAGTCTGAGCCGATGATGTGTGATCAGCAGAGGTCAAAGGAGCTAGAGAGAGCAAAGAAGGATCTGATGTCGTCAAAGCAAGAGATGATGGCGAAATCGAAAAACTAAAGGCGATGATCTATGTTGGAGCCAATCTTCAGTCGCCAAATTTATCCGACAAAGCAAGTTTCCAACCACCATGAGATCAAGATGAAAAGAAACCAAAACCTGCAAAAGGATTGGTGGTGGATGTTGATGACTGTGTAGCTGTTGGTAATCCGCTAGTTTCAGAAATAGAGGTAATAATTAGATTTATACAATTTTCATCTTATGATTTATATAATTAGATTTATATTAATAAAAATTATATAATACACTTACCATGAGAAAATGATGGGAGACCTTTTATTTATAATTCGTATGATGCGAAATGTGAGTTGTCGGTTTGTAGTATAGACACCAAGGTTGCATTTGGTGTTGTTTTCCCTGTTGAAGATGAATCGAGTAATAAAGTACATGAAAGGGATATGCCACCTGGTTGTTTTCGTGTTTCAGTGGATGGATGTACCAACCCAGATGTGTTGCTTCTTGTGCTGGTACCTAGTGAAATGGAGGTTGTACATCAAGTTGTTGGCTCTCTTGTAGCCTGGCCTGTGGAACAGACCAGCTTCCCACAACCTGTGGTATGTGCTTACCTAAATAATATATGTTTATTCTGTGTGCATGAAATGAAGAAATAGAAACGTGTTTGATGTTTGTAGGATGGTTGATTATTTTACTACAAATTAAAAAAAGGAGTTTCCACCACCAAAAACAGGTGAGTCGTTGCAGAGATTACAGACCTTGTATTCTCAAGTAGAGCCACCTAAGAGTGTGCCAAAGAGGTGGAGGTTGATATATAAACATGCAATGACCTTGATGAAAGATGGTGAGGCCTTGATCCAGATTCCATGCGATGCAGAGGTTCTTGGGGAAGAGAAGACAATTTTTTTGCTGCATGATAATGTGTTAGCATTATTGCAGTTTGAAATGATCGGGAAAGCTGTTATATCAGCCTATATGATGTTAGTATTTTTTTTTTTTCAATTCTTCATGTTCCAGTTTAAATGTTTATATTTTATCTATCTAGGTTCTTGTTCACTAAGAAACACGAGGCAAATGATTTGGACACATTTGGTTTTTTCATCCTGGACCGACGGTTGACCTCGACAGAGATTTTGAATCTTATGTTGTGCAAAGGCTGAGAGAACACAGTGATCGCATATATTTCATACTGCATAGTAACAGGTAAGTGTTTGATGAAACCTATATATTTATATATTTCGGCATATAAACATTAGTGTGAATATGTATTATTTTGACTTTGGAATATTTTTTATGATAACATCATGCACTGGATTTTGAGTATAATATGGGATGGTGATATTTATATTATCAATCGATTGTCTCTTCTGGGACATTTTTCAACTTTAGAAAAAGCATTAACGAAGTAATTTTACCTAACAGATTTTTTTTAGCGTCATCGATGCTTTTTTGAGTTTGACATGATGAAGTATTTCTATATAATTTGCAGGGCAGTTAACAGTTTCAATTCCCAAACAGGCAAGGGCAATAAAATCCCTAAAGTAAAGAATCTAACTGTAAATATTTTTCCACTTCTAACTATGACATACTTAAATTAATGTTTAATTAATTTGGCAGCTAATATTGGAATAGGGATGTCCAAAACAGCTTGGTGGCCATGAATGTCGTTACGTGGTAATGCGCTACATGAAAGAAATCATCGAGGATAAGGAATTTACTTTGCTTAATAAGGTAAACATATATTGAATTTGGATTTACTTTGCAGCACCATTGAATGCTGTAAAATATTGTAACGACCCAGAAAATCTGAACCAATTTAAAAATTTTAAATTGGCTAAAATAATGGATTTTAAATATTTAAAATAAATATTTTAAATAATGACAATGAAAACTGAGTTTGAATCGACAATTGAAAATGAATATAATTAATTATAATTATAAACAAGGCCTGAAAAGGCGCTGCAGTTTCAAAAATTGAATTCAAACTTTGTCGGACTGTACCGGGTGCAAAACAAAACGGATTTTAGTGAAACCAAAAATATTTAAATCTGTTAGTGAATACCTTTCTAACGGATCTGAAAAATCGAATTTTCATAGCGGAAAGAAAAAGTTAAGGCCGGATGAATTTTCAGAAGGGTCGCTATGGAATTTATATAGCCCGTGAAATTGGCCATTTTGCATACGACCTCGGAATTCGACGAAACCACTTTTGTTGGATCCGGGATGTGAAGTTATTGCTAGGTTTCAAATTTCATAATTTTTGAAGCTAATATGTGAGCGTGGCAAAAGAAAACGTGTTTTGGCCAATTATAGTTAAATTGGATCGACCAGAAATGGGCCTTTTTGCAAACGGTCTCAGAATTCGACGAAACTAGTTTTGTTGGGACCGGATCGTCAAAACATAGCTAGATTTATTTTTCTGGAATTTTTCGATTCAATTTGTGGCCCTGGCAAATTGAAATGTACGTTTAAATTAAATATTGAATATTTTATATTTTAATTTGAAGAAAAACTGACTGAAACAGTCGAATGGGCCTTCGAAACATATCCCATTGTGTTCGGAATGGGGGTAAAACGCTAGGGACGACAGTCGTTGGGTTTGGATTGGGGTTCGCAGAAGGCAAGAGGTATTTTCGGATTTTAAAACTTTATAAATAAATAAAAAAAACCTATTTGTCCCCGTCAGCCCCCCCCCCCCCCCCGTCTTCTCTCTCCCCCCCCCCCCATCGCGATTAACGGCGATTAAGCCTTCGCCATTCCGGACCAAATTCCGACCGAACCAAGGCGTTTCAGCACCTCCGCCAGTTGAAGCTTTTGAAGCCCTCTCCACCGCCTTCAAATCCGACCCCGCCACGCCACCTATCGCCTCGCCATCGTCGAGCACGACCCCTCGAAAGTCGCGCCCTTTGAAGGCCCGCCGCCGCTCAGATCGGAGTTCGAACTCGACGTGGCGCACCTGCGTGGGAAGCTCTCTCCAAGGGCGACAACGTGACACCCTCCGATCGTCTCCACGCTGCTCGGTTTTCGCGAATTCTTCAACCCTAGTTTTGAAGAAATCAAGCAGGTATCGGCTGATTTTATTTAATTTGATTTTAACACCTTTAAACCGTTGCAAACTTTGAAAAATCATATCTTTTTCGTTCGTTAACGAAATTCGATGAAACATGAAACATCGTGACCGTGTGGACGCCTTCTACATTTTAGAAGAGACCGCATATTTTTCTGAGCCTTCTGCTATTTTTGGTGGAGTGGAACCCAATGTGAGATTTCTAATTTAGAAACAATAGGAAAAACGACAATGTATAAATTATATAATCGATGTATGAGTTATATAAGCGTTGTACACCTCTTGTATAAGCGTTGTATAAGTTGTATGTTCGATGTATAAGTTATATATGCGTTGTAAAAATTATATATGTGTTGAAATAGGAGTGAATTGATATATATATATATATATATATATATATATATATATATATATATATATATATATACGCCCCTCGTCCACAAACCATGGACGATATTTATTGATTGTGATTGGTGTGAAAATTGATTGATAGCGAATGGTTGTTTGGGATTGTCTGTGGTTGATATTGATTGATTGTGGTTGAAAAATACCCGTTTGTGGTTGAGAAATATTTGGTTGAAACCACATAGGATTAGTTTGTGGAAATGAAATAAATATATACATGCCGCCTGCGTGCGAACTAGATGCATGATCCCCATTGTCAAAAACCGCGAGGTTTTAAGGTAGAGCGAGGAGCCGTACTAGGGACGGTCCCGGTTTTAACTACCCTGCCGTTATGCTGCCGAAATTTTGAATAATATTCATGTGTTTGAATTATTTTCATTTGCTGAAACTATATTTATTCGTTGAATCGAAACCCTTCATGTGTTGAATCGATATTCATTCGTTGATTAGAAATTCATGTGTTGAAAGGTATTCGTGTTTCAAATATAAAAATCACATTTTTATCTATATATAGAAACTATAGAAAACCTTCATGTGTTGAATCGATATTCATTCGTTGATTAGAAATTCATGTGTTGAAAGGTATTCGTGTTTCAAATATAAAAATCACATTTTTATCTATATATAGAAACTATAGAAAACCTTCATGTGTTGAATCGATATTCATTCGTTGAATTGAAATTCATGTGTTGGATGGTATTCATATTTTGAAATAAATTGTTTTACAATGAAAATCACCTTTTTATCATCTATATAAACTATATGAAATAATAGTGTTTTGAAAAGAATTGTTTTACAATAAAAATCACATTTTTATTATATTCACGAATTGTTGAAATGTGAAGTGTTAAAAATAGCCACTCGTTCAAATAAATATATATGAGTTGAAATATTCATTAATTAGCTAATGATATGATTTTTGCCTATACATGCAACACTAGAATGAATGGTGTTTTTAAACCAAATGGAATCAAATATGAAGTTGAATAGAAAATGATAAGTGATAAGAACTATATATATGTACATACATATTTATTGAACATGTTATAGCAAAGGGGCTAGAGAAGAGGAATAAAATTTTGTGCCCGACAAATAGGTACACATTTACTGTTTTGTTTGGGTGATGATTTTATGAGCCTATTGGCTAGCCGCTTGGCTTTTTCTTTTTCTTTTCGACATGAGACACCCGTGTGGCTATTTGGGAATTTTCCCAGCCCCTCCCGTACAAAGGAGGTTATGGCGAAATTTTCCAAAATTTAAAGGCGTTAGTGAAATATTTGAAGTGAAAACGATATTGAAATTTTTGAATGAACTATATTTATATAAATATATAAATATAAATAAAATTAAAACGAAACGTGGCCGTGCAGTTCGTGTTTTGAAACCGTGATTTCAAACAACTAGTGCGGGAAATCCGACCATTGGATTTTCCCGAAACCGCAACCATTGGGTCTGCCTTGGAAATATCTTTCCAACGGCACCAACTTTGTAAAAATCCAAAGGTTGGATTGTCTGGAATGTTTAATTCAAATCTGAAGAAAAACAGTGCCCGAAACGATTATATTTATATATATATATATATATAATTATATTTAATCGAATAACGACGCTGTAGTTCGTATTTTGAAATCAAAACTTCAAACGATTGTACCGGGAGATCCGACCGTCGGATTTTCCCGAAACTGGAACCGTTGGATTCGTTTTGAAAAGACCTTTCTAATGATGTAGATTTTGTGAAGATCCAACGGTTAGATTTTCAGATATGTGTAAATTAAATCTGAAGAAAAACAGTGCCATGGCCGCGTTATGGCCCGAAGCGTCGTTTTGAATAAATTGGCAATTTTAAAATAAATAAAAATAGCGATAAATCGTTATAAAATATCATAAACGATATGGAATGGAAATAAACTGAATTTGCATGATTTATGTAGTATTTGATGGTTGAAGGTGTTTGGTGTGGAAATTACATTAAAGAACAAAATTGGTGTTATCGAATGATTTAACCATTGAAATAAATTGATTTGAAATTCTAAATATACGTGAATAATTTGAAAAGGCCGAGTTAATTCTCATTTCAAATAATTGACCGACGATTGAAAGTCGAAGATGAAGACGGTGGTCGAAGACCGGGGATCTTCACCTCGTTTGGATGGCAACCGAGGTCCTGATTGGGAGGCATCCCGAAATATGGATAATAAGTGGTGATCGTCCAGACGTACGTGGTGGTCGATGGGTTTGCGAGGTATTTAGTGCCTCCGGTTTCGTTCAGACCCAGAACGGACTTGTAAATGGACTGTGTGTCTGACATTGGATTTTATTCTGTGTTGATTGATCTCTATTAAATATACATCTGTTTGGCGGCGGAGAATTTATTCTTTTGCTTAACGCCCTTCTCTGAAACGCACGAGCTCAGAGGTTGTATATCGATGGACATCAGTCGCATGGCATGAATTGCCTGTGTGGCATGCTAAGATGCAGTGATCAGGGCTTCTGTTGAAAAGCAAAGTCTTGTGGTGATGATCAAAGCACCGCCTGTGTGGCGTAGCTTTGTGTATAACGTGAAATCGCGAGCCTCACACTCTGGTATGAACCAGAAACGGGAGAAGGACCTCAGGGAGGGCATGCGTTTCTTTCTAGCTAGGGTGGTGTCAGTGACCTACCAGCCCTGACATTTATATACTTTTCACCTATGTGGTTGTTGCTGTTGCGAGGCGCCTCGGTTTGATCGGACGATCCGGGTCCGATGGAGTCATTCGTTGGCTCGTTTACGCCCCAAAGGGCGGGGAAACGTATTGTTCAGGCATTTTAATCCACATCGGTGGACCGGCCCTGTCGCTCCAAGGGCCTACCTGAGTCTGGGTCCTGTGGCTCGGGCTAGAGAGTCACGAATTCGGTAAGGACTATCTTTTGCCTTGGTTCATGACGGGAATCCAATTTCCAAATACGTGACTGTGCGGTTTTGATTGTATATATATATGGCGACATGATATATCGTACCCATGCCGTCTATGATTGATAGTTATGATTTGAAATTGTTTTCAAAACATATAAACACTAGCAATAATATCAATTGCCTTTGTTTTATTCGTATCAATCATATTTTGGCCATTATAAGGTAAAACTCTATCCTCCGGTTTGCGTTGCATTGTGTGATGGGAACTGAGTCTTATAGTGGCTACATTTTTATAAAACGCATTGCGTTGTTTAAAAGAAAGATTTGTTTTAAAGCACTGGCAATCCAATGGAGAAAACCCGTTCCACGAAAGTGGCGTGGTCCTGTGATTAGCCAAATTATATATGTGTTGAGTAGATTTCTCATACCAGTCCCATGACTGACTCGTAGTTTGTTTCACTTTCAAACTCGGGTGCCCCTTTTTCTACACGGGCAGCCTTGTATTCAGGTTTAGCTGGTTCTCTCTGGATAGCTGGAGCTGAAGATGGATTCTATCATTTATCTCTTTTTATGTTGTTCAGCTCCTATTGTACATATTTTGTTTGTTTTCTACTGTAGACATTTATGTATAGCTGAACTGTATTTGTACTAAGTAAGATCCTGTATACTGTGTAACTCTGATGATTACTTTTATCTAGTATATTCTATTGTTCATTATCTGGTGTATTTATATTATTCTGTTCTGCTATTATCTGTTTCTGTGTTATATTCCACGGATTACTCTTGCCACCGTCAGTACGGGGTTTGGGGTCGTCTCATTTGGTATCGGAGCTTTGGTTAAGCTTAGTTCTGGAATATAACATATTAACGATCTCGTCAGAAATAGAACCAGTAGTGTTCTAGGACGGGCAACTCAATACGAATAGGATCAGTAATATCCTAGTGTGAGTAAAGCAGAATGAAATAACACCTCGATAGACACATTTACATTGAAGTATATGTTTCTATATTTTAAATTATCTTTACTGTGACCTGACACATGATCTGCTGTTTGCAGAAGTACTAGAAAATGAGTGTCAGAAACAGAAGGAATACAGAACCGGATATTGAGGCCCTATTAATCAAATATCGAAAAATGGGTGGAATACCGTTCTCTGGTGAATAATCTATTATGAAGACACAGGCTTGGATTCGTTCGGCCGAAAAGATCTTTGATGGTTTAAAGCTGAGGGATGACCAGAAATGGTTACTGGCCTCCTGGGCACTCAAAGACGAAGCTTTGTTCTGGTGGGACTCAGTTATAGAGAATAATCCAGAAGGTGATATCACCTAGGATATATTCAAAGTGATTTTCCTAGGAAGATTTACTCCTCCAGAAGCGACTGAGCGATTATGCGACGAATTTTCTTATCTGATACAAGGGGATATGACCATTCCCGAATATCATAAGAAGTTCAACGAACTTTCTCATTTTGCTCCTCATCTGATCAAAGACCCAAAAAGGAAGAATCTTAGATTCATTCACGGGCTTCAAAGAAAATATCAGAACAGTGTAATGAGGAACGTGAAGCTCCCCTTTTCTAAAATAATTTATATGGCTTATCAGTATGAAGATCGCCATAAGAAAGGAATGTTATGCGACGAAGAAGAAGTCAGTTCTAGTGACAAAGAAGAGTCGGAAACTGATATTCATGAAGCTAGTACGACGTCTGAGATCAGTAAGAAGCCCAGTGCCAAGAGGAAAAGGGCTGAATCTGGGAAAGAACCCGTAACGACCGCCGTATGCAATAACTGCAATAGGCAAGGACATCTCTCGATAAGTTGCAGATCTCTAAAGAAACAAGTAAAGGATGGGTCTAAATCCGGTAAGAGGTTACAAGAGAAAAGAGGATGCCATAAATGCCATCAGGCTGGGCATATTGCGAAAAACTGCCCGCTATCTCAGAAATCTGAAGCAGTACAAGTGAATGAAGTTGCAGAAGTGCCTGCATCTTCATCTGCTCAGGGAAGGTCTGATATTTTAGAAGGCACGCTCAATGTCAAAAACATTCCAGTTAAAGTACTGTTTGACACAGGAGCGTCACGAAGCTTTATTGCAAAGAGTGCAGTCAAGAAACTGGATTTTAATTTGAAGAAGCTCAAAGAGCCAATGACTGTCCGGAATCCGGTTGGGGGTTCCATCGATCTCAGTTGGGTTTGTGCAGTACCTGTCTCTTTCTCCTGCTATAAATTCCCTATTGTCTCTATCGTCATGAATTTTAATGAATTCGATATTATTCTGGGATTGGATTGGCTAACCAAATATGAAGCTGAGGTTAGATGCGCCGAGAGAGTTGTTAAGGCAAAGGCACAATCAGGGAATTATATAACCATACCATGCGAAGGCCCGACTTCAAATAGAAAGGGCTTCTGGGCAGCTCTCGATGTTTCCCCTGCTCAAATGGAAAATGTCCCTGAAGTCACAGAGAATATTCCTGACCTCATCAAAGATATTCTTGTCGTTAAAAACTATGCGGATGTATTCGAAGAAGTTGTTCGCTTAGCTCCGCAGAGAGAAATTGATTTCAAAATTGCTTTAATTCCCAATGCAAGGCCGGTAGTTCACGCTATTCGAAGAATGTCCTTGAAAGAGAAGGAGGAATTAGACAATCAAACACGACAACTAGTATGGAAGGGTCTGATCAGGCCTAGTTTCTCTGATTGGGGTGTAGCAGTGGTATTTGTCCCAAAATCTGACGGTACTCTACGGCTGTGCGTGGATTATCGTGATCTGAACAAACAGACGATAAAGAACAAATATCCATTGTCGCGGATTGATGATTTGTTGGATCGGTTAAATGGCGCACAAATATTTTCACGAATGGACCTAGCTACAGGCTTCCATCAACTTCGAATCGCCGAAGAGTGTGTTCCAATGACAGCATTCAGAGGTCCCGACTTATTCTACGAGTGGTTAGTAATGTCGTTCGGCTTATGTAATGCTCCTGCTTACTTCGTCGATCTGATGAATAGAGTGTTCAAAGGAGTTTTGAATAAATTTGTTCTGGTTTTCATTGACGATATTCTAATCTTCTCTATATCAAAGGCCGAACATGAAAAACATCTGGAACAGGTTCTAGAAATTCTGAGACGGAATGTATTAAAAGCCAAGTTTTCCAAATGTATATTCTGGCAAGATGAAGTGAAATTTCTGGGCCATGTCGTATCGAAAGAAGGAATTGCTGTGGATCCAAGCAAAATCACAGCAATTCAGAATTGGAAATAGCCCAGCACCCCCACTGAAGTCCGCAGTTTTCTCGGATTGGCTAGTTATTACTGGAAGTTCGTTAAAAACTTTTTGAAGATATCTGGTCACTTAACGAAGCTCATAAAGAAGCACGCGAAATTCAAATGGACTCCAGAAAGTGAGGAGGCTTTTGAAGAGCTAAAGCTAAGGTTGACAACAGCTCCAGTGTTAACCATCATCGATGGCAACCAAGATTTAAAAGTCTGGACTGATGCTTCTAAGGAAGGCCTTGGCGCAGTGTTAATGCAAAGAGGCCAAGTGATTGCTTATGCTAGCCGTCAACTGAAGCCGCACGAGAAGAACTACGTAACTCATGATCTTGAGTTATTGGCGATAGTATTCGCTTTGAAAATCTGGAGGCACTATCTACTGGGTGAGAGATTTGAACTGTTTATAGATCACCAGTCGTTAAAGTATCTGTTCACCCAGAAGGACTTGAATCTGAGGCAGCAACATTGGCTAGAGTTCCTTGCAGCATACGATTTTGAAATTATATACACTCCAGGGAAAGCCAATGTCGTGGCCGATGCGTTAAGCCGAAAAAATGAGATGATCGCCAGTTTTATTATCATGACTTCATTGCTAGATAAAATATCTGCTCTTCAGGAGGATGATCACTTCATTCAGAAGATCAAAGAGATAATTCAACAAGGCGAACCCTCGAGTTTTCAAGTTAATAATGATGGAATTCTAAGGCTCAAAGGTCGAATCTGTGTCCCTAACATTCCTGAGCTTCGAAAGGAAGTACTGGATGAATGCCACAAGTCAAAACTTAATATCCATCCAGGAGTAAGCAAAATGTATAATGACATCAAACGCACTTTCTGGTGGAAGTCGATGAAAAGGGACATTTCCTTATATGTTAGCCGATGCCCTACTTGCCAGGTAGTCAAAAGCGACCAACAGAAATTGGCTGGATTATTACAACCGCTAGAAGTTCCGGGTTGGAAGTGGGAACATATATCTATGGATTTCATTGATGGTCTGCCCAGAACCAGAAAAGGGAACGACAGTATTTGGGTGATCGTAGATCGCTTCACGAAGACTGCCCATTTTATACCTGTCAGATCAAATAGAACTGCTCAGAGTCTGGCGCAGATATACTTCAGGGTAATAGTTAGACTACATGGGGTGCCGCTCAGTATAGTCAGTGATAGAGGTACAATATTCACTAGCAAATTCTGGGAAGCATTTCAAGTCGAGCTGGGAACGAAGTTGAACTTAAGCACCGCTTATCATCCTCAGACAGACGGTCAGACTGAGAGGGTGAATCGTATTTTAGAAGATCTATTGCGGGCTTGTGTTATAGATTTCGGTGGATCATGGGAAGACCATCTGCATTTGGCTGAATTCTCTTATAACAACAGCTACCAGGCAAGTCTCACAATGTCGCCATTCGAAGCGTTGTATGGTAGACCGTGCCGATCTCCTGCTTGTTGGGTCGAACCTGGAAATAGACTTGTGTTAGGGCCAGACATGATTCGAGAAGCTGCCGACAAAGTCGATTTTATTATGAAGCGATTACTCGCCGCTCAAAGCCGACAAAAGAGCTATGTCGATAGAAGAAGAAGAGATATATCCTTTGTTGTTGGCGACTATGTATATTTGAAAGTATCGCCGATGAGAGGAGTTATCCGGTTCGGTAAAACTAGAAAGTTAGCGCCTAAATTCATTGGTCCGTTTCCTATTCTGGAACGGATCGGAACCCTCGCTTATAGGGTCAAACTGCCTGACTGGTTGCCTGGAGTTCATGATGTATTTCACATATCTCAACTTCGAAAGCACGTTCATGATCCAGACTTGATCGTGGAAGAAGCAGCTCAACAGGATATTGAAGTTACACCAGAATTAGCTGTGAGGCGAGAGCCGCTAAAGATTATCGGTAAAGAAACTAAAGAGCTGAGGAACAAGAAGGTTCTCTTAGTCAAAGTGCAATGGAGTGGAGATCCGCGAGATTGTACTTGGGAAAATGAGGAGAGCATTCAGAAAGCTTATCCTGGATGCCGAGTAGATATCTCTGATTGACTCCGGTGCAAGGTATATTTATCATACTTTGCATTATCATTTAATTCTCTATTATGTTGTTATTTTCTTTCCATGGGTATGCACTTTTAACTCTATAGTCTGAATGATTTTAAAAGAATATAGGAATTGATTTGTATGATTTTGAAAAGAAAAAAAATGATTTGATTGTTGTTTGTGTTGTGTGATAATAAATTTGATTAATTAGATTATTGAAACGATAGTTAATTTAATTAATAGGAGATTGAATGGTAGAATTTATTCATTTAAATCACACATTGAACTGATTTAAAAATATATATACATGTGTATTATATATGTTTGAACAGGTAAAAGGATTAGCTGTTGAGTAAAGATTTTATTTGCGTGCCCGACAATTAGGTAAACCTTAATGAGTTGGATGCGAAATATTATTATATCAACTCCTGTGAATGCCATTGGATGCGGAGTGCTGGTTTTTCTGTGTGAAATAATAAACGTCGCCATAGGATAGTAACAATTAATTTTGAACTACATTGCATGGCATACTTCATCATATACCACATAAGCATTTGGAGCTTGTGTGACGAGGTGGAAGATTTACCATACGAGCGAGAAGCTTGTATGGCGATGACTATATTTTACAGGTTGAACTGATGACTGATATGGACTATTTAAATTGTAACGATTAAATTGTCAGATTAATAAAAACCCCACACGGGTCTGGAGTTGACAATAACCACGTCTCTCTAGTTATTAGATACGGCACATGGGCTATTTATTTCCCACACGGGGCAGGGTGACGAGAATTTATTCTATGGAGTTATTATCAGTACATGCTCCCATGTAGACACCAGAATATATCACTATAAATATGTGTATGCTTATTAGGATTTATTGGGTACCTAAGACGGCCCAATAAATTTCCAAACCACTTCCCATACAAAGGAGGTTATGGCGAAATTTTTCGAAAATTCCGGGTGTTAGCCAAATTTTTGAAGAATTTGAAAATTCTCAGAAACTGAAGAGTTGGAGAATGGAAGCCAGATCGAACGTAGAGTTGATTAATCAAGCCACTTTCGACTTTGTTCCTTTTCGGGGACGAAAAGTTTTAAGTGGGGGAGATTGTAACGACCCAGAAAATCTGAACCAATTTAAAAATTTTTATTTGGCTAAAATAATGGATTTTAAATATTTTAAATAAATATTTTAAATAATGACGATGAAAACTGAGTTTGAATTGACAATTGAAAACGAATATATTAATTATAATTATAAACAAGGCCTGAAAAGGAGCTGTAGTTTCAAAATTTGAATTCAAAATTTGTCGGACTGTACCGGGTGCAAAACAAAACGGATTTTAGTGAAACCAAAAATATTTAAATCTGTTAGTGAATACCTTTCTAACGGATCTGAAAAATCGAATTTTCATATCGGAAAGAAAAAGTTATGGCCGAATGAATTTTCAGAAGGGTCGCTTTGGAATATATATAGCCCGTGAAATTGGCCATTTTGCATACGACCTCGGAATTCGACGAAACCACTTTTGTTGGATCCGGGATGTGAAGTTATTGCTAGGTTTCAAATTTCATAATTTTTGAAGCTAATATGTGAGCGTGGCAAAAGAAAACGTGTTTTGGCCAATTATAGTTGAATTGGATCGACCAGAAATGGGCCTTTTTGCAAACAGTCTCAGAATTCGACGAAACTAGTTTTGTTGGGACCGGATCGTCAAAACATAGCTAGATTTATTTTTCTGGAATTTTTCGATTCAATTTGTGGCCCTGGCAAATTGAAATGTACGTTCAAATTAAATATTGAATATTTTATATTTTAATTTGAAGGAAAACTGACTGAAACAGTCGAATGGGACTTCGAAACATATCCCATTGTGTTCGGAATGGGGGTAAAACGCTAGGGACGACAGTCGTTGGGTTTGGATTGGGGTTCGCAGAAGGCAAGGGGTATTTTCGGATTTTAAAACTTTATAAATAAAAAAAACCCTATTTGTCCATGTCAGCCCCCCGTCTTCTCTCCCCCCCCCATCGCGATTAACGGCGATTAAGCCTTCGCCATTCCCGACCAAATTCCGACCGAACCAAGGCATTTCAGCACCTCCGCCAGTTGAAGCTTTTGAAGCCCTCTCCACCGCCTTCAAATCCGACCCCGCCACGCCACCTATCGCCTCGCCATCGTCGAGCACGACCCCTCGAAAGTCGCGCCCTTTGAAGGCCCGTCGCCGCTCAGATCGGAGTTCGAACTCGACGTGGCGCACCTGCGTGGGAAGCTCTCTCCAAGGGCGACAACGTGACACCCTCCGATCGTCTCCACGCTGCTCGGTTTTCGCGAATTCTTCAACCCTAGTTTTGAAGAAATCAATCAGGTATCGGCTGATTTTATTTAATTTGATTTTAACACCTTTAAACCATTGCAAACTTTGAAAAATCATATCTTTTTCGTTCGTCAACGAAATTCGATGAAACAGGAAACATCGTGACCGTGTGGACGCCTTCTACATTTTAGAAGAGACCGCATATTTTTCTGAGCCTTCTGCTATTTTTGGTGGAGTGGAACCCAATGTGAGATTTTTAATTTATAAACAATAGGAAAAACGACGATGTATAAATTATATAGTCGATGTATGAGTTATATAAGCGTTGTACACCTCTTGTATAAGCGTTTTATAAGTTGTATGTTCGATGTATAAGTTATATATGCGTTGTAAAAATTATATATGTGTTGAAATAGGAGTGAATTGCTATATATATATATATATATACGCCCCTCGTCCACAAACCATGGACGATATTTATTGATTGTGATTGGTGTGAAAATTGATTGATAGCGAATGGTTGTTTGGGATTGTCTGTGGTTGATATTGATTGATTGTGGTTGAAAAATACCCGTTTGTGGTTGAGAAATATTTGGTTGAAACCACATAGGATTAGTTTGTGGAAATGAAATAAATATATACATGCCGCCTACGTGCGAACTAGATGCATGATCCCCATTGTCAAAAACCGCGAGGTTTTAAGGTAGAGCGAGGAGCCGTACTAGGGACGGTCCCGGTTTTAACTACCCTGCCGTTATGCTGCCGAAATTTTGAATAATATTCATGTGTTTGAATTATTTTCATTTGCTGAAACTATATTTATTCGTTGAATCCAAACCCTTCATGTGTTGAATCGATATTCATTCGTTGATTAGAAATTCATGTATTGAAAGGTATTCGTGTTTCAAATATAAAAATCACATTTTTATCTATATATAGAAACTATAGAAAACCTTCATGTGTTGAATCGATATTCATTCGTTGATTAGAAATTCATGTGTTGAAAGGTATTCGTGTTTCAAATATAAAAATCACATTTTTATCTATATATAGAAACTATAGAAAACCTTCATGTGTTGAATCGATATTCATTCGTTGAATTGAAATTTATGTGTTGGATGGTATTCATATTTTGAAATAAATTGTTTTACAATGAAAATCACCTTTTTATCATCTATATAAACTATATGAAATAATAGTGTTTTGAAAAGAATTGTTTTACAATAAAAATCACATTTTTATTATATTCACGAATTGTTGAAATGTGAAGTGTTAAAAATAGCCACTCGTTCAAATAAATATATATGAGTTGAAATATTCATTAATTAGCTAATGATATGATTTTTTCCTATACATGCAACACTAGAATGAATGGTGTTTTTAAACCAAATGGAATCAAATATGAAGTTGAATAGAAAATGATAAGTGATAAGAACTATATATATGTACATACATATTTATTGAACAGGTTATAGCAAAGGGGCTAGAGAAGAGGAATAAAATTTTGTGCCCGACAAATAGGTACACATTTACTGTTTTGTTTGGGTGATGATTTTATAAGCCTGTTGGCTAGCCGCTTGGCTTTTTCTTTTTCTTTTCGACATGAGACGCCCGTGTGGCTATTTGGGAATTTTCCCAGCCCCTCCCGTACAAAGGAGGTTATGGCGAAATTTTCCAAAATTTAAAGGCGTTAGTGAAATATTTGAAGTGAAAACGATATTGAAATTTTTGAATGAACTATATTTATATAAATATATAAATATAAATAAAATTAAAACGAAACGTGGCCGTGCAGTTCGTGTTTTGAAACCGTGATTTCAAACAACTAGTGCGGGAAATCCGACCATTGGATTTTCCCGAAACCGCAACCGTTGGGTCCGCCTTGGAAATATCTTTCCAACGGCACCAACTTTGTAAAAATCCAACGGTTGGATTGTCTGGAATGTTTAATTCAAATCTGAAGAAAAACAGCGCCCGAAACGATTATATTTATATATATAAATATAATTATATTTAATCGAATAACGACGCTGCAGTTCGTATTTTGAAATCAAAACTTCAAACGATTGTACCGGGAGATCCGACCGTCGGATTTTCCCGAAACTGGAACCGTTGGATTCTTTTTGAAAAGACCTTTCTAATGATGTAAATTTTGTGAAGATCCAACGGTTAGATTTTCAGATATGTGTAAATCAAATATGAAGAAAAACAGCGCCACGGCCGCGTTATGGCCCGAAGGGTCGTTTTGAATAAATTGGCTATTTTAAAATAAATAAAAATAGCGATAAATCGTTATAAAATATCATAAATGATATGGAATGGAAATAAACTGAATTTGCTCGATTTATGTAGTATTTGATGGTTGAAGGTGTTTGGTGTGAAAATTACATTAAAGAACAAAATTGGTGTTATCGAATGATTTAACCATTGAAATAAATTGATTTGAAATTCTAAATATACGTGAATAATTTGAAAAGGCCGAGTTAATTCTCATTTCAAATAATTGACCGACGATTGAAAGTCGAAGATGAAGACGGTGGTCGAAGATCGGGGATCTTCACCTCGTTTGGATGGCAACCGAGGTCCTGATTGGGAGGCATCCCGAAATATGGATAATGAGTGGTGATCGTCCAGACGTACGTGGTGGTCGATGGGTTTGCGAGGTATTTAGTGCCTCCGGTTTCGTTCAGACCCAGAACGGACTTGTAAATGGATTGTGTGTCTGACATTGGATTTTATTCTGTGTTGATTGATCTCTATTAAATATACATCTGTTTGGCGGCGGAGAATTTATTCTTTTGCTTAACGCCCTTCTCTGAAACGCACGAGCTTAGAGGTTGTATATCGATGGACATCAGTCGCATGGCATGAATTGCCTGTGTGGCATGCTAAGATGCAGTGATCAGGGCTTCTGTTGAAAAGAAAAGTCTTGTGGTGATGATCAAAGCACCGCCTGTGTGGCGTAGCTTTGTGTATAACGTGAAATCGCGAGCCTCACACTCCGGTATGAACCAGAAACGGGAGAAGGACCTCAGGGAGGGCATGCGTTTCTTTCTAGCTAGGGTGGTGTCAGTGACCTACCAGCCCTGACATTTATATACTTTTCACCTATGTGGTTGTTGCTGTTGCGAGGCGCCTCGGTTTGATCGGACGATCCGGGTCCGATGGAGTCATTCGTTGGCTCGTTTACGCCCTAAAGGGCGGGGAAACGTATTGTTCAGGCATTTTAATCCACATCGGTGGACCGGCCCTATCGCTCCAAGGGCCCACCTGAGTCTGGGTCCTGTGGCTCGGGCTAGAGAGTCACGAATTCGGTAAGGACTATCTTTTGCCTTGGTTCATGACGGAAATCCAATTTCCAAATACGTGACTGTGCGGTTTTGATTGTATATATATATATGGCGACATGATATATGGTACCCATGCCGTCTATGATTGATAGTTATGATTTGAAATTATTTTCAAAACATATAAACACTAGCAATAATATCAATTGCCTTTGTTTTATTCGTATCAATCATATTTTGGCCATTATAAGGTAAAACTCTATCCTCCGGTTTGCGTTGCATTGTGTGATGGGAACTGAGTCTTATAATGGCTACATTTTTATAAAATGCATTGCGTTGTTTAAAAGAAAGATTTGTTTTAAAGAACTGGCAATCCAATGGAGAAAACCCGTTCCACGAAAGTGGCGTGGTCCTGTGATTAGCCAAATTATATATGTGTTGAGTAGATTTCTCATACCAGTCCCATGACTGACTCGTAGTTTGTTTCACTTTCAAACTCGGGTGCCCCTTTTTCTACACGGGAAGCCTTGTATTCAGGTTTAGCTGGTTCTCTCTGGATAGCTGGAGCTGAAGATGGATTCTATCATTTATCTCTTTTTATGTTGTTCAGCTCCTATTGTACATATTTTGTTTGTTTTCCGCTGTAGACATTTATGTATAGCTGAACTGTATTTGTACTAAGTAAGATCCTGTATACTGTGTAACTCTGATGATTATTTTTATCCAGTATATTCTATTGTTCATTATCTGGTGTATTTATATTATTCTGTTCTGCTATTATCTGTTTCTGTGTTATATTCCATGGATTACTCTTGCCACCGTCAGTACGGGGTTTGGGGTCGTCTCAAATATGTACTAATACTAGAGTATATATTTTAATGGTACTATATCTTGACGTTATCTCTTTAGTAATAATTTGTGTTACACGTTTTTATGTAATCCGTAACTATTAAAATCATTATTTAAATGTACTGTTAAATCTTAATATTATTCAAAGTACGATATAATAATTAAAACTTAGCTTTACAAATTCAAAATGCTAGCCATATCATAATATGATTGCAAACTAAACTTCACTTAATTTTTTTTAAATTAAATAACAATAAAAATAAAAATTAAGACTATCGAAAAATTAGATTTTGTGACTTATAACAAATTTAAATTAACCATATCATAATATAATTACAAACTTAACCTTACCATATCATAATATGTTTTGAAAACAACGTACGTTATTTTCTTTGTATGTTCATAATAACTTATTTTGTCATCGGTTTTTTTTTTTGAATTTGTTCAGGAGGGAAACCGACTGGAGTCGTAAAACCCTCCCTAGTGCACCTCGCCCGGTCTGCGAGCACCACATAAGTGGCTGATCTTAGCGTATGCACATGGTAAAGTCTTAGCATGCCATTTCGGGTTTCGAACCTACACCACTGTTACCATGGTGCAAGTCCTTAACCGTTGGGCTACTGCTGTAGACCCATTATAGTCTGCAAACAGAAGTGAATATGAAAACATCCACATCCTAAAAAAATTCATTGTTTTATCTTAAGATTACAGTTAATCTACCTGTAATTTAGAAATAAAATATATTTATTTGTTGTTTATTAAGTTAGAATTTTTATTATGATGCATATTATTTTCTCAGATTTTTTAATTATCATCATGTTTGTTTAATTTTAAGATTTTAATAAGCGACAGGATTGAGATATGTTTATATTAATCTAAAAAAAGTTCAATTATATATCTTTGTTTATCCATTGTCAATGGAGAGTATATTTAACCAATATTGATCGATATCTAAGATGCTGATATTTGATGTTCAACATTAGAAAATAATCAGTTGATCGGCTTAATTCATTCATAATTAATTGCTCACAATAACCTAACCAAGTTGGATAAACGAGAAATTAATGATAGGACGTATATTACATTTCAAGGGGATTTATGATTTGGCAACATTGTGCATAAGAACGTAAAAATGTGCGACGGCATAGAAAATTTTGTTCCTAATATAGTTCTTTAGTTAGGTTTCAAAAGCATGATTTTCAAATAATCTAGTTTTGAGATATGTGATGATGTATATCACATTAAGCTTAGATTGCGAAGAATTTTTTTGTTTAGATAAGTAATTAGTTTGCAGAATTGTTTGGAAGAAGTAGGCGTTTGAATATTGTGAGCATTAAATATTTGACATGCAAACTTTATGTTTATTTCATGCTTGCTTGCTTGCTTCATACTAGTATAATCAAGTGCACAAATTCACTGTTTTGATTTTACTGCCATTGGGGTGTTGTATGGATAGTGATGAAAGAATATTAGTTCCATATCTGAAAAACCACTATGGGATTTTATTTTTATGCATGAGAACATCATTCCTTAAGTTTCCTATAAGTTTTGTGTTGGATGTTAGTGCATTTTAGTGAATCAAGTCGAAATGACGTCGACGACAGTTCGTATCTAATCTTGTATGAACAAGCTTTCATTTACTTTGCAAGACAGGTTAGTAGCATTATTTTGATAAAGTATTAAGGTATTAAGTCTGGGTATTAGAATATTAAGTTTGGGTATTAGTAGTATTTTTTAAAAGTTTAAACTGAGCAATTTTTACATCCTTACCAAAACAAAACTTTTGACATTTTCAGTAAAGTACATTCTGTTTTGAATTAACATACTGTGAACTCTAATGATATGTGTCACATAGTCAAATATTTCTTTTAATCGTACATTCCATACGTTGTTTGGCATCGAAATCAAAAATCTGAATGGTTTTGCAGTCTCTGGGCTAGCCATACCAATGTCTATATAATAAACAACAAGAACTCCATCTAAATTTTATAATACACACTTATCGTTATCATAGTGTGTGCAACATCGAACTTTTGCACTTGATTCTAGTAGACATATAAAGTATATACTGAGCTATTTACCAAAATAGTGAATTTTTGCACTTGATTATACTAGTATACAAAATGCAATCAATTAGATTTTGTAACTGCTGACATTTCAATTACAAACTAATTGTACATTACTAGTTTTTGTAACTGTAGTGGAGCGTGAAGAATCGAAAGTCTTATAGTGTGAAACAATTGGAGGAGGTGCGTAATGAGGTGTGGATGATTTTCTAGAATGTCAGAACATTTTCTATTTAATGTTTGTGGTGGATGATTTATAGTAGGAAACTTTTGTTTTTGGTATTAGTATTGCATTTTTGTGGCAGGGCATATATCATATATCAGGAAAAATATTGATGTTTAAAATCATAATTGACACCAGTTATGTAGAATAAAACAATGTATAAATAGAACAAAGACATCACCTCCTTTAAAGGGAAATGATGTCTAAATGCCACACAAACATCATTTAATTGGAAATGAATTGATGTTTGTTTGGTGTATAGACATCACTTCTTTTAAAAAGAAATGATATGGTAAAACACTTATTACAATAGTTATTTGCACCAAAAACGATGTATTAGTCATTTTGTACTGCTTGCATGATATTTTATAATAATTCAAGACTGATAATAAGCCATTATCACCAGTCAGTTCATGCAAATAAACAAAAAAGGGGTTACTACATTTTTTAATTAATTTATGATATCTTAAAGCTGCTTCGATATCGTTTTTTAGCTGATGTAAAAAAGGGTACTTTAGACATCACCGATAAAGAAATCAGTCTAGAAAAATGAAGACATTGTTTTTAGCCGATGTCTATGTGAAGTTTTCTTGTAATGTTCGTTCCAGCACCATCACGAGGACCTGTTATGTTTATTAATTACATAGTTAAAGATTTTAATTCATAAGTTGTTAAAATTAATAGTTGATTTAACTTCAAGTTTTAATTTACACAAACACACATACACACACATATATATATATGCTTATTTCCAGAGAGACAGCATGGTGTTTCTATGTCGTATTAGGATGTTTTTGAGCATACACATGCATTGAGTCAGATCGACGACACGGGTTCAGTTTCCTACTCTTGGGACCATGATGCCAAGGCGCGTGAGGCATATGTAAGTATAACATAGTTAAGTTAAAGTTATAATTTAATAAAAATGGTGTTATCCAAATTCATTTGTTTTTTTTAACAAGAGAAATTTCAGGAGCAAGGGGCGCAGATGTTGGAATCCACTAGGAGGACTGAATTGCATATGGAGGATGAGGATAGGATTTTTGACGCTGTCAAGGATCCACCTACCTGGAAAATACGATATGGTTTTGCCAACCTAGCGGTAATAGAAGCTAAAATATATAATAAAAATTGAAATTTACTTGAATTACTATTATGAGATACTAAAAATCTAAAATTATATACAGGTTAAGACATCTCAGCAGATGTACTAAAGGGCTCAGGACAAGGAGGAGATCGCACAGCTTCAAGCACAGATCGCATAGCTTCACGAGCATGATCGTTGTCGTGAAGAGCAGATGGAGCAGCTTAACCAATGCCTGACGGAGTTCATTGCCCAGTACGGTATGCCACCTTCATCTTCTGGTGGAGAGAGTTGAGGTTAGTTTGTTTTGATTTTATATATGTTTTGAGAGTTTGTGAGACTTGATACATTATGAGGGTTGTATATATTGATGTTGTGTTAGTGATGATGGTTTGGACAAGGTGTTGGATGTTGTGTTGGTGATGATATGGTTTGGACATGGTGTTGGTGGTGATGGTTTGGACATGGTGTGTACATATATGTTGTTTTGGTGAGGTTGGGTTATTGTATTATGTAAATACTGGTTTATGTTATGTGTTTGTTTTTTGTATAATATTGTGTTTCGGTGTATATATGATTTAAACTGTGAATTATATGCTCGAAATGGAGCAGTTTTGATGAATATATATATATATATATATATATATATATATATATATATATATATATATTGTGTAGCTGGAAGTGATTAGCTTGAAATCTATATAAAAAATACCTAGATTTCCAACATGTGGCAACGGCTTACGGGTCATATATTTCAACGTCTTCCAATGGCTATCAACAGCTATTTTAAACGGTTTTCAATAATGACCAGAAATAAAAGACAAGTGGCCAAGTTCTACAGTTGGAAGCTGTTGGAAAATAGTCGTTGATGGCATTGGAAGTCTTTGAAAACTGTTGATCCATATACCAACAGTTTTACCAACGACTTTCAACGGCCATACTAACGTACGCCAACGGCCCTTGATCGTTGGAATGCACTGTTCCTCTTGTAGTGTAATGTTAATTGCCAATATTGGTTATTTCATATTGAAAATTAATTATTATTATTTAGTAGTGATTACAATTTAATATTGATCTTTTATTAATTATTATTATTTCAAAATGAAAGTTGTAATAGACATCTATTACAACAAGTAAAGAATAAAAATGGTTAAAAATAGGCATCTATTACAACTGACAAAATAGAAAGGTTGTAATAGGCATTTATTACAACAAGCAAAACAAAAGAGTTATTAAAATATGTTTATTTCAACTTTCAAGAAATGACACTTGTAAATAACCTTTATTACAACTGGCACTTTGTGACAGTTGTAAAATTACAGTTGTAATATGGTATTTTTGTTATAGTGTCATTTAAAGAAAAAAGTGAGACAGAAAGCTCGAGCTGAAGGTTCAATTTGCAAATCATACGTCGAAGAAGAAGCTTCATTTTTCTCTCCCATTATTTTAGTTATCGTGTGAACATACCATTTGAAAGTACTACGCGTAATGATGAAGGCATTGACCAAGATGATTGTCAACCGACTTTATCTATTTGCAAAAAACACGGTCGACCTTCTAGTAGATGTATGGAAGCATGGCTGGATGATAGAGATTATAATGTAGCACATACATGTATTCTTCTCAATTGCACAGAAGTTGCACCGTTCATTAGGTAATGAACTTATATCATTTATACATGTACCTGATCTATAATCATAATGTAACATTTGTCCTATAATGGCAGCATTTATGAATCACAACATCCAAACAACGATATAAGCAAAGAATTCGCTACTTGGTTTACTAATTATGTTTTTGATACAACAAATTGTGTTGTAGACGAAGGATTGAAACATTTAGCAATGGGACCTCAAAAGAAAGTCAAGACATATTCAATATCTTTATCAATGGATATAAGTTTAAAACTAAAGAATACGGTGCTGAAAAATTAACTAATAATAGCGGTGTATTTGTTAAAGGTGGTGATGATCCGAATGACCATATAAACGATTTTTATGGCGTACTAACCCATATTCTGCAATCGACATATTTTACACGACCCATGGAAGAAGTATTTTTGTTTAAATGCAACTGGTTCAGAAATATTCCAAGTTCTGGGATCAACGTGCACCCAAAATATAATCTTATAGAAATAAAACATACTTCGCGTTATTATAAGTACAGTCCTTTTGTACTTGCCAACAAACTCTTCAATATATTACGCTCCTTATACATCTATAAGAAGAGACAAAATAGATTGGTCGGCTGTTTTTAAAACAAAGGCAATACATTTGACGGACGTAATATTCCCGACAACAAGCTTATCAAGCAGATGTCGACGAAAATAATGGAATAGTAATAGCTGATGATCAAACAGAGTTTGGACCTCTGAACGATGAATCGAATGCACTAATTAATGGACTTGAGGCTACAGATGAACCATAAATAGAGGAGGAAATAGAGTCAGAATCCGAAAGTGACGAGGACTAACCAATAATCCTCATTTTCAAACGGTAATTTTATGTTATGTCATGTCATACTGTTTGTTATAATGTGATGATTTTATATTATGTGATGCCATATTATTTATATCGTAGAGTCTTGTGTTATGTCACATTATTTATTTTACATAGCTCTTTTATGTTATGCTATATTATTGCCTGTAACAGGTGTGACGTCACATTGTACTCCAGCAGGTGGCGATGGCAGTGGTCCATCGCAGGAGCTAGCACATCCAGTGGCATGGCTTAAGCGAAAAGGGAACAAAGGGTAAGTATTAAGGTTCATATATAAATTTAATTTCTGTATAATAAATTATATAAATATATATATAGTAGCCATGAAATTTTTTTTGTTTAACACAGAGGGTTTGAGTTAGATCCTTCCAACACAGTCTTGAATATATCAAAATGCGCTTATCAGGCTCGCATGACTACATGTTGTCCCACGTGGACATTGATACCTGACATTGTCAAGGAGACAATCTGGCAGGATTTTCTAGTACGTGTCATATATCATTTATTACATTAAGTAATCATGCTCCTATTTGATCAGTTCATATTCATGCTATTTTTTTAAAAAAAAAGCAGGGAGTGGTGGATCTCCAAGAGACGGATATGGACCTTATCTAGCACTGCTAGAACAACAAAGTAGCCAAGATTAACAGAGAAACAGTGAATAGCACAAAATCAGGTGGGAAAATACCAGATTGGATGAGCGGTAAGGTGTGGGACGAGTTGTATACTATTGAAATAATAATGAGGAGTTTCAGGTAAATTCACTGCATACTTAATTTAAATTGTTCTACTCAATTAATGTATAAATTAGAATAAAACATTTTTTTTGAAATTTAAATGTATAGGCCAAGTCCGTGAGAAATGCGGCAAACAGGAGCAAGAACCCCGTTACACATCGCGGTGGTTCCAAGTCATTCCAGCACCATCGCGAGGACTTGCTATATTTATTAATTGCATAGTTAAAGAATTCAATTTTATAGTTAAGTTGTTAATTGTTATAGTTGATTTAACTTTAAGTTCTAATTTACACATATATACAAATATGCTTATTTCAGGCGAAACATCGTGGTATTTCTGTGTCATATTGGGATGTTTTTCAGCATACACATGCATTGAGTCTGATTGATGACACAGGCTCAGTTTTCTACTCTTGGGACCATGATGCCAAGGCGCATGAAGCATATGTAAGTATAACGTAGTTAACTTAAAGTTATAATTTAATTAAAATAGTGTTATATAATTCAATCGTATTTTGTTTAACAGAAAAATTTTCAGCAAGAAAGGGCACGTATGCTTGAGGAGACTGGGAGGGTGTCTACCGAGGATGAGGATAAGATTTTTTTATGCAGTCATGGATGCACCTACCCGGAAAAAACGCTATGGTTTTGGCAATTTAGCGGTAATAGAAACTAAATTTTATAATAAAAACTGAAATTTGCTCGAATTGCTATTATGAAATACTGGAAATCTAAAATTATATACAAGTTACGTCATATCAGCAGTTGTACCATAAGGCTTAGAACAAGGAGGAGATTGCACAGCTATGAGCCCAGATCAAGAGCTTCATGAGCGTGATCGTCGCCGCGAAGAGCAGATGGAGAAGCTTAACTAGCATCTGGCTGAGTTCATTGCCTAGTAAGGCACACCGCCTTTATCTTCCGGAGGAGAGAGTTGAGGTTATTAGTTTGTTTAGATGTTATATACGCTTTGAGTGGGTGAGGACTATGCTTGGTACATTGATGATTTTTTGTATATTTTGATGCGTGGTTGGTGATGATGGTTTGGAGATGGTTTAAACATGTTTTTTTTGTATATGTTGATGCTTAGTTGGTGGTGATGGTCTAGAGATGGTTTGGACATGGTTTTTTGTATTTATTGATGCTTGGTTGATGATGTACTATGTAAATATTGCTTTATGTTATGTGTTTGATTTTGTTATAATACTATGTTTGGGGATATATGTGACTGGGAATGTGATGTATATGCTCGAAATGGAGCAGTTTCGGTGAATATATATTGATTGTGGTTGGAAATGAGTAGTTTAAATTCTGTAAAAGAAATACCTGGATTTCCAACAACTTTCAACGGATGGCAAAGGCTTACAGGTCCATGTATTTCAACGTCTTCCAACGGCATATTTCAACTTTTTTCAACAGTTTCCAATGACTTACTGGTCAGACATAATATACACGTGACCAAGATTCACAATTGGAAGCCGTTGGAAAATAGCCGTTGATGATATTGGAAGTCGTTGGAAACCGTTGATCCGTCTACCAACGACGTTACCAACGGCCTAGCAACGGCCGCCAATGGTCCCTGGCCGTTGGAATCCATTGTTCTTCTTGTAGTGATATGGTAACATCATGAATATAACTTTAATGTGAACTTTAATTATTTCACAAGCTATTACTTTCAAGAAGGTTACAGGAGGTCCATGGAGAAAGAGAGTATTATAGCTCAGATGCAGGAGCAACTGGATGAGATAAATGATTGGCGAAGAAGCCAGCTGGGCCAACAAATTGACGAGTGCATTGCAGCGTACTATCATGAGCATTGGTCGATGCCTGGGGAGGGAGATGTTGCTACTATGAAGAAGGCGAAGAAGACGAGGAGGAAGAGGACGTGTAGTTTGATTGTTCTTAAGCTTGAGTATGTGCATATTCTACTAGTAACATACTTGGTTTTTTATATGCTTGATGCACGATGATATATTACGATGGTGGTATGGATTTAGTTATGTTTTGGATATATTACGATGGTATGTTATAATGGTGTTATGAATTTAGTAATGTTTCGGATATATTACGATGTTATGTTATGTAATTGGTATATATTATGATTTGGTAACGTTATATTGGATTTGGTGTATTTTATGATGGAATGATAGTGAGTATTGGTGAATTGATTATATGGTTGTGCATTAAGGGAAAGGAATAGCTGTGTAGTGCAGCAAAATTTGTTCCAGATTTGTGATGGCTAACGACGGCTAACAGACCCAAAATTGCAACGGCTAGCGACGACTTATTTGCAACGGCTTGTAATGGATCCCCAGGAAACAAACTACCTGCCACGTTTGATGTCACGTGAACAAGTTGCCGTTGCAAGCCGTTGCTAAATAAGCGACGGAGCCGTCGCTTTTCCCGTCGTTTTTCCTGTTGGGGACGACTTAAATTGCAATGGCAATCTGCAACGGCTAGCAACGGCCGCCAACGCCTTTTTGTCGTCGCAAATTACTATGTTCTTTATTGTGTATAAATTATACATTCAAACATTAAATTAAATAAATTTCAAGTCGTTAATTCATAAAATAAATCGTTTTGAATGTTTAAATAAATTCAAAATTTTCTTAATAAAATCCGGGTCGTTACATCCTCTGGCTAAGTACGGTAGATTAATGGGAGAAAAAAAACTTATAGTGCATGGTTAAATATTAAGAATGACACCAGAAAATGAACTTGTATGGTTAAATGATTGTGTAATTAAGAGATGACTTGTAATGAACAATGTGTCAAAATAAATTCAAAATAACTAGTTTTATTTCGAATTTGTACATCCAAAGGGCTACGTATCCAAGAAACTAAGTTGATTCTAGCTAAATGTTTTTTTTTGTTTTTTTTTTTTTTTTTTTTTTACAGAATATGACCCAAGCGAAACATTAATCAATAAAAAGTTTAATCAATTTTTCCCGTAAACACTGGTTTGTATGGTAGTTAACTTTTTACAATTCTACATTGATAACTTAGAAAACCTTTTCTTTTATGTCGTAGCTTACTACGAGTCATTTAAATGTACTAGTTTATTATAAAAGAGATGCTTAATGAAGAAAGTTGACATAGAAGAAGAAATAGAATAAAAAGCCATATTATGGGTTTTTTTTGCTTTAAGCTTTGGGACACACTACAAACTCTCTTTTTAACAAAAATAAAAATAACAATGATATTTTTCATCAAGTTGATATACAAAGTGTAAATAATATATGAATTAGTTTTGATTTTGACAACCTTAAATTACACACTAGAATTGAACATCAAGATTGCAGTGAATATGAGAAAAGAATTCAAACTGTCATTTATTAAACAGAATATACAAACCACAATGCTACTTCAACCGGATACCTGTAGATCAAAAAACACAGAACCAATAACAACCGTATGATTTCTTCAACCTCGTGAATTACGCTGAATTACGGACGTGCATATCCAAATCCAATCTTTTTTGACTGCAAATAAATCGGTCTTTCTAGCTTTACCCGCATACAAAATCAAATTAAAAAGAATTTAGTACAAAGCCACTTCTCTCAAAACTGACCTAAATTTCTTACCGATATAATTATTAAACGTACTAGTAGAATCTGAAAATAAGATGTGGACTAATATGTCAGAATCTAAGAATTCACATCAATGGTATATTTCTTATCCAGTCTGTCCTCGTTCTTTTCCCACCATACTCGAGCCTCCTCCGCCGCAAACATCTCTTTACTGCACAAATTTCGCATCCAGTTAAGAAATCTATTATTTAAACAGGAAAGGAGGAACTAAATGCTGCTTACGTGTACATCCCAATATGCAAGAATTCAACGGGTTCTGTTATCTCACGCTACTCACCGCATTCTTCCTCTCTCGAGGGTTTTTTACTAATTCCATCCAAACAACTGCTAATAGAATTTCGCTTCTCCCAGTTTGCCCAACCGCTTTCTCCTATTCCCAATTTTCATTTCGAAACACAGACCAGTAATCTAATTCGTCGTTCCTTCCCCTAAATTGAAGTTCGCCTCCTCAAATCAGGCCTACACAGTATCCGCACAACCGAAAATGACATCGTCACCGCCCTCCGTGTCTGATGTTTCAGACCTAAGAAATACTCCAACTCAATACCGAGCGCCAGCCGTCAACGAAGAAGAACAGGTACGCCTTTACCCAATCTTTTGCGTACATTGCATTTATTCCTGTCTGCTCTGCGAAACCCGTAAATCCGACGGTCCCTCACACACAAATAGTTGCCAAATTCAGTCCGCATGTAGTATATTTATTTATGTAATTCAATTTTTTCGTCTGCTAGTACTACATTGTTAGTTTGATAAACTATAACAAACACTTCGTACATAATTAACATATGCCACGGAAATTTTTCATAAAAAACTGAAAAAAAATCTAAACATGCCAGTTAGGTGGACAAAAGAAATGGTTCCAAGAAGAAATGTTATACTTCGTCTGAGCGCATAACAGAATTCATTATATTTCTAGGCCAGGTATTTCAGTTTTCCATAAATTATGAATACTTTAAACATGGAATGTGAATTTATAAATAAAAGATGATATTTACATGGATATACATATATGATATTTACATTTTGTTGGGAAAACCAAGAGTGGGAGGAGAAATCATTGAATAACTTCGGGAAGACTACAAGGAGATGGCATAAGGTAAATCAACGTGATTTACGCTGCAGGTAAAAATTAACACTGACTTTTTCTTTCCCATAAGACGGGTGACTCGTATAATTCATGACTGTTTTAATTATCTTTCATAAGTTTATTTTGAAAACAAATTCTACTGAAGTACCGTAAACTTTCTCACTTTCTACCTGCCTGATATGCATTTACTGCCAACATTTGTTCCCCCTACTCAGCCTTGGATTTCTTTTTTTATGTGTATGTCGGAATTTCATGCTGGTATACCAACCATTTTCAACATAAAATTTGGATTATGGCAGCAATATTTCAAACTCAATTTGATAGTAGCAGGCATGTAAGATTTAGTTACTTTTTTTCCAATTAGACTGATTCTAATATTTTCAATCCGACTACAGAGTATAACAGTATTTACAGCTATTGGATTGTTATGCTATAAAAATATTTTCTTTTTTAACTCTGATTACCCTTTCAACAAAGACGTGATGAACTCTCCCATGTATCACAAAACCATATGGATCCAAGTTTGATAATCCAACTTAATAACCTACTGTGTATCGATTAAACATGCCTTATTTAGCGTCCTAATTATGTCTGCCTAATTTTTATGCAAATATGCACCAAAGTTATCCATATATCTTCATGTACTTAAAGTTATCCATATATCTTCATGTACTTAAAGTTATCCATATATCCATTTCTGAAATGGAAAATAATATACCAGCCTACTTCTTAAATTTCAGTTTTTTCTCATTGAATTTCATACATTTTGGCATAGCTTTCAAAACAAAGGTTGTTAGTTATTATCTTAGCTTTTCAAAAATTATAACATCGTTTAAATTAGTTCAAATTTTTGGCATTTATGGACATAATTCTTGGATACTATAGCTCGGAATATATGTACATAAACTAGAAACATATAACGAATTAAAGACAGGTTAAAATACTTGGACATCAGTATAAGTTTTTTTTCAATTACTTCTGACTCCAGGATTAGGACTTGTGGATGGGGTTTAAATTTGAAGGTACGCGGTTGTACATAGCAGTAGACGTGAACCAGACTGTGATCTTCAAGGCTTAGAGTGATGGCTTTCGTCATTAACAGGTTCCAGCCAAATTAGTTGCAGTATTCTTCTATCCATGGCTAGGCGTACTACGAATTTGTCTACCGTATGGTAACCATTATATTTGGTTTTATTTCCACCATTCGATTTTCCACGCAAAGCATGCTCCTCATGTTTTAGATGTACTAATTTCTTTTACAAATACTGATTATACCTATGTTTAACTAATCTATCTTGGTTTTTTCCTTACGTGTAAATCTGATCCTAAATTTACCATCAACTTTATTCCATGAACTTAAATATGTTCACAGTTTTGTTTTTAACACGCTGATGTACATGTACGTAACATTCAAAACGTGTACAACGTTTCTGCTTTCAGCCTTTATCACACACATACACTTGTGGTGCCTTTTCTTTTTGCTAATTGATATCACTCTATGTATGAATTACATTTTTAGGCTTTCGGATTTTTGTTTAAACTTACTACCTTCGCTTAATCATTTTATTAGTTGTGATAAATACCTATAACTAACCCGATAGAAAAGTGGCACAATATGGAATTTTAATAGTTACATCTGTTGATATACCTGCACTATCCTCTTCTCGGAACTGCTTATTTATATATTTTTTCCCTTTACTTATTTTCGTGATAATCGTATCAATTCCAATTGCATGTGTAATTGTCCGAGTATTGCTTTAATTATATCAACGTCATATTAACGGTGTAACGTGCTACTACCCCTGTCTTGCAGTATCGATAACAGTTTGCTGCGGATATAACAATACTGAATTTGTTTGTTCCTACTTTGCTATGTGCTCAGGTGTTGTTACCGGGATAAATCAATTGTGATAACAGATTTGTTTATACTCTACATGCAAACAAATTATTTGATGGAAAGACGGAGGGAATTTGCAACTCATGATCGTGTCTGCAAGATTTTGGTAAGTGAGTAAATTTTGTTGTGCTGTACGTTTCCCATTACTCGGTTTACTATTGCTAAAAATTTGGTTATTGATGTTACCATACACATTTATACACCTTTGACACCGGTGTCCTTTACCTACAACACAAAGTTGGTTGTCATACACACACATGCATATACACACAGTGGCGGATCCAGGAAAGATTTTCAGTGGGGTCCTGTCCTGGCTTAAATTTGTAAGCTAAAAAATGAAAATTGAAAGCTAAGTTGCTTCTGCTTTTCAAGACATACATAAGTATATATGTAAGCTAAATTCTCAAATTCTGCTTTTCAGATTTAGCTTACATAAGGTAATATAAAAAGCAGTATCAACAATTGGTAATATAAACTACTAATTCTACCAGAATTTGAGAATCTCAGTGGGGTCCTAACCCCCCACTCGCAAAGGCTGGATCCGCCCCTGTATACACACACATATACGTATGTATGTATGTATGTATGATATACAACACAAATGGTATTTTATTTGTCCTTGTATATTTTGATTAACCAATATTTAGGTGGATAATAACTTTCATATACTTTTTTAGAAGGTATCCTGAAATATGTTCAGTTTTATTTACGATTATACTTTGTCCGCTCTTATGGTGCATTACAGTTTGGAAATATTTAGAAACAGCAAACTACCCAACAAATATGAGTTGACAGGAGAGGCTACACTAAATTGTAAGGTTTTCGTGTTAACACCTTACATCTTCCAGACAATGTAAACAAGAAGTTAGCGAGGTGATCAAATGGAATCACCGTGGCTACACTTACTCCGTAGTTTCAATGGGGTATGAGATGTGGGATAGCAGCCTTCACTTCAAGTTTTGCTGACTTGAGTATTGAAATGAAAATTTGTAGTTAAAACATGTGAAATGTCACCGTGTCCCACGTTAACATGCGCCTACCTGAATTTAATCAAAGATGTTAGACATTGGTTTACATATTTAGATATATAATGACAACCATCTTAAATCTGTACACATAAGAACGCAAGTTAAAACCTTTTTTCTTATGTTTGACAACACATAAAAGTTCATAATTTTGATCATCGTTTAAGTTCGTACTAGGAGAAGGTTGCTTCTTCTGGGTAAAAGAACCAAAAAAAAAACAATTTGAGAAATTATCGGGAGGTTGTAGCACTACAAAATGCACAGGGAATTGCGACGGCTGATAGGCGTTGGCGGCCGTCGCAAGCCGTCGCAAAGTGCCGTCGCATTTTTTGTCGTCGCGATGCCAAAATTGCAACGGCTTGAGCGACGGCTCCGTTGCCATTTTAGCGACGGCTTACAACGGTATATTGCTTACGTGGCAAGTAGTTGATTTTACCGCCAAGCCGTCGCAAACCGTTGTTAAGCGTTACAAAGCGGCCGTCGCAAACCGTCGCAATTCTGGAAAAAAATTGTTGCACTGCAAACAGCAGTTCCATTCCTTCAAGCCACACAACCACAAACCAATCAAATACCATCACATTGGCCACTACCAGACCACTATTATCCCATCAATTCGTCACCAACTCAAACCAAATGAAAAAGAAACCAAAATTAAAACCACCATCATAAAATATCATCACATAACATCCAAAACACTATATCCATCGTAAAAAATCGTCGTCATACACATCAAAACATACCATATCGTCATGAAAACACACCATAACGTCACCAAAACACACCATAACATCGTCAAACATACCATATCGTCATGAAAGCAAAGTATATGTACATACCTAAGCATAAACCAAAGTATATGTCATCCAAACTAATCTTCCGCCGCCTCGTCGTCGTCGTCGTCTTCGCCTCCTTCACTTGTAGCATCTCCTCCCTGCCCAGGCATAAACCCATACTCCTGAAGGTAAGCTGCAATGCGCTCATCTACGTCATGTTGCATCTGGGTTTTTCGCCAGTCCATCATTTCGTTCATCTGCTCCTGCATCCGAGCAATAGTCTCCTCCTCCATCGACCTCCTAAAAGCACTCTGAGTAGCCTGCGAAATAATTAAGTTCACATTAAATTTATTAGCTCCTGATTGTAAAATAAAACGCGTTATATTTCCAATTCAAAACATTAATATAAAATGCACTAATTAATACCCACAATTTATATATTTATGGCATCACATCGTTGTAAATTATTAAGTTTGTAATTTAAGTCTTACCTCCTGATTACGGTATCCATATCGCCTGTTACGAGAAGGCGGCTTTATGATAGAGTCCCATATACGATCAGACTGCGCGACTGTAAGCTCCTCTTGTCCACTAGCCTGCAACACTCTAGTAGACTCTGTGTAGTATCTCTCCTACATACCAATACAATTTTAACACCAATGTTGTAAAATTTACTTATATATTGTGATATGAACGAATATGAAACATTTTAATTCATACGGATAAGCATATTTACCATTACACCCGCACTCTTCGAATCCGCCCATTCATACGTAACATTTCCTTCCTCGTCGGTATGCTCCACCGCATGTGTACGTCTGAATACCTCTGCCATCGTAGGCTCTCTTCCGATCTTTGCATGCTGAGTAAACATACAGTAATAAAATTATTGAAAATATGAATAAATGATATACACTAAATTTTAACGTGAACATAAGCTACAAATATTTAAAATTTATACCAATTCTCTCCTATGATCTTGAAATGATTTAGAGCCACCACGGTGTAGACCAGGATTCTTTTCTCTGTTCGCTTTATTTCTGGATGCTACTTCCTATTACATTTGATACACGATTATGTAAAATACTGCAATCAATATAAATGTAAATATTTTCATTATATCTTACTTTAGCTTTTTCCGTCTGCCAGTACTGTTGAAATGCTGCCCAAACATCATCACTCATCCACGAAGGCTTTTTTCCACCTGTCTTCGCCCTTGAAATTGTCTCCCGATAATTTTTACGCATCTTCGTATTCCAAATATCCAAAAAAGTGTTCATGTCATGCTCCTCAACACGGACAACGGCCTGCATATTAGAATTATTTTCAATTATTTATAGTATATCAATTTTCAACACTCGTTTAAAAAATTACTTACAAGTACATCAGCCAGAATGGCATTCTTAATATGGGGTGGAATAGAATCCCAATGCGGCCAAGCCCCCGACATCCTGCTTATGTAAGAATTCCTCGATATATCTAATACGAACTGTGTTGGCTGAAACTGTAATCCTCTGCGTAGATGTTGATATAAAAATTTGATCATATATTTTGAATAATCCAAATTGAAATAAAATTAAATTGACATTTACCCGGCACTTTTGGGAACAATCTGCACAGGAGTACGCTGATCTGGAACAAAGCTGCTCGGACCTGCTCCTGGCGAAGGAGTATGCTGAGATGGTGAAGGAGTATGCGGAGATGGTGAAGGAGTAGGCTGAGATGTACTCCTCGATCGTCGTCGCTGTCTATCATCCGACATATCTGTTGCAATCATATAATGTGCATACAAAATAACTTGAATTATTAACATCAGTCATCGCTATCATTACATAATTCGTAAACGAGAAGAACAATATTGCATAACATACATAGTCAATATTATCATTACATAAATCAGAATAGTAAATAACGTAAGTAAATTCCTAGCTAAGAACAATCAACATCATTATTAATTACATAGCTCAGAATAGTACATAACATAATACATAGCTCATAATAATACATAACATAAGTACTTATAACATCAGTCTTCATCTTGTTCGGATTCAGACTCAGTCTCATACTCTATATCATTTTCTTCAGTACTTACAAATGCATCTACTAATACATTCGCTTCATCATTCAACGGCCCTACATCAATGTCATCAGCTATTATTATTTCGGTATTTGGATCTAGATCCTCTTGATACGCCACTTCGTCTGGAATATTATTTCCATCAAATGTAAATCTTGCCTTTGTTTTAAAAACAGCCCACCAATCTGCTTTATCTTTTTTTAAGGACGGATACGGAGCAAAATAGACTTGTAATGCTTGCTTAGCTAACACAAAAGGATCATATTTATAGTAATGCGACGTATGCCTTATTTCGATTAGCTTATAATCTTTGTGCACGTTAATTCCAGAACCAGGAACAGTGCTAAACCAATTGCATTTGAATAGATAAATTTTCTCTACGGGCTGAACATAATATGTCAACTCTACAACTTGCGTTAAGATGCCGTAAAAATCCTTTATATGCTCCTCTGGATCATCACTACCCTTGACAAATACACCGCTGTTATACGTTAATTTTTCAGCTCCGTAGTCATTGGTATTGAATTTAAAACCATTGACAAAGTATATTGGATAAGTTTTGACATTTCTTTTTGGTCCGATAGCAAGATGTCGTAATCCTTCGTTAACAACAGAGTTTTTGGGATCATGAACATAGTCTGAGAACCATCCAGCAAAGTCTTTACTGAGATCACCAGATGGATATTGTGATTCGTAGATACTGCAAATATGTGTTATGTTCCTTTTTTATTAATAGAGACAAATAAATATATAATTGAAATGTATATGAATTTAGTATCACCTGACAAATGGTGCAACTTCCGCACAATTTAACAAAACATATGTGTGTGCCACTTTGTAATCTTTATCGCTTAGCCATATTTCCACACATTTTCCTGCAGGTCTTCCATATTGTCTAAAAATAGATAACATTGTTTGAGGAGACTCATGTTCAACAGCGACTTCATTACGGGGAACAGTTACAAAAGACAAGTTCACATCTTCACTAAAATAATGAGAGAAAAAAAATGAAGCTTCTTCTTCAAGGTACGATTTGCAAATCGAACCTTCTACTCGAGCTTTTTGCCTAATTTTTTTCTTCAAATGATTCAAGTACCTATAATAAGATTAAATAATTTATTATGTTGGTACAATAATCTAAGGTGTAATCTATCACGATTATTAAAATTATATACAAAATTACCTCTCAAATGGATACATCCATCCATATTGGACTGGACCTCTAAGGAGTGCTTCGGACGGAAGATGAATAGGTAAATGCTCCATTACATTAAAAAAACCAGGTGGAAATATTTTTTCGAGTTTGCAGATCAGTACAGGGATTTCTAACTCAAGCTTACGTAGACGATCAACCTTTAACGTCGTTGAACATAGTTGTTTATAAAACAAACTTAACTCTGTTATTACACTCCAGATTTTTGTAGGCAACAATTCCTTGAAAATCACAGGTAAAAAGTATTCCATCATGATATGGCAATCATGGCTTTTCATTCCACTCAATTTACTGTTTTTAAAGTCTACACATCTACGGAGGTTAGAAGAAATCCCATCAGGACATCGTAATCCTTCCACCCACTTTAGCACGAGTTGTACTTGCCTGTTGTCTAGCTCATAACATGCTTTAAGTTTTTTATTCTCGTCATACAAGTGCAGTTCCGGCCGTTTACAAAAGTGTAATATATCACGTCTCGAATTCGCATCGTCCTTGGTTTTCCCCTTTACATTCAACACTGTATTAAAAACGTTATCAAAAACGTTTTTTTCATTGTGCATCACGTCAATATTATGTCGAAGTTTTAGATTTTTCCAGTAAGGTAACTCCCAAAATATACTTTGTTTGCACCAATTATGAATGTCCGATTTACCTGGAATTTCAACCTGCTTTCCAACATCATGTATCTTTGGGTACTCACTAACAATATCATATACCTCTTCACTTGTCCAAACTTTAGGCGATAGCATAGTCTCTATTCTGTTAGCTTTAAAGTTTTTTTTATCCGTTCTAAATTTATGATTAATATGTAGAAAGCATCGATGACAGTCAAACCAAGAATTTTTTTTTCCATACTTTAATGAAAATGCTCGTGTCTCCTCCATACAATGAGGACAAGCTAGACGTCCAGCAGTGCTCCAACCCGAAAGCATGCCATACGCGGGAAAATCGCTAATAGTCCATAATATAGATGCAAACATACGAAAATTTCTTTTTCTCGAAACGTCGTACGTTTCGACTCCTTCATGCCACAGTATTTTCAACTCTTCAATCAACGGTTGTAGATAAACATCAATTCCTTGTGTCGGATCATCGGGACCGGGGACGACAACCGCTAGAAACATATATGGATTTTTCATACACATCCATGGAGGTAAGTTATAAGGAGTAACAATGATAGGCCATGATGAATATTTACTACCAAACTGAGAAAATGGCGAAAACCCATCCGTGCATAAACCAAGCCTAACATTACGGCTCTCTGCAGCAAATTCAGGATAAGTCCTATCAAAGTGTTTCCATGCTTCACCATCAGACGGATGTATCATAGTTCCTTCTTCTGCTGTTCTCACGCTATGCCATCGCATATGACACGCTGTAGCAGAAGATGCATATAGCCGTTGAAGTCTAGGAGTTATGGGTAGGTAATGCATTCTTTTATACGGAACTTCTTTTCCTTGGTTTATATCTTTCTTCGTTGCAATATTTGCATCTTTTACGTTGAGCGTCTTCTTTCCAATACAACATGCAATCTTTAACACATGTATCTATCTTATGATACGGTAGTCCAAAAGCAGACATAAGTTTTTTCACTTTATAATGACTATCGCACATCAAATTATTGGGCGGCATATGTTTTTTTGCAGTTTGTACAACTGCTGTAAATGCAGCTTCTGTAAGATTGAATTTTGATTTCATAGTGATGAATTCGGCGGTTACAGACAATTCGGTTCCGCTTGTACATCCTTCCCACAATGGCCTCTTAGCAGAATTCAATAAATCATAAATTTTTTTCGCTTCCGCCGTTGGTTCTTCAACATTTTCATTCTCATCGTCGCCTTGCGGACCAATGTTAGGAAACATTGATCGTGCTGCATCTTGCACCATATTTTCTATCGGATTCATCATTGTATTATCGTTCATCATTGTACTATCGTCCTCTACCACTACAGGGTCTGACGTAGGTTGAACAAGTTCTCCATGACGATCCCAAAAGTAATAATTCGATACAAAACCGAATTTATACAGATGTACTTCTACTACATCTGGCTTCCAATGCTTTAGATGTTTGCACTTACTACATGGACAACGAACGTCTACGTTGCCCCGATTGTTAGATATAGCGAATCTAATAAATTCTTGGACCCCATTACAAAAATGTTTCTTTATCGACCCTTTCTTACCGGTTCGGGGTTGATACATCCAACTACGATCACGAAAATAATCGGACATTTTCCTGATTTTCAACAAATATGTTAGAAAATTCGATCGAATACTATATTAATTGAAATCTTGTAAAATTTCATTTATAACTACTACATATTTTCGTTTATTAATTACCTTTTTGCTTTGACGGCCAGTCTACCTACTTCCCATTACAAATATAATAACGCAAGTATATTTTATAAATCATTTCAGGTTAAACGGTTCTACAAAATTTCGGCAGCACTTCCCTTTGGTCCCTGTATCGTACACAAATGCGTGTACACAGGGAACAAAAAGGAAGTGCCATCGAAATTTTGTTAACCGTTTAACCTGGAATGATTTATAAAATATGCTTACGTTATTATATTTGTAACTTGTCCGAAATACTAGGACAAATCCAACAATATTGTATCAGATGAATATAGATTTCCGTTTTGTATAAAAACGAATACCCATATAACGATCATATACAACAAATGTCGGACGGGGCCAAATTTATCTAAGGGGTTCACATAAATAGTCAAAAAAACATTTAACCTAAGTTTAAATCAAAAAAACAATTCAAATGAAAAAAGCGCGCTTTATGTGCTTTGGGCTTTTTTGCGCTTTGTTAATAGGTGCGCCTTAAACTTCAAAAAAGCCCCTTAGTTGCGCCTTGCGCCTTTTTCCGTCTACGCTCGCGCGTTAACTACATATCGTTTATATAATATTTTTGCCTAATTTCAATTTGTAAAATAATATGACAGTGAAAATTATGAAGTATAAATTAGTTTTAGTTAATTTTAGTTTAATGTATAAATTATGAAGTTAATTTTAATAAATTAGTTTCAATTTTTGAAATACAAACTAAGCTTTCAAGTTAAATATTTAATTTCAATTCAAATTTAAGGTGTTACGTTATAAATATGTGATAATCATAATCAAGTTACTACAGCAAACCAATCACGTTTACATACATGATAATCGTCGTTTTCATGCTCCTAAATCAAAGTACATATGTGATAATCAATGATTTTAACCTCCTAATCAATTCCACTTATTCTCAAATCAATGTATAACAAAAGCAACATCATATGCATCTCACAAGACAACCAATTTCATGTCCATAGACACTGAATTTACAACCCAATTTAAACATACAAATTAACCCTAAATAACTCTAAATAACCCTAATTAAACATGAAATAGAGTTTAGAAGACATACTGGCACGATTTGAGAGGATTGGAGGGGCTGAAATCGGAGCAAGGGGGAGCGACGGCGGCAGAGAGGGTTTTTTTTTGTTTAATTTCGTTGCAGAAGTGATTTGGGGAAGAAGGAGTGACAGGTAATTATCTCGTCCCGTGCAACGGCTTGCGACGGCCGCTTTTTTAGCCGTCGCAAGCCGTCGCCCTCCCCCGTTGCAGTTCCAGCCGCTTCTTGTAGTGTAGTCATTGTCGATCAGTCCGAACGGAATTGCAACGCTGAAATTCAAGCCGTCCTCTTTGCTCCAGGCACATTGCTGAAGGTGAAAAATTAATTAATCTATTATGTCATGCATTTTCTATACGTGTTCCGTTATATGTTATGTTGAGAGTACTGATCATGATATTCAAATACTCAATATTGCAGTTTGTAGGCAATATTGACAGTACAGGCATATGTACTTGTGTGTGTTTCATGATTTAATATTTGCGTGCATGCTCTAAATTTAACGTGTGATACATTGAAACTGAATTAAAACTGTGATGGAAGGTTGTGTTTGTACGTTTTTTTTTTAAAATTGTTGATGCAAAAAATATTTCTGTATTCATCAAAATAGCTGTTCTGCTTACTTTGCACTTCGCATGGTTTTATGTTGACATCCTCTGCATGGCGGTGCAAACATCTTAGTTTACGTGGAAAGAAAATTTACTTTGACAACTTCAGAATGTTCGTCAACTTATGAATAGCTACTACGAAGCTATCTAAACTAACGTAAATTCTATGGTGGTATAATATCACATAAAATATCTATAACTAATTAATCATTATAACCACTTTTTTAAAAATAAATACATCTCAATTCCAAACAATGCTCGTGTGCGAAGCACGGGCTCATTCTACATTAATCAATTTGTACATCCAGAGGGCTACGTATCCAAGAAACTAAGTTGATTCTAGCTAAATGTTTTTTTTTTCTTTACAGAATATGACCCAAGCGAAACATTAATCAATTTTTCCCGTAAACACTGGTTTGTATGGTAGTTAACTTTTTACAATTCTACATTGATAACTTAGAAAACCTTTTCTTTTATGTCGTAGCTTACTACGAGTCATTTAAATGTACTAGTTTATTATAAAAGAGATGCTTAATGAAGAAAGTTGACATAGAAGAAGAAATAGAATAAAAAGCCATATTATGGGTTTTTTTTGCTTTAAGCTTTGGGACACACTACAAACTCTCTTTTTAACAAAAATAAAAATAACAATGATATTTTTCATCAAGTTGATATACAAAGTGTAAATAATATATGATTTAGTTTTGATTTTGACAACCTTAAATTACACACTAGAATTGAGCATCAAGATTGGAGTGAATATGAGAAAAGAATTCAAATTGTCATTTATTAAACAGAATATACAAACCACAATGCTACTTCAACCGGATACCTGTAGATCAAAAAACGCAGAACCAATAACAACCGTATGATTTCTTCAACCTCGTGAATTACGCTGAATTACGGACGTGCATCTCCAGATCCGATCTTTTTTGACCGCAAATAAATCGGTCTTTCTAGCATTACCCGTATACAAAATCAAATTAAAAAGAATTTAGTACAAAGCCACTTCTCTCAAAACTGACCTAAATTTCCTACCGATATAATTATTAAACGTACTACTAGAATCTGAAAATAAGATGTGGACTAATATGTCAGAATCTAAGAATTCACATCAATGGTATATTTCTTATTCAGTCTGTCCTCGTTCTCTTCCCACCACACTCGAGCCTCCTCCCCAAACATATTTTTACTGCACAAATTTCAAATTCAAGTAAGAAATGAATAAATTATAGAATCAAAGAAACACACTCAAAATAAGCCTACCATAATTCCACTCGCACTAGTTCTTGAGCACCACCTGGCATATAATTTACCGTCACCGTAACACCAGGCTCATCTTCGACCTGTAATGAAGTTAATCCTACACCCTCTTCTTCCTCAATTATCGAGCCAATAGATTCCTCAAAACCAGAGCCAGATAATCTATGAATATCCAATCTTTCTGATGGTTGCTGCAGCTAAAATAATGCAATTATTTTTAGCATAAGGCGCAATATTATGAAATGAAAACTATATAGAAATGCAGAAATATTAGAAAAACAAAAAAATAATTACTTCATTACAAAATAGATTCTCCCCACGGAGGCTGTATAGCTCAATGAGACTCTCGTAATTATCATCCCACCACCTTTTAGCTTCCAACCCATTAAAATGCTCTGTACTGGTACATAATCAAATACAACAGATGTTCATTTGCATGAAATAACGAATATAACTGATTCTAAGTGTAAATAAGTAGAAAGGAAGGATTCAATTTTACCTGAAACGAATTTTTTTTAACTGGTTACCCCCGTTGGGTAATGATTCCAGTGTCATATGGACTCCATTGTCGGGCTCAGCCTCCCATTGTCTTTCATCCTCATCACTTATTATATTTTCGTTGCCTTTGTTTACAGTTTCATTCTTCTGATCAATTACCCACTCGCTGCCATTGTTTACAGTTTCACTCTTCTCAATAACCTTCTTTTGCTTTCTTGACTTTTTAGTTGGTAGCATGCATTTGAGACAAGGCATACTGCGGAAAGCCATTTCTAAGTGCTAAAAGGGTTTGGGAAGAATTCTGAATAGTATGGAAGTGATGAGATGTTAAAGATAAATACGAATATATATTAAACTTGGGAGGCTAATGCGATATAATCGTATTTATGGTAAACTAATGAGAGAATATTCAAAAGGATTTTTTTCCCTAATAGAGCAAACGTTTAACATCTTTAATGCATGATTCAGTTTTGACAAGTTATTCAAAACACCAGGTATTATTAATTTTTATAATTATAATTAAAGGTGCATGCAAAAGGTATTGTTTTATTATTCTAGGATTAAATCCATACAATTCTTGTAATGCTAATTTCTTTGTTTGAATGTTATGAATAAATGTGTGCATATTTTTATAACATTGCTTTCAATGTATTGAATAGGACTAATTTTTTTACTTTAGGCTTAAGAAAAAAAAAAAAAAAACTAATTCCAAGTTCAGATCTTGTTCGAAATTTATTTTGATTTTTTTTTTTTTTTTTTTCACTGTCCACCACTTTATACTTGCCCATCATTAAGTGTGCTACAATAAATACTTTATTTGTTCATGTGCAAATTGAAAGTGCACTAGTACATTTAAGAAAATTTGTAATGACACATTTTCAAAAGACGATTTTCTTTCAAATGACAAATTTTGAAAAAAAATTGGTGAAATATATGGAAAGTTTTAAAATTAGGGAGAAGGACACATTTACCCTAAAGGTGCATGTACAAAAATATTGTATAGTGGGAAAGCTTATGTTTATAACAATTTTCAAACAATGCCTAAACTTTTTTTTAAAAAAAAAATCAAGGGGTCCAAAAGAAAATTTGTCTCACTAATTAAGATGTTTATTATAAAGAAGGTAGGAAAATAGAACAAATTGACAATAAATGCCGAGTCTAATTTGTAATTTATCTTCAATAATGAATTTGTATAAATAAATTATAAGAATAACTTCAGAGATAATGGCATTACTAAGGTAACATTACATAATTTCTGATCACCATAATTTTACCTTCATTCTATATGTAAACCCCGGTCGATTATGTTTAAAATTAATTCTGGAATAGCAGATTTAAAAGCTGCTTTTTATCAAGTTGGCTAAAGCAATTTATTATTTTGGCATATCTTCTTTCCTTTTACAAAGTGGACTAATTGGATTATGCTTATTATTTATTTTAGGAATTTGTTTATATGTACCATAAAGGGCCAAAGGACACACATTAAGGATGCGAGTTATCAATTAAAGGGCAAAATATATTTCAAATCCCTAATTAATTTGATAATGTATAATTAGGATTTTGTTAATGGGTTTTTAGATACAAGGACAAACTTAAAAAAAGTTATTCATAAGAACAAACGGCTAAAATTTTAACCACAATGACACTTTTTAGTGTAAAAGGTGGAATTTACGGGGTTATTATCATTTCATACTTTACACTAAAGTTTTTCCTTGTGATTAAATTTTTTGCTCCTTGTCCTTATGGATAAAATTTTTGTTAATTTTGTCATTCACACTATTTTCCTGTTATGTTAATATCTACCATAAATGGTCTAAAGGCACATGTTAATGATGCGAGAGTTATCAACTAAAAGGCAAAAAATATTTAAAATCCCTAATTTGATATTGTATAATTAATAAGAGGTCTAACTCAATAGAGATATATTAGTAATTTGATAACTTTAACATTTTCCCTTATGGCGCTTTTAACATTTTCCTCTGTATTATTGCATGTATTTATGATTGTAATATTTTATTAAAGCATTGAGTTAGAAGTATGTTATATTGTCCAAGTTGTTAATGTTTCAATTGCTATCTTGTGTTACTATACCTCACTAAATATAAACTAATAAACATACATGGTAGTAGATAAAATATTTATAGCTAAATAAGGTAAGGTTGTGTATTGTTGATGATTAAAGGCATAAGGAAGAAAATCTATATTTTGCCTAAGATTATGGGTTGACAACCGTTTATTTGTTACCTTACCTTCGATACCAAAGATTTTAAATTTCCTTTATTAAATGCCAATTAATTAGGAACGCTAATGTCTAACTTTTTACACATTCTTCATGTCCTATTTAATTTGGCCCAATTCACTTTCCATTCCATTGCAAACGGTTACCCAACTTAAATCCTTGGTCATTTTTAAAGTTAGATAACGCAACGCATCAGCGCGCTCTCTCTCTCTCTCTCTCTCTCTCTTAAAATAATTATTGCTTATATTGCTTATGAATTTATTTGCATCAGTGTCTTTATATTGCTTATGAATTTATATCCAATTTTACCTTCATATTGCTTTTTTTTTCCATTGAATAAAATTATACTCTATATGATTATTTTGGGGCATTGTTATTGACACTCCATTTTTTGTTAAGGGGAGGCTAAATTTTACTGACACTCCACTTTTTTTAAATTGTTAAGGGAGGGATCAATGTAGGTGACTATTTTTTTCACTTTTTACGTTTTTACCCTTACTTCTAAAAATTACTCACCATAAAGGCAAATTCTATTTATACACCGAAAATTCCTTAAAATACACCATTATTTTTTCTGTAAAATTTTATTACTAAATTACACCATTATTTTTTCTATAAAATTTTATTACTAAATTACCCTTTTCTCATAGTTGCTTTTTTAATACTTCTGCATATAAAAAGTCAAATTATTCTTAAATGTATTGAAATTTGATACAAACTAGATATGTTAATAAATTATTTAATCATGAAATCTAAAATTTCAATTAAAAAAAACATTCATAAATAATGGTCTAATTTAGAAGTGTTGATTTATTTTGTAAAATTACAGTAATTTTGTTGAAATTGAATTTTTTGCATAAAGTTAATAAAAGTTGCAATATTAGTACAAGAAATATATTTCATTTTGTAAAATTTTACTCAATTTTATGCTAAGAATTTCTAATCTTTGGTAAATGTGGTTTAAGTTTGAAAAAGGAAAGAAAAAGAAGATGAGAACATGGATATTTTAGTAAAAGAAATGGTGTATGTAAAGTAATATATGGTGTACATTAGTTTATTATAATTTTTGGTATATGTTTAGCAATTTTTGGTGTATAAATAGAATTAGCCAATCGTAAAATCATAAGTTTCCTAAATCACAAAAACCCAAATTAAGCCTAAATGGATAATAATGTAAAAGTACATTTATTTGTTAAGGGGCTACTTTCCTCCTTGGTACTCCCCTAAACAATTTTTTTTAAAATAAAAAATTGGCCTCCCCCTAACAATATTTGGAGTGTCAATAACAATGCCCTTATTTTGATCAAATGCAATAATGAAAATTAGGTGTGTGGGTGGACATTGTCTACAAACTAAGTTTATGCTGGATGAAGTTTGGAGGCAGAGGAAACGATATTTCTAATTTTCAAATTTGTCAACTTTTAGTTTATCGAGTCTTAATGAATTTCTTGTGGTTGAATGTTAATGCCACTATTTTTCAGAATATATCATTTACATCCTTTGCGATCTCATGCCATGTCGATATTCTTTCTTCGTTATTTTGAAAAATCTTAAGTAATTTCGAATCAAACCATATTTTTAATAGAACCTATACCTCCTTAGATTCGATTCATATTCTGGTTAACGACATGTAAAAGGGTGTTGCTATTTACATCTATCTAAACACTACTTTCACCCATTACTACGCCATAGATGATCTACTGCAACCCCTAAAATATTTTGCAGTAAGTGACAAAAAAATGTTGTTGTAGGCAAAAAACGATCAAAGACAACATTTTCCTGATGATTCATTTTGCCGCATTGCCCTAGAGTCAAAGACAACATCTTTACCATCCAGTGGCATCATTTTCTTGATGTTGCCACATATACTAGTTTTACTTAAAAATGAGCCGCACATTATCTATAGTAACACTTTGACCATTCAATGACAACACTTTGCTAGTTTATCACAACATTTACCATCACATACTCTAACATTTACTATCACATATTGCAACATCTACCATCACATACTACAACGTCTACTTGAATATTACATTTTTTTTGAATAATGTACTACTGACCGAGGTTTTAAATCTCGGATATCGATCGCGTTTCGTCTCGGTGATTTTATAGACTTTATCTCGTATCGGGGAAGATCTCGGACGAGATAAGTTTAACTCGGAAGTTCGTCTCGGATTTCCATCTCGGGTCTGAAAGTTCACATTGGAGCAATCTCGAGGTACATGATACGTAAAAAAATGATTTTTTTTTTTTTTTTTTACAGAATGATTTTTATGATTGGTATTAAAAATATAGTAACTTAAACTTAAATTGCAAAATTACCTTTTTATTCTTTACTTTGTGAAAGATCATTCATACTCTAGATCGTAGTATGCTTAAAACAGAAATATTGTTAGACATAAAACATTAGAAGGATTCAAAACATTAAAAAAATCAGCATAAATAGACCATAAAATAATAATTTCATAGATAACATTCATGTAAAAAAGACGAATATGAAAATGATAAGCATTGTAGAACATATATGAACATACAACATGGTTATTTAACATGCAAAATGTAAATTAACAAAAGATTATCATGCCCAGATTTGAGTTTTTAAATTATTGTTCTAGTTCATGCACAGATTTAAATTTTAACAAAAAAACTAAAATCTCGGACGATATTACAGTACTTCATCTCGGTCGATATATGTCTGATATTGCAATATCTTGGGCGATATATTCGAAAGGAGATTTAGAGTGATATTTGCTCTTTCATTTCGGAAAGAGCCCAAAACGACATCTCGGGAAATATTTGCGAGATTTGAAACGGTGCTACTGACACAATTGTATATTCAAACATAGTATTTTATTCAAATAAATATTTTATTTCAACATTTCAAATAGTACAAATTTTCTAACTCCACTATTGTATATTCACTAGTATATTACACAGTCATTCATATTTACATACATTACTCACTACATTGTCACTCGATTCACTCATATACAGACTCACTGACACTCACTGACACACACAGTCTTCAACTGCTTCCATATTTATCTGTCTAGCCATCTACACACCTGTCAATTATAGAAATACACAATAGACTAAAACAAAAATAGATTTAAATTCGAGCAAATACAAATTTATTTTAAAATTTATTTGCCTTAGATTTATGGTATGTTTCGCATCTTCTTTCTAGACTTGGTCTGATATGTATTTTTGATTATATTCATGAATGGCACAATACTATACGAGATTTATATAATCAAGTATAGCAAGCAAGCCTGATACTTAAATATATCAATCTCGAATACATTTAAACTAGATCAAATAAATATTTGTATTTTTCAGTTTAATATGCAAGATAGCTCATAAAAATACAAGTGCAAGGTGCATTTAGTAAAGGACAAAGGTTTCAAACAGCAAATGTATAAGTGGAGCAACACACACACACACACACACATATATATCTCTGTGTGTGTGTGTGTGTGGGTGTATGTATGTATATGTGCTTGAGTCCAGTGAAATACAAGCAAGGAGCAGTTTAGATTTTCAAAGTGATCAATGCAAATGCAAAGCCAACAACATAACAGGGGACAAGGCAAGAGAAAATCAGGTCAGGAGTGTACAAGTGCATGCATGTGTGTATGTGTGTGTGTGTATATATATATATATATATATATATATATATATATATATATATATATATATATATATGCACACACACACACATGGAACTACATACACAATAGCACAAGACAACATGCATGCCATTAGAGGTCAAGACCAGGTCAGGCATAACTCAATAGTGCACCAAGTAAACACCAATGCAAGGAATGACCAAACATAATCAACCGAGCAAAGACAGTGACAACTTCCAGATTTATGTGCACCAGCCAAACACCTATATATACACATAAATGTGTATATACATATATATGGCAATACCAAAAGCGAGATAAGAAGCAAATACATGCACAAGTAATGGAGAAATGGTAACAACAACATGTGTGTAAACAAGTAAAACAAGGATATGCAAACCAAATCAGTATATGCAAGCACCAAGACTGGCCAGAAATGCAACAACAAGGATAGGTGGCAACTAACAAGGTATAAGGCAGAGTGCACAAACATGTTCAAGCGCACCAGCACAAGCAATAACAAGGCTCAAAGCAGTAGGCACAACCAACAATAGTGAAACACAAATGGACATGGCAAAAATTCAGGTGCAAACAATAAAAAAAATGTTAGTGAACCCTAAATTATCACAAAATCAATTGACAATGTGAAAGGTGAACTCTTAATAGTTATACAGGATCTATTTTACAAATTCGCCAACGTGAAACTTGTCTCAACACGCCTCTGCACGTGTGACATTTCCTGAGTCTAACACATGGATCTTATTGGGTGATGTGGATAAATGTGGTAGTTATGTGCACACGAATTAAACCTGCTCTGATACCATGTTAGAGAACCCCAAATTATCACAAAACCAGTTGATAATGTGAAGGGCGAACTCTTAATAGTTATACAGGATTTATTTTAAAAATTCCACGATGTGGGACTTGTCTCAACAGCAACAATGCACATTCAGGTGCAACTGCACATCAGTGCACAAAGACAATAAAATTTCAAGTTTTAAATGCACAAAAGTCAAGTGCAGCTACAAGGTCATGTACACACAGATGCTAAAACAGGCTGACCAATTTTTAAGAAGTTAGCGCAATACGTACTTCAAATTCAGGTCTTGTTAACAATCAGTAGTAATAATTTAAAAACCATACAAAATCATAAAGCTTGTTTACAAATTGGATCTCAGATTTTCAGAGAAAATAATAATACATACGTTGTACCAAAAAGAAAAAGAAAATAACATCAGAAAATCACACCATAAAGTTGATAAACAGTGATTAATATACTTCATACAAGAACATAGTTAGACATGATTACATATTCTGGCAGTTAAGAACTAGATTACTTAATTTTGAAATTTTAAAACACATCCAGATAGGGGATTGAAAATGCAATTTAATTAATAAATTCTTACCGATTTATAACATTCTTTGTAAAATATGAAATAATGTATTAAGTCTTGGAGGCACGATTTAAGAGTACCAAGAAAAAGACTAGTGCATTACAGATCAGAAAGAAATAGAGGTAGATCGAGTGGCAACATTTCTTTGTCAAGATCGTCGGTTAAATCAAGTAGACCAAAAGCAGAAAGTATAAACCAAAGAACCGCATAGTTAAATCATAGTAGGATAGAACTCGCAAGTTGAAACATCAAGAATTCATGAGGGGTTGCACCACCGTTTTGGTAACCGGAAGTTTGGAGATGTCCACAACAACAAAAAGTCTAATGCTGAAATCAGAGATTATTTAGGGATTCGAAACCCTATAAATTCACTTGAATTCATCATAGGCAAATTTGAGATTGAAATCAAACAGCCATACAATAATCAGAAGTAAAAAGTGGAAAACTCACGTACTAATTTCAGAGATCGATTTTATCTCAACAAGACCAGGATTGAAGATTATCGCGATTTGGGGAAGAGTACAAAAATCCTAATTTTAATCAATTTGACCTGAAGTTTAAAGGTGGAAAGCGGATGAATGAAAATAAAAGGGGAAAATAGAAATATCTGAGGTGTGGATTGACGGTGTGAAGTGATGGTTGAAATTTTATTTTAAATGATGGTGCGGATCGCTGTTCGCAAACGAATTATTCTATCGATAATAAAATCATCGCGAAGTGTCTAAAACCGCAAGCGTACGACATACACTTGTAGTACGTGGCGAATACGAGTCGATCCACGGAGAAAGAAATAATTTTAATTATATTCAATCAAATTTAACCAAATTTTAGTGAGATTTTAATACAACTACAACTAAATTAAACTAAACTAACAAATTAAGATAGATAAAAACTATGAGATTAAATGACAATTTAGGAATAATTACACTCTCTAGATCACATGAATCAACATAAAATGAAACCATGATCTTTTTTTGGTCATTTGTGAATTTAGTTGATATAACTTTTATAAGTACAGCTTTTTTATGCTATTAATTAGCCTAAAATAAACTAACAAACTATAACATACCCACTAAATCACCTTACTAGTTCTCATGAAAAATGAACAAGTTGAAAGTGAAATATACTTTAAGCATGGCCAATGAACTATTAATTAGAACTATAGACCATCAAATTTTTATTTCAACATCCACCTAATCACTATCATCATATGCAGATGAAGAGGTAATTAGTGAACATATGTCTAAGCATAGCCTATTTGGTGTCAACAATATAGGCTATCAAATTTAATAATGAACATAAAACCAATAACACCAACATGACATGAAGCACGAAAAGAGAGCATGAATAAACAAATTATATTGCATCAACATAATCAAGAGAGCTTCATTACCACTAAGTTGAAAGGGAATAACCTCTAATGTATGTAATCATGAAAACAAAGATAGATTGCAACATTAAAAATAAAGGAAAAAAGAGAGAACTAGTTAACAAAAATAAACTAAATTGCAACAAAACTACACTAATGCATAAAGTAAATAATAAGAATTAAACAAACAAGAAATTAAATTGCATTAGCATGAAAATTACATAAGAGGGAAATGGCTAAGAAACCATGAAAGAAAGAAAAAGCTTTTCTTTTTGATCCTACAAACTAACTAACTAAAGACAGGATCTTTACATTATCATAAATGGGGTATTTATACATGTTCTAATCCCTAAAAACCTTAATCACTTTTGTTGGGAACTAACAAAAAATACCCCTTCATGAAGCTTCCATTTGTCTTTAGCTTCTAATAATTCATTAAAATGTTATGAAGCTTTTTTTTGTCTCCACTTGCTAATATATTAGCCTCTAATTATTCCATTAAAGAGAGAGTGATAATGGGTAGGGTCCTTCACTAAGTTATATCTGAATTAATTTCATATCCATTCCTTTGTGTCCACTTTGTGCATGCATATCTCCATGTAAACTTCACGTGCATACTTCATTTTTGCTACTAAATTCCTGCAAGACACATGAAAATGAATAAGTAAATTTTATCAAAAATAAATACATGCACAAATGATTGTTTCGCCCCAATATGAAGATGAATGCATGATAATTTGAGAATTTTGAGTTTTTGGTTAAAACATGTAAAAATAACCCAATATGTTATTTATTTAATTAAAACAATAATAAATGTGTGAATATAAATGTGCATATTTACGTGCACATCAAATGCCGCCGCACCTATCTTTTTATTCGTCCTCGAATAAACTGAAAAACTAAGATAAATTCGTTTTCGTTGGGAGCACGATTGCATTGAGCGTATGCAACAAGCCGTTAAACCTCTGGGTGTCCCCAGTAGGACGAATGTTGTCTGGTGAGGGTATTCAGCTGTAACATCCCGAGATTTTGCAATAATTTATATTATTAAATTTAATGTTGATTTTGGATAACAATGGATAAATACAAGGTTAATAAAATGTAACAACCCGGAAAATCTGAACCAGTTTAAATTTTTTTAATTTGGCTAATTTAGTGGATTTTAAATATTTAAAATAAATTATTTTAAATAATATCGATAAAAAGTATGTTTGTATCGATGTTTGAAAATAAATACAATTATTTTAATTATAAACAAGGCCTGAAATGGCGTGGCAGTTTCAAAATTGGAATTCAAACTTTAACCGACTATACCGGGTGCAAATTAAACGGATTTTAGTGAAACCAAAAATATTTGAATCTGTTTATGAATATCTTTCTAACGAATCTGAAAAATCGAAGTTTCATAGCGGGAATCAAAAGTTATGGCCAAATGAATTTTCAGAAAGGTCGCTATAGAATATATATAGCCCTTGAAAATAGACATTTTGCAAACGACCTCAGAATTCGACGAAACCACTTTTGTTGGATCCGGGATGTCAAATTATTGCTAGGTTTCAAATTCCATAATTTTTGAAGTTAATATGTTAGTGTGGCGAAGGAAAATGTGTTTGGTTGATTTCAGTTAAATTAGATCGACCAGAAAATGACCATTTTTCAAACGGTCTCAGAATTTGACGAGACTAGTTTTGTTGGGACCGTATCGTCAAAAACATAGATAGATTTATTTTTTATGAATTTTTAGAATCAGTATGTGGCCCCGGCAAATTGAAATGTACGTTCAAATCAAATATTGAATGTTTTATATTTTAATTTGAAGGAAAACTGACTGAAACAGTCGAATGGGCCTACGAAACATATTCCATTGTGTTCGGAATGAGGGTAATTAGCTAGGGACAACAGTCGTTGGGTTTAAATTGGAGTTCAGATGAAAAAGTCAACATTTTTGGATTTAATTAAATTAAAAATAAAATATAAATATTCTGGGCCAATCATATTCTTCGTTACTTTTCCAAACCCCCCGATCAACTCAAATACGAACGGCGACTCGAGCTCCCACATTCTCCCCTCTTTTTCTCCGTAATCACTCAACGAAATTCAGTGCCACAGTTGAAGTTTTTGTAGAGATTCTCCTGAGCTACAAATCCATCTAAACCTCGCCCTCCACCGTGTTGTATTTCGCGAGATCTACCTCCCCAAAGTATCACCGTCAAAGTCTCCGCCGTGCCTCCCTCTCGAGCTCGAGTTGGACGAAACCCCAGGCGCCGGAAAGCTCTCTCGGAGCACTACAACATGGTGAAGTCCGATCGTTCTATAGCGTCGCGGATTGAATGCAAATAGGTGACCTAGTTTCGAACATTTTCTGAGAGGTAACGACCTCTATTTATTTAAACTATTTATAACACTTTAAAGTGCTACGGTTTATGATTTTACAATAAAAATCATATCTTTTTGCTATGTGGTCGAAATCCACTGAAACAAGATACAGTGGACTCATGTGGACGTCTTCTACATTCTAGAAGAGACCAGATATTTTTCTGAGTTTCCTACAATTTTTAGAGGAGTGGAACCCAATATGAGATTTCTGAATTATAAACGATATGGAAACAACGATGTATAAATTATAAAGTCGATGTATGAGTTATATAAGCGTTGTACACCTCATGTATAAGCGTTGTATAAGTTGTAAGTTCGATGTATAAGTTATATATGCGTTGTAGGAATTATATATGCATTGAAATGAATTGAAATGAAATCAAAATATAGTTATATACGTGTATATATATATATACTCCCCTCGTCCACAGACCATAGACGATATATATTGGTTGTGATATTGTTTGGATTATTGGTTGATGTGAAATTTGGTGAATATCATGAATGGTTGATTTGAAATGATTGATTGTGGTTGAAATCCCAATAGGATTAGTATATGGGAAAATTCGTCTGCGTACGAACTAGATATTGAAAATCCCCATTGTCAAAAGCTGCGAGGCTTTAAGGTAGAGCGAGGAGCCGTACTCGGGACGGTGCCGGTTTTAACTACCCTGCCGTTATGCTGCCGAAATTTTCAATAATATTCATGTGTTAGAATTATTTTCATGTGTTGAAACCATATTCATGTGTTGAATAAAATTCATGTGTTGAATGAAGTTCATGTATTGAATAAATTCTTTGAAATATAAAAATAACATTTTTATTATACATATAGACTATATAAAATATTAGTGTTTTAAATAAATTGTTTTAACACCAAAAATAACATTTTTACCTTATGTATGAACTATATAAAATAATCGTGTTTTGAAATAAATTGTTTTACAATAATAAAAAATCACATTTTTATGATATATATGAATTGTTAAAAATAGTGATGTGTTGAAATAAATATCTGTTAGATAAAGATATCGTTTTTATCAAATATATGAAATGAATATGGTTTTGAAATCGAAGAATGAATTATATTTATATATATATAAATATAATTAAAATAAATCGAATAGCGAAGCTGCAGTTCGTATTTTGAAACCGTGATTTCAAACGATTAGTGCGGGAGATCCGACCATTGGAATTTCCCGAAACCGAAACCATTGGGTTCGCTTTGGAAATATCTTTCGAACGACACCAACTTTGTAGAGATCCAACGGTTGGATTGTCTGGAATGATTAATTAAAATCTGGATGAAAACAGCGCCAGAATCAATTATATTTATATATAAATATAAATATAATTAAATTAAATCGAATAACGACGCTGCAGTTCATATTTTGAAATCGTAACTTCAAACGACGGGAGATCCGACCGGCGGATTTTCCCAAAACTGAAATCGTTGGATTCGTTTTGAAAATATCTTTCTAATAATATAAAATTTGCAAAGATCTGACGGTTAGATTTTCAGATATGTGTAAATCAAATCTGAAGAAAAACAGCGCCACGGCCGCGGTATGGCCTGAAGCGTCGTTTATATAAATTGGCTATTTTTAAATGAATAAAATAGTGATAAATTGTGATAAAATATTATAAACGATATGGAATGGAAATAAAACTGAATTTGCTTGGTTTATTGGATGTTTGATGGTTGAATGTGTTTAACGTGAAAATTACATTAATGAATTGAATTATTGGTGTCGAATAATTTAACCATTGAAATGAATTGATTTGAAATTCTAAATATACGTGAATTATTTGAAAAGGCCAAGTTATTCTCATTTCAAATAATTGATCGACGATTAGAAGTCGAATATATGAAGACGGTGCAAGACTGATGATGTAACACCCCACGTCCATTAATGTCACTCACAAAGGGAATGCGTTAACTTCCATGGAGGTTATAAGTGAATATAGAACAGAAAAATTACAACAAGACAGATAATAAATAGTACTTGGAAATCTAAAACTTCATTTTATTGCAGCGGAAATTAAACATGTTTGTTACATCATAAAACCATAGATCATAACCAAGTACAATATCCATCTTCATAAAAACAAAATACATAATCCCATTACATAAATAGCCATTAAAAAGATAACAAGTTGGACTTTACTTCAACGGTCCAAGCTTTCCAAAGAGAGATGAAGCAATTCAATCAAACTCCACTAGAGCTGGGCCCAACCTGAGGACCTGGAGGGGGAAAAAGGATAGAAATAGAGGGGGTCAGACATAAAGTCTGGCGAGTATGATAATTCTAACAATACTATTATCAAAATAACTAGACTAAGGCATAAGCTGGAAGACAAGTAAATGTCTATGTACTCTTAGGAAGATAAAGATAGCGTTTAAGATAACGGTAAAGGCACACCTAATTACTAACGAATGATTACTACACTGCACCGCACATTACTACACTGCACCACATCAGTCACCCTATTGTTTGATCCCACTTGCTTCACACAGAAACTTTATAAATAGCCTTATGTACCCCTAGCTGACTACATAGGTGCCGTCTGCCCCTATCTCCACTAGGCGTATCCCACTACCCACTTTGGATCGGCTCCCTACTCGTAGATACCCGTGCTGGCCCCACAGTGGGGTGTATCTCTCCCCTAAAGTGGCAACCCGATACAACTTGAGAATGCACGGCTTATACCTACACGATGCAACAACGTCTTACCTACCAGCCCGGGTCCACACACGCATACGAAACCCGTTGGACTTGCGTTGCCACCGCTCCCCGTTTTGGCCTCTTACAGTCGAACCCAGCATGCGTGTCCCGTCCTCGACTTGGGTCGAGCCCACAAAGATACGTTTGGGATACTGGTCGAAATGGGCCCCCACAAGCTACCCACCTAAGCTTGTCACTAGTATATCCCACTTAACCCTCTTAGTCATGTTCATTTACATGTGTATTTGGTTAAATCTTACTAATCGTATTTCACATGCCACTAAAGGCACCCCCTAGATTCCTCATGCCACCCAAGGCACCTACTTAACCCCATGTCCCACCTTACATGTTTATCTGGTTAAGTATTTCTTAATTCATTCAGGCCATAACCTCATAAAGACCTCTCACATTAGACTGGCATTTATGGCAGCTGGATTTGCCGGGCGGGTCCGGGCAGTCTTACACCATAAAAGAGTCTAACCTCGTGTCTTTACAACCGTTATGCTTTAGTTTAGGCCTAGGACCTCTCACATTGGGCTGACATTTGTGACCACTGGATTTGCCGGGCGGGTCCGGGCAGGTTTACCTCACAAACGAGTCCAACCTCGTGTCCTAAGCATTGATTAACACTTAAAATCTTTTACCCCAGTTTTAATAATTCCCTATTCAAATTATTAATTAAGTCAACTTTTAATGATGTCCATAATTGACTCAATTATGGCCATCCACTTATGGCATGCAAAATCATATCAATTGCACCCCAACTTTTTAATATTAAATCCTTAATATTACCCCTACCCCACGTTTATACGTTCGCTTATTCAACGCATAATATAGGCTAGACTTGTATAGTCTAACACCTAGCACAAAGATAAATTATCACAACATATAGACAATTAAAATAAATCTAATCATAATAGGGGTGAAACTTGCATAAACTACACATGTTAAGGATCAAAAGGTGTCAACTTGTTAAATGTCTCAATTTACATGATATGATCATAGCCCAAATCTATACATAAACTTGCATATGGGGTTTTTAGGCAACATAATGATGGTGTGAACTAGCATAGGATATCACATATGTCATAGCATAATTCTAGATGTCATAATAGATGTCTTGGCATATGTTCATAACTTTTCTAATCAATCTAACTTGCATATGTGACTTGTCATATAGATCAACATAACCCAAACATGATGATTTAATTAATATGAACTAACTAGCATAGATGGTAACATCATGGCCTTTTTAACATGTATGATTCATCACAACTTAGCATAGAAACTTTCAACATACATAACATCATCATAGCATGATTTACAACATATAAGATATCATCATCACATAACATTGGATTTACAATATACATGATAGCAAAAGGGGTTTACAACAACATATATGATAATTCACATCATCTACTCATAATCCATTCATAACTCAACCTAATTAAAATGATAATAATCTTGTTAAGATCATCATACTCACAATTTAGAGAAGAAAAGAGAGAGTTTTGCTTTGCTTTAGGGTTGAGAGAATTAGAATTGAATTTGCTTTTCATCTTTCTTAGTTGGCGGCGGCTCCATTGATTTCCATGGCGATGGTATGACGGTAACTATTCTATTTTAATTAGGTTTAGGGTTAGCATTAGGATGTATTTATAGGTGTAGGAAGTTATTTAGGACCATTAGATTAACCCTGAACCATGAGAACCAATCAAATGCAAAATCTGCATTTGAGCGAATCGGCCAACGGGTTGACAGCCAAACACCCTGGATTAACCCCTAGTCGACCCAGCGGGGCTTGGGTCGACCTCAAAAATGGGCCGGTTCGGTTATTTCCCCTCCCAATTCGCTGTTTTGAACTTTTTCGCATATTTATTTATTTAATTTTTAATTTATATATATATATATATATCAATATATATATATTTCTCTGTGCAACCCATTTCACTTAATTCTTTTCTAAAAATTAAGTATACTTTAATTTGTGAATTTTAATGTTATAAAATTACGGGGTGTTACATTCTCCCCTCCTTAAAGGATTTCGTCCCCGAAATCTCCAAGTCAAGAAGAATGTATATCCTACCATCTAATCGTCCATCTACTCAACCATCAAACACCAGCATCCATTGTCCATAAAAGACTTATAATGCTTTAATGTTTATATGCACAGTGTGTGTATATGTCCATATCTAATGCAAAATTAGGCGGTCTACTGATTCATTCGACCTCCTTAGTGCAATTCATGATAGTGCCATGCGTTCAATATGTATGCAAAAGATTCCTAATGATACATATTAATTCTATATGCGTGCACAACCATCCACCCGAATGCAGCAACTATATGATAATACAACCATTATACATCCATTTTACTAAATACATCCATATATATGCAATATGCAATATGAAGTGACTGAGCCGATCTGGTGCCTAATAGTGTGTGTATATGCATCCACGAGCAACCACTAGCAAACACTTGCATCCACTTTGCATCCACCATACATAACATGTCTCAAACACATGTTTCAACCATAGGATTATCCTAACTAAAGGTCAAAGATACTAGCGAGAGGATATACTAAAGATAAAATAAGTACAAGCTAAGCGATAAAGGAGAAATTAAAAGACATACCCTCAAAAAGAAAAGGGTATCGTGAACGCATCTTCTCTTCTGTCTCCCAAGTAGCGTTGCTCTCATCATCTCCCCATTGCACTTTGACTAGTCTGACCTCTCGATTCCTCAACCTCTTGATCTCCGACCCAAGAATGCGCGTAGGAGCTCGTCGAATTGTCGCATCACGCTCTATCTCCACCTCTCTAAGCAAGCTCGGCTCTACCACTTCCGCGGTCTCGTGCAAGCACTTCCTCAAATGTGACACATGGAATACGTCATGTACACCACTAAGTCTCTCGGGCAACTCCACTCTATACGCCATCCGTCCAATCCTCTCCTTAATAGGAAACGGCCCTACGAACCTTGGTGCTAATTTCCCAACGGACCCAAAGCGAACAACGTTTCGTAATGGAGACACTTTGACAAAGACCATGTCCCCAACTTCAAACTCGAGATCTGTCCTCCTCTTATCCGCATAAGATTTCTGCCTATCCTCCTTCGAATCAAGTCGATCTTCTCCGAAGTCTCTCTAATCATATCGGGCCCAAGTAAGATCTTATCCGTAGATTCCCACCAACATGTAGGTGAACGACAAGGTCGTCCATAAAGAGCTTCGAATGGTGCCATACCAATGCTGGACTGAAAGCTGTTATTATATGCGAACTCCACCAATGGAAGATGCTCTTCCCACGTACCCCCAAAGTCTAGGATACATAGCCTCAACAGATCCTCTAGAATGCGATTCACCCTCTCGGTCTGGCCGTCCGTCTGAGGATGATATGCGGTGCCCAAACATAACTGAGTCCCTACCGCCTCTTGTAAGCTTCTCCAAAATTCGCTAGTGAAAATAGGATCGCGGTCGCTCACTATGCTAGAAGGAACACCGTGCAAACGAACTATTTCTCGAACGTATACGGAGGCTAACCATGGAGCAGTCCTCTTACTCTTTATGGGAATGAAATGGGCGCTTTTAGTAAGTCTATCTACTATAACCCAAATTCCCGTATTACCCTTCCTTGATTGCGGTAACCCATCCACAAAATCCATCGAGACACTTTCCCACTTCCATAGTGGAACCTCCAATGGGTGAAGCAACCCACCGGGTTTCTTTTGCTCCGCTTTTACTTGTTGGCACACCAAGCATCTAGCGACATACTCGGCCACATCTTTCTTCATGCCGGCCCAAAAGTAAACTCTCTTCATGTCTTTGTACATCTTGTCCCCGCCGGGATGAATTGTCATCTTCGAATGATGTGCTTCGTCAGGAATAGTCTTCCTTAGGTCATCGTCTTTTGGTACACAAAGTCTACCGTCCCTACGTAACCAACCCTTATCATCTAGGGTATACCTACGGAGATAGCTTGATAACTCCCCTCCTTGGAGCTTTTCTACTAACTCAACTAACTGTGGGTCGTCTCGCTGTGCCTCGCCAATCCGTCCCAAAAGCGTAGGTCTGACCTCCAAGGATGCTAGCAAACCGGGTACGAAGTCAACGGAAGGTCTAAAGTCAAACATCGAAATGAATTCTAAACTTCGCCGCTCAACAAACAAAGGACTTAAGGATAATCTTTTTCTACTTAAGGCGTCTGCCACCACGTTACCCTTGCCAGGGGTATAGGCTATTTCGAAGTCGTAGGACGCTAAGAACTCCATCCACCTTTGCTGCCTTAAGTTCAAGTCCTTTTGAGAGAATAGGTATTTTAAAGATTGTGGTCAGTGAATAATTCGAATTTCTCGCCAAGAAGATAATGACGCCAAGACTTAAGAGCGAAAACAATAGCGGCCAATTCTAGGTCATGTATAGGATAATTTTTCTCATGCGCTCTCAATTGCCTTCCACCATAGGCTATTACCCTACCCTCTTGCATTAAGACTGCGCCTAGTCCTGTCCCACAAGCATCAGTATAAACGGTAAACGGCTTACTCCCGTCTGGCAATACTAAGACTGGGGCTGAAGTCAAAGCTCTCTTCAAACGTTGGAACGCATCATCACAATCTACGTCCCATGTGAAAACTAGGTTCTTCTTCGTCAAGCGTGTCAATGGAGCTGATATCTTTGCGATGTCTTTGATAAACTTCCTATAGTAGCCGGCCAACCCCAAGAAACTTCTCACTTCGGTAGCATTTTTAGGGACCTTCCAATCTTGGATGGCCACCACCTTTGCGGGATCCACGGCTATCCCTTCTTTGGAAACCACGTGCCCCAAGAACCGTACTTCCTTCCTCCAGAAGTGACACTTAGAAAATTTAGCCTTAAGGCTATTCGCTCGTAGGGTCTCCAACACTTCCCTAAGATGTAGGGCATGCTCTTCTTCATCCTTAGAAAAGATCAAGATGTCATCTACAAAGACTACCACGAATTTGTTAAGGTACTCCTTAAACACCCTACTCATCAAATCAACAAAATATGCTGGGGCGTTTGTCAAACCGAAGGGCATCACTAGCCATTCATAGAAACCGTCCGGAGTCCTAAAGGCAGTCTTGTCTATGCTATCCTCAGCCACTCTCAACTGATGGAACCCAGTGGCTAAGTCCAACTGCGAAAACACTGAGGCGCCAACTAACTGATCGAGGAGATCGTCAATCCTCGGCAGTGGGTGTCTGTTCTTCTTAGTAAGTTTATTAAGTTCTCTATATTCCACACACAGTCTAAGGGACCCATCCGCCTTCGTGGCAAATACTACTGGAGCACCCCACTTCGATATACTTCGTCTTATGAACCCCTTCTCAAGCAACTCCTTCACTTGCTTATCGAGTTCCCTCCTTTCACGTGGAGCCATGTAACACCCCGCCTCCGCTAGGGTCACTCGCAAAGGAATGCACTAGCTTTAGAGGGGCATTATTGGTAAACATGCACAGAAATATCACAAGACAGAACATATAAAATAGCGGAAGTAAAATCAAACTTTCATAACATGAATAAATAAGGTCTAAAGCCTTTTACATTAGAGTACATCAAAACCTGTCTTGCAATAGTAAAGAAGCATAAAGACATTTTCGAAAATTATTCCCCAAGTAAAACAGTAAAGTAGCCATAGCCAAGAAAAGTCCAAGCCATCCATGATGACCTTCCAACAGAAGAAGTCCGAATTAAACAACAGTATTTCCTCCCTGTAACCTGGGGGGGGGGGGAAACGGAAGACAAGAAGCGAAACAAAACGGGTCAGTCAAAAAGACTGAGTAAGCCCTTTCTACTATCAGCATAAAAACTAGTAAAGTTAACTGACATGAGAAACTGAGATGAACATAAGCATGATGACAAGATAGATAAGCTAAATCAAAATAACAGGATGAACTACTGAACTCAGATAAACTAAGGTGTCATGATAAATTACGATGTCAAGATAAAACCAGGTATCCCATCGTCAGGTTCCTATCAAGTATAATATCCCCAAGATATCTATCACGTATAACGTCCCATGGTATCTATCCTGTATTTTAGCTCTGCACCTACCATACTAGTATCCCCACCGTATCATGTGTTAACCATGAATGACCCTTACTCAAAAGTCGTGTAATGGTTCATGTCAACCTAATATATCGCATTTAGGTTACTCAACTCGTATGTTTCTTTCCATGTAAATGTTCAGTTCCTTGCCGTAGACCGTACGGGCTTTCCCATGAGGTTCTATACTACTCCAATGTAATTCCATGATCCTTAAGCTCGTTTGGACTGTTACCCTAGACCTAGCTAGGCTTTCCCAACATGAATCATCGTTTGTGCAACTAGGACTTATGCCACCTAGGACCACTAGTGATTATGCTTACCTATTGCACGTTTTCGTATTTCGGTTTAGGTTCAACCACCCAGGGCCACTAGGAATTACGCTAACCGTCAACCGCGCCCTTTTTCCCACGCATTCATCGTGAATCGTTTTTCCATGACTGTATGCACATGTATCACATCGTGCCATCCGAGTCCTGTCACAGGGCAGATCAAGAAATACAGGACTCGGTCGGGAGCTTTCGATTTATCTGCCGATGCAGATGCTAAGGTCTGTTTTTCCTATACGTGGCTATGGTCCCACGAGACCACTCCCTCAACTAGTGAAAGACAAGACAGGATAAATCCTGTATGAGAACACACTACTGGCCAACCCACAATCCTAGCCTTACCGCAACCATAATTAGATAGCAATTATGGTCTTTTGGGTGTTCTTTGTCTTTCCGTACGTACACGCTTGACCAAAGATGGTAGGTAGCCTGACGAAATGCTATCTAGGGCACGACCGTGTATCGTCGACTATCCCCTATCCATCCCCGTCTTTAGGTCGCTCGTATAGCAACCAAGGCATACTCTTGGTTCTTCTAACGCAGACCTTAACCTCTCATGAGCCTAGTGTGATCACCTGGCAGCTCACAGAGGGATACCAAGAATATCCTCACGTTCCCTGAAGCCGCTGCTTCGTTACCCAGTTCACTGGAGCCTTTATCTAAATCAGATAACTTGCTCCTACTCGTGTGCTTAAACGATGACCTATCGTATCGGGTTACTCATCCAATCTATGAACTGGTCCAAAATTCCTTGACTAAGAATTATTACTTAGCTATTCTCCAACTAAGGTTTACCACTTAGCTTATTCCCGTTATTCTTGTTAATTACGGTTATCCACCTAATTCTCTGAACTAGGGTTTATATAATGGATTAAGTGTCACTTAAGTTCATGACTTAATCCGTCTACAAATCATGTCAAAATTGGCTAAGTATCCAAGCTCAAGACTTAACCCTACAAACCATGTGCCAAGTTGGTTAAGTATACTAAGCAATTCACGACTTAACCTCGTCCAATTATCATTCTAGATTGGTTAAGTATATATTAACTTGACCCTATCAAATTACTGAGTCAAATTGGTCAAGTGTATTCAAACGATTCGTGACTTAGCCTTATCATGTTATCACGTTAGATTGGTTAAGTATTGGTTAACTTAACCTTATCAAATAACCGAGTTGGAGTGTTTAAGTATAGGTTACTTAATCACTTCAAAATTACCGAGTTAGATTGGTTAAGTGTTGGTTAACTTAACCACTTCAAAATCACCGAATTGGATGGGTTAAGTCTAGGTTAACTTAACCACATCCCCTAACTGTATTATACGGTTAAGTGTAATTAGGAAAGCTTAATTAACCATATCAACTTCACGTGTTGGTTTGGTTAAGTGTTGGTTAACTTAACCCCGTCCACTAGTCGTATAAAAATGGTTAAGTGTCATTAGGCAAATCAAGTTACTTAACCTACCCAACCTTGTCATGTTTTGTTAAGTATCGTTAGCCTAATCAAATTACTTAACCCATTTGTCCATGTCATATTTGGTTAAGAGTCATTAATCAAATTAACTTAACCCTATTATGTGGCATTAATTAATTTAATGCACCTCAACCTCTCACATTAGACTTTGTTGTGGTTACTAGTTAAGCCGGTCGGTTCCGGGTAGCTTTACACCACAACTTGGTCTAACCTCGGGTTCAAGCACAACATGACCAACTTCTCACATTGGGTCCTATTGTTTGCAACTACTAGTTAGGCCGGTCGGTTCCGGGTAGCTTTATGTTGCAAACTCAACCCAACCTCGAGTTGGTCACTTTTCATGTTTAGTCTAGTGTCATGTTCATATTCAAGTTTTCTTAAGAATATGGGTAGACCTAACTCAATAGGTAAATTCCCAATTCCATAGTATGGGTAGACCTAACTTAATAGGTAAATTCCCAATTTCATATTTTCAAGCATACTTACATGTCAACTTCCATGTTATATTTCAAGTCATGTTTTTAAGTTATATTTTCATGTCATTAGAAATTACCCATAACATAACCCAACGCTTTTAAACTCGCATATACGTTCGCAACAACGTAATGGATTAAAAGAAGAGACTTGGCAAAGGCATGACAAAAATGGATATTAAGCCACAAGTTAATCATGGTGGCAAATGAGGCACAAATGTGTTCACAAACTTGCATGTTACATTTTCAAGCCTCAAAAACATGCATAACATTCAAACTTGGCAAATAAGCGAATCATGGTGATAAATGACAATGAAAGATGGCTAGAAGTTCGCATAAAGCATTACATGCAAGTTATCATAAGGGGTATGATAACTTTCATGTTGCCAAAATGCAACATTCAACATAAAGCTTGAAGCTTTAAGGCCACAAGATCAAGATAATGACTTCATAAACTTGCATGACATGATAGCATGTATTATACTCAATGATCAAACCCAAACTTGCAACATGAACTTCATAGTTAATATCTAAGAGTAGGAAAAGGGCTTACAATGCTTATGAAGGCACAAATCAACATAAAATAAAAAGATTGAGACGATGCCATTCAAGCAACACCAAAAACCCCAAATCAACAAGCTCCAATAAAACCCATGAGCAAAATCCAATAAAAATCCAATCTTTGAAGAAGAAAGGTTGCATCTTTGGCTTGAATGCAACTTAAAAGCCCTCATACAAATTTGAAATCACTCATATGATCATGTAATCTCTCATGTGAATGAAGATAGAATTTATGACAAGAGGATGGAGGCTAGGGTTTTGAGTGGAGGCCATGATCAAGAATCATTTTGGCATAGTTTAGTTGTAGGAATGAATAATGAGGGTTTTAGGAGAGGGTTAGGGGTCTTTTTATAGAAGACTAGGATTGTTTTAGCCATAGGATAAACCCTAGAACCAATCCTAGCCTTTAAAGCATGTCTTGGGGAAGAAGTCACATGTAGGAACCATTTAGGGCCTTAAAATCAACCCTAGAGTCAACCCGGGCCATCAAAACCCATCCCGGGCCTCAAAAATGGGTTCTGGGCCGCCCCAGGACGAAAAAGTTGACCTGTACAGGGGGGGAGTCGACAGGCTAGTCGACACCAGGGGGTGCAAGTCGACAGCCAAGTCGACAGGGCTGTCGACACCAGGCCCGAAAACTGCTGAAAAATTGTTCTGGCCATATCTTGGTCATACGGACTCCGATTTTCGAAAACACGGACTCTATTTCGCGTATTTTTCCGAGACGAACACAATGGTGAAGTCCATTTTACCTGATTCCAATTTTAAAATTTAATTCTGCCTTGATTTCTTGTTTTATCGTGTTATCGAAATACGGGTTGTTACATTCTCCCCTTCTTTAAGGATTTCGTCCCCGAAATCTCCAAGTTAGGAAGAACATATCCTACCATCCATCATCCATCTACTCAAAGCATCATCCACAAGCAGCCATTGTCCTTAGACGATTTCTAATGCTGTATGAATACATGCAGAAGGTGTGTGTGTATGTACTTATCTAATGCGAATGATCAGGCCTGAATGATCTTTCTAATGCAAAATATGTTTAGTGCCATGAATCCAACATGTATGCAAATAGTCCTAGTCATATAAAAACTATATGTGTGCACAATCATTCATTCATATGCAACATCCGCATGGTAACACATTCGATTTCATCCATAAACAAGCGTAAATATGCATATGCAATATGAAATGTGACTAAACCGTTCTAATGCCTAATGCACATTCAAGCATCCACGAGCAACCACTTGCAACCACTGGCAACCATATCAATCATAACATGTTTCAAATACATGTTTACATCCATAGGGTTCTACCTAAGATCCTCAAAATAGGATCGAGAGGATAAACAAGATAAACTCCTTATGGGGTTTATAATCGAAACAGGGCCGAGAGGATGTCCACAAAAGATAGCCTACAAGTAAGCTCTACAGAAAACAGGGATCAAGGATATACTCCCAAAAAGAGATATCATGCGCGTATCTAGTCTTTGACCTTCAAAGTCGTATTTCCTTGAGCTTAATTCCATTGTGCCTTGACCGTCTTTTAACTTCGCGATTTCGTAGCTTCTTATTTCCTGTTTCCATAACATGAGCTGGAACTCATTTCTTCGTCGCCTCTCGTTCCACTTGCACTTATCCTTTTTCTAGAATACTTGGCGCAAACATGACTGCGTACTCATGATCTCATGCAAGCTTTCCAAAATTCACTAGTGAATCTTGGATCTCGTTTATATACTATAAGGTATTCCATGTAGAAGAACTTTCTCTTGAAAGTAAACAGATGTCAACCAGGTTATCAAGCGCACTTACTAGGGTGATCTCTATAACCCATGCATAAATGAAGTAAACCATCCGTCTTATCGGCGAACACCACTCGATCGGGCTTCAAATTTCCAATAAAGGCATCAAGGGATTCTAAGTAACTAGTCATGACAGAACCTCAAAAAGGTTACACGATACTTCGAGGGTATTACCAAGGCTAGTCAAAAGGTCTAACTACCCTCCTATCAAAACCGAGAGTGGCACCCCCTACTAGATAACCACTTCATCCCTAGAATCCATCCATAGCTTATAAACATAAGCATTATTTCCAAACTCAACACTTGGCATAGACATTCTCAAATCCAAACAAGTCATGAATAAATGGACCGATTCTCCAATAGGACTTTAAGACAAAAATGGGATCCTCTATTACACTAGTACTAAGGTGCAGAGACTCAACTATCGAAGCGGACTTAAATGATGCGATGATCAAAACTAAGTCTTGGCGGGATGATAGAAAAGAAAGACTAAACCTTTAACAAGGATGTTATCCCCCTTCTCAGGTACTCTAGTGAGGGTATACAATTGCCTTTACGATGATTTTGTCCTTGTCCCATAATACTTAATTATCCGTCCCGTTTTACCATTCCAAAGAATACTTTTCCCGTCATGGGTTGAGCCATACCAACAAGTTGCTTATCCTTAAGCTTGTATCCTTTATCCTCTTTCTTACTATCCTTTCTTATAACGTGGCCACTGGTCTCTCGAGAACCACCTCCATCGTACGGGAAACACTTACGTAACTAGAAAAGACTAGTCACAGTTAAAACTACTGTGACTACCGATGGAGGAAAGAAAGGAAAAGAGATTCAATCAAGGAAACCAAGGATAGTGCTAATCGCCTTTGGGGAATAGCCTTTTTCTTTTAAAAGAAAATTTTCTTGAAAAATGCTTCTTTGTAAACGATTTTCAAATAGTTTTCAGAAGGTCTTTAAAAAATTTTGCCCAGTCTGGTAACCTTCTGCTCTGATACCACGTGTAACACCCCGCCTCCGCTAGGGTCACTCGCAAAGGAATGCACTAGCTTTAGAGGGGCATTATTGGTAAACATGCACAGAAATATCACAAGACAGAACATATAAAATAGCGGAAGTAAAATCAAACTTTCATAACATGAATAAATAAGGTCTAAAGCCTTTTACATTAGAGTACATCAAAACCTGTCTTGCAATAGTAAAGAAGCATAAAGACATTTTCGAAAATTATTCCCCAAGTAAAACAGTAAAGTAGCCATAGCCAAGAAAAGTCCAAGCCATCCATGATGACCTTCCAGCAGAAGAAGTCCGAATTAAACAACAGTATTTCCTCCCTGTAACCTGGGGGGGGGGGGAAACGGAAGACAAGAAGCGAAACAAAACGGGTCAGTCAAAAAGACTGAGTAAGCCCTATCTACTATCAGCATAAAAACTAGTAAAGTTAACTGACATGAGAAACTGAGATGAACATAAGCATGATGACAAGATAGATAAGCTAAATCAAAATAACAGGATGAACTACTGAACTCAGATAAACTAAGGTGTCATGATAAATTACGATGTCAAGATAAAACCAGGTATCCCATCGTCAGGTTCCTATCAAGTATAATATCCCCAAGATATCTATCACGTATAACGTCCCATGGTATCTATCCTGTATTTTAGCTCTGCACCTACCATACTAGTATCCCCACCGTATCATGTGTTAACCATGAATGACCCTTACTCAAAAGTCGTGTAATGGTTCATGTCAACCTAATATATCGCATTTAGGTTACTCAACTCGTATGTTTCTTTCCATGTAAATGTTCAGTTCCTTGCCGTAGACCGTACGGGCTTTCCCATGAGGTTCTATACTACTCCAATGTAATTCCATGATCCTTAAGCTCGTTTGGACTGTTACCCTAGACCTAGCTAGGCTTTCCCAACATGAATCATCGTTTGTACAACTAGGACTTATGCCACCTAGGACCACTAGTGATTATGCTTACCTATTGCACGTTTTCGTATTTCGGTTTAGGTTCAACCACCCAGGGCCACTAGGAATTACGCTAACCGTCAACCGCGCCCTTTTTCCCACGCATTCATCGTGAATCGTTTTTCCATGACTGTATGCACATATATCACATCGTGCCATCCGAGTCCTGTCACAGGGCAGATCAAGAAATACAGGACTCGGTCGGGAGCTTTCGATTTATCTGCCGATGCAGATGCTAAGGTCTGTTTTTCCTATACGTGGCTATGGTCCCACGAGACCACTCCCTCAACTAGTGAAAGACAAGACAGGATAAATCCTGTATGAGAACACACTACTGGCCAACCCACAATCCTAGCCTTACCGCAACCATAATTAGATAGCAATTATGGTCTTTTGGGTGTTCTCTGCCTTTCCGTACGTACACGCTTGACCAAAGATGGTAGGTAGCCTGACGAAATGCTATCTAGGGCACGACCGTGTATCGTCGACTATCCCCTATCCATCCCCGTCTTTAGGTCGCTCGTATAGCAACCAAGGCATACTCTTGGTTCTTCTAACGCAGACCTTAACCTCTCATGAGCCTAGTGTGATCACCTGGCAGCTCACAGAGGGATACCAAGAATATCCTCACATTCCCTGAAGCCGCTGCTTCGTTACCCAGTTCGCTGGAGCCTTTATCTAAATCAGATAACTTGCTCCTACTCGTGTGCTTAAACGATGACCTACCGTATCGGGTTACTCATCCAATCTATGAACTGGTCCAAAATTCCTTGACTAAGAATTATTACTTAGCTATTCTCCAACTAAGGTTTACCACTTAGCTTATTCCCGTTATTCTTGTTAATTACGGTTATCCACCTAATTCTCTGAACTAGGGTTTATATAATGGATTAAGTGTCACTTAAGTTCATGACTTAATCCGTCTACAAATCATGTCAAAATTGGCTAAGTATCCAAGCTCAAGACTTAACCCTACAAACCATGTGTCAAGTTGGTTAAGTATACTAAGCAATTCACGACTTAACCTCGTCCAATTATCATTCTAGATTGGTTAAGTATATATTAACTTGACCCTATCAAATTACTGAGTCAAATTGGTCAAGTGTATTCAAACGATTCGTGACTTAGCCTTATCATGTTATCACGTTAGGTTGGTTAAGTATTGGTTAACTTAACCTTATCAAATAACCGAGTTGGAGTGTTTAAGTATAGGTTACTTAATCACTTCAAAATTACCGAGTTAGATTGGTTAAGTGTTGGTTAACTTAACCACTTCAAAATCACCGAATTGGATGGGTTAAGTCTAGGTTAACTTAACCACATCCCCTAACTGTATTATACGGTTAAGTGTAATTAGGAAAGCTTAATTAACCGTATCAACTTCACGTGTTGGTTTGGTTAAGTGTTGGTTAACTTAACCCCGTCCACTAGTCGTATAAAAATGGTTAAGTGTCATTAGGCAAATCAAGTTACTTAACCTACCCAACCTTGTCATGTTTTGTTAAGTATCGTTAGCCTAATCAAATTACTTAACCCATTTGTCCATGTCATATTTGGTTAAGAGTCATTAATCAAATTAACTTAACCCTATTATGTGGCATTAATTAATTTAATGCACCTCAACCTCTCACATTAGACTTTGTTGTGGTTACTAGTTAAGCCGGTCGGTTCCGGGTAGCTTTACACCACAACCTGGTCTAACCTCGGGTTCAAGCACAACATGACCAACTTCTCACATTGGGTCCTATTGTTTGCAACTACTAGTTAGGCCGGTCGGTTCCGGGTAGCTTTATGTTGCAAACTCAACCCAACCTCGAGTTGGTCACTTTTCATGTTTAGTCTAGTGTCATGTTCATATTCAAGTTTTCTTAAGAATATGGGTAGACCTAACTCAATAGGTAAATTCCCAATTCCATAGTATGGGTAGACCTAACTTAATAGGTAAATTCCCAATTTCATATTTTCAAGCATACTTACATGTCAACTTCCATGTTATATTTCAAGTCATGTTTTTAAGTTATATTTTCATGTCATTAGAAATTACCCATAACATAACCCAACGCTTTTAAACTCGCATATACGTTCGCAACAACGTAATGGATTAAAAGAAGAGACTTGGCAAAGGCATGACAAAAATGGATATTAAGCCACAAGTTAATCATGGTGGCAAATGAGGCACAAATGTGTTCACAAACTTGCATGTTACATTTTCAAGCCTCAAAAACATGCATAACATTCAAACTTGGCAAATAAGCGAATCATGGTGATAAATGACAATGAAAGATGGCTAGAAGTTCGCATAAAGCATTACATGCAAGTTATCATAAGGGGTATGATAACTTTCATGTTGCCAAAATGCAACATTCAACATAAAGCTTGAAGCTTTAAGGCCACAAGATCAAGATAATGACTTCATAAACTTGCATGACATGATAGCATGTATTATACTCAATGATCAAACCCAAACTTGCAACATGAACTTCATAGTTAATATCTAAGAGTAGGAAAAGGGCTTACAATGCTTATGAAGGCACAAATCAACATAAAATAAAAAGATTGAGACGATGCCATTCAAGCAACACCAAAAACCCCAAATCAACAAGCTCCAATAAAACCCATGAGCAAAATCCAATAAAAATCCAATCTTTGAAGAAGAAAGGTTGCATCTTTGGCTTGAATGCAACTTAAAAGCCCTCATACAAATTTGAAATCACTCATATGATCATGTAATCTCTCATGTGAATGAAGATAGAATTTATGACAAGAGGATGGAGGCTAGGGTTTTGAGTGGAGGCCATGATCAAGAATCATTTTGGCATAGTTTAGTTGTAGGAATGAATAATGAGGGTTTTAGGAGAGGGTTAGGGGTCTTTTTATAGAAGACTAGGATTGTTTTAGCCATAGGATAAACCCTAGAACCAATCCTAGCCTTTAAAGCATGTCTTGGGGAAGAAGTCACATGTAGGAACCATTTAGGGCCTTAAAATCAACCCTAGAGTCAACCCGGGCCATCAAAACCCATCCCGGGCCTCAAAAATGGGTTCTGGGCCGCCCCAGGACGAAAAAGTTGACCTGTACAGGGGGGGAGTCGACAGGCTAGTCGACACCAGGGGGTGCAAGTCGACAGCCAAGTCGACAGGGCTGTCGACACCAGGCCCGAAAACTGCTGAAAAATTGTTCTGGCCATATCTTGGTCATACGGACTCCGATTTTCGAAAACTCGGACTCTATTTCGCGTATTTTTCCGAGACGAACACAATGGTGAAGTCCATTTTACCTGATTCCAATTTTAAAATTTAATTCTGCCTTGATTTCTTGTTTTATCGTGTTATCGAAATACGGGTTGTTACATTCTCCCCTTCTTTAAGGATTTCGTCCCCGAAATCTCCAAGTTAGGAAGAACATATCCTACCATCCATCATCCATCTACTCAAAGCATCATCCACAAGCAGCCATTGTCCTTAGACGATTTCTAATGCTGTATGAATACATGCAGAAGGTGTGTGTGTATGTACTTATCTAATGCGAATGATCAGGCCTGAATGATCTTTCTAATGCAAAATATGTTTAGTGCCATGAATCCAACATGTATGCAAATAGTCCTAGTCATATAAAAACTATATGTGTGCACAATCATTCATTCATATGCAACATCCGCATGGTAACACATTCGATTTCATCCATAAACAAGCGTAAATATGCATATGCAATATGAAATGTGACTAAACCGTTCTAATGCCTAATGCACATTCAAGCATCCACGAGCAACCACTTGCAACCACTGGCAACCATATCAATCATAACATGTTTCAAATACATGTTTACATCCATAGGGTTCTACCTAAGATCCTCAAAATAGGATCGAGAGGATAAACAAGATAAACTCCTTATGGGGTTTATAATCGAAACAGGGCCGAGAGGATGTCCACAAAAGATAGCCTACAAGTAAGCTCTAATGAAAATAGGGATCAAGGATATACTCCCAAAAAGAGATATCATGCGCGTATCTAGTCTTTGACCTTCAAAGTCGTATTTCCTTGAGCTTAATTCCATTGTGCCTTGACCGTCTTTTAACTTCGCGATTTCGTAGCTTCTTATTTCCTGTTTCCATAACATGAGCTGGAACTCATTTCTTCGTCGCCTCTCGTTCCACTTGCACTTATCCTTTTTCTAGAATACTTGGCGCAAACATGACTGCGTACTCATGATCTCATGCAAGCTTTCCAAAATTCACTAGTGAATCTTGGATCTCGTTTATATACTATAAGGTATTCCATGTAGAAGAACTTTCTCTTGAAAGTAAACAGATGTCAACCAGGTTATCAAGCGCACTTACTAGGGTGATCTCTATAACCCATGCATAAATGAAGTAAACCATCCGTCTTATCGGCGAACACCACTCGATCGGGCTTCAAATTTCCAATAAAGGCATCAAGGGATTCTAAGTAACTAGTCATGACAGAACCTCAAAAAGGTTACACGATACTTCGAGGGTATTACCAAGGCTAGTCAAAAGGTCTAACTACCCTCCTATCAAAACCGAGAGTGGCACCCCCTACTAGATAACCACTTCATCCCTAGAATCCATCCATAGCTTATAAACATAAGCATTATTTCCAAACTCAACACTTGGCATAGACATTCTCAAATCCAAACAAGTCATGAATAAATGGACCAATTCTCCAATAGGACTTTGAGACAAAAATGGGATCCTCTATTACACGAGTACTAAGGTGCAGAGACTCAACTATCGAAGCGGACTTAAATGATGCGATGATCAAAACTAAGTCTTGGCGGGATGATAGAAAAGAAAGACTAAACCTTTAACAAGGATGTTATCCCCCTTCTCAGGTACTCTAGTGAGGGTATACAATTGCCTTTACGATGATTTTGTCCTTGTCCCATAATACTTAATTATCCGTCCCGTTTTACCATTCCAAAGAATACTTTTCCCGTCATGGGTTGAGCCATACCAACAAGTTGCTTATCCTTAAGCTTGTATCCTTTATCCTCTTTCTTACTATCCTTTCTTATAACGTGGCCACTGGTCTCTCGAGAACCACCTCCATCGTACGGGAAACACTTACGTAACTAGAAAAGACTAGTCACAGTTAAAACTACTGTGACTACCGATGGAGGAAAGAAAGGAAAAGAGATTCAATCAAGGAAACCAAGGATAGTGCTAATGGCCTTTGTGGAATAGCCTTTTTCTTTTAAAAGAAAATTTTCTTGAAAAATGCTTCTTTGTAAACGATTTTCAAATAGTTTTCAGAAGGTCTTTAAAAACTTTTGCCCAGTCTGGTAACCTTCTGTTCTGATACCACGTGTAACACCCCGCCTCCGCTAGGGTCACTCGCAAAGGAATGCACTAGCTTTAGAGGGGCATTATTGGTAAACATGCACAGAAATATCACAAGACAGAACATATAAAATAGCGGAAGTAAAATCAAACTTTCATAACATGAATAAATAAGGTCTAAAGCCTTTTACATTAGAGTACATCAAAACCTGTCTTGCAATAGTAAAGAAGCATAAAGACATTTTCGAAAATTATTCCCCAAGTAAAACAGTAAAGTAGCCATAGCCAAGAAAAGTCCAAGCCATCCATGATGACCTTCCAGCAGAAGAAGTCCGAATTAAACAACAGTATTTCCTCCCTGTAACCTGGGGGGGAGGGGAAACGGAAGACAAGAAGCGAAACAAAACGGGTCAGTCAAAAAGACTGAGTAAGCCCTATCTACTATCAGCATAAAAACTAGTAAAGTTAACTGACATGAGAAACTGAGATGAACATAAGCATGATGACAAGATAGATAAGCTAAATCAAAATAACAGGATGAACTACTGAACTCAGATAAACTAAGGTGTCATGATAAATTACGATGTCAAGATAAAACCAGGTATCCCATCGTCAGGTTCCTATCAAGTATAATATCCCCAAGATATCTATCACGTATAACGTCCCATGGTATCTATCCTGTATTTTAGCTCTGCACCTACCATACTAGTATCCCCACCGTATCATGTGTTAACCATGAATGACCCTTACTCAAAAGTCGTGTAATGGTTCATGTCAACCTAATATATCGCATTTAGGTTACTCAACTCGTATGTTTCTTTCCATGTAAATGTTCAGTTCCTTGCCGTAGACCGTACGGGCTTTCCCATGAGGTTCTATACTACTCCAATGTAATTCCATGATCCTTAAGCTCGTTTGGACTGTTACCCCAGACCTAGCTAGGCTTTCCCAACATGAATCATCGTTTGTGCAACTAGGACTTATGCCACCTAGGACCACTAGTGATTATGCTTACCTATTGCACGTTTTCGTATTTCGGTTTAGGTTCAACCACCCAGGGCCACTAGGAATTACGCTAACCGTCAACCGCGCCCTTTTTCCCATGCATTCATCGTGAATCGTTTTTCCATGACTGTATGCACATGTATCACATCGTGCCATCCGAGTCCTGTCACAGGGCAGATCAAGAAATACAGGACTCGGTCGGGAGCTTTCGATTTATCTGCCGATGCAGATGCTAAGGTCTGTTTTTCCTATACGTGGCTATGGTCCCACGAGACCACTCCCTCAACTAGTGAAAGACAAGACAGGATAAATCCTGTATGAGAACACACTACTGGCCAACCCACAATCCTAGCCTTACCGCAACCATAATTAGATAGCAATTATGGTCTTTTGGGTGTTCTCTGCCTTTCCGTACGTACACGCTTGACCAATGATGGTAGGTAGCCTGACGAAATGCTATCTAGGGCACGACCGTGTATCGTCGACTATCCCCTATCCATCCCCGTCTTTAGGTCGCTCGTATAGCAACCAAGGCATACTCTTGGTTCTTCTAACGCAGACCTTAACCTCTCATGAGCCTAGTGTGATCACTTGGCAGCTCACAGAGGGATACCAAGAATATCCTCATGTTCCCTGAAGCCGCTGCTTCGTTACCCAGTTCGCTGGAGCCTTTATCTAAATCAGATAACTTGCTCCTACTCGTGTGCTTAAACGATGACCTACCGTATCGGGTTACTCATCCAATCTATGAACTGGTCCAAAATTCCTTGACTAAGAATTATTACTTAGCTATTCTCCAACTAAGGTTTACCACTTAGCTTATTCCCGTTATTCTTGTTAATTACGGTTATCCACCTAATTCTCTGAACTAGGGTTTATATAATGGATTAAGTGTCACTTAAGTTCATGACTTAATCCGTCTACAAATCATGTCAAAATTGGCTAAGTATCCAAGCTCAAGACTTAACCCTACAAACCATGTGTCAAGTTGGTTGAGTATACTAAGCAATTCACGACTTAACCTCGTCCAATTATCATTCTAGATTGGTTAAGTATATATTAACTTGACCCTATCAAATTACTGAGTCAAATTGGTCAAGTGTATTCAAACGATTCGTGACTTAGCCTTATCATGTTATCACGTTAGATTGGTTAAGTATTGGTTAACTTAACCTTATCAAATAACCGAGTTGGAGTGTTTAAGTATAGGTTACTTAATCACTTCAAAATTACCGAGTTAGATTGGTTAAGTGTTGGTTAACTTAACCACTTCAAAATCACCGAATTGGATGGGTTAAGTCTAGGTTAACTTAACCACATCCCCTAACTGTATTATACGGTTAAGTGTAATTAGGAAAGCTTAATTAACCGTATCAACTTCACGTGTTGGTTTGGTTAAGTGTTGGTTAACTTAACCCCGTCCACTAGTCGTATAAAAATGGTTAAGTGTCATTAGGCAAATCAAGTTACTTAACCTACCCAACCTTGTCATGTTTTGTTAAGTATCGTTAGCCTAATCAAATTACTTAACCCATTTGTCCATGTCATATTTGGTTAAGAGTCATTAATCAAATTAACTTAACCCTATTATGTGGCATTAATTAATTTAATGCACCTCAACCTCTCACATTAGACTTTGTTGTGGTTACTAGTTAAGCCGGTCGGTTCCGGGTAGCTTTACACCACAACCTGGTCTAACCTCGGGTTCAAGCACAACATGACCAACTTCTCACATTGGGTCCTATTGTTTGCAACTACTAGTTAGGCCGGTCGGTTCCGGGTAGCTTTATGTTGCAAACTCAACCCAACCTCGAGTTGGTCACTTTTCATGTTTAGTCTAGTGTCATGTTCATATTCAAGTTTTCTTAAGAATATGGGTAGACCTAACTCAATAGGTAAATTCCCAATTCCATAGTATGGGTAGACCTAACTTAATAGGTAAATTCCCAATTTCATATTTTCAAGCATACTTACATGTCAACTTCCATGTTATATTTCAAGTCATGTTTTTAAGTTATATTTTCATGTCATTAGAAATTACCCATAACATAACCCAACGCTTTTAAACTCGCATATACGTTCGCAACAACGTAATGGATTAAAAGAAGAGACTTGGCAAAGGCATGACAAAAATGGATATTAAGCCACAAGTTAATCATGGTGGCAAATGAGGCACAAATGTGTTCACAAACTTGCATGTTACATTTTCAAGCCTCAAAAACATGCATAACATTCAAACTTGGCAAATAAGCGAATCATGGTGATAAATGACAATGAAAGATGGCTAGAAGTTCGCATAAAGCATTACATGCAAGTTATCATAAGGGGTATGATAACTTTCATGTTGCCAAAATGCAACATTCAACATAAAGCTTGAAGCTTTAAGGCCACAAGATCAAGATAATGACTTCATAAACTTGCATGACATGATAGCATGTATTATACTCAATGATCAAACCCAAACTTGCAACATGAACTTCATAGTTAATATCTAAGAGTAGGAAAAGGGCTTACAATGCTTATGAAGGCACAAATCAACATAAAATAAAAAGATTGAGACGATGCCATTCAAGCAACACCAAAAACCCCAAATCAACAAGCTCCAATAAAACCCATGAGCAAAATCCAATAAAAATCCAATCTTTGAAGAAGAAAGGTTGCATCTTTGGCTTGAATGCAACTTAAAAGCCCTCATACAAATTTGAAATCACTCATATGATCATGTAATCTCTCATGTGAATGAAGATAGAATTTATGACAAGAGGATGGAGGCTAGGGTTTTGAGTGGAGGCCATGATCAAGAATCATTTTGGCATAGTTTAGTTGTAGGAATGAATAATGAGGGTTTTAGGAGAGGGTTAGGGGTCTTTTTATAGAAGACTAGGATAGTTTTAGCCATAGGACAAACCCTAGAACCAATCCTAGCCTTTAAAGCATGTCTTGGGGAAGAAGTCACATGTAGGAACCATTTAGGGCCTTAAAATCAACCCTAGAGTCAACCCGGGCCATCAAAACCCATCCCGGGCCTCAAAATTGGGTTCTGGGCCGCCCCAGGACGAAAAAGTTGACCTGTACAGGGGGGGAGTCGACAGGCTAGTCGACACCAGGGGGTGCAAGTCGACAGCCAAGTCGACAGGGCTGTCGACACCAGGCCCGAAAACTGCTGAAAACTTGTTCTGGCCATATCTTGGTCATACGGACTCCGATTTTCGAAAACTCGGACTCTATTTCGCGTATTTTTCCGAGACGAACACAATGGTGAAGTCCATTTTACCTGATTCCAATTTTAAAATTTAATTCTGCCTTGATTTCTTGTTTTAACGTGTTATCGAAATACGGGTTGTTACTAGCCATGTGGCGTACTGGCAAAGATACTGGTTTCGCATTATCCACAAGATATATTCGAAAATCTATCTCCCGCTTCGGAGGCAAGCCCTTCACCTCCTCAAACACATCCGAATATTCTCGGACCACTCTAACAAATCGTAGATTTTCCTCAGACGCGTCAAGCGATTCTAGATAACTTAGCATAACCGAATTTATGGGATTACAGAAGATTTCGAGAGTGTTGCCAAGGCGAGTCACGAGCCTAACTACTATCCTTTCACAATCAAGAACGGCCACATTTCTGGATAACCAATCCATTCCTAAAATTAGCCCATAGCCCATGAAGCCCAACACATAAGCATCACATTTAAATTCAACGCTAAGTATGGAAATTTTCAAATCCAAACACATCATAGAAAAATAAGCTGAGCCCCCTATTGGATTCGAAACAACTAAGGGATCCTCTACTAAACTGGTGTTTAAGTGCAGTGATTCAACTAATGATGTAGAGATAAATGAATGTGATGCGCCCGAATCGAATAAGGTATGGACAGGATGATCAAACAGAAAAACTAAGCTTTCAACAGAAATGGTTCTACCTCATTCTTGCAGCGGTGGGACCGCGAGAGCCTGAACTTGTCCCCTAGCCTGCCCTGGTGCCATAAGAGCCTGCACCTGTCCTCCCGAGGTAGCTCCTGCCCTCTGCCCCTTCTTTGGGCAGTCCTTCACTAAATGTCCTGCATCGCCACAATGAAAACAGTCTGTCTTCTTTTTCTTTCGGCAATCCTTGCTGAGATGGCCTGGGGTTCCACAGTTAAAGCACTTCTTCTTTCCCTTGCCATTATTGTCTTTTCCACCCTTCTTGTTTTGCTGTTGTGGTTTCTTCTGATCCCCCTTCTTCTCGGGTGCCTTATCAGCTTTAGCGCTTTTCTCCTCATGTATGAGCGTAATTTCTACTAAATTCTCAAAGGTGGCCCCCATCGGGATGTGGGTCATAGCCAACCCTTGCAATGGTTCATTCAAGCCATTCACGAACCTTAGAGCCTTATTCTCCGGCGTGTTTACTAAGTCCAAGCCAAACCTTGCTAACTAAATAAATTTATTGACATATTCTTTCATTGATGAGCTTCCTTACTTCAATGTCAAGAACCTTTCCATATATAGATTTTCTTCCGCCCTTGAGAGAAACTTCGCCTCGAACCTACGTCTGAAATCCGCCCAAGAGTCAACAGGACGCTCCCCATTAGTGACCTCCCACCAAAACGAGGCCTCTCCCTTCATCAACCAAGCTGCTGAACGAACTCTCCTCCCTTCTTCTACTTCAAAGATTTCTAGCAATTCTTCCACCTCCTTAAGCCAATCTCTAGCTTCCACAAACGTTTCTGACCCTTGAAATGGTTTTCCACCCATAGCCTTGAATACCTTGCACGTCTTTGCAAAAGTATCTACGCGAGGAGGAGGAACGGGTGCAACTAGTGGTGGAGGAACATTGGCCGGACCTGCGGCGGCCCTAGCCTCTAACAGCCTCCTATACCATCCTGGTATCGTTACACCGTCAGGTAGGTTAAGATCTTCATCCATGCTGAAACGAAAAAAGGAAAGATTCAGAATGGAGAATTCGAAAGTGTAACAACCCGTATTTTTGAATAACATATTATAACATAAATCAAGGTAGAATTAAATGTTAAAATCTGAATCAAGGGAAACGGGCTGCTCCATTGCGTTCGTCTCGGAAAAATATGCGAAATCGAGTCCGAGTTTTCGAAAAACGGAGTCCGTATGACCAAGTTATGGCCCAATGAAGTTTTCAGAAAATTCCAAGCCCGAAAACAGTTCAAATTCGAATTCAGAATCGAATTTCAACCAAAACAGGATAGGCGAGAATTTTCCCGCCCCAGGCAGGGTCGACACAGGGGTCGACACCAGTGTCGACCCCCCCCAATGGGTCGACACCCATGTCGACCCAGGGGTCGACACCCATGTCGACCCAGGGGTCGACACCCCCGGTCGGACCAATTTGTCTGGTGCACCATTTGTGACATGCTGAGTCTTGTTCCAGAAGTTTCTGACGAGATTTGACGGACCTGATGTGTTTTAGGGTTAATCCTATGGTCTAAACTAACCTAATCATCTATAAAAAGACCCTAATACCTAGCCTAAATCATCATAAATCAATCCTATAACTAAACTATGCCAAAATGTTTCTTGATCATGGCCTCCATCTTCATATCATGACCTCCATCCTCTTCATGAAAGTTTGAGAGTTCCTAAGCTTGATTTAAGGCCAAAGTTCAATCTTTCTTCATCAAAGCAAGGATCTTTTGCTTGTTTCTCAAGGGTTTTCATTGGAGCTTATCATTTGAGAGTGTTTAGAGTTGCTAGTGGCTTCGTCTCAATCTTATTTTATTTTATAAGTCTTCATAGCATTGTAAGCCCTATACTACTCTTAGATTCTAACTATGAAGTTAAATGTGACATGTTGCAAGTTTGAGTTTGGGCCTAAGTATGATTTGTGCTTTGATTCTATCATGTTATGCATAGATTTATTCTATGCATGTTTGTAAAGCTATCACCTTGACTTTGTGCATAGAAAACTATGAGCTTTGATCCTATCATGTTATGCATAGATTTATTCTATGCATGTTTGTAAAGCTATCACCTTGACTTTGTGCATAGAAAACTATGAGCTTTGATCCTATCATGTTATGCATAGATGCATGTTTGTAAAGCTATCACCTTGACTTTGTGCATAGAAAACTATGAGCTTTGATCCTATCATGTTATGCATAGATGCATGTTTGTAAAGCTATCACCTTGACTTTGTGCATAGAAAGCTATGAACTTTGATTTGAAATGTTGCATAAAGCAACATAAAAACTCTCATGAACCTTATGTTAACTTGCATATGATGTTATATGCGAATCACTTGCTATCATCCCATGGTATTTATGATCATGTTTCACCTATTTGTTAAAGTTTGATATCATGCATGTTTTGAGGCTTATAATGTAATATGCAAGTTTATGAACACATTTGCCTCAAATATCACCATGTTTAACTTGTGATAGGCTTTGCCATCTTATACCCACCTTGTCATGTTGTTATGTTCCCTCTTTGATCTATTTGCGTGATGCGAGTTTACGTGCGATGGGAATACGTATGGGTAGTTGGGCAAACTTAAATAACATGAGAACATGACTTGAAAATATGACATGAAAGTTTGACATGTGTTTATGCTTGAAAACACGAACGTGGACATGACATGTAGAAAACATGAAAGTGGCCAACTCGAGGTTGGGTTGAGTTTGTAGCATAAATCTACCCGGAACCGACCGGCTTAACTAGTGGCTACAAACAATAGGACCCAATGTGAGTAGTTGGTCATATCGCACTTAAAACCCGAGGTTAGACTAGGTTGTGGTGTAAAGCTACCCGGACCCGCCCGGCTTAACTAGTAACCACAACAAAGTCTAATGTGAGAGGTTGGGGTGCATTAAGTTAATTAATGCCACATGGTAGGGTTAAGTCATGAACTACTTGAATATACTTAACCAATTAAACACGATGGATTGGTAGGGTTAAGTCATGGACTACTTGAATATACTTAACCAATTAAACATGATGGATTGGTAGGGTTAAGTCATGGACTACTTGAATATACTTAACCAATTAAACACGATGGATTGGTAGGGTTAAGTCATGGACTACTTGAATATACTTAACCAATTAAACACGATGGATTGGTAGGGTTAAGTCATGAACTACTTGAATATACTTAATGAGACGACCCGAAATCCCGTACAGACGGAAGCAAGGGTTATCTATGGAATATAACACAGAAACAGATAATGGCAGAACATAATTAAATAAATACACCAGATAATGAACAATAGAATATACTGGATAAAAGTAATCATCAGAATTACACAGTATACAGGATCTTACTTAGCACAAATACAGTTCAGCTATACATAAATGTCTACAGCGGAAAATAAACATAATATGTACAATAGGAGCTGAACAGCATAAAAAGAGATAAATGATAGAATCCATCTTCAGCTCCAGCTATCCAGAAATAACCAGCTAAACCTGAATACAAGGCTGCCCGTGTAGAAAAAAGGGCACCCGAGTTTGAGAGTGAAACAAACTACGAGTCAGTCATGGGACTGGTATGAGAAATCTACTCAACACATATATAATTTGGCTAATCGCAGGACCACGCCACTCTCGTGGAACGGGTTTACTCCATTGGATTTCCAGTGCTTTAAAACAAATCTTTCTTTTAAACATCGCTATGTTTTTTATAAAAATGAAGCCGTTATAAGACTCAGTTCCCATCACACAATGCAACGCAAACCGGAGGATAGAGTTTTTTACCTTATAACGGCCAAAATATGCTTGATACGAATAAAACAAAGGCATTCGATATTATTGCTAGTGTTTATATGGTTTGAAAACAATTTCAAATCATAACTATCAATCATAGACGACATGAGCGTCCCATGCCACTATGTCGCCAAATATATATATACAATCGAAACCGCATAGTCACGTATTTGGAAATTGGATTTCCGTCATGAACCAAGGCAAAAGATAGTCCTTACCGAATTCGTGACTCTCTAGCCCGAGCCACAGGAACAGCCGCAACTGCCCCTTGGAGCGACAGGGCCGGTCCACCGATGTGGATTATTATGCCTGAACAATACGTTTCCCCGCCCTTTGGGGCGTAAACGAGCCAACGAATGACTCCATCGGACCCGGATCGTCCGATCAAACCGAGGCGCCTCGCAACAGCAACAACCACATAGGTGAAAATTATATAAATGTCAGGGCTGGTAGGTCACTGACACCACCCTAGCTAGAAAGAAACGAATGCCCTCCCTGAGGTCCTTCTCCCGTTTTAGGTTCATACCGGGGTGTGAGGCTCGCGAATTCACGTTATACACAAAGCTACGCCACACAGGCGGTGCTTTGATCATCACCACAAGGCTTTGCTTTTCAACAGAAGCCCTGATCACTGCATCTTAGCATGCCACACGGCAATTCATGCCATGCGACTGATGTCCATCGATATACGACCTCTGAGCTCGTGCGTTTCAGAGAAGGGCGTTAAGCAAAAGAATAAATTCTCCGCCGCCAAACAGATGTATATTTAATAGAGATCAATCAACACAGAATAAAATCCAATGTCAGACACACAGTCCATTTACAAGTCCGTTCTGGGTCTGAACGAAACTGGAGGCACTAAATACCTCGCAAACCCTTCGATCACCTCGTACGTCTGAACGATCACCACTCATTATCCATATTTCGGGATGCCTCCCAATCAAGACCTCGGTTACCATCCAAACGAGGTGAAAATCTCCGGTCTTCGACCACCGTCTTCATCTTCGAATTTCAATCGTCGGTCAATTATTTGAAATGATAATTAACTCGGCCATTTCAAATAATTCACGTATATTTTGAATTTCAAATCAATTTATTTCAATGGTTAAATTATTCGACAACACCAATTTTGTTCTTTAATGTAATTTTCACACCAAATACATTCAACCATCAAAAGCCACATAAATCGAGCAGATTCAGTTTATTTCCATTCCAGATCGTTTATAATATTTTATAACGATTTATCGCTATTTTTATTTATTTTAAAATAGCCCATATATTCAAAACGACGCTTCGGGCCATAACGCGGCCGTGGCGCTGTTTTTCTTCAGATTTGATTTACACATATCTGAAAATCTAACCGTTGGATCTTCGTAAAATTTACATCATTGGAAAGGTCTTTTCAAAACGAATCCAACGGTTCCAGTTTCGGGAAAATCCGACGGTCGGATCTCCCGGTATAATCGTTTGAAGTTTCGATTTCAAAATACGAACTGCAGCGTCGTTATTCTATTAAATATAATTATATTTATATATATATATAAATATAATCGTTTCTGGCGCTGTTTTTCTTCAAATTTGAATTAAACATTTCAGACAATCCAACCGTTGGGTTTTTACAAGGTTGGTGCCGTTGGAAAGATTTTTCCAAAGCGGACCCAACGGTTGCGATTTCAGGAAAATCCGATGGTCGGATTTCCCGCACTAGTTGTTTGAAATCACGGTTTCAAAACACGAACTGCACGGCCACGTTTCGTTTTAATTATATTTATATATATATATATAAATATAGTTCATTCTATAATTCCAACTATAGTTCATTCTATATTTTCAACTTCGTTTTCACTTCAAATATTTCACTAACGCCTTAATATTTCGAAAAATTTCGCCATAACCTCCTTTGTACGGGGAGGGGTTTGGAAATTTATTGGGCCGTGTTAGGTACCCAATAAATCCTAAAAAGCATTCACATATTTATAGTGATATATTCTGGTGTTTACGGGGGAGCATGTATAGATAATCACTCCAGAGAATAAATTCTCGTCACCCCGTTTCCGTGTGGAAATAAATAGTCCATGTGCCGTATCTAATAACTAGAGAGACGTGATTATTGTCAACTCCAGACCCGTGTGGGGTTTTTATTAATCTGGCAATTTATCGTTATATTTTATAGAGTCCATATCAGTCATCAGTTCAACCTGTAGTATATAATCATCGCCATACAAGCCTCTCGCTCGTATGGTAAATCTACCACCTCGTCACACAAGCTCCAATTGCTTATGTGGAATATGATGAAGTATGCCAATCGTCAAGAAGTATGCCATGTAGCGTAGTTCAAATTTAATTGTTACTATCATATGGCGATATTTATTATTTCACACAGAATAACCAGCACTCCGCATCCAATGGCATTCACAGGAGTTGATATAAAAATAAAATTGCGCAGCCAACTCATCAAGGCTTACCTATATGTCGGGCATGCAAATAATTTCTTTACTCTACAGCTAATCCATTTTTCCTGTTCAACACATGTATATATATGTAGAACAAAGCCAATAATAATATTTCTAGCAAACTATTATTTATTTCAACACGTGTGTATTTTTATCAAAGCGTATCCATGATAAAAGAAATATTTTTATCATCGAAAATATTTATTCAACACGTGAATATTTTTAACACTTCATATTCACAATAAAAATGTAGTTTTTATTGTCTATTCATTTTATTTTAAAATACGATAACATTCAACACATGAATTTCAACTCGACGAACGAATTTCAATTCAACACATGAATATTCTCTATAGTTTGTATATATATAAAAATGTGATTTTTATCGCTAAAACTATTTGTTTAAATTCAAATAATATTCAACACATGAATTTCAACTCAACGAATGAATTGCAACTCAACACATGAATATTCTCTATAGTTTGTATATATATAAAAATGTGATTTTTATCGCTAAAACTATTTGTTTAAATTCAAATAATATTCAACACATGAATTTCAACTCAACAAATGAATTGCAACTCAACACATGAATATTCTTTCAACATATGTAATTTATTCCAACGAATGAAAATTATTCTAACACATGTATATTTAAGAAAATTTCGGCAGCATAACGGCAGGGTAGTTAAAACCGGGACCGTCCCTAGTACGGCTCCTCGCTCTACCTTAAAACCTCGCGGTTTTTGACAATGGGGATCATGCATCTAGTTCGCACGCAGGCGGCATGTATATATTTATTTCATTTCCACAAACTAATCCTATGTGGTTTCAACCAAATATTTCTCAACCACAAACAATCCCAAACAACCATTCGCTATCAATCAATTTTCACACCGATCAAAATCAATAAATACCGTCCATGGTTTGTGGACGAGGGGCATATATATATATATATTTATATATAGCAATTCACTTTTATTTCAACACATATATAATTTTTACAATGCATATATAACTTATACATCGAACATACGACTTATACAACGCTTATACATGAGGTGTACAACGCTCATATAACTCATACATCGACCATATAATTTATACATCGTCGTTTTTCCATATTGTTTTTAAATTAGAAATCTAACATTGGGTTCCACTCCACCAAAAATAGCAGAAGGCTCAGAAAAATATGCGGTCTCTTCTAAAATGTAGAAGACGTCCACACAGTCACGATGTTTCCTATTTCATCGAATTTCGTTAACATAGCAAAAAGATATGATTTTTCAAAGGTTTGCAACACTTAAAAGTGTTATTTTCAATTGAAAAATAAACAAGCCGTATACCAGTTTTTTCTTCGAAACTAGGTTTTTGATTTTCTCGCGAATCGATGCACGATATCACGATCTGCTAGTGCCACGACCTTGGCCTTGGAACAGGCTTCACGGCGATGGTGGCTGTAACACCCTGAATTTCGGTTAATGTTAAAATTCACTAATTACAGAATAAATAATCTCAGATGTGAGAATTGGGGGAAACGGGCTGCGTCATTGCGTTCGTCTCGGAAAAATACGCGAAATAGAGTCCGAGTTTTCGAGAATCGGAGTCCGTATGGCCCGGTTAGGGCCCAATGAAGTTTACAGAAAATTTAAAGTTCAAAACAGATTTAAAATTCAGGTTCAAATTTCAAAATTGGGGCCATTGGGCGCAGGCGGGGAAAATTCCCGCCTGGCTACCCAAGTCGACAGGCCTGTCGACTGGGCAGTCGACTTGGCTAGACCAAGTCGACAGCCCTGTCGACTTGGGTGTCGACAGGGGGTGCCCGGCCAGTATGGCCTGGTGCACCATTTCAGTGTGTGGGCTGTGTTTTGGGGCTGGTTTCTGGAAGCTTCCGAGATCTGATGGTCCTAATCTAACCTAGGGTTAATCTAAAGGCCTAAAACACTTGCCTAATCCTATAAATAAGACCCTAAGCTAGCCCTAAATGATCATAATCCTATCTCCTAACTAAACTATGCCAAAATTTTCTATGATCATGGCCTCCACTCAAAACCCTAGCCTCCATCCTATTTCTAAACTAATTCTATGAAGACTTTCATGTTCATACAAGCATCTTTGAGTTGTATGAGTGATCATTAGCTTGCATTCATCATCAAGTTGCAAGCTTTATGTTCAAGGCTAGAGTTTTTGGGTGATTTTGGCAAGGGTTTGCTTATGGGAGTTTAGTGGTGAGTTTCTATAGCCTTAATAATCAATTGTTAAATTGATTATGATAGGATATGATAAGATATGGCTATGTTTGTGGATAAATATGCTTATGCAAGTTTAGTATAGTGTATGTTGTGTGTTTTGCAAGTTTTATGCAAGATATATGTAACATGTTATGCAAACTATATGTGAGATTATATGCAAGATATATGTAACATGCTATGCAAACTATATGCGAGATTATATGCAAGATATATGTAACATGTTATGCAAACTATATGTGAGATTATATGCAAGATATATGTAACATGCTATGCAAACTATATGTGAGATTATATGCAAGATATATGTAACATGTTATGCAAACTATATGTGAGATTATATGCAAGATATATGTAACATGATTATGCAAGTTGTGTATTTGGTTTTATGCATGCTAAGTATTTGGTTTTGTGCATGCTAAGTATTTGGTTTTATGCATGCTAAGTATTTGGTTTTATGCATGCTAAGTATTTGGTTTTATGCATGCTAAGTGTTTAGTTTTATGCAAGTTATGATGCAAGTTCATATGCAAGTTATGATGCAAGTTCATATGCAAGTTATGATGCAAGTTCATATGCAAGTTATGATGCAAGTTATGATGCAAGTTCATATGCAAGTTCATATGCAAGTTTATATGCAAGTTTATATGCAAGTTCATATGCAAGTTTGGTTTAATGAATTATGCTAGTTGGGTTTAATGTTATGATGCAAGTTGACACCTTTTAAACCCATGTAAATGCCAACGTTGTGCTAAGATTGAACCCATTACATTTGTAATGAAACTCCCCATGACATGTCATGAGAACGAATTACGTGGGAAACGATGGGGTTAATATGCATGTTAATAGAAATGTGTAAAGTTGGTATGTTTAAGCATAACATAAAATGAATGGACATAATTGGGAATTTACCTATTAAGTTAGGTCTACCCATATTATGGAGTTGGCAATTTACCTATTAAGTTAGGTCTACCTATACTATGGAATTGGGAATTTACCTATTGAGTTAGGTCTACCCATATTCTTAAAAATGTGTAATTAATTAGGGATAATTAATACAAAATTATGGGGGTGATTAATTAGGTGTAATTAATCTACTAAGACACGAGGTTGGACCCTTTTGTAGCATAAGACTGCCCGGAACCGACCGGCAAATCCAGCGGCTACAAATGATTGGCCCAATGTGAGAGGTCTTAGTCATAAACTAAATACGTGACAAGTGTAAAGACACGAGGTTAGACTCTGTTATGGTGTAAGGCTGCCCGGAACCAACCGGCATATCCAGCTGCCATAAAAGACAGTCTAATGTGAGAGGTCTTTACAAAGGTTACGATCTTAATTAATTAAGAAACACTTAACCAAATTAGCATGTAGAGGGACATGAGGGGTTAAGTGGGTGCCTTGGGTGGCATGTGGAAATGTAGTGGTTGCCCTGGGTGGCAATAGAAAATACGATTAGAATACTTAACCAAAGTGGAACATGTAATTAAACATGATTAAAGGGTTAAGTAAGTGCCATGGGTGGCATGTGGAAATCTAGTGGGTACCTTGTATGACAATTAGAATATGATTAAATGACTTAGCCAAAATTTATAACATGTAAGTGGACATGGTTAAAGGGTTAAGTGGGATTCACTAGAAATGACAAGCTTAAGTAGTAGCTTGTGGGGGCCGTAAGTGGCAACTGAAATATAATTAAATGGCAAGCTTAAGTAGTAGCTTGTGGGGGCCTTAAGTGGCAATTGAAATATAATTAAATGACAAGCTTAAGTAGTAGCTTGTGGGGGCCTTAAGTGGCAATTGAAATATGATTAGATGACTTAACCAAACCTTAACATGTAAGTGGGCATGATTATAAAAGGGGTTAAGTGGGATGCACTAAATAAAATGACAAGCTTAAGTAGTAGCTTGTGGGGGCCCATTTCAACCAATATCCCAAACGTATCTTAGTGGGCTCGACTCAAGTCGAGGACGGGACACGCATATTGGGCTTGACTATAAGAGGCCAAAACGGGTTAGCGGTGGCAACGCAGGACCAACGGGTTTCATATGCGTGTGTGTGCCCGGGCTGGTTGGTAAGACGTTGTTGCATCGTGTAGGTATAAAGCCGTGCACCGTTGATATTATCAGGTTGCCACTTTGGGGAATGATACACCCCATTGTGGGACCAGCACGGGTATCTACGTAAGGGAGCCGATCGCTTGGGGAGTAGTGGGTACACCTATGTAGTTAGCTAGGGGTACACGAAACTACTGGGTAAAATTACCAGGTACACTTAGTGGGATCAACCTTTAAGTAGGAATTACCCTTGGTGGGTAGAACTGGTGTGGTGCAGTGTAGGAATTACCCTTGGGTGGGTAGGTCTGGGGTGGTGCAATATTGTAATTATCCTTGGGTGGATAAATGCGTCTTCTCGGTTATCTTAGTACATCCTGTGTTTAGTTGGCTACTTAGTGTAGTCATTATCCCCAGAGGTACCGTACCTTGTTTATATCATACCCTAATTACTTTGATGATTGTATTGTTAGAGTTATAGGACTCACTCAGACTTATGTCTGACCCCGTTGTTTCTTTATTTTTTTTCCAACCCTCAGGTTATCAGAGTGGGCCTAGCACTAGTGGGCTTTGATCAGACTGCTTTATCTATCCTTTGGAGCTTGGACCGTGGATGTAAAGCTCAGTTTATCTTTTCTATTATGGCTATTAGGTTATGTAGTGGGATTATGTACTTTTGTTTTTATCAGGATGGATATTATGTACTTGACTCTTATTTAAGGTTTTGGTGTAACCAAACATGTTTTACTTTCCGCTGGAATGAAATGATATTTTAAATTCTCAAGTATTACTTATATCTGTCTTGTTGTGATTTTTCTGTTCTATATTCACTTAAAATACTCCACCGATGTTATGGCATTCCCTTGTGAGTGACCGTAGCGGGTGTGGGGTGTTACAGTGGCCTCCCTCAGATCGATGGCGAGATCGGGCGGCGGAGGAAAGTCTCCGACTTTGGAGGCGTCTAACTCGATGCTCGTCGAACGATAGGGGGTGAGGTTGCTATGGATTGGAAGAGGAAGGAGAGGGCTCTCGAATCTGGGTGGTGGCGGGATCGGACGTGGCCTGAGGCGGCGACGATCTGGTCGGGAAAGTTTGAGCAGCTTCCGCCGTCGAGATCGGGGAGAGAGAATATTTGGTTTTTTTATTTTTATTTTTTAAAAAAAAATGATTGGCCGGGGGGAGTTTTAAAGGGGTCTTCCGACACGACGACCAATCCAAGCCCAACGACTGTCGTCCCTAGCGTTTTACCCCCATTCCGAACACAATGGGATATGTTTCGAAGGCCCATTCGACTGTTTCAGTCAGTTTCCTTTCAAATTAAAATATAAAACATTCAATATTTTAATTTGAACGTACATTTCAATTTGCCAGGGCCACAAACTGATTCGAAAAATTCCAGAAAAATAAATCTGGCTATGTTTTGACGATACGGTCCCAACAAAACTAGTTTCGTCGAATTCTGAGACCGTTTGCAAAAAGGCCCATTTTTGGTCGATCCAATTTAACTGTATTTGACCAAAACACATTTTCTTTTGCCACGCTCACACATTAGCTTCAAAAATTATGAAATTTGAAACATAGCAATAACTTCACATCCTGGATCCAACAAAAGTGGTTTCATCGAATTCCGAGGTCGTATGCAAAATGGCCATTTTCACGGGCTATATAGATTCCATAGCGACCGTTCTGAAAATTCATTCGGCCATAACTTTTGCTTTCCGCTATGAAAATTCGATTTTTCAGATTCGTTAGAAAGGTATTCACTAACAGATTTAAATATTTTTGGTTTCACTAAAATCCGTTTTGTTTTGCACCCGGTACAGTCCGACAAAGTTTGAATTCAAATTTTGAAACTGCAGCGCCATTTCAGGCCTTGTTTATAATTATAATTAATTATGTTCGTTTTCAATTGTCGATTCAAACTCACTTTTCATCTCAATTACTCAAAATATTTATTTTAAATATTTAAAATCCATTATTTTAGGCAATTTAAAAATTTTAAATTGGTTCAGATTTTCTGGGTCGTTACAATCTCCCCCACTTAAAACTTTTCGTCCCCGAAAAGGAACAAAGTCGAAAGTGGTTTGATAAATCTACAATCACGCAACACAACCAACAATCAAATAGTTTTAACCTTTCAAAAATATACGGATCAACTTCTATACTCTTTAAAAATCATTCAGACTATAGAATTAAAAGTGCACATCCATGAAAAGAAAATAACAATAGAGTAGAGAATTAAATGATAATGCAAAGTAGGGTAAATGTACCTTGCACCAGAGTCAATCAGAGATATCCACCCGGCATCTAGGATAAGCTTTCTGAATGCTCTCCTCAATTTCCCAAGTACAATCTCGCAGATCTCCACTCCATTGAACTTTGACTAAGTGAACCTTCTTGTTCCTCAGCTCCTTGGTTTCTTTTCCTATTATCTTTAGCGGCTCTCTTCTCACAGCTAATTCTGGAGTAATTTCAATGTCCTGTTGAGCTGCTTCTTCCACGATCAAGTCTGGATCATGAACGTGTTTCCGAAGTTGAGATATATGAAATACATCATGAACTCCAGGCAACCAATCAGGCAATTTAACCCTATAAGCGAGAGTTCCGATCCGTTCCAGAATAGGAAACGGGCCTACGAATTTGGGCGCCAACTTTCCAGTTTTACCGAACCGGATAACTCCTCTCATTGGCGATACTTTCAAATATACATAATCGCCAACAACAAAGGATATATCTCTCCTTCTTCTATCGGCATAGCTCTTTTGTCGGCTTTGAGCGGCAAGTAATCGCTTCCTAATAAAATCGACTTTATCGACAGCTTCTCGGATCATATCAGGACCCAACACAAGTCTATTGCCTGGTTCGACCCAACAAGCAGGAGATCGGCACGGTCTACCATACAATGCTTCGAATGGCGACATTGTCAGACTCGCCTGGTAGCTGTTGTTATATGAGAATTCAGCCAAATGCAGATGGTCTTCCCATGATCCACCGAAATCTAGAACACAAGCCCGCAATAGATCTTCTAAAATACGATTCACCCTCTCAGTCTGACCGTCTGTCTGAGGATGATAAGCGGTGCTCAAGTTCAACCTCGTTCCCAGCTCGACTTGAAATGCTTCCCAGAATTTGCTAGTGAATATTGTATCTCTATCACTGACTATACTGAGCGGCACTCCATGTAGTCTAATTATTTCCCTGAAGTAGATCTGCGCCAGACTCTGAGCAGTTCTATTTGATCTTACAGGTATGAAATGGGCGGTCTTCATGAAGCGGTCTACGATCACCCAAATACTGTCATTTCCTTTTCTGGTTCTGGGCAGACCATCAATGAAATCCATGGAGATATGCTCCCACTTCCAACCAGGAACTTCCAATGGTTGTAATAATCCAGCCAATTTCTGCTGGTCGCTTTTGACTAGCTGGCAAGTAGGGCATCGACTAACATATATCGAGATGTCTCTTTTTAACGACTTCCACCAGAATGTGCGTTTGATATCGTTATACATTTTATTCACACCCGGATGGATACTGAGCTTAGATTTGTGGCATTCATCAAGCACATCCCTTCTGAGTTCAGGAATTTCTGGAACGCAAACTCGTCCTTCTAACCTTAGAATCCCTTCGCTGTCTAGCTGGAAATCCGAAACATTGCCTTCACGAATTCGCTGACACATTCCTTTGATAAATTGGTCGTCTTCTTGGAGAGTCGATATCTTATCAATCAACGAAGTCGCAATGATGAAACTGGCGATCATTTCATTCTTTCGGCTTAACGCATCGGCCACGACATTGGCTTTCCCCGGAGTGTATAGAATTTCAAAATCATATGCTGCAAGAAACTCTAGCCAACGTTGCTGCCTCAGATTCAGGTCTTTCTGAGTGAACAGATACTTTAATGACTGGTGATCTGTAAACAGTTCAAATCTCTCACCCAGAAGATAGTGTCTCCAGATTTTCAAGGCAATTACTATAGCCAATAACTCAAGATCATGAGTTACATAGTTTTTCTCGTGTGGCTTTAGTTGACGGCTAGCATAAGCAATCACTTGGCCTCTTTGCATTAACACTGCCCCAAGGCCTTCTCTAGAAGCATCAGTCCAGACCTTTAAATCCTGGTTGCCATCGATGATGGTTAACACTGGAGCTGTCGTTAGTCTCAGCTTTAGCTCTTCAAAAGCCTCCTCACTCTCTGGAGTCCATTTGAATTTAGAGTGCTTCTTTGTAAGCTTTGTTAAATGACCAGATATCTTCGAAAAGTCTTTAACGAACTTCCGATAATAGCTAGCCAATCCGAGAAAACTGCGGACTTCAGTGGGGGTACAGGGTTGTTTCCAATTTTGAATAGCTGTGATTTTGCTTGGATCCACAGCTATTCCTTCTTTCGATACGACGTGGCCTAGAAATTTTACTTCATCTTGCCAGAATATACATTTGGAAAATTTGGCTTTTAATACATTCCGCCTCAGAATTTCTAGAACCTGTTCGAGATGCTTTTCATGTTCGGCCTTTGATTTAGAGAAGATTAGAATATCGTCAATGAAAACCAGAACAAATTTATTCAAAACCCCTCTGAACACTCTATTCATCAGATCGACGAAGTAAGCTGGAGCGTTACATAAGCCGAACGGCATTACCAACCACTCGTAGAATAAGTTGGGACCTCTGAATGCTGTCATTGGAACACACTCTTCGGCAATTCGAAGTTGATGGAAACCTGTAGCTAGGTCCATTCGTGAAAATACTTGTGCGCCATTTAATCGATCCAACAAATCATCAATCCGCGGCAATGGATATTTGTTCTTTATGGTCTGTTTGTTTAAATCACGATAATCCACACATAGCCATAGAGTACCGTCAGATTTTGGGACAAACACCACTGCTGCACCCCAATCAGAGAAACTAGGCCTGATCAGACCTTTCCATACTAGCTGTCGTGTTTGATTGTCTAATTCCTCCTTCTCTTTCAAGGACATTCTTCGAATAGCGTGAACTAACGGCCTCGCATTAGGAATCAAAGCAATTTTGAAATCTATTTCTCTCTGCGGAGGTAAGCGAACAACTTCCTCGAACACATCCGCATAGTTCTTGACGACAGGAATGTCTTTGATGAGGTCAGGAATATTCTCAGTGATTTCAGGGATATTTTCTATTTGAGCTGGAGAAACATTCAAAGCTGCCCAGAAGTCTTTTCTATTTGAAGTCGGGCCTTCGCATGGTATGGTTATATAATTCCCTGATTGGGCCTTTGCTTTTACCACTCTCTCGGCGCATCTAACCTCCGCTTCATATTTGGTTAGCCAATCTAATCCCAGAATAAGATCGAATTCATTAAAATTCATGACGATAGAGATAATAGGGAATTTATAGCAAGAAAAGGAGACAGGTACTGCACAAATCCAACTGAGATCGATGGAACCCCCAACCGGATTTTGGACAGTCATTGGTTCTTTGAGCTTCCTTAATTTCAAATCTAACTTCTTGGCTGCATTCTTTGAAATAAAGCTTCGCGACGCGCCGGTGTCAAACAGCACCTTAGCTGGAATATTTTTGACATTAAGCGTGCCCTCTAAAACATCAGACCTTCCCTGACTATATGTAGGTGCTGAGGTTTCTACCACTTCATTTAACTGAGCCTCATTGGTCTTTTTCGACAGCCAGCAGTCTTGCTTTACGTGACCAGCTTGATGACAAAGATTACACTTTCTATTTTCTTTAACCTTGTTCTTTGATTTAGGTCCTTCCTTTCTTTGTTTCTTTAGAGATCGGCAACTTATCGAGAGATGTCCTGGCTTATTGCAGTTAGAGCATACAGTTGTCGTTACTGGTTTCTTTTCAGATTCACCCCTTTTTCTCTTAGCACTGGGCTTGTTACTGATCTCAGACGTCGTACTAGCTTCAGGGGTATCAGTTTCCGACTCTGCTTTGTCACTAGAACTGACCTCTTCTTCGTCACATAACATTCCTTTCTTATGGAGATCCTCATACCGATAAGCCATATAAATCATTTCAGAAAAGGGGAGCTTCACGTTCCTCATTACACTATTTTGATATTTTCTTTGAAGCCCGTGAATAAATCTAAGATTCTTCCTCTTTGGGTCCTTGATCAGATGTGGAGCAAAGTGAGAAAGTTCGTTGAATTTCTTATTATATTCTGGGATGGTCATGTCACCTTGTATCAGATAAGAAAATTCATCACATAGTCGCTCAATTGCTTCTGGAGGAGTAAATCTTTCCAGGAAAATCACTTTGAATTTATCCCAGGTGATATCACCTTCTGGATTATCCTTAACAACCCGAAATCCCGTACAGACGGAAGCAAGGGTTATCTATGGAATATAACACAGAAACAGATAATGGCAGAACAGAATTAAATAAATACACCAGATAATGAACAATAGAATATACTGGATAAAAGAAATCATCAGAGTTACACAGTATACAGGATCTTACTTAGCACAAATACAGTTCAGCTATACATAAATGTCTACAGCGGAAAACAAACATAATATGTACAATAGGAGCTGAACAGCATAAAAAGAGATAAATGATAGAATCCATCTTCAGCTCCAGCTATCCAGAAATAACCAGCTAAACCTGAATACAAGGCTGCCCGTGTAGAAAAAGGGGCACCCGAGTTTGAGAGTGAAACAAACTACGAGTCAGTCATGGGACTGGTATGAGAAATCTACTCAACACATATATAATTTGGCTAATCGCAGGACCACGCCACTCTCGTGGAACGGGTTTACTCCATTGGATTGCCAGTGCTTTAAAACAAATCTTTCCTTTAAACATCGCTATGCTTTTTATAAAAATGAAGCCGTTATAAGACTCAGTTCCCATCACACAATGCAACGCAAACCGGAGGATAGAGTTTTTTACCTTATAACGGCCAAAATATACTTGATACGAATAAAACAAAGGCATTTGATATTATTGCTAGTGTTTATATGGTTTGAAAACAATTTCAAATCATAACTATCAATCATAGACGACATGAGCGTCCCATGCCACTATGTCGCCAAATATATATATACAATCGAAACCGCATAGTCACGTATTTGTCAATTGGATTTCCGTCATGAACCAAGGCAAAAGACAGTCCTTACCGAATTCGTGACTCTCTAGCCCGAGCCACAGGAACAGCCGCAACTACCCCTTGGAGCGACAGGGCCGGTCCACCGATGTGGATTATTATGCCTGAACAATACGTTTCCCCGCCCTTTGGGGCGTAAACGAGCCAACGAATGACTTCATCGGACCCGGATCGTCCGATCAAACCGAGGCGCCTCGCAACAGCAACAACCACATAGGTGAAAAGTATATAAATGTCAGGGCTGGTGGGTCACTGACACCACCCTAGCTAGAAAGAAACGCATGCCCTCCCTGAGGTCCTTCTCCCGTTTTAGGTTCATACCGGGGTGTGAGGCTCGCGAATTCACGTTATACACAAAGCTACGCCACACAGGCGGTGCTTTGATCATCACCACAAGGCTTTGCTTTTCAACAGAAGCCCTGATCACTGCATCTTAGCATGCCACACGGCAATTCATGCCATGCGACTGATGTCCATCGATATACGACCTCTGAGCTCGTGCGTTTCAGAGAAGGGCGTTAAGCAAAAGAATAAATTCTCCGCCGCCAAACAGATGTATATTTAATAGAGATCAATCAACACAGAATAAAATCCAATGTCAGACACATAGTCCATTTACAAGTCCGCTCTGGGTCTGAACGAAACCGGAGGCACTAAATACCTCGCAAACCCTTCGATCACCACGTACGTCTGAACGATCACCACTCATTATCCATATTTCGGGATGCCTCCCAATCAGGACCTCAGTTACCATCCAAACGAGGTGAAAATCTCCGGTCTTCGACCACCGTCTTCATCTTCGAATTTCAATCGTCGGTCAATTATTTGAAATGAGAATTAACTCGGCCATTTCAAATAATTCACGTATATTTTGAATTTCAAATCAATTTATTTCAATGGTTAAATTATTCGACAACACCAATTTTGTTCTTTAATGTAATTTTCACACCAAATACATTCAACCATCAAAAGCCACATAAATCGAGCAGATTCAGTTTATTTCCATTCCAGATCGTTTATAATATTTTATAACGATTTATCGCTATTTTTATTTATTTTAAAATAGCCCATATATTCAAAACGACGCTTCGGGCCATAACGCGGCCGTGGCGCTGTTTTTCTTCAGATTTGATTTACACATATCTGAAAATCTAACCGTTGGATCTTCGTAAAATTTACATCATTAGAAAGGCCTTTTCAAAACGAATCCAACGGTTCCAGTTTCGGGAAAATCCGACGGTCGGATCTCCCGGTATAATCGTTTGAAGTTTCGATTTCAAAATACGAACTGCAGCGTCGTTATTCGATTAAATATAATTATATTTATATATATATGTATATATAAATATAATCGTTTCTGGCGCTGTTTTTCTTCAAATTTGAATTAAACATTTCAGACAATCCAACCGTTGGGTTTTTACAAGGTTGGTGCCGTTGGAAAGATTTTTCCAAAGCGGACCCAACGGTTGCGATTTCAGGAAAATCCGATGGTCGGATTTCCCGCACTAGTTGTTTGAAATCACGGTTTCAAAACACGAACTGCACGGCCATGTTTCGTTTTAATTATATTTATATTTATATATATAAATATAGTTCATTCTATAATTCCAACTATAGTTCATTCTATATTTTCAACTTCGTTTTCACTTCAAATATTTCACTAACGCCTTAATATTTCTAAAAAATTCGCCATAACCTCCTTTGTACGGGGAGGGGTTTGGAAATTTATTGGGCCGTGTTAGGTACCCAATAAATCCTAAAAAGCATTCACATATTTATAGTGATATATTCTGGTGTTTACGGGGGAGCATGTATAGATAATCACTCCAGAGAATAAATTCTCGTCACCCCGTTTCCGTGTGGAAATAAATAGTCCATGTGCCGTATCTAATAACTAGAGAGATGTGATTATTGTCAACTCCAGACCCGTGTGGGGTTTTTATTAATCTGGCAATTTATCGTTATATTTTATAGAGTCCATATCAGTCATCAGTTCAACCTGTAGTATATAATCATCGCCATACAAGCCTCTCGCTCGTATGGTAAATCTTCCACCTCGTCACACAAGCTCCAATTGCTTATGTGGAATATGATGAAGTATGCCAATCGTCAAGAAGTATGCCATGTAGCGTAGTTCAAATTTAATTGTTACTATCATATGGCGATATTTATTATTTCACACAGAATAACCAACACTCCGCATCCAATGGCATTCACAGGAGTTGATATAAAAATAAAATTGCGCAGCCAACTCATCAAGGCTTACCTATTTGTCGGGCATGCAAATAATTTCTTTACTCTACAGCTAATCCATTTTTCCTGTTCAGCACATGTATATATATGCAGAACAAAGCCAATAATAATATTTCTAGCAAACTATTATTTATTTCAACACGTGTGTATTTTTATCAAAGCGTATCCATGATAAAAGAAATATTTTTATCATCGAAAATATTTATTCAACACGTGAATGTTTTTAACACTTCATATTCACAATAAAAATGTAGTTTTTATTGTCTATTCATTTTATTTTAAAATACGATAACATTCAACACATGAATTTCAACTCGACGAACGAATTTCAATTCAACACATGAATATTCTCTATAGTTTGTATATATATAATAATGTGATTTTTATCGCTAAAACTATTTGTTTGAATTCAAATAATATTCAACACATGAATTTCAAATCAACGAATGAATTGCAACTCAACACATGAATATTCTCTATAGTTTGTATATATATAAAAATGTGATTTTTATCGCTAAAACTATTTGTTTAAATTCAAATAATATTCAACACATGAATTTCAACTCAACGAATGAATTGCAACTCAACACATGAATATTCTTTCAACATATGTAATTTATTCCAACGAATGAAAATTATTCTAACACATGTATATTTCAGAAAATTTCGGCAACATAACGGCAGAGTAGTTAAAACCGGGACCGTCCCTAGTACGGCTCCTCGCACTACCTTAAAACCTCGCGGTTTTTGACAATGGGGATCATGCATCTAGTTCGCACGCACGCGGCATGTATATATTTATTTCATTTCCACAAACTAATCCTATGTGGTTTCAACCAAATATTTCTCAACCACAAACAATCCCAAACAACCATTCGCTATCAATCAATTTTCACACCGATCACAATCAATAAATACCGTCCATGGTTTGTGGACGAGGGGCGTATATATATATTTATATATAGCAATTCACTTTTATTTCAACACATATATAATTTTTACAACGCATATATAACTTATACATCGAACATACGACTTATACAACGCTTATACATGAGGTGTACAACGCTCATATAACTCATACATCGACCATATAATTTATACATCGTCGTTTTACCATATTGTTTTTAAATTAATCTCACATTGGGTTCCACTCCACCAAAAATAGCAGAAGGCTCAGAAAAATATGCGATCTCTTCTAAAATGTAGAAGACGTCCACACGGTCACGATGTTTCCTGTTTCATCGAATTTCGTTAACATAGCAAAAAGATATGATTTTTCAAAGGTTTGCAACACTTAAAAGTGTTATTTTCAATTGAAAAATAAACAAGCCGTATACCAGTTTTTTCTTCGAAACTAGGTTTTCGATTTTCTCGCGAATCGATGCACGATATCACGATCCGCTAGTGCCACGACCTTGGCCTTGGAACAGGCTTCACGGCGATGGTGGCCTCCCTCAGATCGATGGCGAGATCGGGCGGCGGCGGCGGAGGAAAGTCTCCGACTTTGGAGGCGTCTAACTCGATGCTCGTCGAACGATAGGGGGTGGGGTTGCTATGGATTGGAAGAGGAAGGAGAGGGCTCTCGAATCTGGGTGGTGGCGGGGTCGGACGTGGCCTGAGGCGGCGGCGATCTGGTCGGGAAAGTTTGAGCAGCTTCCGCCGTCGAGATCGGGGAGAGAGAATATTTGGTTTTTTTTTTAAAAAAAAATGATTGGCCGGGGGGAGTTTTAAAGGGGTCTTCCGACACGACCACCAATCCAAGCCCAACGACTGTCGTCCCTAGCGTTTTACCACCATTCCGAACACAATGGGATATGTTTCGAAGGCCCATTCGACTGTTTCAGTCAGTTTCCTTTCAAATTAAAATATAAAACATTCAATATTTTAATTTGAACGTACATTTCAATTTGCCAGGGCCACAAACTGATTCGAAAAATTCCAGAAAAATAAATCTGGCTATGTTTTGACGATACGGTCCCAACAAAACTAGTTTCGTCGAATTCTGAGACCGTTTGCAAAAAGGCCCATCTTTGGTCGATCCAATTTAACTGTATTTGACCAAAACACATTTTCTTTTGCCACGCTCACACATTAGCTTCAAAAATTATGAAATTTGAAACATAGCAATAACTTCACATCCTGGATCCAACAAAAGTGGTTTCGTCGAATCCCGTGGTCGTATGCAAAATGGCCATTTTCACGGGCTATATAGATTCCATAGCGACCGTTCTGAAAATTCATTCGGCCATAACTTTTGCTTTCCGCTATGAAAATTCGATTTTTCAGATTCGTTAGAAAGGTATTCACTAACAAATTTAAATATTTTTGGTTTCACTAAAATCCGTTTTGTTTTGCACCCGGTACAGTCCGACAAAGTTTGAATTCAATTTTTGAAACTACAGCGCCATTTCAGGCCTTGTTTATAATTATAATTATAATTAATTATGTTCGTTTCCAATTGTCGATTCAAACTCACTTTTCATCTCAATTACTCAAAATATTTATTTTAAATATTTAAAATCCATTATTTTAGCCAATTTAAAATTTTTAAATTGGTTCAGATTTTCTGGGTCGTTACACTTTACCAATTAAACACGATGGATTGGTAGGGTTAAGTCATGAACTACTTGAATATACTTAACCAATTAAACCCGATGTATTGATAGGGTTAAGTCATGAACTGCTTGAATACACTTAACCAACTCAATACATGGTTAGGATAGGGTTAACCACACTTAACCCGCTTGAAATCCTAGTTACGTGGTCCTTTTCAGCAGTAACCAACTTAGAAGTATCATGGGTACCCTGGACTAGGCTAGGGTGGGGCACGATTACTGAACTGATTGTAAGAGGCCAAAAGAGACGGTTGAAGGGTGCACCGGTTGTTCAGGCGGACCATGGTCGTGCACATTAAGTCCGGAGTTGAACATGGGCACCAGTAGGTTTAGACTGTGCGTGCTTGAATTGTGTCTGTGGTTTACACCTTAGGGCTGGATACACCCTGGGGTGGACCTAGCACAGTTAACTACATTCCACGATTAAGCCGTATGACACCGATACACGACGAGTTAGGCTTATAGGGAGCCGATCGACTAGACCGAGTAGTTGGACCTCGATTCAGGTCATCTCATGATGTGGGCCAGCTTTGGGCCAAGGGATCATTTCTTGATTATACTTGACATGGATTGGAATACTAGTACACACCTGGTGCAACTTAACCTTGTATATGCGATGCCACACTTGATCTATCTTGTTAACTTTTCACCATGCCAGTTATCACCCTACATCTCATCTCTGTTTTACATGTTCAGTTAACTTTATTAGTTGTTATACTAATAGTAGATAGGACTTACCAGTCTTTTTGACTGACCCGTTTTCTTTCGCCTCTTTTCTTCTGTTTCCCCCCCAGGTTTACAGGGTTGGAACTCTGGTGCCTAGCTTGGATCCTTAGCTGCTTTTCTGGATAGCTCATGTACGGTTTGGACTTGAGCATGCTATGGCTTTATTCTACCTTAGGGATAGTTACTTTATGTTATTTCCAGTGTTCAGTTGATGTTTCTAGACTATGTTTTGTGGAAAATAATGACCAAGTACTTTGATGTAACTTGACTATGGTTTTGAAATGTTAGTTTTATCCGCTGCTTTATTTACTCTGTTTTTACTTATATGTTCTGTCTTGTGATATCTGCATGCATGTTTACCTCGTTTAACGCCCCTCCAAAGCTAGTGCCCTTGCAAGAGTGGTATTGGCGGAGGTGGGGTGTTACATTTGGTATCAGAGCATAAGGTTTACAAGATTTGAGCAAAAGGTGTTTAAAACTTACCTTTTGAAAAACTATTTTCAAAACCAATTAAGTATTTTCCAAGAAAAGTCTAGTTATTTTAAAAGGCTATTCCCCAAAAGCCATTAGCACTATCCTTCGTTTCCTCGTTCTGAATCTATCTTTTTCTTCGTTTCAGTATGGCCAATAATTTTGCCATTCTGGAGGGCGTACCAGTACCTATTTGGTTTAAAAGGTACATGGAGGCAAGGGCGAAGGAGGCCGGCCCCGCGGACATTCCTCCTCCTTCCCCCGTGGCTAACCTTCCTCCCCCTCCCGTAGCTAAGGTTCCTCCTCCTCCTCAGAATCCACAAGAGGATTTCGCAAAGATTTGCAAGGACTTTAAGGCGATGGGTGGAAAGAATTTTTTTGGGACGGAGACTTTTGTTGAGGCAAGAAACTGGTTGAAGGAAACTGAAGACCTCTTTGCTATCTTTGATATAGAAGACCATAGGAAAGTTCTGTTAGCGGTATGGCTGTTGAAAGGGGAAGCTGCATATTGGTGGGTAGTCACCACCACTACTAGACCAATTCAGACTTGGGATGACTTTATGAGAAGGTTCAGATTGAGGTTTCTATCATCGACAGAAGAGAACCTTCAGATGGAGAGGTTCCTATCTCTAAAGCAAGGGGAAACGACAGTTAGGGAATACATGGATAAGTTTAATCAACTTGCTCAGTTCGGTCTAGAATTGGTTAACACAGCTCAGAAGAAGGCCCTACACTTTGCTCTAGGATTGAATGAGCCATTGCGCGGTTTGGCCATGTCTCATATACCCTTGGGGGCGACCTTCGAGAGTTTGGTGAATATGGCCCTGCTTCAAGAGGAAGATAAGGGTGGCAAGAAGGAGGACAAGGCAAATGAGTCTCAAGGCGAGAAGGTAGATTCCGGAAAAGGAGGCAAGAACAACAACAGCAAGGACAATAAGTCAAGAGAAAGGAGGAAGTGCAACTTCTGTAGGATTACTGGGCACATAGCCAAGGACTGTAGGAAGAAGAAAAGGAAGTTGGACAAATGCTTTCATTGTGGAGAGTCTGGACACTATAGTAAGGATTGTCTGAAAAAGCAAGGACAAGGGAAAAGGCAAATTCAGCAAGCAGGACCCTCTGGAGGGCAATTGCAGGCTCTCCTCGCTCTTCCAGCTTTTGATCGAGGTAGTGTTTATATAGAAATTCATGTTTACATTTCTGATTTCCCTGTTCGTACCTTGTTTGATTTTGGCGCATCGCATAGTTTTATTTCTGATCCTGTTGAAAGTTTGCACCTAAGTACTAGTCTAGTTGAGAATCCCGTTAGTATTTCAAATCCAATTAGGGGTTCCGCCCATCTATCTGCGATTTGTATGGATTTGAAAATCTCTATCTTGAGCGTAGAATTCATGTGTAATGCTTATGTTCTCGGGTTTATGGGATACGGGTTGATTTTGGGAATGGGTTGGTTGTCCAGTTATGGAGCCATTCTTGACTTCGAACATAGGGTTGCGAGGCTCATGACTCGCCTCGGTAATACCCTCGAAAATCTCGTGTGACCTTTAGGGCTCCGTCATGATTAGTTATCTAGAATCCCTTGGCACTTTTTGGAAATCTGTAATCCAATCGAGTAGTGTTCGCCACTAAGGCGGATGGTCCATTCCGCTTAAGCACGGGTTATAGAAATGACCCTAGTAAGAAGATTTGGCAACGTGGAGTGGCAGTTGTTTTCAAGAGATAGTTCTTTTGCGTGGAATACCATATGGTATGTAAACGAGATCCAGGATTCACTAACGAATTTTGGAAAGCTTGCATGAAACCATGAGCACGCAGTTATGTTTAAGCCAAGTATTTTAGGCAAAGAATAAGTGGAAGTGGAACGAGAGGCAACGGTGAAATGAGTTCTAACTCATATTTTGGAAATAAGAATTAAGAACTACGGAATTGTGAAGTTAAAAGACGGTCAAGGCACGATGGGATTAAGCACAAGAAAAGGCGGCTTAGAAGATTGAACACTAGATACGCGCATTAAATCTCCTTCTAAGAGTATATCCTTGATCCCTATTATTCCGTAAAGCTTACTCGCATGCTATCTTTTAAGTATTTCCTCTCGGTCCTATCCTCAATCTCAGTTCTGTTGCAAACCCCATAAGGAGTATGACTCGCCTGTTTGTGATATATAGTTGGGGTGAAGATGTTCGTCACCAAACTATTTGGGCTTTATGGGATATGGGTAATAATTGATAGACTTACAAAGAGAGCCCATTTTATTCCGGTGAAAAGCAAGAGGACCGTATCATGGCTAGCATCTGTTTATCTTCGAGAGATAGTGCGGTTGCATGGAGTTCCTTCTAGCATAGTTAGCGATCGTGACCCAATTTTCACTAGCCAGTTCTGGAATAGTTTGCAAGAAGCGATGGGTACGCGGTTGAATCTAAGTACATCCTATCACCCCCAGATGGATGGCCAAACCGAGAGGGTGAATAGGGTGCTAGAAGATCTTTTGAGACTTTGTGTTCTTGACTTTGGTGGTACTTGGGAAGACCACCTTCCTCTTGTCGAGTTTGCTTATAATAATAGTTATCAAGCTAGCATAGTGATGGCACCATTCGAAGCTTCGTATGGGAGGCCGTGCAAGCCACCAATATGTTGGTAGGAGACGAAGGATAAGCTTATAATTGGGCCCGACACGATAAGGGACACATCCGAGAAGGTTGAATTGATTCGAAGACGGATGAAAACGGCCCAAGACAGACAGAAATCCTATGCTGACAAGCGAAGGACAGATTTAGAATTCGAAGTTGGGGATATGGTTTTCGTGAAGGTTTCTCCTTTGCGTAATGTGGTACGTTTTGGAGCAGTTGGGAAGCTGGCACCAAGGTTCGTAGGACCCTTCCCTATCATAGAGAGAATTGGGAAGATGGCCTATAAGGTGGAATTGCCCGAGAAGCTAGCCGGAGTGCATAATGTCTTTCATGTCTCGCATCTCCGAAAGTGCCTACATGAGTCCGCTGAGGTGGTTGAACCAAGCATTCTTGAAGACGTGGAGGTAGAGAAAGAGGCAACCTTGAGGAGAGCTCTGATTCGTATCTTGGGAACAGAGATCGAGAAGTTAAGGAATCGAGAAGTCAAATTGGTGAAAGTTCAGTGGAGTGAAGCCGATGAAGATGCAACTTGGGAAACCGAGGAGAAGATGCGTGGGCTTTATCCATTCTTTTTTGAGGGTACATTCTCAATCTCCTTTCCTATTCAGCATATCTTTCTTTCACTATCCATGTTTACCTGGTTATCTCATTAACCTTGTCATGAGAACCTTAGGTGGAAACATGTATTTGAAACATTTTATGCTTGATGTTTGCAAGTGGTTGCAAGTGTTTGCAAGTGGATACTCGTGGATGCATGATACACGTTAGGCACTAAGATCGGCTCACACACTTTCATACCGCATATGCATGAGTATTTATGCTTATTCATGGATGAAACTTGTATGCTATCACATGGATGTTGCATATGGACGGATGTTATGTGCACTCATGTAGAGACTATAAGTTATGTTAGGAGTTTGCATACATATGGACGCATTGCACAAACATATTTTGCATTAAGGAGGTTTACTGAATCAGTAACCGCCTGATTTTCGCATTAGATAAGTACATATACACACACCTTTGCATATGTTCGTACAACATTAGAAATCTTTTAAGGACAATGATTACTTGTGGATGATGTTTTGAGTAGATGGATGATGGATGGTAGGATACGTTCTTCCTAACTTGAAGATTTCGGGGACGAAATCCTTTAAGGTGGGGAGGATGTAACAACCCGTATTTTTGAATAGTGAAAATTAGGCACACATCCCTAAAAGCAAACTTAATTAGGCTCACATCCTCCTGTTCCAAAACATATAAATTACATCCCTAATTTCAAACAGTGGCTGGTATTTTTACAAAAGTGCCCTTTTTCTTAATTCACGCCGTATTTAGCTAGGTTGGATCTATTCATTACGTATTTACTTTTTTCTTTTCTTTTCCAGAAACCTAAAATTCGTTCTTCATGGCGGCGGCGGCTCCAACGAAATTGATGGCCTCTAATCGGTGGCTGCTTCCTCCTTCAACCGAAACCCCTTAATCCCCAAAATTGTTATCGCGTTCAATTTTTGGTTCTAGCAAAGAGTCAGCAGCGATTCCATTGATTCTGGCAGGCATCGCATCGAATCCAGTCAAGCGATTTGGATTTCAATTTGCATAGAAGGAGAGATTAGCAATCCAGGCAGACGGGCGCGACAACGAAGTGATTTCAGCGAAAGGTATTCTTCTAGTTTTTTTGGGCGGCTAGTAATTCAATCATTTGACTATGTTTTAATTTTATTTGTATGTCACTATATTTATATTTTCTATCTGTAAAACTCATTCGACAACTCCCTGGAATGACAATTTGTAATGTGTGTTTTAATTGAGAGTGTATACAGTTTTAAAGTTTTCTTTTGCAACATGGTTGATTCTTGCTGAATTTCTGTTAAAAAGTTGCGGACAATTATGCAGCTATTCTTAAACATATGCATATATGTATGCAATTTTTGATGAAAATGCAAACAGAAAAATATTCAAAATCGCGATCTGTAAGATGATGAAAACTTGCGGACATATATGCAGCTATTCCTAATATTTGCATATATGTATGCAGTTTTTTATCAAACAAACAGAAGAACATATTATTTTACAAATATATTCATATTTCTATGCATATATCTGGAATACTTGCATATAAATATTTATAAATTATTGTGTAAGATGTAGGAAAATATCTGATTATTGCTGAACTTCTGATAAAAAGTTGCGGACAAATATGCAGCTATTTTTAATATATGCATATATGTATGCAATTTTTTATCAAACAAACCGAAAAACATATTATTTTACAAATATATTCATATTTCTATGCATATATCTGGAATACTTGCATATAAATATTCAGAAATTATTGTTATTTTGATGAATTGTACGCATGTATTTATATTATTCTGAAGCAATTTTTTTTAATTTAGGTTACTGCACATTAAGCCTACTAATGTTGATTTTCTTTTTTTATATAACAGTGTTCCGGCAGATATTGGTGTTATCGTGTTGTTGAAGATTGGTCGTCCATCCTTTTCCAAATGATTGAAATCTGCATGTGTTTCTACAGAGACTACTAGATGTGGTTTGCGCAATAAGCTGGGTCTTAACAAAATTATTTGTTCTTCAAAAGACCGTCATCTCTGCTTTGTAATTGTTTTCAAATTTTTGATGTAGTACATGTAAATGTGGTCTGTACTTATTTTTTGATGTAGTACATGTAAATGTTATGAAAATTTTCATGTAAGTATGCACATGTTTCTGTTATTTGCATATATATATATATATATATAAGCATCTTGTTATAATTATATGTTTTTACTTTTTTGTCATTTTTTTTGTTCTAGCAATTACGCAGTACAGTTCTGTATATGTATGCAATTATTTCACTTAGCTACGCAAAACTAATAATTTATTTTCTGCATAATATTAATATATGCATGCAATTATTACACTTAGTTGCATAAATGTATGCAATTTTACGTAATATATGTATATAATTGTCTAGTTTTTTGTAAAAAATAAAAAAAAAAGTAATAAAAAAATCATTTTATGTAATATTTTTTATATAGTTGTCTAGTTTTTCGTAAAAATAAAAAAAAGTAATAAAAAAATTGTTGTTGGATTGAACGACTGTTTTCCAGAATTGTTGATTTAGGTTTATGGGCGAGATAATAGGAGCGATTGACTGAGTAAATGAGGACAAACAGTTGTTGGATAGTTTTTTAGGTGTATAAGGGTAGATCTGGAATTTTTTTAGCGGAAGTTCAAAAATAGGGATGTATTCTATATTATGTTTATCACCGGGTTTTTTTTATATTTTGAAACTTAATAGGGACCTGTAAAAAACGCACCCTTTTGAATAACATATTATAACATAAATCAAGGCAGAATTAAATGTTAAAATCTGAATCAAGGGAAATGGGCTGTGCCATTGCGTTCGTCTCGGAAAATACGCGAAATAGAGTCGAGTTTTCGAAAAACGGAGTCCGTATGACCAAGTTATGGCCCAATGAAGTTTTCAGAAAATTCCAAGCCCGAAAACAGTTCAAATTCGAATTCAGAATCGAATTTCAACCAAAACAGGATAGGCGGGAATTTTCCCGCCCCAGGCAGGGTCGACACAGGGGTCGACACCAGTGTCGACCCCCCCAATGGGTCGACACCCACGTCGACCCAGGGGTCGACACCCATGTCGACCCAGGGGTCGACCCCCCTGGTCGGACCAATTTGTCTGGTGCACCATTTGTGACATGCTGAGTCTTGTTCAAGAAGTTTCTGACGGGATTTGACGGACCTGATGTGTTTTATGGTTAATCCTATGGTCTAAACTAACCTAATCATCTATAAAAAGACCCTAATACCTAGCCTAAATCATCATAAATCAATCCTATAACTAAACTATGCCAAAATGTTTCTTGATCATGGCCTCCATCTTCATATCATGACCTCCATCCTCTTCATGAAAGTTTGAGAGTTCCTAAGCTTGATTTAAGGCCAAAGTTCAATCTTTCTTCATCAAAGCAAGGATCTTTTGCTTGTTTCTCAAGGGTTTTCATTGGAGCTTATCATTTGAGAGTGTTTAGAGTTGCTAGTGGCTTCGTCTCAATCTTATTTTATTTTATAAGTCTTCATAGCATTGTAAGCCCTATACTACTCTTAGATTCTAACTATGAAGTTAAATGTGACATGTTGCAAGTTTGAGTTTGGGCCTAAGTATGATTTGTGCTTTGATTCTATCATGTTATGCATAGATTTATTCTATGCATGTTTGTAAAGCTATCACCTTGACTTTGTGCATAGAAAACTATGAGCTTTGATCCTATCATGTTATGCATAGATTTATTCTATGCATGTTTGTAAAGCTATCACCTTGACTTTGTGCATAGAAAACTATGAGCTTTGATCCTATCATGTTATGCATAGATGCATGTTTGTAAAGCTATCACCTTGACTTTGTGCATAGAAAACTATGAGCTTTGATCCTATCATGTTATGCATAGATGCATGTTTGTAAAGCTATCACCTTGACTTTGTGCATAGAAAGCTATGAACTTTGATTTGAAATGTTGCATAAAGCAACATAAAAACTCTCATAAACCTTATGTTAACTTGCATATGATGTTATATGCGAATCACTTGCTATCATCCCATGGTATTTATGATCATGTTTCACCTATTTGCTAAAGTTTGATATCATGCATGTTTTGAGGCTTATAATGTAATATGCAAGTTTATGAACACATTTGCCTCAAATATCACCATGTTTAACTTGTGATAGGCTTTGCCATCTTATACCCACCTTGTCATGTTGTTATGTTCTCTCTTTGATCTATTTGTGTGATGCGAGTTTACGTGCGATGGGAATACGTATGGGTAGTTGGGCAAACTTAAATAACATGAGAACATGACTTGAAAATATGACATGAAAGTTTGACATGTGTTTATGCTTGAAAACACGAACGTGGACATGACATGTAGAAAACATGAAAGTGGCCAACTCGAGGTTGGGTTGAGTTTGTAGCATAAATCTACCCGGAACCGACCGGCTTAACTAGTGGCTACAAACAATAGGACCCAATGTGAGTAGTTGGTCATATCGCACTTAAAACCCGAGGTTAGACTAGGTTGTGGTGTAAAGCTACCCGGACCCGCCCGGCTTAACTAGTAACCACAACAAAGTCTAATGTGAGAGGTTGGGGTGCATTAAGTTAATTAATGCCACATGGTAGGGTTAAGTCATGAACTACTTGAATATACTTAACCAATTAAACACGATGGATTGGTAGGGTTAAGTCATGGACTACTTGAATATACTTAACCAATTAAACATGATGGATTGGTAGGGTTAAGTCCTGGACTACTTGAATATACTTAACCAATTAAACACGATGGATTGGTAGGGTTAAGTCATGGACTACTTGAATATACTTAACCAATTAAACACGATGGATTGGTAGGGTTAAGTCATGAACTACTTGAATATACTTAACCAATTAAACACGATGGATTGGTAGGGTTAAGTCATGAACTACTTGAATATACTTAACCAATTAAACCCGATGTATTGATAGGGTTAAGTCATGAACTGCTTGAATACACTTAACCAACTCAATACATGGTTAGGATAGGGTTAACCACACTTAACCCGCTTGAAATCCTAGTTACGTGGTCCTTTTCAGCAGTAACCAACTTAGAAGTATCATGGGTACCCTGGACTAGGCTAGGGTGGGGCACGATTACTGAACTGATTGTAAGAGGCCAAAAGAGACGGCTGAAGGGTGCAACGGTTGTTCAGGCGGACCATGGTCGTGCACATTAAGTCCGGAGTTGAACATGGGCACCAGTAGGTTTAGACTGTGCGTGCTTGAATTGTGTCTGTGGTTTACACCTTAGGGCTGGATACACCCTGGGGTGGATCTAGCACAGTTAACTACATTCCACGATTAAGCCGTATGACACCGATACACGACGAGTTAGGCTTATAGGGAGCCGATCGACTAGACCGAGTAGTTGGACCTCGATTCAGGTCATCTCATGATGTGGGCTAGCTTTGGGCCAAGGGATCATTTCTTGATTATACTTGACATGGATTGGAATACTAATACACACCTGGTGCAACTTAACCTTGTATATGCGATGCCACACTTGATCTATCTTGTTAACTTTTCACCATGCCAGTTATCACCCTACATCTCATCTCTGTTTTACATGTTCAGTTAACTTTATTAGTTATTATACTAATAGTAGATAGGACTTACCAGTCTTTTTGACTGACCCGTTTTCTTTCGCCTCTTTTCTTCCATCCCCCCCCCCCCCCCAGGTTTACAGGGTGGGAACTCTGGTACCTAGCTTGGATCCTTAGCTGCTTTTCTGGATAGCTCATGTACGATTTGGACTTGAGCATGCTATGGCTTTATTCTACCTTGGGGATAGTTACTTTATGTTATTTCCAGTTTTCAGTTGATGTTTCTAGACTATGTTTTGTGGAAAATAATGACCAAGTACTTTGATGTAACTTGACTATGGTTTTGAAATGTTAGTTTTATCCGCTGCTTTATTTACTCTGTTTTTACTTATATGTTCTGTCTTGTGATATCTGCATGCATGTTTACCTCGTTTAACGCCCCTCCAAAGCTAGTGCCCTTGCAAGAGTGGTATTGGCGAAGGTGGGGTGTTACAGAAAGATAAAGATATGTGGCTATTGGGGATTATGTTTTTCTTAAAAACTTTTCTCTTTAAATTTCTCATTAAAACATGTTTTTGAAAACACTTCTACCAAAAATAACTATTTTTCTAAAGTATTTTTATCTGTTCTGGTAACCTTAAGCTCTGATACCACGTGTAACACCCCACGTCCATTAATGTCACTCACAAAGGGAATGCATTAACTTCCATGGAGTTTATAAGTGAATATAGAACAGAAAAATTACAACAAGACAGATAATAAATAGTACTTGGAAATCTAAAACTTCATTTTATTGCAGTGGAAATTAAACATGTTTGTTACATCATAAAACCATAGATCATAACCAAGTACAATATCCATCTTCATAAAAACAAAATACATAATCCCATTACATAAATAGCCATTAAAAAGATAACAAGCTGGACTTTACTTCAACGGTCCAAGCTTTCCAAAGAGAGATGAAGCAATTCAATCAAACTCCACTAGAGCTGGGCCCAACCTGAGGACCTGGAGGGGGAAAAAGGACAGAAATAGAGGGGGTCAGACATAAAGTCTGGCGAGTATGATAATTCTAACAATACTACTATCAAAATAACTAGACTAAGGCATAAGATGGAAGACAAGTAAATGTCAATGAACTCTTAGGAAGATAAAGATAGCGTTTAAGATAACGTTAAAGATAACGGTAAAGGCACACCTAATTACTAACGAATGATTACTACACTGCACCGCACATTACTACACTGCACCACACCAGTCACCCTATTGTTTGATCCCACTTGCTTCACACAGAAACTTTATAAATAGCCTTACGTACCCCTAGCTGACTACATAGGTGTCGTCTGCCCCTATCTCCACTAGGTGTACCCCACTACCCACTTTCGATCGGCTCCCTACTCGTAGATACCCGTGTTGGCCCCACAGTGGGGTGTATCACTCCCCTAAAGTGGCAACCCGATACAACTTGAGAATGCACGGCTTATACCTACACGATGCAACAACGTCTTACCTACCAGCCCGGGTCCACACACACATACGAAACCCGTTGGACTTGCGTTGCCACCGCTCCCCGTTTTGGTCTCTTACAGTCGAACCCAGCATGTGTGTCCCATCCTCGACTTGGGTCGAGCCCACAAAGATACGTTTGGGATACTGGTCGAAATGGGCCCCCACAAGCTACCCACCTAAGCTTGTCACCAGTATATCCCACTTAACCCTCTTAGTCATGTTCATTTACATGTGTGTTTGGTTAAGTCTTACTAATCGTATTTCACATGCCACTAAAGGCACCCCCTAGATTCCTCATGCCACCCAAGGCACCTACTTAACTCCCATGTCCCACCTTACATGTTTATCTGGTTAAGTATTTCTTAATTCATTCAGGCCATAACCTCATTAAGCCCTCTCACATTAGACTGGCATTTATGGCAGCTGGATTTGTCGGGCGGGTCCGGGCAGTCTTACACCATAAAAGAGTCTAACCTCGTGTCTTTACAACCGTTATGCTTTAGTTTAGGCCTAGGACCTCTCACATTGGGCTGACATTTGTGACCACTGGATTTGCCGGGCGGATCCGGGCAGGTTTACGTCACAAACGAGTCCAACCTCGTGTCCTAAGCATTGATTAACACTTAAAATCTTTTACCCCAGTTTTAATAATTCCCTATTCAAATTATTAATTAAGTCAACTTTTAATGATGTCCATAATTGACTCAATTATGGCCATCCACTTATGGCATGCAAAATCATATCAATTGCACCCCAACTTTTTAATATTAAATCCTTAATATTACCCCTACCCCACGTTTATACGTTCGCTTATTCAACGCATAATATAGGCTAGACTTGTATAGTCTAACACCTAGCACAAAGATAAATTATCACAACATATAGACAATTAAAATAAATCTAATCATAATAGGGGTGAAACTTGCATAAACTACACATGTTAAGGATCAAAAGGTGTCAACTTGTTAAATGTCTCAATTTACATGATATGATCATAGCCCAAATCTATACATAAACTTGCATATGGGGTTTTTAGGCAACATAATGATGGTGTGAACTAGCATAGGATATCACATATGTCATAGCATAATTCTAGATGTCATAATAGATGTCTTGGCATATGTTCATAACTTTTCTAATCAATCTAACTTGCATATGTGACTTGTCATATAGATCAACATAACCCAAACATGATGATTTAATTAATATGAACTAACTAGCATAGATGGTAACATCATGGCCTTTTTAACATGTATGATTCATCACAACTTAGCATAGAAACTTTCAACATACATAACATCATCATAGCATGATTTACAACATATAATATATCATCATCACATAACATTGGATTTACAATATACATGATAGCAAAAGGGGTTTACAACAACATATATGATAATTCACATCATCTACTCATAATCCATTCATAACTCAACCTAATTAAAATGATAATAATCTTGTTAAGATCATCATACTCACAATTTAGAGAAGAAAAGAGAGAGTTTTGCTTTACTTTAGGGTTGAGAGAATTAGAATTGAATTTGCTTTTCTTTTTTCTTAGTTGGCGGCGGCTCCATTGATTTCCATGGCGATGGTATGACGGTAACTATTCTATTTTAATTAGGTTTAGGGTTAGCATTAGGATGTATTTATAGGTGCAGGAAGTTATTTAGGACCATTAGATTAACCCTGAACCATGAGAACCAATCAAATGCAAAATCTGCATTTGAGCGAATCGGCCAACGGGTTGACAGCCAAACACCCTGGATTAACCCCTAGTCGACCCAGCGGGGCTTGGGTCGACCTCAAAAATGGGCCGGTTCGGTTATTCCCCCTCCCAATTCGCTGTTTTGAACTTTTTTGCATATTTATTTATTTAATTTTTAATTTATATATATATATATATCAATATATATATATTTCTCTGCGCAACCCATTTCACTTAATTCTTTTCTAAAAATTAAGTATACTTTAATTTGTGAATTTTAATGTTATAAAATTACGGGGTGTTACAGATGATCTTCACGTCGAATGGAGGGGTGCTACTGATGCTCATGATAGGAGTAGCTACCTTGAAGGGGCTGAAGTGGTAGCCGTCCGGACGTACTTGTTGATTGTACGGATGTGCGAGGTATAAGGTGCCTCCGGTTTCGTTCAGACCTAGAACGAACTTGTAAATGGACTGTGTGGCTAACATTGGATTTTGTTCTATGCTGATTGATCTCTATTAAATATATGTCTGTTTGGCGGCGGAGAATTTATTCTCTTTCTTAACGCCCTTCTCTGAGATGTACGAGCTCAGAGGTTATATATCGATAGAAATCAGTCGCATGGAGTGAATTGCCTGTGTGGCATGCCTAAGTGGCAGATGATCAAGGCTTCTGTTGAAAAGCAAAATCTTGTGGTTGATGATCAAAGCACAGCCTGTATGGCATAGCTTTGTGTATAGCGTTGTTTCGTGAGCCTCACACCCCGGTATGAGCCAGAAACGGGAGAAGGACCTCAGGAAGAACATGCGTTTCCTTCTAGCTAGGAGTGGTGCTTTGGGTTTTGCACGCCCGGGTATTTTACTTATGTGGATGATGGAAAGCGAGGCCTCGGTTAGTTCAGTCTCTTCGGAGCCGATGGTTGGTCGGATATGACCAGTGACGCCCCATAGGGCGGGGAAACACAGTGTTCAGGCATTTTAATCCACATCGAGTGGACCGACCCTGACGATCCAAGGGCCCACCTGAGTCTGAGTCCTGAGGGGTGGGCTATAGCATCTCGAATTCGGTAAGGATGATCCCTTGCCTTGGTTCATGACGGAAATCCGATTTCCAAATACGACATCGTGCGGTTTTGATTGTATACCTATATATGGCGACATAATGGTATGGGGCACTAATGTCGTCTATGATTGATACTTATGATTTGAAATTGTTTTTGAAACATATAAACACTAGTAATAATATCAAATGCTTTTGTTTTATTCGTATCAAGCATATTTTGGCCATTATAAGGTAAAACTATATCCTCCGGTTTGTGTTGCATTGTGTGATGGGAACTGAGTCTTATAATGGCTTCATTTTTATAAAAAGCATTGCGATGTTTAAAAGGATTTACTTGTTTTAAAGCACTGGCAATCCAATGGAGTAAACCCGTTCCGCGTTAGCAGCGTGGTCCTGTGATTGGCCATATTATAAAGTAATTTGAGTAGATTTCTCATACCAGTCCCATGACTGACTCGTAGTTTGTTTCACTTGCAAACTCGGGTGCCCTTTTTTTTCTTCACGTGCAGCCTTGTATTCAGGTTTTAGCAGGCTCTTTCTGGATAGCTATGGAGCTGAAGATGGATTCTATCATCTATCTCTTTTTATGTTGTTCAGCTCCTATTGTACATATTATGTTTTGATTCCGCTGTAGAATTATGTAAAGCTGAACTGTATTTTGTACTAAGTATGATCCTGTATACTGTGTAACTCTGATGTTTATGTTTATCCAGTGTATTCTATTGTACATTATCTGGTGTATTTATTTATTTCTGTTCTGCTGTTATTTGTTTATGTGTTATATTCCAAAGATTATCCTTGCCATCATGGAACGGGGTTTGGGGTCGTCACAAACGTCGTATCAGAGCTTTGGTTAAGCTTAGTTCTGGAATATAACATATTAACGAACTCATCAGAAATAGAACCAATAGAGTTCTAGGACGAATAATTCATTACAGATAGGATCAGTAATATCCTAGTATGAGTATAGCAGAATGAAATACACCCCAATAGACACATTTACATTCAAGTATATGTCTCTATGTTTTATAATATCTTTTCTGTTGACCTGACACTTGGTCTACTATTTACAGAAGTACTAGAAAATGAGTGTCAGAAACAGAAGGAGGAATACAGAACCAAATCTAGAAGATCTATTAAAGAAATATCGAAATCTGGGTGGAGTATCATTATCGGGCAATGAATCCATTAGTCAAACTCAAGATTTGATGCGTTCTTCTGAAAGAATTTTTGAGCGTCTACAGCTAAGAGATGATCAGAAAAGATTACTGGCATCTTGGGCACTCAAAGACGAAGCTTTGTTCTGGTGGGAAACAGTTATTAAGGATGATCCAGAAGGTAATATTACCTGGGATAGATTTAAAGAAATTTTCCAAGAAAGATTTACTCCTCCAGAAGCAACTGAGCGGTTATGTGATGAATTCTACTATTTGATACAAGGAGATATGAATATTCCAGAATATCATAAGAGATTCAATGAACTTTCTCATTTTCCCCCACATCTAATTCAAGATCTAAAGAGGAAGAATCTAAGGTTTATTAATGGTCTTCAAAGAAAATACCAGAATAGTGTAATGGGGCATGTGAAGCTTCCTTTTTCCGAAATGATATACATGGCTTATCAGTATGAAGATCTTGATAAGCGAGGTCATTTGGTCGACGAAGAGGAATGCAGTTCTAGCAACAAAAGAAATTTTGAGACTGATAGCCCAGAGACAAGTATGCCACCTGAGACAAGTACGACGTCTGGGATCAGAAAGAAGCCTAGAGTCCATAAGAAAAAGGATAAATCTGAAGAAGTACCAATAACGACTGCCACATGCTCGAGCTGTAATAAGCAAGGGCATTTGGCGATAAATTGCAAATCTTGGAACAAACGAAAGAAGGATAAATCAGAATCCAAGAACAAACTTCAAGAGAATAGGGGATGCCATAAGTGCCACCAAGATGGTCATATTGCGAAAAATTGTCGACTATCAGAGAAATCTGAAGTGGTTTAGGTAAATGAAGTAGCAGAAACTTCTGAACCCTCGGCTAGCCAGGGAAGGCCAGATGTTTTAGAAGGCACGCTTACTGTCAAAAACATTCCAGTTAAAGTACTGTTTGATACAGGCGCGTCGCGAAGCTTTATTGCAAAGAATGCAGTTAAGAAACTGGATTTGAATTTGAAAAAGCTCAAAACACCCATGACTGTCCATAATCCGGTAGGGGGTTCCCTCGATCTTAGTTGAGTATGTGGAGTGCCTATCTCTTTTTCCCGTTATCGGTTCCCCACTATCGCGATCGTCATGAATTTTACAGAATTTGATCTTATCTTGGGGTTAGACTGGTTAACCAAATATGGAGCTGAGGTTAAATGCGATGACAGAGTCGTTAAGGCGAAGATTAAATCAGGTGACTATATAACCATGCCCTGTGAAGGTCAGAATTCTGATAGAAAAGACTTCTGGGCAGCTTTAGAAGTTTCTCCTGCTCATTTAGAACCTGTTCCTGTCGTTACGAAGAATATTCCGGTCGACATTGAAAATATCCCAGTTGTCAAGAACTATGCGGATGTGTTCGAAGAAGTTGTTAGCTTACCTCCGCAGAGAGAAATTGATTTTAAAATCTCTTTAGTTCTGAATGCTAGGCCAGTAGTTCACGCTATTCGAAGAATGACCTTGAAAGAGAAAGAAGAGTTAGATAATGATATACACGTAAATGTGTATATTTTATCTGCTTATTTATCTAGTTTTCTATTTAAAATAATTAATATTGTGTATTTATAGCTGTATTTTCAGATTGTTGATAAAAAGCTTGGTTTAGAGCATTTGATGGATAAAGCATGAAGAATTTGCTTAAAAATAGTGAAGTTGAAATTACTAAAGCTTGAAGAGTTTAAAGCTTGAAGAACGGTTGCAAATAGAGTTCAGTTGGGTAGATTTGGCTCACTAAAGACTCATATTGCGTTCACATTAGCTCCTTTGCAAGACTTCTCATTCACGCACTGCACGCATTCACATTAGCTCATTTGCAAGGCCTCTCACTCTACAGCTGCGTTCACACTAGCTTATGTGTTAGTTGGGCTAATTCTTTAGTCCTACATTATGGAATTTGCCAAGTAGCCTTTGTCATATCAGCTATAAATACACTTTATCTCATTCATTGTAAAAACACACTTAGTTTTATTCTGTAATCTTTCTCTTGGAATAAAACTCTTCTTCCTCTGTTCTACTTAGTTTTAGTTTTACTTATGTTCATGTTATTTAATTTCTATTTTTCTTCTTCTTTAGCTATGTCTAGCTAATCCCCTTTGATTAGGGGGTGATGACGCTAATAGATATGATTCAACATGAATCACATAGCCAATAGATAAGGACTTTATGTATGTAGATCTAGATCTGAATCAAGGGTTAGATCTGAACCTTCATATTCTGTGTCGTTTAAGAGTTATGCTCCTTCACAGGGTATATTCGTGTTCGATCTAACAATTATCAGATTTAGATCTAATTTTAGGTTTTTAGAAATTAATTTGTGAATCTGTCCTGATAGTCTATGGTTGTTTAAGAGCTCAGCTCCTGCATAGGCTATGCTTGTCGTTATTTACTTATTTGTTTCTAAGAATATATTTATCGTTGATTCGTTTTTGTGACAGAAACATGAATTAGATCTATATTTATTTGTTGGCTATTGATGAGTGTGAATCTAATCTATGTCATTATCCCCTAATTGCTTTCTCCTATTAGATAAATCTCTCTTCTTTATTTAATTGCTGTTATTTTCTTTGTTTTCAATCAATCAAAATCTTGGAATAACTTGATTGGATTTATTAATTAAAATATTTTTGGTCCCAGAGTTCGACACCCTCTACAACAATCCTTGTTGTTTAGGAAAGCCGAACGGATTTTACAGTTGTTTACAATTGTATAATTTGTTCGCAAACAAATTTTGGCGCCGTTGCCGGGGACACAGTCACACTCAAGTGTGGGGGGAATTTACATTACATCAGCAGTCAAATTTTATGAAGTAGGTCGTTCATTGAACAAGGATTAACTTAAATTCATAAATAACACCTTTGTTCTTGTTTGATAAGTTGAATTGTTGGGTGATGGGAATGAACATTATTTATTCATTGAATCGTAATGTGTCCTTTTAAGATGCTAGCTTGAGACTGTGCAGACGTTAGTCGTGTTCTGGAGTAAGCGTGTCAACCCTTGTTATACATGTTAGAATGTGGAAGTAAAAATAATCAAAAAAAAATCATGAAATAAAAATGATTTTGCGCCTACATTTGTTGGATTTTCTGAGTTCGTTTTCATGCATAATATTTTCTTTTCCACTCAAATTTTCAAGTTCTAAAATCCACTTGGCCCAATTAAGGAGAAATGACTCATTGTAGCATTCTTCTTCGATACCCCACATTATTCAAACCCAATTTTTAGTCGAATTACATCCATGTTTCGACAAGTTTTTCTTATATTGGTATACTTAAGAACCTTGTACTGGTTTATTTTCAAAGGTTCAGAAACATCACTTTTTATACCAATATTACACTACCCACTCCGTACTTGTTTTAAGGTAGGATAACCATATACCGCATCTTATTTTATATGGGTTATCTATCTTACGAAACTTTGCTTATCATTCCTTTTAGCTTTTTGTATAACAAAAATCCAGACTTGTGTGTTGAATTAAGGTTATAGAAGTAGAGTAACTAGGGCACAAAACTTTCCTTTCATGAAGTGTTGGTTATGATTCGCTTAGTAGAAGAGGAATCAAATGAAATAATGTATGGTATCATTCCATTCCATCTCCATTCATCATTCATCATGCAAAAGAAAAAAGAAAGAAAAAAAAAAGAAAAAGAAAAAGAAGGAAAAGAAAAAAAAGAAAAAAATGAAATAAAGAGAGAGTCTCTCAGAATAAAATATTCATTCATCATTCTTGACTATAAAGTATTCATTTCCATTCCATCCACATCCATCATACCGTACTTAGAAGCAAGGATTGTAGTTGAGGAGATGAAAGGAAACAAAACATCCATATGTGCCTTAGTATTACTTTATCTTTTGTAGCTTGAAATTCAACTAATACACTTTCCCTCTTATCTATAATATTTGTAGAACTTACAAAATTCTCCTTCATCCATGCATAACTCACATCCAATACATTACAGTTACAATGGTGCAAAATTATTCAAAAAAGAAAAAAAGAAAAGAAAAAAAAAAGAGAATAAAGAAATGATTGGGTGCACATTGTCGATGTGTAGAACTTTGGTTGACACCATGCTCTTAACCTTCAAGACAATTACAGTGTTATCAAGGAATTACGATTCAGCTTGAAAAATCTTATTCATTTTTGCACCAATTATGGGATGGACAATTTGGGACTAAACCGTTATTGTTGAAGTTAGGTGAAATCCTTGGAATGTGAAAGACATTAAATATATTGTTTGATTAATTTGCGTACATAAGACGCTTTGGATTTTGTGGGTAGTATCTGCTGAAAACCCTCATGAGACAACACTCATCCTACTAGGGACACCTAGGGGTTTAACGACTTGTTGCATATGCTAAATGCAATCGTGTTTCCTACGAAAGTGTGACATATCTTAGTTTAGTTATTCGAGGACGAATAAAAAGATAAGTGTGGGGGTATTTGATATACACGTAAATGTGTATATTTTATCCGCTTATTTATCTAGTTTTCTATTTAAAATAATTAATATTGTGTATTTATAGCTGTATTTTCAGATTGTTGATAAAAAGCTTGGTTTAAAGCATTTGATGGATAAAGCATGAAGAATTTGCTTAAAAATAGTGAAGTTGAAATTACTAAAGCTTGAAGAGTTTAAAGCTTGAAGAACGGTTGCAAACAGAGTTCAGTTGGGTAGATTTGGCTCACTAAAGACTCATATTGCGTTCACATTAGCTCCTTTGCAAGACTTCTCATTCACGCACTGCACGCGTTCACATTAGCTCATTTGCAAGGCCTCTCACTCTACAGCTGCGTTCACACTAGCTTATGTGTTAGTTGCGCTAATTCTTTAGTCCCACATTATGGAATTTGCCAAGTAGCCTTTGTCATATCAGCTATAAATACACTTTATCTCATTCATTGTAAAAACACACTTAGTTTTATTCTGTAATCTTTCTCTTGGAATAAAACTCTTCTTCCTCTGTTCTACTTAGTTTTAGTTTTATTTATGTTCATGTTATTTAATTTCTGTTTTTCTTCTTCTTTAGCTATGTCTAGCTAATCCCCTTTGATTAGGGGGTGATGACGCTAATAGATATGATTCAACATGAATCACATAGCCAATAGATGAGGACTTTATATATGTAGATCTAGATCTGAACCTTCATATTCTGTGTCGTTTAAGAGCTATGCTCCTTCACAGGGTATTTTCGTGTTCGATCTAACAATTATCAGATTTAGATCTAATTTTAGGTTTTTATAAATTAATTTGTGAATCTGTCCTGATAGTCTATGGTTGTTTAAGAGCTCAGCTCCTGCATAGGCTATGCTTGTCATTATTTACTTATTTGTTTCTAAGAATCTATTTATCGTTGATTCGTGTTTGTGACAGAAACATGAATTAGATCTATATTTATTTGTTGGCTATTGATGAGTGTGAATCTAATCTATGTCATTATCCCCTAATTGCTTTCTCTTATTAGATAAATCTCTCTTCTTTATTTAATTGCTGTTATTATCTGTGTTTTCAATCAATCAAAATATTGGAATAACTTGATTGGATTTATTAATTAAAATATTTTTGGTCCCAGAGTTCGACACCCTCTACAACAATCCTTGTTATTTAGGAAAGCCGAACGGATTTTACAGTTGTTTACAATTGTATAATTTGTTCGCAAACAGATAATCAAACTCGACAGCTAGTATGGAAGGGTCTGATCAGGCCTAGTTCCTCTGATTGGGGAGCGGTTGTGGTATTTGTCCCGAAGTCAGATGGTACTCTCAGACTATGTGTAGATTATCGTGACTTGAATAAGTAGACGCTGAAGAACAAATATTCATTGCCGCGGATTGATGATTTATTGGACCGATTGAATGGCGCGCAAGTATTTTCCCGAATGGACCTAGCTACAGGTTTCCATCAGCTTTGTATTGCTGAAGAGTGTGTTCCTTTGACAACATTCAGAGGTCCGGATTTATTCTACGAGTGGTTAGTAATGCCGTTCGGATTATGTAACGCTCCATCTTATTTCGTCGATCTAATGAACCGGGTAGTCACAGAAGTATTGAATAAATTTGTTCTGCTTTTCATTGATGATATACTGATTGTAACACCTCGTATTTTCTATTAACGTTAATGTAACAAATCAAAGTATACTTAATTTTTAAGAGAAGAATTAAGGGAAACGGGTTATGCCATTGCGTTCGTCTCGGAATTCTGCTTGAGATAGAGTCCGAGTTTGCGTGAATCGGACTTCATATGAAGAAGTTATGGCCTTTGGAAGTTTCAGCTCAAATTTAAAAACAACTCGAAACTGAATTCAAAATTCAAAACAGAACCCAGAAGCGGGCTGGGCGGGAAATTTCCCGCCCAGGACCCAGGTCGACCAAGGGGTCAACCTCCCCCCTATAGGTCGACCTAGGGGTCGACCTAGGGGTTGACCTGGGGGTCGAGCTGCCCTGTTTTTCCAGATCCGAGGCAGAATTCATTTTTATGTATCCGGGCTGATTTCTGGACCAAATTCATGAGATCTACGCTATATAAACGCCCCCAAACTTCACTTTCTCCACACAACTTCATTACGCCTATACTCTGCATCAATCCTAATTAAAATAAATCTTATTCTCCATTAAAACAAGTTATGTTTCTTCTTCAAATTGGAGATTCAAATCAAGATAAAGCTTCAAGTTGAACCATAGGCATTCCGCTTCAAGCAACGTCACTTGAATCATTGCAAATCGCCTTTTTCTAAACCGATCACTATAAGTTCGGTTATTCCTTAGATTTGAACGTGTAATTGGAATTGTGAATGTAATGAATCAAAATATAGAACTATACCAATTTGCAAGTTAATTATCTTTGATTCGTGCTTATGTCAAATCGAAAGTTATCTATGCCTTTGGATATGATTTACGACTATGACTATGAGACTTTTGCCTAAGACTATGACTATGAGACTTTTGCCTAAGACTTTGACTATGAAACTATTGCCTATGAAGCTATTGCCTATGACTATGAGACCTTTGTCTAAGACTATGGCCATGAACTGTCGCCTATGAAATTATTGCCTACGACTATGAATCATAACTATGAGACCATTGCCTATGACATTGGTTAAGAAATTATTGTGATTAGTCGCCCATGACTATTGTGGTTAATTGCCTATGAGTATTCCCATTGTTACAATTAACCGATCATGTTGTACCTTGAACTGGCATTATGTTGGACCAAATCACCTATGCCTGTTCCCTTGATTATGTGGATCTCATATTTAGTGTGTAACTTGGCTAGTTTATTCCTATTCACTATTATGTACATCGAACCTGTTGGAGCCATTATTTTTGCATGCCTAATCTTTTATATCAATTCTTGTGCTTATCCCCTATTCCTTTTGATTAGTGTCATTTCATGAATAAATAGAAAACTTGTGTAATCATGTTATACGTACGATTATGATGCGGGGATTGGGCGTAGCTTAATTAAGTTAGTTTGGCATGATAAATATGTTGGCATAATCTAAATTGGCTATAATAGTGAATGATTTACATGCATATTAGACTTGGGCATAAGTTGATAAATTCAATTGGCCGCAAAGTGTGTAATTGGCGTGTAAACCAAGTTTTGGACATAAACGGTAAACTAGAATATTAAATCTAGTTTTGACATGAACCGTAAATTGGAATATTAATCTAGATTGGGCATGAATTGTAAAAGAGGAATATAAAATCAAAAATTGGTATAAACTGCAAGTTGGGCTGGTTGATAGGTAAATCAAGTTTTGGGCATAGAATATAAATATGCTAATTTGCATGACAGTTGAATATGATCTAGGCTAAATTGATTTACGGAAAATTTACATAAATAGTAAATATGTAAATTTAGTAAAAGACGAATATGCCTAACCCGAGGTTAGACAGAGTTGTGGTGTAAAACTGCCCGGAACCGACCGACACATCCAATGACCACAACAATACCTATCTAATGTGGGTGGTTAGTGCATCAAGCCCAGAAAGACCCGAGGTTAGACTGAGTTGTGGTGTAAACCTGCCCGGAACCGACCGGCACATCCAGTAACCACAACAATATCTGTCTATTGTGAGTGGTTGGTGCTTTAATTAATTAATTAAGGCTCATGAATAAGTCAAGCTAGAAATGGTAAGGTTAAGTAATTAGGGAAACACTTAACCGTAATAACAGTTAACTAGGCAAGTGGGTGAGGTTAAGTAAAATTAGAACACTTAACCGTTACAACATGTTAATTAGACAAGTGGGTGAGGTTAAGTAAATTTAGAACACTTAACCGTTGTAACATGTTAATTAAGCAGATGATAGGGTTAATTTAACTAAAGTAACACTTAACCAAAATATATAATGACATGTGGTTGGGTTAAGTAATACAAGAGGAAAACACTTAACCAATATAACACGAATTGAGGTAGGGTCAATTCAACACCAGAAGGAAACACTTAACCAACATGACGTGACGGGAGTATGGGTTAAGTTAACTTGAATTGATTAATGACACTTGACCAGTATAACTTGATGAGCTAATGGGATTAAGTTAAATGGGGAATACTTAACCAATATAACCTGATGACTGAACAGGGTTAAGTTAATAGAACACACTTAACCAATCCAACAAGATAAGCGAGAAAGGTTAAGTTAATAAGAACCACTTAACCAACACGACTTGACGAGTAGGAGGTTAAGTACATATCGGGTTGGTGGGTAATATTAGTAAATTTAGGCCCACAGAACTTAACCATTAAATAAACATGCTTGAATCCGTGGGAAGGTTAAGTACATATCTGGTTGGTGGGTAATATTAGTAAATATAGGCCCACAGAACTTAACCATTAAATAAACATTCTTGAATCGGTGGGAAGGTTAAGTACACATCAGGTTGGTGGGTAATATTAGTAAATATAGGCTCATAAACTTAACCAGCAGGAAATCCTAGTAACGCGGACCCATTTCAGCGGTAACCCACATAGATGTATCATGGTACCCTGAAACTAGGCAGGGTGGGGCACGATTACTGGGCTGATTATAAGCGGTCAAAGACAACGGCAGGGGGTACGTCAGTGTAGGTTTCGACGGTTTACGGGCGTGCACGTACTCCGGAGTGGGAAAAAGAAGGCACTTGTACCAGTAGTTATACACTGTGCATCTTGAATCGTGTCGGTTCGCTATCATAAGGCTTGATACACCTTATGGTGGGGCCAACACAGAGTATCTACACGCAAGAGAGGGACGACTGACACAGACACATGGAAAATTAATACAAAGTAGGTAGCATAATCCCTAGTTGGACCTAGGTCGCGTAAACCCTGAATCCGAGAAGCGTTCAATAGGTAGCATAAACCCCAGTGGCCCTGGGTAGCATAAACCCTGGTTGAATCTAGTAAGCACTCGATAGTAAACCCTAGATTAGATCTAGGTAATAAACGGAATCCCCATAATTGATGTACACCTGAAGGCAACCGCAAATACGGGGATTGGGATCACGTTATCATATGATCATAGATTACTAGTTTGGACACCAGTTAGGTAGTGCAAAGATATAGAAATCAGGATAAACAGGGTAGTTGCGAAGCAGAGAAGGAGTAGAAGTGCATTCATTTTATCAGTACAATCGGTACATTCAGTTTATCGGTACATTCAGTTTATCGGTACATTTAGTTTATCTTGCCATATCCCATGCTTATCCCATATTATCTTGTTACTATGGTTTAGTCTTATATTTAGTTTATTCATGTCATGACCCTTTTTCTCGTTTAAATACTAAGAATCACTGCACTTACCAGACTTTATGTCTAACCTAGTTTTCTTTCGCCTCTTTTCTTCCGTCCCCCCCAAGGTAGTCAGGGAGGGAATAGCTCAGGTTTGTTTGGACCATTACTCTTTCCAAGCTTAAAGACTCTTTGACGTGTTGCCTTGGACTCGCTCTTGTACTGCTATGACTGGCTCATGCTTTATTTGGGGAAATCATTTTATGCTTCTTTATTTTTGTAAACAAGACAGGATACTTTGGTATTGTAATACAATCTTTGTACAAGCTGTTTATCAATGAAATAAAGTTTTATTTATTTACCGCTGCTTTAATTGTCTATCTTGTAATTTATCTGCATCTTTTACCTATAATGCTCCACCGAACTTAAGGCATTACCTTTGTGAGTAACCTTAACGGAGGTGGGGTGTTTCACTTGGTATCAGAGCTGAAGGTTACCAGATCAGATAAAAGATTTGAAAAATTATTTTCAAAACGGTTTTAAAAGAAGCATTTTCAAAAGAAAAGTTTTTGTTTTAAAGGCATATTCCCCAAAGCCATATGCATTATCTTTTGACCCTCTGCTTGAATCCTTGTTTCCTTCTTTCTTGAGTCTTTGGGGATCCTGGCTTTCTAGGAGGCAACTTCATCGCGGCATGGTTCCTAGGCTTGATGAGACTACGACACTTGTCAAAGGGCAAATAAGTGCCTAACTTCCATCTATAGCCGCTGTAATTTCACCTAAGGCTAATTTTCTTTCGAGCTTTATAGGATTTTCCATGCGATGGAGACAACTTTCGAGAGACATGTCAACAAGTTGCACAAAGTTGAGAATGAGGGGGTCTGGCTACGGAGTACAACACAAGGATGAAGAACCCATGGATATGGACTTGGCTCACAAAGGAGGGGAGGAAAAGAAATAGTAAAACCTAAGGCAAGAGGAAGTATCTTTACTAGGGTATAACGGGTCATATAATTGAGGACAAGGGCAAGAACAAGGGACAGGATTTTCTGGAAGGCGAGTGCATGCTCTCACCGCCAGCGTACCTGAGAGAGAGGCAGTAAGATTTCGGTTCAAAGCGTTTTTCCTTTTTGATTATCCTGTTAGTACTCCTTCCGATTTTAGCGCTTCACACCCGTATATATATCTGCTTCCATAGTTGAGTCTCTGCACCCTAGATACTGTGAGGTAGAGGATCCCATTATAGTCTCGAATCCAATTGTTGGTTCGACCCATTTATCTTTGACTCATGAGGATTTGAGAATAGCTATATTTATGCTTATGTTTTTGGGCTATGGGTTGATTCTAGGCATTGATTGGTTAGCTAGTAATTATGAAACAAGGGTAGTTAGACTTTTTACTTGCCTCGAGAATACCCTTGAGATTTCGTACGATCCTATGGGATCAGTTGGTCTTAGCTACCTAGAATCACTTTACTTATCTATCGACGATTTTCGATCCGTTTGGGTAGTCCATGAGTACGCAAGATGTTTTGACTAGGGCAGGGGTTTCCCCTCTAAGAACTCGAGACAGACTTCCGCATGTATCTAGATGACACGGCAAAGACAGTTATGCGATCAACGATAATTCTAGAGCAAGATTGGCGAGGATAGCCAGAGTCGGTAAAGTGCTCAATTGTTTGGTTAGTATCATCTCGCATAGATCGTCCAAATTTGAAGAAGGTATTCCTTGGGTGCTTGTCTGATATTGGTTTAGGCCTTTGGGGATTGTACTTGAGGGATGTCGAGTTCGACTAGGATGGTTTGCATGAGAAATAAATGGTTGTGGCAGACGCCCTAAGTAGAAAAAAAAACTGACCTTAAGAGAGGTAATAAGCACATAGTAACCATTAGCTTTAGACCCTCAGACTTGCAGCATGATGGATAAGCTAAGTAGAGGAGATACCTCTAATCATCTTATGATATACACTTGATATCATGGTTAATATATGTTTATCTTGGAAAGATAGTTTGACTACATTGGATACCCTCTAGCATGGTAAGTGATCGAGGGCCTATCTTTACTAGTGGGTTTTGGAAATGGAGGTCAAGAAGCTTCGTAACCATGAAGTTAAATTAGATAAGGTACAGTGGAGTGAAGCTCAAGAAGATGCGACTTAGAAGACTGAAGACTAGATACGCGCATCTTACCTTTTTTAAGGGTATATCCTTGATTCCTCTTTTTCTGTAAAATCTATTTGCATGCTAGTCTTTAGCTTTTAAGTATATCCTCTCGGTCCTATCCTCGATCCTTAGGTAGAAGCCAATGGATGTAAACATGTGTTTGAGACATGTTATGTTTGGTGGATGCAAGTGGTTACAAGTGTTTGCTAGTGGTTGCTCGTGGATGCATATACACACATTAGGCATTAGATCAGCTTAGTCACTTCCATATTGCATATGCATATATGTATTGGTTTGTGGATTAAAACTTGATGTGTTATCATATGGACGTTGCATTTAAGTGAATGGTTGTGCACTCATATGGAAATGATATGTATCGTTAGGATTGCATACATGATGGACTCATGGCACTGACATAATTCGCATTAAGGAGGTCAACTGAATCAGTAGACCGCCTGATTTTACATTAGATAAGGACATGTACACACACTATGCATAGAATCATGAAAGCATTAGAAATCCTTTTAGGGACAATGGATGCCTGTGATTGAATGGTTGAGTAGATGGATGCTGGATGTTAGGATACATTCTTCTTAACTTGAAGATTTCGGGGACGAAATCCTTTAAGGAGGGGAGAATGTAACACCCTGTATTTTCTGTAAACGTTAATGTAACAAATCAAAGTATACTTAATTTTTAAGATAAGAATTAAGGGAACGGATTATGCCATTGCGTTCGTCTAGGAATTCTGCTTAAGATAGAGTCCGAGTTTGCGTGAATCAGACATCGTATGAAGAAGTTATGGCCTTCGGAAGTTTCAGCTCAAATTTAAAAACAGCTCGAAACTGAATTCAAAATTCAAAACAGAACCCAGAAGTGGGCTAGGCGGGAAATTTCCCGCCCAGGACCCAGGTCGACCAGGGGGTCGACCACCCCCCTATAGGTCGACCAGGGGGTCGACCTGCCCTGTTTTTCCAGATCCGAGGCAGAATTCATTTTTATGTATCCGGGCTGATTTCTGGACCAAATTCATGAGTTCTACGCTATATAAACGCCCCCAAACTTCACTTTCTCCTCACAACTTCATTACGCCTATACTCTAACTCAATCCTAATTAAAATAAATCTTATTCTCCATTAAAACAAGTTATGGTTCTTCTTCAAATTGGAGATTCAAATCAAGATAAAGCTTCAAGTTGGACCATAGGCATTCTGCTTCAAGCAACGTCACTCAAATCATAGCAAATCGCCTTTTTCTAAACCGATCACTGTAAGTTCGGTTATTCCTAAGATTTGAACGTGTAATTGGAATTGTGAATGTAATGAATCAAAATATAGAACTATACCAATTTGCAAGTTAATTATCTTTGATTCGTGCTTATGTCAAATCGAAAGTTATCTATGCCTTTGGATATGATTTACGACTATGACTATGAGACTTTTGCCTAAGACTATGACTATGAGACTTTTGCCTAAGACTATGACTACGAGGCTTTTGCCTAAGACTTTGACTATGAAACTGTTGCCTATGAAGCTATTGCCTATGACTATGAAACATTTGTCTAAGACTATAGCCATGAACTGTCGCCTATGAAATTATTGCCTACGACTATGAATCATAACTATGAGACTATTGCCTATGACATTGGTTAAGAAATTATTGTGATTAGTCTCCCATGACTATTGTGGTTAATTGCCTATGACTATTGTAGTTAGTTGCTTATGACTATTCCCATTGTTACAATTAACTGATCATGTTGTACCTTGAACTGGCATTATGTTGGACCAAATCACCTATACCTATTCCCTTGATTATGTGGATCTCATATTTAGTGTGTAACTTGACTAATTTATTCCTATTCACTATTATGTACATCAAACCTGTTGGAGCCATTATTTTTGCATGCCTAATCTTTTATATCAATTCTTGTGCTTATCCCCTATTCCTTTTGATTAGTGCCATTTCATGAGTACATAGAAAACTTGTGAAATTATGTTATACTTACGATTATGATGCGGGGATTGGGAGTAGCTTAATTAAGTTAGTTTGGCATGATAAATATGTTGGCATAATCTAAATTGGCTATAATAGTGAATGATTTACATGCATATTAGACCTGGGCATAAGTTGATAAATTCAATTGGCCGCAAGTGTGTAATTGGCGTGTAAACCAAGTTTTGGACATAAACGGTAAACTAGAATATTAAATCTAGTTTTGACATGAACCCTAAATTGGAATATTAATCTAGATTGGGCATGAATTGTAAAAGGGGAAATATAAAATCTAAAATTGGTATAAACTGCAAGTTGGGCTGATTGATAGGTAAATCAAGTTTTGGGCATAGAATATAAATATGCTAATTTGCATGACAGTTGAATATGATCTAGGCTAAATTGATTTACGGAAAATTTACATAAATAGTAAATTTAGTAAAAGACGAATATGCCTAGCCCGAGGTTAGACTGAGTTGTGGTGTAAAATTGCCCGGAACCGACCGGCACATCCAGTGACCACAACAATACCTGTCTAATGTGGGTGGTTAGTGCATCAAGCCCAGAAAGACCCGAGGTTAGACTGAGTTGTGGTGTAAACCTGCCTGGAACCGACCGACATATCCAGTAACCACAACAATATCTGTCTAATGTGAGTGGTTGGTGCTTTAATTAATTAATTAAGGCTCATGAATAAGTCAAGCTAGAAATGGTGAGGTTAAGTAACTAGGGAGACACTTAACCGTAATAACATGTTAACTAGGCAAGTGGGTGAGGTTAAGTAAAATTAGAACACTTAACCGTTACAACATGTTAATTAGACAAGTGGGTGAGGTTAAGTAAATTTAGAACACTTAACCGTTGTAACATGTTAATTAAGCAGATGATAGGGTTAAGTTAACTAAAGTAACACTTAACCAAAATATATAATGACATGTGGTGGGGTTAAGTAATACAAGAGGAAAACACTTAACCAATATAACATGAATTGAGGTAGGGTCAAGTCAACACCAGAAGGAAACACTTAACCAACATGACGTGACGGGTGGATGGGTTAAGTTAACTTGAATTGATTAATGACACTTGACCAGTATAACTTGATGAGCTAATGGGGTTAAGTTAAATGGGGAATACTTAACCAATATAACCTGATGACTGAACATGGTTAAATTAATAGATCACACTTAACCAATCCAACAAGATAAGCGAGAAAGGTTAAGTTAATAAGAACCACTTAACCAACACGACTTGACGAGTAGGAGGTTAAGTACATATCGGGTTGGTGGGTAATATTAGTAAATATAGGCCCACAGAACTTAACCATTAAATAAACATGCTTGAATTCGTGGGAAGGTTAAGTACATATCGGGTTGGTGGGTAATATTAGTGAATATAGGCCCACAGAACTTAACCATTAAATAAACATGCTTGAATCAGTGGAAGGTTAAGTACACATCAGGTTGGTGGGTAATATTAGTAAATATAGGACCATAAACTTAACCAGCAGGAAACCCTAGTAACGGGGAATCATTTCAATAGTAACCCACATAGATGTATCATGGTACCCTGAAACTAGGCAGGGTGGGGCACGATTACTGGGCTGATCATAAGCAGTCAAAGATAACGGCAAGGGGTACGTCAGTGTAGGTTCCGATGGTTTACGGGCGTGCATGTACTCCGAAGTGGGAAAAAGAAGGCACTGGGTACCAGTAGTTATACACTGTGCATCTTGAATCATGTCGGGTCGCTATCATAAGGCTTGATACACCTTATGGTGGGGCCAGCACATAGTATCTACACGCAAGAGAGGGCCGACTGACACAGACACGTGGAAAATTAATACAAAGTAGGTAGCATAATCCCTAGTTGGACCTAGGTCGCGTAAACCCTGAATCCGAGAAGCGTTCAATAGGTAGCATAAACCCCAGTGGCCCTGGGTAGCGTAAACCCTGGTTGAATCTAGTAAGCACTCGATAGTAAACCCTAGATTAGATCTAGGTAATAAACGGAATCCCCATAATAGATGTACACCTGAAGGCAACCGCAAATACGGGGATTGGGACCACGTTATCATATGATCATAGATTACTAGTTTGGACACCAATTAGGTAGTGTAGAGATATAGAAATCAGGATAAACAGGGTAGTTGTGAAGCAGAGAAGGAGTAGAAGCGCATTCAGTTTATCTGTACAATCAGTACATTTAGTTTATCAGTACAATCAGTACATTCAGTTTATCGGTACATTCAGTTTACCTTGCCATATCCCATGCTTATCCCATATTATCTTGTTACTATGGTTTAGTCTTATATTTAGTTTATTCATGTCATGACCCTTTTCCTTGTTTAAATACTAAGAATCACTGGACTTACCAGACTTTATGTCTGACGTTGTTTGCTTTCGCCTCTTTACTTCCGTTTCCCCCCAAGTAGTCAGGGAGGGAATAGTTCAGGTTTGTTTGGACCGTTACTCTTTCCAAGCTTGAAGATTCTTTGACGTGTTGCCTTGGACTCGCTCTTCTACTGCTATGGCTGGCTCATGCTTTATTTGGGGAAATCATTTTATGCTTCTTTATTTTTGTAAACAAGACAGGATACTTTGGTATTGTAAAACAATCTTTGTACAAGCTGTTTATCAATGAAATAAAGTTTTATTTATTTGTTGCTGCTTTAATTGTCTGTCTTGTAATTTATCTGCATCCTTAACCTATAATGCTCCACCGAACTTAAGGCATTCCCTTTGTGAATGACCTTAACGGAGGTGGGGTGTTTCACTGATCTTCTCTAAGTCAGAAAGCGAGCATGAAAAACATTTGGAACAAGTGTTAGAAATTCTCAGAAAGAATGTTTTAAAAGCAAAGTTTTCCAAATGTATATTCTGGCAAGAAATAGTCAAATTTCTTGGCCACGTCGTGTCAAAGCAAGGAATTTCAGTGGATCCCAGTAAAATCATTGCTATTCAGAACTGGAAACAACCTCGTACACCCACAAAAGTCCGAAGTTTTCTCGGATTGGCTAGTTATTATCGGAAATTCATTAAGGATTTTGCGAAGACATCCAGTCCCTTAACAAAGCTTACTAAGAAACATTCGAGATTCAACTGGACTCCCGAATGTGAGGCAACTTTCAAGGAGCTGAAGTTAAAATTGACGACTGCTCCAGTGCTCACAATTATTGATGGCAATCAGGATTTAAAAGTCTGGACCGATGCTTCTAAAGAAGGCCTTGGTGCAGTGTTAATGCAAAGAGGCCAAGTAGTTGCTTATGCTAGCCGTCAATTGAAACCACATGAAAAGAATTATGCGACTCATGATCTCGAGTTGTTAGCCATCGTGTTTGCTATGAAAATCTGGAGGCATTATCTATTGGGTGAGAAGTTCGAATTATATACTGATCATCAATCATTGAAGTATTTATTCACCCAGAAGGATCTAAATATGAGGCAGCAACATTGGTTAGAATTTCTCGCGGCATATGATCTTGATGTTTTATATACTCCGGGGAAAGCCAATGTTGTGGCTGATGCGCTCAGCAGGAAGAATGTGATCATCGCCAGTATTATCATTACACCATCGTTGATCGATAAAATATCTATTCTTCAGAAAGACGATAGTTTTGTTAAAGAGATGATCAAAAGAATTCAAAAGGGCGAAGTCTCCAGTTTCCAAGTGGATAGCGCAGGAGTTCTGAGATTGAAAGGAAGGATTTGTGTTCCCGACAAACTTGAGCTCAAATGAGAAGTCTTGTACGAGTGTCACAAGTCCAAGCTGTGTATCCACCCAGGGGTTAGTAAAATGTATAATGACCTCAAGTGAACTTTCTGGTGGAAGGCAATGAAAAGGGACATTTCTATATATGTTAGCCGGTGTTCCATCTGTCAGCAAGTCAAAAGCGATCAACAGAAGCTCGCCGGATTGTTGCAGCCGTTAGAAATTCCAGGTGGGAAGTGGGAACATATTTCTATGGATTTCATAGATGGTTTGCCTAGAACCAGAAAAGGAAATGACGGTATTTGGGTGATCGTAGATCGTCTCACGAAGACCGCCCATTTCATACCTGTCAGATCGAATAGAACTGCTCAGAGTCTGGAGCAGATTTATTTCAAGGAAATAGTTAGACTTCATAGAGTTCCCATGAGTATCGTTAGCGATCGTGACCCAATTTTTTCTAGTAAATTCTGGGAAGCATTCCAAGAAGAATTGGGAACAAAACTGAACTTGAGCACCGCATATCATCTTCAAACAGATGGTTAAACTGAGAGGGTGAATCGTATTTTAGAAGATTTATTGCGAGCTTGGGTTATTGATTTTGGCGGATCAGGGGAAGACCATTTGAATTTGGCCGAGTTCTCATACAACAACAGCTACCAAGCGAGCCTGACAATGTCTCCATTCGAAGCATTGTATGGTAGACCGTGTCGATCTCCTGCTTGTTGGGTAGAACCTGGTAATAGACTCGTATTGGGACCCAATATGATTCGTGAAGCTGCGGACAAAGTCAATTTCGTTAAGAAACGATTACTAGCCACCCAAAGCCAACAGAAGAGCTATGCAGATAAGAGAAGAAGAGATTTATCATTTGCTGTTGGCGACCACGTGTATTTGAAGGTATCTCCGATGAGAGGAGTTACTCGGTTCGGTAAAACAGGGAAATTGGCGCCCAAATTTATTGGTCCGTTTCCTATTATAGAACGGATTGGAACTCTCGCTTATAGGGTTCAATTGCCTGATTGGTTGCCTGGAGTACATAATGTGTTTCACGTATCTCAACTTAGAAAGCATGTTCATGATCCAGACTTGATCGTGGAAGAAGCAGCGCAATGGGATATAGAAATTACTCCAGAATTGGCTGTGAGAAGAGAACCGCTAAAGATAATTGGCAAAGAATCAAAAGAGCTAAGGAACAAGAAGGTTCACTTAGTCAAAGTGCAATGGAGTGGAGATCCGCGAGATTGTACTTGGGAAACTGAGGAGAGTATTAAGAAAGCCTATCCTAAGTGCAGGGTGGATATCTCTGATTGACTCTGGTGCAAGGTGCATTTACCATACTTGCATTACCATTTTGTTCTCTCCTTTGTTGTTGTTTTCTTTTCAAAGATGTATAACTTTTTAATTATATAGTCTTAATGATTTTTAAAGAGTATATGGATTAATTAGTATATTTTTGAAAAGTTAAAAATAAATTGATTGATGTGTGTGTTGTGTGGTTGAAAATTTGATTCATTAAATTGTTAGAATGACAATTAATTTAATCAATAAGAGAATGAATGGTAAATTTATTCGATTAAATCACACATTGAACTGATTTAAAAATAGATAGAAGTATATACATGTGCATTATATATGTTTGAACAGGTAAATGGATTAGCTGTTGAGTAAAGAATTTTTTTGCGTGCCCAACAAATAGGTAAACCTTAATGAATTGGATGCGCAATTTTATAATTATATCAACTCCTGTGAATGCCATTGGATGCGGAGTGCTGGTTGTTCTGTGTGTAATAATAAATGTCGCCATAGGATAGTAACAATTAATTTTGAACCGCACTACATGGCATACTTCTTGAAGATAGGCATACTTCACCATATACCACATAAGCATTTGGAGCTTGTGTGACGAGGTTGTAGATTTACCATACGAGCGAGAGGCTTGTATGGCGATGGCTATATATTACAGGTTGAACTGATGACTGTTATGGACTATATAAAATGTAACGGTAAATTGCAAGATTAATAAAAACCCCACACGGGTCAGGAGATGACAATAAACACGTCTCTCTGGTCATTAAGGCACAAAAACCATTTATAGGGTGACGAGAATTTATTCTATGGAGTAATGATCTATACAAACTCCCCTGTGGACACCGGAATATATCACTATAAATATGTGCATGCTTATTAGGATTTATTGGGTACCTAATAAGGCCCAATAAATTTCCAAACCCCTCCCCATACAAAGGAGGTTATGGCGAAATTTTTCGAAAATTTAGGGTGTTAGCCAAATTTTTGAAGAATTTGAAAATTCTTAGAAACTGAAAAGTTGAAGAATGGAAGCCAGAATGAAATTTGAGTTGGTTAATTAAATAACTTTCGACTTCGTTCCTTTTCGGGGACGAAAAGTTTTAAGTGGGGTAGATTGTAACAACCCGGAAAATCTGAACCAGTTTAAATTTTTTAATTTGGCTATTTTAGTGGATTTTAAATATTTAAAATAGATTATTTTAAATAATAACGACAAAAAGTATGTTTGAATCGATGTTTGAAAATAAATATAATTATTTTAATTATAAACAAGGCCTGAAATGGCGCGGTAGTTTCAAAATTGGAATTCAAACTTTGACCGACTGTACCGGGTGCAAAATAAAACGGATTTTAGTGAAACTAAAAATATTTAAATATGTTTATGAATATCTTTCTAACGAATATGAAAAATCAAAGTTTCATAGCGGGAATCAAAAGTTATGGCCAAATGAATTTTCAGAAAGGTCGCTATAGAATATATATAGCCCTTGAAAATAGACATTTTGCAAACGACCTCAGAATTCGACGAAACCACTTTTGTTTGATTTGGGATGTTAAATTATTGCTAGGTTTCAAATTCCATATTTTTTGAAGTTAATATATGAGCGTGGCGAAGGAAAATATGTTTGGTTGATTTCAGTTAAATTGGATCGACCAGAAAATGGCCATTTTCAAACGTTCTCAGAATTCGACAAGACTAGTTTTGTTGGGACCGTATCATAAAAAACAGAGCTAGATTTATTTTTCAGGAATTTTTAGAATCAATATATGGCCCCAGCAAATTGAAATGTACGTTCAAATCAAATATTGAATGTTTTATATTTTAATTTGAAGGAAAACTGACTGAAACAGTCGAATGGGCCTACGAAACATATTCCATTATGTCCGGAATGGGGGTAATTAGCTAGGGACAACAGTCGTTGGGTTTAAATTGGAGTTCGGATGAAAAAGTCAACATTTTTGGATTTAATTAAATTAAAAATAAAATATAAATATTCTGGGCCAATATATTCTTCGTTACTTTTCCAAACCCCCCGATCAGCTAAAATACGAATGACAACTCGAGCTCCCACCTTCTCCCCTCTTTTTCTCCGTAATCACTGTAATGTCCCGACTTTTCCTAGCTTTTGATAATCATTTTAATGAGGATATTAAAATGATATAAACCACTTAACAAACTAAAATTAATCATATACATATGTGTAAACATATGTATGTAGGAATCTACAAATGATATACATATTTATTTATGTTTAAAACTTGAAAACATGAGATAAGTATGCAACATCTAAATAATGATCATAGCATGAATATACATGTAAACATAAATACATATATAGTTAAAGGATAACATGAAATACATGCAAGGAAAAGGGAGCAAATGGTCACTTTAAAGATATAAAGGGTTTTGAAATAAATAAGGATAACAAAGCAAAACATGTATAGGAAAACAGTTCGGCCTTAACCAGCATACATAAAATAAATGGATAACATTTGTTACATAGAAATGTAGACAGTGTAAAGGGATAAACATATGTAACACAAGGATGTTAAATGAAAATGAACGCGACCTGTATGATAAAATGACACATCTATAAAATAGCAAAAGAAAAGCATAAAACAACAAACAATATAAGAAGAAGACAAATACTCTTAAATATGATTTAACCCAAATAGTGAGGCTAAGATAGGAGAGAACCATTCCCTAAAGACTAGCAAACCAACTTGCAAATATTAAATCATTTTAAGTAAAATATCAAGCAAAACAAACCATTTTATATTGCAATCTAGATCACTGAAAATATGGACAATCCTCGAAAACATTAAATGGAGTGATGGCCTTGGATAGATTTAGCTTCTAGAAATAGAACATAGGACAAGAATATTTGTAACTATCTCATTAAACAAATCTTTCTTCATACCTAAGCAAGCCGATAGGAGTAAGTCTAAGATAGAATGCACTGTAGCGCCTACAAGCCTTAAGTATTAAGAAAGGAATTGTTTAATAAATAGAACCTTGTATATATATCACCTAGAGCCATATATTCCTCACACAACAAAAATACACAAAGTTATGCTGTGTTTGATCAAACTGGAAATAGGAAAGCAATCTATGTGAGTAAACTCTCCTTTATTGGATTATTGATATGTTCCTACATGTGTGTTTAAGTTAGATTAATTGAGAATCATTTGTAGCAGCCAAGTAAACTCCTCTGTTATTTTGTTTTAACAGTGATAATAAACAAGTTTGTTATCAGCAAAGTCTTTAGAATCCTTACTGATTATAGGTGTTATAAACAACATATATATTAAGGTGTATACAAATTTATATGGACAAAATTAATGGTATTTAAATGGCAGAAAAATCAAGTACAAAAGTTGACCGGAGAATTTCTACAAGTTTGAGATGTAGAAATATAAAGAAAATAAATTATTAAATTAATTTATTTAAGATAAATTAGAAGAAATAAAATAAGTTACCAGAAGAACTGGAGAATTTAACCTCGTTTAAACAACGAAGATAAACGAAGCAAAATACCGTGTGCGATGCACGTGCTTTGTTTATCCATTCTAAATGTTGGTCAAAACTGAATATAAATGTAACACCCCGTAATTCTGTAACGCTAAGATTCACAAATCAAGGCAGAATTAAAAGTTAAAATCAAAATCAAGGGAAACGGGCTGCGCCATTGCGTTCGTCTCGGAATTCTACATGAAAACGAGTCCGAGTTTGTGTAAATCGGAGTCTGTATGAGGAAGATATGGCCTCTGGAAGATTCAGCGAAGTTCAGATTTCAAAACAGGTCAAGTTCAAAATTCAAATCGGACCCAGATTGGGCTGGGCGGGAATTTTCCCGCCCAAGGCACCCAGGTCGACTGGGTAGTCGACCCTGGTCACCCAGGTCGACTGGGTAGTCAACCCGGGTCACCCAGGTCGACTGGGTAGTCGACTTGGGGGTCGACCCCCTGACCAGGTCGACTGGGTAGTCGACCTGGGTCCCGAAATCCAGTTTTTTGTACCTAGTTCGTTCTTCTGTATCTAGACGCCATTCTGACCAGATTCGTCCGCCTAACACTATATAAACAGCCCTAGTCTCATTCTCTATTCACAATTCTTTTCTATCCTTATGTTGCCTCTGAAAAAATATATAAATAAATAAAAATAAGAAGATAATACAAAAATCCAAGACAAGGTTATGCTGCTCAAGTTGTCTAGAAGAGATTCAAAGCTTTAAGATAAGGATTAAAGGCTAAACGTCGCACGAATCATAGCAACGCCTCCTTTCTATTCTAATCTAATCTCTGTAAGTCGGTTATTTCTTGATTTGAACGCTTTTCTCTGTTCATGACATGAAATTAAAGGAATAAAAGAATATGCCAAATCTCTCTCTCTATTCGAATCAGTGCCTATACTCTTGAACCTAATTAAGAACTGTTATGATTCAAGGACAAATAAGACCGTGACTAAGAAACTATGGACCTTAAAACCATATGCCTATGACTATGAACATTTTCCAATGACTATGAACATTGCCTATGACTATGGTCATTGCCTATGACTATGAACATTTCCTATGACTGTGACTGTGACTATGAGGATTATTTCCTTGACTAAGCCTATGCCTTTGATTAGGAAATATAAACTATTGCCTATGACATAACAAGGACATCTGTGATTAAACACCTGTGGTTCGTGACTAGGAAAGTGTTGCTTAAGTTTTGTGACTATGAAATTGGGTCTAAACCCGATCATCTATTCTGTCTATTCTTGGTTATCTTTGGTTTTAGACCTTGGGAATTTACCTATTAAGTTAGGTCTACCCATGTTCTTGAACCTACGCCTCTATTCTGTCTATTCTTGGTTTTCTTTGGTTTTAGACCTTGGGAATTTACCTATTAAGTTAGGTCTACCCATGTTCTTGAACCTACGTCGTTATTCAACCCTTTTTATGCTAGTTATTATGTCTATCTTTTGCATAGCATCTTTGGTTCATTCCCTATTTTCTACGAATCTAGATTTATCTATAATCTATGTTGAATCACGATTATACGAACGGTGGGAATACGATTTGGGCAAAATATGAAATTTACTAAAACGTAGTTATAAACTTGGAAATTGGCATAAAGTGGGAACATGTATTATGGCATGTTCATAGAAATGCAAATGTGACAAATTTGACATGAATTATAGGATGTGTAATTTGAATCTAGTATTGACTTGTAAATCTAGCATTTACATAAACTGTGAACTAGAATAGTAAGTCTAGTTTGACATGAACTGTGATTAGAATATTGAATCGGAATTGGATTAGCTAAATTGGTATGATAAGTATAATGGCATAAATTTGATAATTGGGAGTAAATCGTCAGGTTTAGCAAAATCATGGTTAGTGACACTTAATTTGGTATAGTTTACATACAAAAAAAAGGCATAAATATGATATAGAGGGGGAAATGGGCCCTAGAAATAAATGTAGACAATTTACATTAAAAGAGTAATTGGGAAATAAGTAAATTAGGAATAATTTACTTATAGAATTTGTCCTAAATAAGAAAATACAGATTTAGACAAATTAAAGGTTTATTAACAACATCTCTTTTAATGAAACACCGGAAAGTTCTATGGTGACAGAGAGGATGGTGTCTAGGCTTGGGTTTGGAAAATACAAGTTTCCTGCTCTCCCTGGCTATCCCTAACTGATCCGACGGACAGGATGGTTGCTTTCAAAACCTGATTTGAAAATTAATCGAAACCCTTTGAACGTAGAAAACACGAATATGCCTAACCCGAGGTTAGACTGAGTTGCGATGTAAACCTGCCCGGAACCAACCGGCACATCCAGTATTCGCAACAATATCCGTCTAATGTGAGTGGTCGCGGCTTTAATCTATTTAATTAAAGCTAGAACAAGAATGGTAGGGTTAAGTTAACTAAGACACTTAACCAATTCAACAAGATAACCAAACCGATGGGTGGGGTTAGGTTCATACAGACACTTAACACAGTTAAGCTAGAATGGGAGGGTTAAGTCTATAGGAACACTTAACCAACTTAACACAGTCAAGCTAGAATGGGAGGGCTAAGTCCATAGGGACACTTAACCAAACTTATGGTAACAAGACCAGATTTGTAGGGGTTAAGTAACTAAGAAAACACTTAGCCAAATTAACCTGTTAACTAGACTAGAAGGTGGGGTTAAGTAAATTTAATACACTTAGCCAATTTAATATGTTAACCAGGCTAGAGGTTGGTGTTAAGTAATATCTAATACACTTAGCCAATTTTGATATGTTAGCTGGGCTAGACCGTAGGGTTAAGTAAACCTGAACACTTAACCATCAGGTTGTGATAAAGGAATGAGGTTAAGTCTAAAACATGAAGGGATAATACTTAACCATTAATAACATGTTAGATAAAATAGACGGGCAAGGTTAAGTTAAAAAGGAACACTTAACCAATACAGGATGAAGGGGTAGGGTTAAGTAATAAGAAATATTTAACCAATATAACTTGGTTTGTGGTAGGGTTAAGTCAACGTGAATTGCTGATGACACTTAACCAGCTTAACAGGATAAATGAAGAGGGTTAAGTTAGCCTGAATTGACTAATGAAACTTAACCAATCCAAATTGACGGGAAAGAGAACTAAGTAGTAAACCTTAGTTAAAAAGAGCTAAGTAGTAAACCTTAGTTAAGAAAACAACGATTCTGGAAACTAAGTGGTAAACCTTAGTTGACAAAACTAAGTAGTAATTCTTAGTATAACACGAGGAGGAGCGAACGTCCGTCTGATTAAAAAGAAGGCTCCAACGAATTGGGTTACAAAGCCCGAGGCTTTGAGGGGACGTGAGGGTACTCTTGGTATCCCTCTGTGAGGCTACAGATGATCTGCCTGGGCCCACAGAGGTTATGGTCTGCGTAGAAGAGCCAGGGGTATGCCTTGGTTGCGATACATGGCAACCTAAAGACTAGGATGGACCGGCGTGATTCGACGAGCAAACGGTAGCCCTGTGATAGTGACTCGTCGTCTACCATCCATCTTCAGTCAATCGAGATACGTGAAGCGGAAAGGCGGAGAACTCCAAAAGACCATATACTTGCTATCTAGTTATGGGCGAGGATGGCCATAGGATAGTGGGGCACCGGGGGCCGGCGTATAGTTCTCATTTTACAAGGTGTGCCTTTCATTAGTTGAGGGAGGGGTCAAGTGGGACCATATCCACTGGAATAAAAACAGACCTTAGCATCTGCATCGACAGATATCTGAAAGCTCCCGACCGAGTTTTGTATTCCTTGATTTGCCCTGTCACAGGACTCGGACCGCACATTACAGGACATGTGCATCTAGACAAGCGATAACGATTCGCGATACATGCGTGGAGAAGTATAGGAACATATACCACTCTAGGTAGTGTGTCCTAGACTTGGGGCATCGTTCGACAGGTAGCATAATCCCTAGTTGGACTAGGTGGCATAAATCCTGAATCCGAGAAGCGTTCAACAGATAGCGTAAACTCTAGTTGAATCTAGAAAGCACTGGATAGAAAACTCTAGATTAGATCTAGGTAATAAATAATAAATGTATGCCTGAAGGCAATGGAAACTACAGGGACTGGGATCACGTTATCGTTACTAGTTGAGACGCTAGTTAGGTGGTGCAGAGATATAGAAATCAGTATAACAAGGAAATAGCGAAGCGGCGAAAGTATTAGAGTATATCCAGTTTATCTTGTCTTAGCATATCCTGTGTTAATCTTGTCTAATCTTGCTGACCCTGTCATCATGGTGTTACCTTGTATTCAGTTAATTCATGTCGTTTTGTTTTCCCATGTTCACATGCTAGAAGTTACTGAACTTACTCAGGCTTTATGTCTGACTCTGTTTTTCTTTCGTCTTCTTTTCTTCCGTTCCCCCCAGGTAGTAAAGGAGGGAATAGTATAGCTCAGGTTAAGTTGGACTGTCACTCTTTCCCAGCTTGAAGATTTGTCGAAGTTTTGCTTGGACTCTCTTTTCAGATGCTATGGCTGGCTCTTGCTAAAACTGGGGAATATAAATATTGTTTTATGCTTCTTTATTTTGTAAGACAGATGATACTCTGATATTGTAAAGAAATCTTTGTACAAACTATTTTATCAATAAAGCAAAGTTTTATTTTCCGCTGTTTAAGTCCTGTCTGTCTTGTAATTTATCTGCATCTTTTACCCTAAATGCTCCACAGAACTTAGTGCATTCCCTTTGTGAGTGACACTAACGGACGTGGGGTGTTACACGTGGTATCAGAGCTGAAGGTTACCAGATCAGATAAAGGATTTGAAAAATTATTTTCAAAACGGTTTTTAAAGAAGCATTTTCAAAAGAAAAGATTTGTTTTAAAAGGCATATTCCCCAAAGTCATACGCACTATCTTCTCTTCCTCTGTTTGAATCCTTGTTTTCTTCCTTCTTGAGTCTCTGGGGCTCCTGGCTTTCTGGGAGGTAACCTCATCGAAGGGCGAAGTAGTGCCCGACTTCCATCCATAGCCGTAGTTGTTTCACCTACGGCCAGTCTTCTTTCAAGCTTATAGGGTTTTCCATACGATGGAGGCAGCTTCCGAGAGATTTGTCAACATGGTTACACACGGAAGGGGATGAGGAGTTTGGCAATGGAGCACAACCCTAGGATGAGGAATTCATGGATGTAGATTTAGCTCACGAAGGAGGAAGAAATTATAAAACCTAAGACAAGAGGAAGTATCTTTACCAGGACATGATAGGGTATGTAATTAAGGACAAGGGCAAGGACGAGGAACAAGATTTTTAGAAGGGCAAGAACAAACTTTCACCACCAAGCGTACCTGGGAGAAAGGCAGTAAAGTTTTGTTGGAAGATTCTAGTTTTGTTGTTAGTACTCTTCCCTTTGGTTTTAGCGCTTCGCGTTTGTTCATATCCACTTCCATAGTTGAGTCTCTGCACTATAGTACTTGTATATTAGAAAGATCCCACTAGAGTCTCAAATCCAATTGGTGGTCCGACCAGTTTATTTTTGGTTAGTAGGGAATTGAGAATAGCTATCGAGTTTGTTTATATCATCTCACATAGATCGTCTAAGTTCGGAGGAGATATTCCTTGGGTGCTTGTCTGATATTGGTTTAGGCCTTTGGGGCTTGTACTTGAGGGATGTCGAGTTCGACTAGGATGGTTTGCGTGAGAGATGAATAGATGTGACAGGCACTCTAAAAAGCACGTAGTAACCTTTCGACCCTTATAGTTATGGCATGGCGGATAAGTGGGAGACCTCTAATCATCTTAGTACATATACTTGGTGCCGTAATTGACATCTGTTTATTTTGGAAATGGAGATCAGAAACTTCACAATCGTGAAGTTAAATTAGTTAAGATACAGAGGAGTAAAGCTCAAGAAGGCTAGACACTAGCATCATACCCTTTTTCCTTAAGGGTGCATCCTTGATTTCTTTGTTTAGGAGCTTTATGCATAATTGCTTCTCTCTTTCCAAAGTATATCCTCTAGGTCGTATCTTCGATCTTTAGGTAGAAGCCAATGGATGTAAACATGTATTTGAAATATGTTATGATTGGTGGTTGCAAGTGATCGCTAATGGTTGCTCGTGGATGCATATGCATACGTATTAGGCCCTAGAACAGTTCGGACGCTTTCATATTGCATTTACAAATATGTATTTATTTGTAAGATGAACTTGATATGTTATCATATGGATGTTGCATATGGATGAATGGCTATGCACGCATGTAGTGTTTACATAACTAGGGATGCTTGCATACATGGTTGGACGCATGGCACTGACATGATTCGCATTAAGGAGGTCGACTGAATCAGTAGACCGCCTGATTTTGCATTAGATAAAGACATATACACACACTATGCATATGAACATGAAAGCATTATATATCTTTTAAGGACAATGAATGCCTGTGATTGAATGGTTGAGTAGATGGGTGACTGGATGGTAGGACACATTCTTCCTAACTTGAAGATTTCGGGGACGAAATCCTTTTGAGTGGGGGAGAATGTAACACCCCGTAATTCTGTAACGCTAAGATTCACAAATCAAGGCAGAATTAAAAGTTAAGATCAAAATCAAGGGAAACGGGCTACGCCATTGCGTTCGTCTCGGAATTCTGCATGAAAACGAGTCTGATTTTGCGTAAATCGGAGTCTGTATGAGGAAGATATGGCCTCCGGATGATTCAACGAAGTTCAGATTTCAAAACAGGTCAAGTTCAAAATTCAAATCGGACCCAGATTGGGCTGGGCGGGAATTTTCCCGCCCAAGGCACCCAGGTCGACTGGGTAGTCGACCTGGGGCACCCAGGTCGACTGGGTAGTCGACCTGGGTCACCCAGGTCGACTGGGTAGTCGACCTGGGGGTCGACCCCCTGACCAGGTCGACTGGGTAGTCGACCTGGGTCCCGAAATCCAGTTTTCTGCACCTAGTTTGTTCTTCTGTATCTAGACGCCATTCTGACCAGATTCGTCCGCCTAACACTATATAAACAGCCCTAGTCTCATTCTCTATTCACAATTCTTTTCTATCCTTATGCTGCCTCTGAGAAAATATATAAATAAATAAAAATAAGAAGATAATATGAAAATCCAAGACAAGGTTATGCTGCTCAAATTGTCTAGAAGAGATTCAAAGCTTCAAGATAAGGATTAAAGGCTAAATGTCGCACGAATCACAGCAACGCCTCCTTTCTATTCTAATCTAATCTCTGTAAGTCGGTTATTTCTAGATTTGAACGTTTTTCTCTGTTCGTGACATGAAATTAAAGGAATAAAAGAATATGCCAAATCTCTCTCTCTATTCGAATCAGTGCCTATACTCTTGAACCTAATTAAGAACTGTTATGATTCGAGGACAAATAAGACCGTGACAATGAAACTATGGATCATAAAACCATATGCCTATGACTATGAACATTTTCCTATGACTATGAACATTGCCTATGACTATGGACATTGCCTATGACTATGAACATTTCCTATGACTGTGACTGTGACTATGAGGATTATTTCCTTGACTAAGCCTATGCCTTTGATTAGTAAATATAAACTATTGCCTATGACATAACAAGGACATCTGTGATTAAACACCTGTGGTTCATGACTAGGAAAGTGTTGCTTAAGTTTTGTGACTATGAAATTGGGTCTAAACCCGATCATCTATTCTGTCTATTCTTGGTTATCTTTGGTTTTAGACCTTGGGAATTTACCTATTAAGTTAGGTCTACCCATGTTCTTGAACCTACGCCTCTATTCTGTTTATTCTTGGTTTTCTTTGGTTTTAGACCTTGGGAATTTACCTATTAAGTTAGGTCTACCCATGTTCTTGAACCTACGTCGTTATTCAACCCTTTTTATGCCAGTTATTATGTCTATCTTTTGCATAGCATCTTCGGTTCATTCCCTATTTTCTACGAATCTAGATTTATCTATAATCTAGATTGAATCACGATTATACGAACGGTGGGAATACGATTTGGGCAAAATATGAAATTTTCTAAAACGTAGTTATAAACTTGGAAATTGGCATAAAGTGGGAACATGTATTATGGCATGTTCATAGAAATGCAAATGGGACAAATTTGACATGAATTATAAGACGTGTAATTTGAATCTAGTATTGACTTGTAAATCTAGCATTTACATAAACTGTGAACTAGAATAGTAAGTCTAGTTTGACATGAACTGTGATTAGAATATTGAATCGGAATTGGATTAGCTAAATTGGTATGATAAGTATAATGGCATAAATTTGATAATTGGGAGTAAATCGTCAGGTTTAGCAAAATCATGGTTAGTGACACTTAATTTGGTATAGTTTACATACCAAAAAAAAGGCATAAATATGATATAGAGGGGGAAATGGGCCATAGAAATAAATGTAGACAATTTACATTAAAAGAGTAATTGGGAAATAAGTAAATTAGTAATAATTTACTTATAGAATTTGTCTTAAATAAGAAAATACATATTTAGACAAATTAAAGGTTTATTAACGACATCTCTTTTAATGAAACACCGGAAAGTTCTAGGGTGACAGAGAGGATGGTATCTAGGCTTGGGTTTGGAAAATACAAGTTTCCTGCTCTCCCTGGCTATCCCTAACTGATCCGACGGACAGGATGGTTGCTTTCAAAACCTGATTTGAAAATTAATCGAAACCCTTTGAACGTAGAAAACACGAATATGCCTAACCCGAGGTTAGAATGAGTTGCGATGTAAACCTGCCCGGAACCAACCGGCACATCCAGTATTCGCAACAATAGCTGTCTAATGTGAGTGGTCGCGGCTTTAATCTATTTAATTAAAGCTAGAACAAGAATGGTAGGGTTAAGTTAACTAAGACACTTAACCAATTCAACAAGATAACCAAACCGATGGGTGGGGTTAGGTTCATACAGACACTTAACACAGTTAAGCTAGAATGGGAGGGTTAATTCTATAGGAACACTTAACCAACTTAACACAGTCAAGCTAGAATGGGAGGGCTAAGTCCATAGGGACACTTAACCAAACTTATGGTAACAAGACCAGATTTGTAGGGGTTAAGTAACTAAGAAAACACTTAGCCAAATTAACCTGTTAACTAGACTAGAAGGTGGGGTTAAGTAAAGTTAATACACTTAGCCAAATTAATATGTTAACCAGACTAGAGGTTGGTGTTAAGTAATATCTAATACACTTAGCCAATTTTGATATGTTAGCTGGGCTAGACCGTAGGGTTAAGTAAACCTGAACACTTAACCATCAGGTTGTGATAAAGGAATGAGGTTAAGTCTAAAACATGAAGGGATAATACTTAACCATTAATAACATGTTAGTTAAAACAGACGGGCAAGGTTAAGTTAAAAAGGAACACTTAACCAATACAGGATGAAGGGGTAGGGTTAAGTAATAAGAAATATTTAACCAATATAACTTGGTTTGTGGTAGGGTTAAGTCAACATGAATTGCTGATGACACTTAACCAGCTTAACAGGATAAATGAAGAGGGTTAAGTTAGCCTGAATTGACTATTGAAACTTAACCAATCCAAATTGACGGGAAAGAGAACTAAGTAGTAAACCTTAGTTAAAAGGAGCTAAGTAGTAAACCTTAGTTAAGAAAACAACGATTCTGGAAACTAAGTGGTAAACCTTAGTTGACAAAACTAAGTAGTAATTCTTAGTATAACACGAGGAGGAGCGAACGTCTGATTAAAAAGAAGGCTCCAACGAATTGGGTTACGAAGCCCGAGGCTTCGAGGGGACATGAGGGTACTCTTGGTATCCCACTGTGAGGCTGCAGATGATCCACCTGGGCCCACAGAGGTTAAGGTCTGCGGAGAAGAGCCAGGGGTACGCCTTGGTTGCGATACATGGCAACCTAAAGACTAGGGTGGACCGGCGTGATTCGACGAGCAAACGGTAGCCCTGTGATAGCGACTCGTCGTCTACCATCCATCTTCAGTCAATCGAGATACGTGAAGCGGAAAGGCGGAGAACTCCAAAAAACCATATACTTGCTATCTAGTTATGGGTGAGGATGGCTATAGGATAGTGGGGCACCGGGGGCCGGCGTATAGTTCTCATTTTACAAGGTGTGCCTTTCATTTGTTGAGGGAGGGGTCAAGTGGGACCATAGCCACTGGAATAAAAACAGACCTTAGCATCTGCATCGGCAGATATCTGAAAGCTCCCGACCGAGTTCTGTATTCCTTGATTTGCCCTGTCACAGGACTCGGACCGCACATTACAGGACATGTGCATCTAGACAAGCGATAACGATTCGCGATACATGCGTGGAGAAGTATAGGAACATATACCACTCTAGGTAGTGTGTCCTAGACTTGGGGCATCGTTCGACAGGTAGCATAATCCCTAGTTGGACTAGGTGGCATAAATCCTGAATCCGAGAAGCGTTCAACAGATAGCGTAAACTCTAGTTGAATCTAGAAAGCACTGGATAGAAAACCCTAGATTAGATCTAGGTAATAAATAATAAATGTATGCCTGAAGGCAATGGAAACTACATGGATTGGGATCACGTTATCGTTACTAGTTGAGATGCTAGTTAGGTAGTGCAAAGATATAGAAACTAGTATAACAAGGAAATAGCGAAGCGGCGAAAGTATTAGAGTATATCCAGTTTATGTTGTCTTAGCATATCCTGTGTTAATCTTGTCTAATCTTGCTGACCCTATCATCATGGCGTTACCTTGTATTCAGTTAATTCATGTCGTTTTTTTCCCATGTTCACATGCTAGAAGTTACTGAACTTACTCAGGCTATATGTCTGACTCTGTTTTTCTTTCGTCTTCTTTTCTTCCGTTCCCCCCCAGGTAGTAAAGGAGGCAATAGTATAGCTCAGGTTAAGTTGGACTGTCACTCTTTCCCAGCTTGAAGATATGTCGAAGTTTTGCTTGGACTCTCTTTTCAGATGTTATGGCTGGCTCTTGCTAAAACTGGGGAATATAAATATTGTTTTATGCTTCTTTATTTTGTAAGACAGATGATACTCTGATATTGTAAAGAAATCTTTGTACAAACTATTTTATCAATAAAGCAAAGTTTTATTTTCCGCTGTTTAATTCATGTCTGTCTTGTAATTTATCTGCATCTTTTACCCTAAATGCTCCACAGAACTTAGTGCATTCCCTTTGTGAGTGACACTAACATACGTGGGGTGTTAAAACAAATACCGTGTGCAACGCACATGCTTTAACTGTTCATTTATAAACGATAATCAGAATATCCAGCTATGAACAATGCGAACAGATATTGTTTTTGTTTGACTATAAAGAATGTATAAACATGATTTATCATCATGATAGGTTGATAATTATTTAATAAAAGACATTACGTACATCGTTTCGAAGAGTCCGGAATAAATATTCCACTTCGACTCGAATATTACGACACGTGTCAGAAATATTGAAGACGGAGATGTAAGGACTATTTTAAATAGTACTGTCGGTCTGTTCAGTCCCAGAACAAACCCGAATGGACGAGTGTCTTCCAACGTATATCAGTTAAATCCTACGCATCAAATTTACGTAAGTATATTACGTTGGTGGCAGAGAAATTCGTTTCTATTAGCTTTATTGCCCGTAATATATTTGGGTAATCAAATGAGTGTTTCTGACGGATATGACGATGTGGCATTCAAAGTAATTGAATAAATAATCTGTCAGAAGAATAAACGTGACCTTAAAACCTCACAACCAGGAAGTTACAAAAGTTGGGCTGGGCAGCATGGCTAGTTGGGTCATACCCAAGCAGGGTGTATTGTCACCGATCTAGAGAAAATTCATATTTGTTCTTCTTTTCGATTCTGTATCTTCGGATTTCGGTTGTACGGCCAACAACCGTGGGTAGCAATATATTCGATACACTCAAGCTAAATGAGAGGTCGGTCATGTTTGGCCGGGTTGCAAGACGTTCTTGTTGAACCTGCAGTGTATACCCTCTAGAGTACACTAATCGATGGGTGCTCCCATACCTTGTCTGTTGGAATCCAATCTCCAATAAGAGCTCTGCGGTTTATGATTTTATACTATATATGTGAACGTGAGATGCAAGCGTTTCACTAGATGGTTATTTATTTGACACAAACTATAGTAATATCAAACGTTTTGATATAAATTACTTAGGTCATTATCCAGATATTAGACCTGGAATGATCTAAAGATTTCTAAAGTAAATCTGTCCAAAATGGAAAACCTTATTCCCTGTTTTCTAATCTATTTAACTGTGTTTACTCACACCAGTCCCTTGACTGACCCAGAGTTTATTTCCTGTGTTTCCTAAACTCTTGGGTACTCATAACGCTTGTTATGAGTAGGCAAGTAATTCAGGTAAGGCAAGTGGAACCCAATGAAGTTCAAGATTCAAGACCAGTAGTATGTCTATATCTATGTATCCAGTTTAACATCTATATCATGATGTATAATTATGTTGTTGTACTATGGGAATGTATTATGATGATGTACTCTGATGTAACAGACCCAGTATTGTAATATATTATGTATTTTTTGAAATTCCGCTGTGAGATTCTGATGTCTTCTTATTCTTCTATTCTATAAGTTCTATCTTTTCTATCTCATCCTCTAACTTCTTTCTATTAAAGATTCGTAATTTCGTGTCATTTGAGTTGAAATTACCCAGCTCAAATTGGTACGGATTTACGGGCCTTTACAGTTGGTATCAGAGCTATTGGTTGAGTAGTAACCTTGGCTCTGTGGCGTAACTCAGTAGAGACAGGGTTAGTAATACCCTAGATTGAGTTTGAGTGTATATATATGAGCGCGTATTTGATAAATAAATAAAAACTGTTTTTATATTGTGTTGATTAGTTTGTCAAGTGGTTTAAAAATTCTAGCCGATGCAGGGTGCACACTGTATCGAAAAGTTTTTGTAAACTCTTGATTAAAGTAATTCAACATTGTATTGTTTTCAAAGTTGGGTAAATAAAATAATTTTGCCCAAGATTATATTTAGTTATAAAATAATAATTTTCTGAAATTATTATATATGTATGGGTCAACGAGAGTCATCGACTTAAGTCATCTTTAAAAATATCCTCCAATTGAGTCATTAATTATCAACCTATACTCGGGAAGTTGAAAATAAGTTCTCGTAGAAGAAATGACCGAGGAGGAAGTGTGACAACCACCATAACCAATGGAAGGGGTTAAAATGGGCCCGGATCGTCCTCAGGATAAGTTAAATAACATCAAATTAGATTTAGAAATATCCAGTGGATAGAATTGGTATATCCCGGTAATAAAGACCAGACTTGAGTTGTTAGACCCATATGAGTTAAGTAACTGGTTTTATAATAAAATCAGAATTTTGGATTTTTAATAATTAACTGAATTTCAAATTAAATAAGGAATCTATCCGCTAAATAGTTACGGATGTGTATTTATTTGATTTTACTTAAAACTGAAATCGACACGTGACTCTTTAATTTCGGGGATAAAATTCTTTTAAGAGGGGTGGACTGTAATGTCCCGACTTTTTCTAGCTTTTGATAATCATTTTAATGAGGATATTAAAATGATATAAACCACTTAACAAACTAAATTAATCATATACATATGTGTAAACATATATATGTAGGAATCTACAAATGATATACATATTTATTTATGTTTAAAACTTGAAAACATGAGATAAGTATGCAACATCTAAATAATGATCATAGCATGAATATACATGTAAACATAAATACATATATAGTTAAAGGATAACATGAAATACATGCAAGGAAAAGGGAGCAAATGGTCACTTTAAAGATATAAAGGGTTTTGAAATAAATAAGGATAACAAAGCAAAACATGTATAGGAAAACAGTTCGGCCTTAACCAACATACATAAAATAAATGGATAACATTTGTTACTTAGAAATGTAGCAGTGTAAAGGGATAAACATATGCAACACAAGGATGTTAAATGAAAATGAACGCGACCTGTATGATAAAATGACACATCTATAAAATAGCAAAAGAAAAGCATAAAACAACAAACAATATAAGAAGAAGACAAATACTCTTAAATATGATTTAACCCAAATAGTGAGGCTAAGATAGGAGAGAACCATTCCCTAAAGACTAGCAAACCAACTTGCAAATATTAAATCATTTTAAGTAAAATATCAAGCAAAACAAACCATTTTATATTGCAATCTAGATCACTGAAAATATGGACAATCTGAAAACATTAAATGGAGTGATGGCCTTGGATAGATTTAGCTTCTAGAAATAGAACATAGGACAAGAATATTTGTAAATATCTCATTAAACAAATCTTTCTTCATACCTAAGCAAGCCGATAGGAGTAAGTCTAAGCTAGAATGCACTGTAGCGCCTACAAGCCTTAAGTATTAAGAAAGGAATTGTTTAATAAATAGAACCTTGTATATATATCACCTAGAGCCATATATTCCTCACACAACAAAAATACACCAAGTTATGCTGTGTTTGATCAAACTGGAAATAGGAAAGCAATCTATGTGAGTAAAGTCTCCTTTATTGGATTATTGATATGTTCCTACATGTGTGTTTAAGTTAGATTAATTGAGAATCATTTGTAGCAGCCAAGTAAACTCCTTTGTTATTTTGTTTTAACAGTGATAATAAACAAGTTTGTTATCAGCAAAGTCTTTAGAATCCTTACTGATTATAGGTGTTATAAACAAGTGAAAATTAGGGACACATCCTTAAAATGAAACTTAATTCACGCCACATCCGGTCATAGTTTCACTTACGTTTCTGGTCCCTAGAAATGAGATGCCGCCCAACTTTTGTACCAGGTTCCGCCTTTTTACTTGTCCCCTTTGTGTTTTTTTGTTTTGAATAAAAAAAATATGCGCTCTGACTTAAAAAAAATCCTAAATTCTGGAAACTTCTACAGAAGTTCACGAGAAGAAAAAAAAAGTTGCATACATGTATGCAACTTTTGCCAATAGTTGCATACATGTATGCAACTATCTGCATACACATGCAAAAAATATGTTCGTGCATACTGAATAATTGCATACAAGTATGCAGATACTCAGAATAACTGCATACTTGTATGCAAGAATACGTTGAAGGCCGTAGGTAATGCAATATGTGCATACTTGAATGTATTTTTTCTGCATAACTGTATACTTGTATGCACATATACAGGTATGCATGTCTTCTATGCAACTACGTTGCTGTTTGACGCAGAATTGTAATAAATCCATATATATATATATATGCAACTAATTGAATTATATGCATCTTTTGATGCATTTTACTGCATTTCGTTGTTTTTGTGTAATTTTTGATTTTGACGTTGTTTTTTATGTTTTTTTCACGTGAATTTTTTCATGATTAATTGTTTTAATTAATTACGAATTTACATGATTTTTTTATTTTTTATTTTTATTTTTTTAATGTATTTTCGAAAAATAGGGACTAAATTTATAATAAGTTTATGACCGGATGTGAGCCTAATTTAAAACCTTAACAGGGACCTGTAAAAAGCGCACTTATAAACAACATATATTTTAAGGTGTATACAAATTTATATGGACAAAATTAATGGTATTTAAATGGCAGAAAAATCAAGTACAGAAGTTGACCGGAGAATTTCTACAAGTTTGAGATGTAGAAATATAAAGAAAATAAATTAAATAAATTATTAAATTAATATATTTAAGATAAACTAGAAGAAATAAAATAAGTTACCAGAAGAACTGGAGAATTTAACCTCGTTTAAACAACGAAGATAAACGAAGCAAAATACCGTGTGCGATGCACGTGCTTTGTTTATCCATTCTAAATGTTGGTCAAAACTGAATATAAATACCGTGTGCAACGCACATGCTTTAACTGTTCATTTATAAACGATAATCAGAATATCCAGCTATGAACAATGAAAACAGATACTATTTTTGTTTGACTATAAAGAATGTATAAACATGATTTATCATCATGATAGGTTGATAATTATTTAATAAAAGACATTACGTACATCGTTTCGAAGAGTCTGAAATAAATATTCCACTTCGACTCGAATATTACGATGCGTGTCAGAAATATTGAAGACGGAGATGCAAGGACTATTTTAAATAGTACCGTCGGTCTGTTCAGTCCCAGAACAAACCCGAATGGACGAGTGTCTGCCAACGTATATCAGTTAAATCCTACGCATCGAATTTACGTAAGTATATTACGTTGGTGGCAGAGAAATTCGTTTCTATTAGCTTTATTGCCCGTAATATATTTGGGTAATCGAATGAGTGTTTCTGACGGATATGACGATGTGGCATTCAAAGTAATTGAATAAATAATATGTCAGAAGAATAAACGTGACCTCAAAACCTCACAACCAGGAAGTTACAAAAGTTGGGCTGGGCAGCATGGCTAGTTGGCTCATACCCAAGCAGGGTGTATTGTCACCGATCTAGAGAAAATTCATATTTGTTCTTCTTTTCGATTCTGTATCTTCGGATTTCGGTTGTACGGCCAACAACCGTGGGTAGCAATATATTCGATACACTCAAGCTAAATGAGTGGTCGGTCATGTTTGGCCGGGTTGCAAGATGTTCTTGTTGAACCTGCAGTGTATACCCTCTAGAGTACACTAATCGATGGGTGCTCCCATACCTTGTTTGTTGGAATCCAATCTCCAATAAGAGCTCTGCGGTTTATGATTTTATACTATATATGTGAACGTGAGATACAAGCGTTTCACTAGATGGTTATTTATTTGACACAAACTATAGTAATATCAAACGTTTTGATATAAATTACTTAGGTCATTATCCAGATATTAGACCTGGAATGATCTAAAGATTTCTAAAGTAAATCTGTCCAAAATGGAAAACCTTATTCCCTATTTTCTAATCTATTTAACTGTGTTTACTCACACCAGTCCCCTGACTGACCCAGAGTTTATTTCCTGTGTTTCCTAAACTCTAGGGTACTCATAACGCATGTTATGAGTAGGCAAGTAATTCAGGTAAGGCAAGTGGAACCCAATGAAGTTCAAGATTCAAGACCAGTAGTATGTTTATATCTATGTATCCAGTTTAACATATGTATCATAATGTATAATTATGTTGTTGTACTATGGGAATGCATTATGATGATGTACTCTGATGTAACAGACCCAGTATTGTAATATATTATGTACTTTTTGAAATTCCGCTGTGAGATTCTGATGTCTTCTTATTCTTCTATTCTATAAGTTCTATCTTTTCTATCTCATCCTCTAACTTCTTTATATTAAAGATTCGTAATTTCGTGTCATTTGAGTTGAAATCACTCAGCTCAAATTGGTACGGATTTACGGGCCTTTACAATCACTCAATGAAATTCAGTGCTACAGTTGAAGTTTTTGTAGAGATTCACCTGAGCTACAAATCCATCTAAACCACGCCCTCCACCGTGTTGTGTTTCGCGAGATCTACCTCCCCAAAGTATCACCGTCGAAGTCGCCGCCGTACCTCCATCTCGAGCTCGAATTGGACGAAACCCCAGGCGCCGGAAAGCTCTCTTGGAGCACTACAACATGGTGAAGTCTGATCGTGCTATAACATCGTGGATTGAATGCAAATCGGTGACCTAGTTTCGAACATTTTCTGAGAGGTAACGGTCTCTATTTTTTTAAACTATTTATAACACTTTAAAGTGCTACGGTTTATGATTTTACAATAAAAATCATATCTTTTTGCTATGTGGTCGAAATCCAGTGAAACAAGAGACAGTGGACTCGTGTGGACGTCTTCTACATTCTAGAAGAGACCGGATATTTTTCTAAGCTTCCTACAATTTTTGGAGGAATGGAACCCAATGTGAGATTTCTGAATTACAAACGATATGGAAACAACGATGTATAAATTATATAGTTGATGTATGAGTTACATAAGCGTTGTACACCTCATGTAGAAGCGTTGTATAAGTTGTAAGTTCGATGTATAAGTTATATATGCGTTTTAGAAATTATATATGCGTTGGAATGAAATGAAATGAAATCGGAATATAGTTATATACGTATATATATACATATACATACACACATATATATATATACTCCCCTCGTCCACAGACCATGGACGATATTTATTGGTTGTGATATTGTTTGGATTATTGGTTGATGTGAAATTTGGTGAATATCATGAATGGTTGATTTGAAATGATTGATTGTGGTTGAAATCCCAATAGGATTAGTATATGGGAAAATTCATCTGCGTACGAACTAGATATTGAAAATCCCCATTGTCAAAAGCTGCGAGGCTTTAAGGTAGAGCGAGGAGCCGTACTCGGGACGGTGCCGGTTTTAACTACCCTGTTGTTATGCTGCCGAAATTTTCAATAATATTCATGTGTTAGAATTATTTTCATGTGTTGAAACCATATTCATGTGTTGAATAAAATTCATGTGTTGAATGAAGTTCATGTATTGAATAAATTCTTTGAAAGATAAAAATGACATTTTTTTTATACATATAGACTATATAAAATATTAGTGTTTAAAATAAATTGTTTTAACACCAAAAATAACATTTTTACCTTATGTATGAACTATATAAAATAATCGTGTTTTGAAATAAATTGTTTTACAATAAAAAAAATCACATTTTTATGATATATATGAACTGTTAAAAATAGTGATGCGTTGAAATAAACATCTGTTGGATAAAGATATCGCTGTTATCAAATATATGAAATGAATATGGTTTTGAAATCGAAGAATGAATTATATATATATATATATAATTAAAATAAATCGAATAGCGAAGCTGCAGTTCGTATTTTGAAACCGTGATTTCAAACGATTAGTGCGGGAGATCCGACTATCGGAATTTCCCGAAACCGAAACCGTTGGGTTCGCTTTGGAAATATCTTTCCAACGACACCAACTTTGTAGAGATCTAACGGTTGGACTGTCTGGAATGTTTAATTCAAATATGGATGAAAACAGCCCCAGAATCGAATATATTTATATATAAATATAATTAAATTAAATCGAATCACGACGCTGCAATTCGTATTTTGAAATCGTAACTTCAAACGATTGTACCGGGAGATCCGACCGTCGGATTTTCCCAAAACTGAAACCATTGGATTCGTTTTGAAAAGATCTTTCTAATGATATAAAATTTGCAAAGATCCAACGGTTAGATTTTTAGATATGTGTAAATCAAATCTGAAGAAAAACAGCGCCACGGCCGCGTTATGGCCTGAAGCGTCGTTTATATAAATTGGCTATTTTTAAATGAATAAAAATAGTGATAAATCGTGATAAAATATTATAAACGATATGGAATGGAAATAAAACTGAATTTGCTTCGTTTATTGGAAATTTGATGGTTGAATGTGTTTGACGTGAAAATTACATTAATGAATTGAATTATTGGTGTCGAATAATTTAACCATTGAAATGAATTGATTTGAAATTCTAAATATACGTGAATTATTTGAAAATGCCGAGTTATTCTTATTTCAAATAATTGATCGACAATTAGAAGTCGAAGATATGAAGATGGTGCAAGACCAATGATCTTCACGTCGAATGGAGGGGTGCTGCTGATGCTCATGATAGGAGTAGCTACCTTGAAGGGGCTGAAGTGGTAGCCGTCCGGACGTACTTGTTGATTGTACAGATGTGCGAGGTATAAGGTGCCTCCGGTTTCGTTTAGACCCAGAACGAACTTGTAAATGGACTGTGTGGCTGACATTGGATTTTGTTCTGTGCTGATTGATCTCTATTAAATATATATCTGTTTGGCGGTGGAGAATTTATTCTCTTGCTTAACGCCCTTCTGTGAGATGTACGAGCTCGGGGGTTATATATCGATAGAAATCAGTCGCATGCAGTGAATTGCCTGTGTGACTTGCCTAAGTGGCAGATGATCAAGGCTTCTGTTAAAAAGCAAAGTCTTGTGGTTGATGATCAAAGCGCGGCCTGTGTGGCATAGCTTTGTGTATAGCGTTGTTTCGCGAGCCTCATACCCCGGTATGAGCCAGAAACGGGAGAAGGACCCCTGGGAGAACATGCATTTCCTTCTAGCTAGGAGTGGTGCTTTGGGTTTTGCATGCCCGGGTATTTTACTTATGTGGATGATGGAAAGCGAGGCCTCGGTTAGTTCGGTCTCTTCGGAGCCGATGGTTGGTCGGATATGACCAGTGACGCCCCATAGGGCAGGGAAACGCAGTGTTCAGGCATTTTAATCCACATCGAGTGGACCGACCATGATGATCCAAGGGCCCACCTGAGTCTGGGTCCTGAGGGGCAGGATAGAGCGTCTCGAATTCGGTAAGGACGATCCGTTGCCTTGGTTCATGACGAAAATCCAATTTCCAAATACGACATCGTGCGGTTTTGATTGTATACCTATATATGGCGACATAGTGGTATGGGGCATTAATGCCGTCTATGATTGATACTTATGATTTGAAATTGTTTTTGAAACATATAAACACTAGTAATAATATCAAATGCTTTTGTTTTAGTCATATCAAGCATATTTTGGCCATTATAAGGTAAAACTCTGTCCTCCGATTTGTGTTGCATTGTGTGATGGGAACTGAGTCTTATAATGGCTTCATTTTTATAAAAAGCATTGCGATGTTTAAAAGGATTTACATGTTTTAAAGCACTGGCAATCCAATGGAGTAAATCCGTTCCGCGTTAGCGGCGTGGTCCTGTGATTGGCCATATTATAAAGTAATTTGAGTAGATTTCTCATACCAGTCCCATGACTGACTCGTAGTTTGTTTCACTTGCAAACTCGGGTGCCCCTTTTTTCCTACATGGGCAGCCTTGTATTCATGTTTTAGCAGGCTCTTTATGGATAGCTATGGAGCTGAAGATGGATTCTGTCATCTATCTCTTTTTATGCTGTTCAGCTCCTATTGTACATATTATGTTTTGATTCCGCTGTAGACTTATGTAAAGCTGAACTGTATTTTGTACTAAGTATGATCCTGTATACTGTGTAACTCTGATGTTTTATGTTTATCCAGTGTATTCTATTGTACATTATCTGGTGTATTTATTTATTTCTATTCTGCTGTTATTTGTTTATGTGTTATATTCCAAAGATTACCCTTGCCACCGTGGAACGGGGTTTGGGGTCGTCACATAAAAATTATTAAGTGAATTTAATTGATATAAACTTGAATAAGCTTATTAAAAGGTGAATTCAATAGGTTATTAACATAATAACTTGTTTATGATTGTAGATGTAAACCAAATGTTGTAAATAAATAACAAGATTTCACGTGATCATATTGAAATGTATTAAGTAAGGATAATTAACAGGTATGTGAATGCATTTGTTTGTTTGTTTACAACAATAAGCTTATAATATTTTAATTAGAATTTGTAACTAGTCATAGATTGCAAAACCCAATATTAATGCATTGAAATAAAGTGGAAACAAATGGAAATAAAGATAGTTGAATGTTGTAACTAATGGAAATTAAGAATAGTAATTGAAGGAATAAATCGAATGTTTAACTAATCATTAAAAAATAACGATTACAATAGATTAATATGTGAAACCATTTGCCTTTCTTATAAACAACAGATATACAAATATATTTGAATTGATAATTTATGAAAATTCTTAAATTTTAGATTTATTATTTAATACATTGATGATAAATTGGAAGTAAATGGCAACTAAGTGTAAATCCGATTTTGGGTAAGGATGTAGTTAGTACCGTTGGAATTGAATTAAAGAAGAATAAGAATTGATCCAATGCTCTATTTATGTAAGTAACCATTGAAATTCCTTTTCCTATAAATAATCTTCAAGTAGTAATCTAATTTCCTCATTTCCTTATATTCCTACTACTTAAACACGACGTCACCTCTTATATCATTCCTCTACTCACGTTCACAGTTAAAGAGAAAAGAAATGAAACAAAGAAAAACTATATCTCAAAATTTTATCCATGAAAAATTATGAAACAAACTTCTCCAAGTCGGCAACTATTAGATCTTTTATCCTATATGAGTTGTGAAGTGTGTGGCGTCATCTAGCTATGTTGGCGGTGAACAGTGTCACACTATTCCCTGTAGCACGCAGCAAGGATCGGAGGTCGAATTTTTTTGGGGTGTGCGAGTTCATCGAGATGATGAAGGAGTCGTAGAGTTTTCGAAGAGAGGATTGATGGAACTGATGGTGCTGGATTTCGCTGAGGATCGATGGATGTTTTGAGGAAAGAAGTCATGTATTGGATGGGTTTCTTTCTTTGTATCGTGTTTGTACAGAAATTCAAAAGGAGAGGAGGAAGCAAATGATGTGTCATGTTAGTATGATATGGATATGAAATTTAAGTCTAATTTGAATATGAATTTGGAGGAAGATTAAAGTGGGAAATCTATAATGATCCATAACTATTGTTTAAAATTCGCTTATTATTTGGGAAGACCGGGATCGAATATATGTTCGAAAACCATTCCAAGTAATAATACGACGTGACAAAGAAACTAAAGACGTGGAATTGACAAATGAAGACTGGGAACCTTATGATTTATTTGGATTGACTGTTGATGTCTCGATTGGGCTGATCACCTAATACGAGGTTATAAGTGGCATGAGGTCTAAATATATTTGAGCATTTTCGGATTTTGTTCCGTTCAGACCTAGGATGGACTTGCATGGATTGTGTGTCTGACATTGTAATTGACTGCGTAGCACGGATTTCTATTAATGTATATCAAATTGTGGCGATTAATTATTCTCGTCTCTAAGTTTTACATGCTTAGAGGTTATGTATTGATAGAAATCAGTGACATGTTGTAAATTGACGATGTGGCATACTCAAGTTATGAAATGAGCTAGTGATGATCAAAGCTTGGTTTATTGAAGCATAGCATTGTGTATATCGTGACCTCGACGAACCTCTAACACTAGATTCATGGTAAACTGGTGGTTAGGTTGTATACATATCTCTATTGAAACTCGAAAGCTTTGGTGGTAGATCTACTTTGAAACCTGGGGAAAATGAGGGTATGTTCGTTATTCGTGTCTGGATGTTAACCGGTGATTTACCTAGTGTTTGGTGTCCGTGACTGGATGAAAACCATGAGATGCACCTTGATCGTGTTCCCAATTGATCTTTCGTGTCAGGAACCATTATATTGAAACCCAACAACCAACAAAGAGCCTTTCGCTTTGTTTGAAACTATGTATGTGGGCATAACCACTATGCTTACTAAGATTAATATATTTATTTACGGAACGGTTTTCAACACTATGCGCTAATAATAATACTGGAAAAAAGATTTTCACGTATGAAAGCATGTTTGATTATCATAAGACAAAACTCGTCCATTTGGTGTGCGCTTGCATTGTGTGATGTGGGATGAGCTTATGATAGCTTCATTTTTCCAAAATCATTTGCGAATTTTCTATAATACTTCTTTAGATTACTGCACCCATAAAACTCATGTTATTTCTTATTTTAATTTGACTAATATGTGAATGATTTAGTTCTGATCCGAGTGTTTGTTGTGTTTTCTTTTTATGCAATACGTTCGGGTCAGATGAAGTTGTAGTTAGCGAAGATTACCTTGCCTTGGGGAACGAAGACAAAGATTTGGTATACATCTATTATATATGATTTTTCCGCTGCACTTTGTTTCCGCTGCCTTGTTATATATATCTGTGTACGTGTAACTCTGATAATCATTGTATATTATAGTCAAATAGGTATTTTTCAACTGCTTTGAACTGTTATTTATTTATTATATTTTGTCTTTCCACTGCGAGATTCTGTATTTTTTTCTTCTTTCTTCTTTTTCTTATATAAATCCCAATACGTATCTGTATTTTTGATTTGTTTAAGTCGACATTGAGGATCATTCTCGATTTGAACGATCAAAAATCTAGGTCGTTACATCAGTGGATACTACCCACAAAATCCAAATGTTATATGCAAAAAATATTTACAAAATTCAAGATTCAAAAATATTTACAAGATGAATGCAAGTTATTGAAAGAACATTTACAAATGGATAATTTACTTTTAAATTTGACACGTATGAGTTAACACAAGTTTGGGTCATTAATATGAAATTTAAGTCAATTACTAATCAAAACTTCAAACAAAAGTTAGGTTATCATTACAAACTTCTCCAGCTTGGCTAGTTGTTTTGGTAGAAACATATTCCAAATATGAAATGAATTCTATAATCGATATCAACAATCATAAAATGACATCTCAATTTCCTTTCGGTTAAAAAGTTAGGTCAAATAAGTGAAGGAGGTGCTTGGATTTCAAGTCCTTACTCTCTATTTATTATGAAAAATATTTACATAATTATTGTTTACAAGCACTTAAGTATGCCACCTCTATACTACATTATGACTTACATGAGGGTCGGTAATCCTTAGGTGTCCAACTCATGAAATGAGACCAAGATATAACCAATGCATTGCATTACGGCTTACGTGGGAGTTGGGACAGAGCTTGGCGAGTTTGCACACCAACGCTAGATGTACTAGCAATGTTGGATGCCCTTGGATTATTATTATAAATATATACATTCTTTTTTTTAAGAGAGAGTTAAGAGAGAATATCTTAGCACAACTTCACTTAAAAGATTTAAAATGCTACCACAAGTAGTCTAAATCAACCATTCAATTAATCGAATTAAAATTTTGAAAACATTTCATACTCATCACCTATGAATCTCCCTATATAACAGTTACACCAGATTTTCTTATAATTCAAACTTTTCTTCCATTATCCGTTTTGAGAAGTAAATTTCCAAACATTTTAATCGTACGACCAAAATCGTAGATTTACTTCATCGTGCCTATTTAAAAGTAAATTAAAATGCTTTTTTGTTTTTTTAGGATGAAAAAATAAAATAAAAGAGAAATCTATGCAAAACCAAAATAAATATGAAACTCCCCCCCACACACACATGATTTTGACTTTGTCATCATAGGCAACCCAAGTAGAAAGATTTTTTTTTAAAAATATGCCCTATATTTACAAAAAAAAACAATTTTTTTTACAGTATATCAGAAAATATATTGAAAACAAGTAAATGAAACAATCTTCTAAAGACCGATTCATTTGTCTCTTCAAGTATGAGAGAGACAAGTTAAGCTTGAAAAACCAAATCGTAAAAGATTTTAAAGTTGAGTATAGATTTGGAAAAATGAATGTTTCGTTATTAAAATCAAATTAGTTATTTTATTTTTGATGATTTTTGGGGTGGATTGAATAATGGTTTGAATTTCATGTTTATTTCCACCAAATTGAATTTCAAAATTATCATTGAAAAATTCTTTTGAATTATCGATTTCAAATCAAAATGGTGATTCAAATCTACCTCTTTAGAATTCAACTCATTTTCGAAAAGTCCAAAAAAGCGTATTCATCAAATTCTTCTTCCTTCGGTGAATTGTAAACAACTTCAATGCATGTTTCATTTTCAAAATCCAAATTTGTTATTTGAAATTCGTTATTTTCAAAAAAAGAAAGATTGAATTTGAGTTTTGGTTCCACCCTCTCAAAAGAATTAAAAGCCAAATCAATTACCGTATTTTCAACAACTTCGTTAAGATTGTCATTTTCCATTTCAAAAGTTGTTATTTGAAAATCGTCGATTTTGGTAAACGATGGATTATTATTCGAATCGTCACACGTTTGGATTTAATTTTGTTTCTCACAAAAATTCAAGTCGGTTTCATACAACAAATCTGTGTAAGTTTGCTCATCAAAATAAAATTTATGATTATTTATTTGAGAATTTCAATTTGAAATTGTTGAGAACAAATATTTTCAGTTGCACCACAATTGAAATTATTCTCATTTCCAAAATAATTTTAAAATTGATTCACATTTCCTTTTTGAATTTGAAATTCATTTTGGAGTTCAAAATTGAATTGGTAAGGGTTATAATCATAATCATTTGAATTTAGAATTGAATTTGAGTTTGGATTATTTTGAAAACTTTGACTTGAACTGTTGCACATTAATGACTTATAACATTCATTTAATCTTTGACTTGACTCAAGTAAAGATTCTATACTTTATTCAAGTAAAGATTCTATACTTTTTTCAAGAGTTGAGGGTTGATCGTTATTTTGTAAATTTTGTGGCGTAAAATCCAAATTATTTATATAGTTCACATTTTCATTTTGAATTTGAAATTCATTTTGGAGTTCGAAATTGAATTGGCAAGGGTTATAATCAAAAACTTGTTCGCAAACAGATTATTCTATCGATTAGAAAATATCTGCGAAGTGTATAAAACCGCAAGCGCACGGCATACACTTGTAGTACGTGGCGAATACGGATCGATCCATGGAGAAAGAAATAATTTTAATTATATTCAATCAAACTAAACCAAATTCGAGTGAGATTTTAATTACAACTACAACTAAACTAACAAACTAAGAAAGATAAAAACTATGAGATTAGATAACAACTTAGGAATAATTCCACTCTCTAGATAACATGACTCAACATGAAATGAAACCATGATCTCTTTTTTTTTGGTCATTTGTGAATTTAGTTGATAAAATTATTATAATTATAGCTTATTCATGCTATTAATTAGCACAAAATAAACTATCAAACTATAACATACCCATTAAATCATCTTACTAGTTCTCATGAAAAATGAACAAGTTGAAAGTGAAATATACTTTAAGCATGACCTATGAACTATTAATTAGAACTATAGACCATCAAATTTTTATTTTAACCTCTACTTAGTCACCATCATATGTAGCTGAAGAGATAATTAATGAACATATGACTAAGCATAGCCTATTTGGTGTCAACAATATAGGAAATCAAATTCAATAATGAACACAAAACCAATAACATCAACATGACATGAAGCACAAAAAGTGAGTACGAATAAACAAAGTATATTGCATCAACATAATCAAGAGAGCTTCATTACCCCTAAGTTGAAAGGGATTAACCTCTAATGTATGTAATCATGACAACAAAGATAGATTACAACATTAAAAACAAAGGAAAAAGAGAGAACTAGTTAACAAAAATAAACTAAACTACTTGCATAAAATAAAACTACACTAATGCATAAGGTAAATAATAATAATTAAACGAACAAGAAATTAAATTGCATTAACATGAAAATTACATAAGAGGGAAATGGGTAAGAAGCCATGAAAGAAAGATCTTTTCTTTTTGATCCTACAAACTAACTAACTAAAAGAGAGGATCTTTACATTATCATAAAGGTGGTATTTATACATGTTATAAACCCTAGAAACCTTAATCACTTTTGCTGGGGACTACCAAAAAATACCACTTCATGAAGCTTTCATTTGTCTTTAGCTACTAATAATTCATTAAAATGTAATGAAGCTTTTTTATCTCCATTTGCTAATATATTAGCCTCTAATTGTTCCATTAAAGAGAGAGTGATAATGGGTAGGGTCCTCCACTAAGTTGTATGTGAATTAATTTCATATTCATTCCTTTGTGTCCACTTTGTGCATGCATATCTCCATGTAAACTTCATGTGCATACTTCATTTTTGCTCCTAAATTCCTACAAGACACATGAAAATGAACAAGTAAATTTTATCAAAAATAAATACATGCACAAATAATCGTTTCGCCCCAATATGAAAATGAATTGATAATTTGAGAATTTTGGATTTTTGGTTAAAACATGTAAAAATAGCCGAATATGCTATTTATTTAATTAAAACAATAATAAATATGTGAATATAAATGTGCATATTTGTGTGCACATCAATCGCCGAGGCGTAAAATTTTATTAATTTAAATATATTTATAGCTGCTGCAACATCTTGTTGATAACTATGCTAACATCTTGAAGCAAATGTTGCAATAGACAAAATCATCATAGCTATCGTTACATTATAGCTAGAAATATCTTGTAATTTCGTTGTAATAGGACATTTATGGCAAATGCATTTTAAGCTCCAAAACTTGATTACTTCTCTATCTTACATCTACTTTTTCATAAACTTTTTATTTTCTTACGATTGTAACTCAAATTCTTCGCTCCATCTTTCTTCCAAAAGCATAATCAAAATTTCTTCTTTCATTTTCTTTATTCGATCTTTTTTATTTACTGCTTCATTAGTACATATAAATAATATTTAATAATTAATTTGTTATCGGTTTTACTTATAAGAAAATATTCCATTTTCTATAAACTTTGTAGCCCTAATTAAGATTAACATGGTAAAAAAAATTACAATTCAGATTTGGTACTATGATATATTGTACTAAAGAGCATCTAACCTAAAATTCACAAAATAAAATAGTTTTTATTTTTCATCTCAATTTTTATTGAAATTAATGATCGGTAAGATTGAAATAATTGTATTTGGGTATTAGATTTAATAATTACTAGTGCGAACCCGTGCTTTGCACACGGATTTCTACAATACAAATACCGATGAGTCCAGCAATCTTTTATCTTACCAAATGTAAAAGTTATTAGGGTGTATAATTAAAAGCCATGTGGTCATGGAGGGTTCAACTTAGCATGCCCTTGCCCCACTCCTAAATAAACTAAAAAAGACTGCTAAAATTGAGTTAAAGTAGGCAGTTACAGTTAAATAAATATGCATAGATAATTTACTCAATGGTATAATGGCTAAAGCTATAACACCCACACATTTATTCATATTATAGAGTTATATGCATGATCAATTTTGAAAAAGATCACTCAAATGATGCAACCCAAATGCAGACCTTCGATGCATGTGTTTTTCTATACCCATAATTTAATAGACTAATCCCCATACTGTACAAAAGTATTTCATTTCATGGATTATATAGACATCCAGGATTACAAATATATAGAAACAACTTCACAAAAATGAGCATTTAATTATATAGTACAACGACAAACTATGATATGTTTCCCCACTGATTTTGACAAATACAATATTAAGTTAGGAATCTGAATTTTCTTCCATTAGGAGTACACTGCAACACAACTCTTCTTGCCTTTAGTGGTGCCTCGTTCTGAGTTGCAGTAGGTGGAAATAATCATGGGTAAAACTTGAAAGGGGGTACCTCACTCAGAGTTGCAATAGTGGCATGCCTACAATAATTCACGATTTCGTAAGAAATGTCAAAAATCATAAAGATAAACCAGAAGACTACTGTAACTAGACAGGTACTAAAATTGGGGATTTCTCTCTTAAATCAACAACATCTGTTAACATATTATTATGGACTAAATATCTTCAGAAAAAAGCTAAATGTTTAGAAATTCTACTTCACTACTTTCCTGGCTTGTAAGGATCAGTTACATACTTTTAACTTCATCGGCAAATAAAGCAATAATATTGATTCTGCTTACAGACTATGTGAGCAGCATGATGAAAATAAAGATCTTACCTATTTTAATTGTGATTATTCTAGATTCATATGGGACTTCATATGGAGGAAAATGAAAATTAACTCTTGCAGTACATATAACATCTACAAAATCATTTTGTATCTTATAAAGCTTAGTCGAGAAAATGAAAATTTGAAAGGTGGTGTACTATATAGGTGGAGCTCTCACCAAGCAGCCTGCATACGCATAAATTGTGTTAGTCTGCCGAAAAAAGTTGGAGATGGTTTATTTAATAACACTGGGACAAGATTTAAATTAACTCGTTGTTTCCATATATGGTATGCGTGTAGTTTTTTTGTTAAAATTTGTTAGAATATACAAACATAGGTGGAGGGGCGGAGGCAGTATTGCTCATGGTGGGGATATGCCTTACCTCATTTTTGAATTTCCCTTATAAAACACAATGTTCTAATTAAATTTTTTCTAATTTTCACAAAAAATTAGCAACTTGCCCTATTTAAAAGCATCAAATAGTAAAGGAATTATGATGCCTTATCTGAATAGAGCGGCTGGCTTCGCCACTGCATAACTGAACAGAAGAATAAAAGTTGGATGGAAAGGGTGAAGTTGAAAAAAAATATGGTACACCTTGAAATAATCATATAGCATTTGTGAATACCAAGCTGGCAAGAATGACAGACCAAACCAATGCTAGAATAAAGTGGAAACTTAAAAAAAATGTTTATACAATTATAGTACATGAAGGTAATCTACGGCAGTGGAACATGGATTTTGTTAACTGGTAAAATGTTTATTCTTTTGTAGCAATTCATTATAGTAAGTGGTCAATTGATGTATAATTCAATATTCTTTAGTAGACATTGATTTTGCTTATTGTTCACAAAAAAAATAGTAGGTATTAATCTTACGGATTGTAATAAATGAATTTTAAAAATGATAGCATAGTTTAAGGAGTGTTAGTATTGGTCGTATAAACCGAATAATTGGAATATGTCATATCAAATTCTTACACCCAAACATCATTTAATTTACAATATTGAAATAATTAAGAATATACTAAATAGAAGCTTGAATTTATCGGTAACCTCCATAATTTGGGATACAACTAAATATGGTTCCACATTGCTTATGGTTTAAAATGAACTAGTAGCTTACTTCACTTGGTAGAAACTACACAGACTCATTTTATAAAGCTAAATCTGTTAATTCTAACAATATTTAAAGATCCTGACAGTATTAAATTTCATATATGCATGAATCAATATTGACCTATTTAATCATAGACATTGATAATAACCGATATATTAAAAACTTGGTCAATTTTTTCTGCAAGTTACCTGCAATAAGTAATAGCCAAACATCTATAGATAATAACTGAACCACAGTACTTTTATTAAGAATAGGTAACGGTAATATTAATCTGATCAAGGATCAGTTAGTTGGCAATATTCATATTAAAGGAAAATATCCGAAAAAATTACTGTAAGATGTAGCATCACAGGTTCGGAATGAAAAAAAAATATTGTCCCTAATGTCAGTGATGTTTCTGTAAAAGACGAAAGTGCTAGTAAAAAGAGCTAACTTGTTTTTAACTTACTTTATATTGACACAGCTAAATTATGCAAGGAAAATAAAGAGAAGTAGTTAAAAAAATGTAATCAATTGATGCAAAAAAGTGTAATAAGTGGACGGTGCAATGGAATCAGTGAAGTAACATGACTCACTATCCAGAGTTGAAATCTAAATTCATTAATGATTCTTAGGTTGACGAATTCAGCCAATGGACACTCAATTATTGCCCTGACAGTGCTAGTGATAAGTGATCTTTGCATGTACAATATCCCTTTGGTGAAACTTTGTTGTAGACTAGAAGAATGGAGCCAATGAGTTAGTTGATTGGCTTGTGATAGCCAAGATTCTGAGAATATAAAGTGGGGATAAAAAGAAATACTTGCGGTCTGAAATTGATGGAAAGTCTTTTACATTTGATGCTAGACAGCAGCAGTTGTCAGGTTAGTAGTGCCTGTGCTTGTGTGCGTGTGTGTGTGTGTTTGGGTTTGTATATATGCACACAGAAGAATCAGTGATAACAGATGACCTTTAGTTTTTTGTCGTTTACTTATTTGAAATTAATTTTCAACACATTGAAAGCTTTTTAGCTCGTAAAAACTAAACTTGCAATTATGTGGATAGTCGGTAAAAAGTTAATTAACATTCAAAGGTAAACGTGAAAACGTTTGCAATTAAACTGGATAGATAACAGGTAGTTCATAATGAACTATGTTGCAGCATAGGACCTGAAGTCTTGGGTGTGAAGCTAACAAATATTAAGTTATACAGATCTGGTACTTTGCCTTTGAAATTGTGTACAATATATAAACCTTATGTGTTAAAGTGTTATAAAAATGCAAGTTTAGTACATGTATACAAAATGTGTTTAACTAAGGTAAATACTGTATTTTATCTAATTGCTAATACGAAATGTGTTATAAATTAGTCAAATTAAGTGTGTATGTATAACAAACTAAGTGGTTTAAAAAATGAAGTCTCCATGCTAATATCAATAAAACTAACATTAAAGCACTTAGAAATTCAAAGAATCGTAACCATGTTTAAAAACATATGCATTTATGCAACTGCATATATTATCGTTGATGCAACATGCCATTTTTCAAGTGACAAAGTTACATAAAAAAGTAACCTATTGTATATAAGGAGTTAACTGTTTCATAATATCAAAAGTAACTACCAACCTTTGAGTTGAGACTAAAACCTGAGGAAACCAAGGGGAGAATATAGATACTTATGCATGTTATAAGAAAGGCAATTCAGGGTATGTAATATGATTCACAAGTATTAAGACCAGTAACAGTTATGATGATTTACCAATACTGCACTGAACTCGTATCGCATTAAAGGACGACTCACACTCGCTTTTCTCCAGCTTAAGGAGGAATTTTCAAAGGGTGAATGCAGTGCAAGTGTCTTGCCTTTAAAACCTAGCTGCACAAAGGCTTAATAAAAAGAAATCTTACAATTATGATCAATTTACCAAAGCAAAATTGATCTATTTCTCCAATTTTTTGAGCAAATTTTCTACTCTAAACCAATTTATGGTCCATAAGGTTAACTTACATACCTCATCACATGCATGTGCGGAGCCATCAAATCCATGGAATAAAGAACAAAAGGGTTCCTAATTTTTTGGTTAACCAATCAAAAGACGATGTTAGTAGGAAGTGTATTGTCATTTGGATATTTATCAATAGAGTTATCTCTCCTCCAAAAGTTTGCAACATTAGTCTCATGATAGTAACTTTACCAAAAAGCTCACAACATGCCACTCATGAAATTTTTCGTAAATTCCTTTAAAAAATGGTAATTTTAAATTAGCAGATGCAGTTGCGACAACAAAGGTGTGCTATATGGCATTCACATTGCCATCACAGTTTAATAAAGTATAAATTACCATTAAAAATATTTAGCACAAAATTGAAATTTAAAAAACAACGAAACCATAATGTACATAATAATTTTCTATTATATGTTAGTTCATGCCCATTTTATTACATGCATGTTTAGCCCAAACCACACTAAAAGACACAACGAAACTAATAAACATGATAAATCCATTTTATACATGAACCTCATAGAATGTCAAAACCCCATAGAATCCCTATGGGAAGTTATACCAATACTTGTTGGTATAACATATATTAAAATTGATAAACATACCTTGACCATTTTAAGCCATGTAGAGGAACATGAAGGCTTGGAAAAAGATAAACATGACAGCCCACAAACTACATAACAGAGGAGAACTGCATGAAGTAAAATGGTATTTTGGATTAGAGTTCGTTATCTCAAATATAATTTGTCTTCTCACAAAGAATTAAAAATATTTCCCACTAATTTATCATGCATTAAAATATGAAATTGTAATGTTGATCTTAAACTTTAAATTATAGTCATGTGAAAAACCAGTGAAACCTAGCATGATACTTTCTAAGAATGATATATCAATGCACATGAGAAAATTGTTCAAAAAATTCAACCAAAGATGAATCAAATTGTAAAAAAGTAAGACTCGATGTAATGAGGTCGACTATTGCACCAACCACACATGAAAATAATACATTTGGCATCTCACAATTACAGTATGAACTAAGAGGGAAAATAAACATCATTAAGAGATTAATTATAGACGAAAAAGAAAACAAAGTCAGCAAACGCATATAAGACATGTAAAATTCCCTTTTTTAGATATGTAGATTCCAAAATAGATTGAAAGATATATATTCTTAAAAGTGATTTTGACAGAACTCTCTTCAATTTTAGAAAATCGTTTAATAATAGTACTAATGAATCTACTAAGTTTTAAGAAATATAGCTATTCTAATAAATGGTTCACTCAGCGCATTTATGTTGAAAGGGTAGATGGCACATCCGACTGTCATGCTAAAATACCAATATTGCCATAAATTAATAACATCATTTTTTTAATGAAAATGCCATGCATATATAATCTATAAAAACATAGGAAGATTAAAACTGGATTATATTTGTCATTAGCTATAGCATAATATGCATCACTTGAGCAAGCAAAAATTAGTAAATTAATCTTTTAGGTATGTATAGATAGCCATGGTAAAAACTAAAAACCGTGTACAAAGGATTATAGGGTACGGTTTCAAAAAAAATACTTTATCAAACCCATTTCGACATCTAATTAAGCCTTACTGTGGGGTTCCTATAGATAACAAATAAGTATAGTAGAGGGGGATGGTATAAAATGGAAACGTAGATATTCAATTAGCGGAACGAAAATTCATAAACCATACATTAGAAATGTTACCCCATGTATGAACAACAGCATAATCGTTTTTTCGTTATCCAAAGCCACGAACAATGTTATAAACTGAGGCAGTGCATTCGGTGACAATTATAGCACGCAACAGATAGGCAAAAGCTAAGACAAGGACAACGAATAAAGGAAAATATATTCGTTAAAAACAAAATAACAACAGTAGAATAAGAAATATGTTCGTTAAATGAATTGTTAATTATGTTTGTTCCATATGTCCATTAAATAGATCTCATATGTATATTGTCATGCTCATGTACAGTGAATTCCAAAAGTAAAATTCTTTGCTTAAATTGAAGCGTAACAAATTTCTCTAAAACTGCAACTTTAAATAGAAATACCCGAGTTACGATATCAAAATTAATATAAGAAAGACACCTTTACGATAATATAGGTAAAAATACCCAAATTCATTGCCAAGAAAGATACCTTTATCACAAATTACAATACGAAGAAGGGAATAAGTAAGAAATAGAAATCAACAATCAACCAAAATGAATTAAGGAAACTAACCACAACATATTTCTTCCGCATGTATAAACTTCCAATACCAAATTTCGAATAAAATAATCAATTTCAAAAATAAAGCAAAGTTGGCAAACCTAACGATATTACCTCGAATTTAAGAATCTGATAGAAATAGCTCAATAAAGATAGAATTACCTTGATTTGTAATCAAATCTAGAATTCAAAGCTAGCTGATTAGCATACACGAAGACGATATTGGTGGGAATCGAATAAATCGGATGTAGCTTACTATCTGGGTGGAGAAGGGAGAAGGAGATGCCGTCAAATTTGGTGGTTTCAGGAGCTTTTCTTCCATTTTCCCACAGGAGATAATGAATGTCTGGAATGGGTAGAATGGGATGGCGGTTGAACGGAGTTTTTCATGGTGGTTGGAAAAGCAAAGAAAGGGGGAGGATTTTCTCGAATAGGTGAAAATAGGGAAAGGCACGGGGGAAAACGAATGTTTTTCTAGGAGCAGTTAAACACGTGTGTGTGAAGGAAAGGTAACCATTCGATCTGGGTAGTAAACACGTGGTACAATCTTATTTTTTTTAATAAAACAATACTGAAGAGACTCAAAGGAATGGTTGTGCTTTCAATTGAAAGAACTGAAAGCAAATTCATGTAGCAGGCATAGGAGAATTCAATTGAAAGGGTATAAGCGGACATGGAATATATAAGGACGGTTTTTGCACTAAATGGTGAGGATTGAAACGTTGTACACTTGTTGATCTCTGAATTTTTTGAAGAATCTAGATCTGAAAGGTCTTCGGAGTAAGATTGTGCTTTCATATAATAGAATAGATAGATATATTCTTCGATCATACAAAAATGTTAGCAATTATTTTTAGATCATCTTTTAGGCTTTAGGTTTGTTTCTGAAGTAGATTTTACAATTTAATTTTATTAATTTTTTGATGGCATTAAGAAATATTTAAATGGATGTAAATACTAATGCCCAATGTAAAACGATGTTACACGCAAACATAATAAAATAACCCCTAATGTAAATAACTGCATTTTCTACCCTTAAAGATACCACTTAATACTATTTGATGTTCATGTGTTGACCGTTTTGTCGTACGAAAACAAATCCATTGGAGAAACATGAAGAAAGAAATAGAACCTCATAGTGGAGTGAATAATTTATAGTATAACATGAGTCATTGCAAAACAAAAGACTTTTACTTATGCATATATATATATATATATATACACACACACACACAACCATACATCAGAGTACACTAAGTAAATTTATTCTTGAGTAGTTATAAAACCCGTCCTCACAAAATCTGAAGACTAAACAAAAACACAACAACGGAAGAAAAGTTTAAGAAGATAAGGAAGTACTGGGCCTCTTGCTTCACTCTTAAGCTATGAAGTATCTAAAGCTAACATGAAAAAATGTTCTGTCTGACCCAAGCATTAATGAAAAATAATATCCAGGTTAGCCTAGAAAACCAACATTAGAAAACTTAAGTCACAAGATACTGTATTCGTTATAGTTAAAACCATTTTAAAAAAAGGTATCTCGTAAGACTATACCACACATAAATGCAGACATGTTTTTACCTTACGATAATCAAAACACTTTCATTATGAATCTAGAAATATCATAATAATGCCTAGGATATAAGTACATTTTAATCATAGCCGAGAATGCTACATCACTTAAATCCAACATAATCAGTATACAACTAAAATCGTAAAGGCGCTATTGGAGTTCGTATTTCATACAATAACAAGGTAAGGACTACCTTTCTATCACTGCACCTCTAGAAAAATACACTGGAGGGTCGATCTATGACATTCAGCTAACACAGGACCAGCCTATCACTCAATCGATAGTATCGAGCATTTCACCATCGCAGTTGTGATCAACAACCGTACCACAACTGTAACGACCCAAACTTCCCCATAAAGGAAAGCCCGGATTGAGTTGAGAACACGATAAATCAGAACACAAACATAAGAACATTTCATTGCTAAATACAACAATTTACATCAGAGTACAAGAATATACAGAGTATGAACAAATAATATACATTTGATAAATATCAAAGATTTACAAATTACAATGCAGCGGAAAATAATACAAAACACAACTGAAAGAGATACACGGATACAGAGCTTTTCGAATATCATTCCAGCTGTAAACCAGGATCATATGAATATAATATCTGCAAAACCAAAACTACTAGCTGCCCGAGTGGAAAATAGGGGCACCCAGAGTTTAGTTAAAACAATAAACTCCAGATCAGTCATGTGACTGGTGTGAGAACTAAAACAGTTATTAAATCTTTACTTTAAAAATAAAGTAAATCAAGGGACCATGCCGCATAACACGGAACGGGTTTCCTCCCAAGAATACCAGTGAAAAAAATAAATAGTGCAATGCTTTTTGGAAAATGTAGCTATTATAAGACTCAGGTCCTATCACAGAATGCAACACAAGCCAGGGGATAGGGTTTTCCCGTATAATAGCCAAACATGTTTGGTACGTTTAAAACAAACCATTTTGATATTATTATAAGTGCATAGTGTATAAAACAATTTCAAATATAAATGTATCAATCATAGACGGCATGGGTACCATCTATCATGTCACCGTACTAGTTCTACAATTAAAACCGCAAAGTCACGTATTGGAAGTTGGATTTCCATCTGTGAACCAAGGCAAGGGATCGTCCTCCCGCTTCGAGACTCTCTAGCCCGAGCCTCAGGCAAGTGCGCAGGTAAGCCTTGGATCGTTAGGGTCGGCCCACACTTAGTGGGTTAATAACACCATAAACTATATGCTAGCCTGCTCTATGGGGGCATAAATGAGCCAGATGACTCAATATCCATCGACTCCATAGTAACCGATATATCCGAGGCACCTTTCTATCCATCAAGTAATAATAAGCAACATCCAGATGAGTAAAACGTCTGGGCTCCATACGATGACACCACTCCTAGCTAGAAACTAGCATATGTCTATTACCATGAGGTCCTCACCCATTTCTAGTTCACACTGGGGTGTGAGGCTCGCGAATTAACGCTATACAAAAAGCAATGCTATATTAAAGCCGTGCTTTGAACATCAACCACAAGACTCTGCTTTTCAACAAAAGCCTTGATCATTTGCATCTTAGCATGCCACACTGGCAATTCACGCCATGCGGCTGATGTCTATTGATATATAACCTCTAAGCTCGTACGTCTCAGAGAAGAGTGTTAAGCAAGAGAATAAATTCTCCGCCACCAAATAGATATATATTTAGTAGAGACCAGTCAACATAGAATAAAATCCAGTGTCAGACACACATCCATTTACAAGTTCGTTCTGGGTCTGAACGAAACCGGGGGCACCTTATTCCTCGTCCCATATATCCAATACAGGAGAGAGGTCCTCGCATATCCGACCGATCTCCAAGTACGTCTGGACGATCACCACTTATTACCTCGTCTTGGGTGTACAGCCCACTCAAGACATCAGTAATCATCCAAACGATTTGAAGACCTTGGATCTTCATTCATCGTCTTCATCGTCGACTTATCATCGATTCAGTTATTCAGAATGGGATAAAGCTGGTCTTGCTGAATAACTCACATCTTATAAACAAGTGCTATAAAAACACAACGTACTCCTTATTCCAATTCTGAATATTCTTTTATTTAAATACTCATATCCTTTGGGAAAGGTTCCCATTAATTTTATCAAAGATAAATTCTTTAAATTTATTCTTTAATCTTCCATTGGATATCAATTCAAACCAATTTAAGGTTTATCCAAACTAGTCAAGATTAGCGAACCTTATCGAAGTAACCATTTATTATATTTCCCAATCCCAATCTATTCATCCCATGAAGCAAAACTGGTAATACTTCATATCTAACACCACGGTGTTATCAGTAAAATTAATTACCATTTCTCGTTCAAATCTAATTAAAGATTTAACTATCGCTTGGAGCAAAACTGGTGATACTCCATCCTCGATCATTTCAAGAATTCGATAAATTCAATTATCCCATTCGCATTCTAATCTGACTAAAGATTCATTAAAAGTCTAATACAGTATTAATCTCGAAAATCATTACTTAATGATATTCAAAGTTAAGAGATTAATCTTATCTTTAACTGGGTTAAAGAACTAATGTCATTTAAAATACAGTTCATGATAAACCCAAAATCCCATTCCACAAATTATGGAATCTTCACGGAAAATAGATCAATATATATAATCGATATAAACTTCCGTATCCAACCAATAATATAAATGGAATAACGGCAATGCCTTTTAAATTCCATATATAGTAACAGTCTTCCTCCATAGAAGCTCACTTCGATTATTACCAAATCGAATTCCATTCCATTCTAATTTAATATATTAAATTGGAAACTCATATTTGGAAAATTTCCATTAAATCATAATAACTTGATTTATATATTCCAAATCACATTCACTGTAAATCGGGTTAAAAAACGAATGTCGTTAAAAATACAGTTCACTATAAACCCAATTCACATTCCAATTAAATGTTAATTAACTGGAAATTCTAATAATCTTAATTAAAAGATTTATTCTTTTCACAACTATGTTTAAGAACAGTGTTATTGAGGACACCATTCACGACAAACCCAAAAACCCATTTGATATTAAATACAAGGCTCTGAATATAAAATATATCGGCTTATATTCAATATCAAATTTTGAAACCAAAAAATATCGATTGGAAATAATGATATAAATATATATTTCAAATTTCCATAACAATATCTGTATAATCACGAAATCCAACATCGAAATGTTCCGAAGATTATTTCGATTCAAATCCATTCCAATTCATATATTGGAAATTTTGGTTATATTAAAACCCATTCTCAATCCAATTTATTTATTTAAAAATAATTGGATTTTAATTCTAGTTAATAACTAGTTCATTTCGATAAAAATATATTTTTATCTTTTCAAATATGGAATTTTTCATCCCAATTCTTTCCAAATCATTTATTATGATTTTACATAAATTATTGATATTTTTAATAATTTTATCAAGGCCCGTACAGTCGATTTCCATAAACGGTCATCGAACTGCACTTATAGCGACCTTTTCCAAATTTGATTTGGATGTAATTCCAAATCCAACCATTAGATTTCAAATTCCTTATATTCGTTGAAAAGCTCTTTTCGATATGAACCTAACGATTTCGGTTTTAGGAGAATTCGATGGTCGAATCTCCCGTAATGTCAATTCGAAGTCAATAGTCGAAATTCACGAACTGCCGCGGTGCGACGAATTCTATTCCGACCATTAAAGATATATATTTCGTCGATTTCTATTTAAAACGTACTTTATAAATCGTTTTAAATTTGTTTTCAAAACGATTTCAACTTCATATCCAATTTTAAATCAAAATTGGATATTCCATATCATTAATATATAAATGATAATATTTTCAAAACATTAGATTTTTAAATCACTTCCTTTTCGATATTCATTATAAAAATGAATAAAATCGATATAAGTATCATTCGCGTCAAAAGCGTGTTAATTTAATCAATACGGCTTTATATATTTAAATATTTTCGTGTCCATCCCAAATCGGACATCAAAATCATATTTTGATCCATTAATGAATATTATATTAAAATATTAGTTATTTTAAAATATCCCTTATTCTTCATTTTAAAATATTGGTTAATTTAACATATTCGTTCTTTCCGAATTGGAATCAGACACAGTCAATTACCATATAATTTTATTTACATGGATTTCATACACACACATAAACAACAATAATCAAACATAGTCAACCATCATCCAGAGTGCATTACACAACTGCATAAGCGTTAAATATAAATAATCAACGCTTAGAACAGCCTGTCAACCAATCGATTGACATACAACCAAACAATTGGGATTAGTGTATGTCAAATATCATCCCAATACCCATGTGGGGTTTTCAAAAAACAACACTGATCAATATTTTTGCAGTTGGGCGATGTGTAAAATATATCGTCCCAATCCATATCAGTCAAATGTGTGTACATAAACAAATCGTCCGATTTGTAAACCAATATTTATTTTCATTCTTATACTCTTTAAAAATTATATTTTTAATGATGAAATGTTTATTTCCACACTTGAATATTTTATACAATTCATATATATAATAAAAATGATATTTTTATTATTCAAATATTTTATTCATCGCATGAATACTTTATTTTCCATTTCACAATACAATCACAATCAATTTCCACCACACAATACAATCAAACAAGTCGTCCATGGTCTGTGGACGATGGTGTCAGGAGCTACTAAGCCCCATCTGCAACCTAGTATATATTTTACTGTAAAAAAAAATAGAGTGAGAAGGAATTCTCACCTTTGGTTTCCACACACATTGTTTTGTCTCTGAATTTCTGAGCAGCTTGGATTAGCCCAGAATTCCAACGCTACCCTTTTTACGCTGTTCATATATAAAAATCACATTTTTATTTATACAAAGAAAATTACATTTTTATTTATACAAAGAAAATCACATTTTTTTAAAAAACCCATGATATATATTTTAAAACGATGATATTTATATATATTTAAAAACAATGATCTTTATATTTTTAAAACAATGATTTTTATATTTTTAAAATAATGATCTTTTTATTTTTAAAACAATGGTCTTTTTATTTTTAAAACAATGGTCTTTTTATTTTCTAAAAATTATATTTTTAACAACAATATTTTTATTTATGCTATTATATAAAAAAAATTGAAAAGAAAAACATACTAGAAAGAAAATCTTTAAACAATGTTATTATATACATTAATTACGATTAATTAATTACCTACATAATTAATTACAAAATTAAGGGTTTATACCCTTCTTCTCGATCCTCCCTCTGTAAAACGCAGACCACACTCCCTCTATCTCTCTTCTCCTCGCATGCACACCGAAGCTCGCAACCTCGATCAGACCACATCATTCTTCTCGCCCGAGCACCGCAACCCCGCGCTAGAAGCCACGTGGAGGTCGGCCCCCTCCTCCTCTCCTAATTCCGCCTGAAAGTCTCCCACTTTCCCTCAAGAAAACGCACCCAATACACCACGAGAGAAGATCATTCGAGTTTGGATGGAGAGAGCTCTCTTTGCTCTTTGATTTCGTTTAGAATTAAGGACTTAATTTGAATCGGATTAGGAGTTTCTTGCATTTGAATTTCAGAGTATCGTTGTCGTTTATTTCACCCTGGAGGCGTGATTAATTTTGACCGCGGTGGCCTTTGACTTAGGGTTTAGGAGACATAGGGCTTTATATAATATTTATTTTATTATTTTAATTCGAAAATACCCTGTTTAATTCCCAAACTCCAAATCAAACCCAATGACTGTCGCCCCTAGCTAAATACCCCCATTGCGCCATAATGGGATATGTTTTGTAAGTCAATTCTACTGTTTTGATCAATTTTTATTAAAATTAAAATATAAATCAATATATATTGAATTTAAACGTACATTTTAATTTACCGAGGCCACAAACTGACTCCAAAAATTCCCAAAAAATAAATCTAGCTATGATTTGATGATACGGTCCTAACAAAACTAATTTCGTCGAATTTGGAGACCATTTAAAAAATGACAATTTTCTGGTCGATCCAATTCAAACAAAATTGACCAACATGTTTAAATTCACCACGCTCACATATTGATTCCAAAAATTATGAAAATTGGAATCTAGCAATAATTTGACATTCCGGATCCAACAAAAATGGTCTCGTCGAAAATGGAGGTCATTTGCAAAATGGCTATTTTTAAGGGCTATATATTATATAAAATTCCATAGCGACTATTCTGAATTTTCAACTGGACATAACTTTTTATTTCCGTTATGAAATCTGGATTTTTCATATTCGTTGGAAAGATACTTTCAAACAGATTATAGTATTTCTAGTTTTACTGAAATCCGATTTATTTTGAATCATGTACATTCATTTGAAATTTGAAATCGTATTTTCAAACTATCGCGCCATTTCGGGCTCGTTATATAATTAAAATAAATATTTATATTCTAACTTCGATTTAAATGAATTTATACGTTCTGATTCTATTAAAAATAAATTTCTAGTCGTTATTATTTAAAATAAATCATTTTAAATATTCAAAATTCATTAAAATTGCCAAAATAAAAATTTTAAATTGGTTCTGATTTTCCAGGTTGTTACAATCTCCCCCACTTAAATCTTTCGTCCTCGAAAAGGAACGGAGCTGAGAGTTGTTTAACTAACCAACTCAACTATCAGTTGGGCTTTCATTCTTTAACTTTTCAGTTTCTAAGAATTTTCCAATTCTTCAAAAAAATTGGCTAATACCCTAAATTTTTGAAAAATTTCCCCATAACCTCCTTTGTATGGGGAGACATTTAAAACCGCAACTAGCCACGCAGGGCCCTCATCATCCAAAAAAAAAAAGCCAAGCAGCTAGCCAATCAACTCATAAAATCATCCAAACCCAATAAATTAGTAAACATGCACCTATTTGTCGGGCATACAATTTTATTCCTCTGCTTAGCTTCCCTTCTATGACCTGTTCACACATATATATATATATATATATATATACACATATATACACATGTATGCATTTCCAAAAAAATTCAGTTCAGTTCAAAAATTCATTCGACTTGGCTAATTTTACCTTTCATTCATGTATTGGTTTTATTAGTTAACAAATAATCATACAACACAACCAGCAACCAATTAGTTGATTAGCTTTTCAAACACATACTTTTTTTTTTTACATATACTAAAAATCCATTTTTGATGCCAAATCACAACAAATAAATCCTATCTAACTTTGGTTCTCACACCAGTCAATTGGAAATATATAGAAATTCTACTTTCGAAACTCGAACATAAATACTGATGATGCCCGGGCTCACCAGAATTATCCCCGGGCTACTAGAGGGTGATTCTATATCTATCCAGTATATTTGAGGCTTTGTATACACGTTTGCAAGGCGATATGCAAAATCTTCATATACTCGGTTGTCCAAATTCAATATAAAATAAATTTTCAAATACATTGAATAAGGTTTAAATTTATTTTCAATTTTTATTTTAAAACAACACTCTTCACACTCGTTCTAGGATACTACTGATCCTATCTCTAACGAGTCATTCTCATTGGATATTACTAATCCAATCTCTAATGAATTCTTTCGTTTGGTTCTAATATGCCTTGTTCTCGAGCTCTTTAAACCAAAGCTCTGATACCACGTGTAACGACCCAAACTTCCCCATAAAGGAAAGCCCGGATTGAGTTGAGAACAAGACAAATCAGAACACAAACAGAAGAACATTTCATTGCTTATTACAACAATTTACATCAGAGTACAAGAATATACAGAGTATGAACAAATAATATACATTTGATAAAATCAGAGATTTACAAATTACAATGAAGTGGAAAATAATACAAAACACAACTGAAAAAGATACACGGATACAGAGCTTTTTGAATATCATTCCAGCTGAAAACCAGGATCCTGTGAATATAATATCTGCAAAACCAAAACTACTAGCTGCCTGATTGGAAAATAGGGGCACCCAGAGTTTAGGTTAAAACAATAAACTCCAGGTCAGTCATGTGACTTGTGTGAGAACTAAAACAATTATTAAATCTTTACTTTAAAAATAAAGTAAATCAAGGGACCACGCCGTATAACATGGAACGGGTTTCCTTCCAAGAATACCAATGCATAAAACAAATAGCGCAATGCTTTTTGGAAAATGAAGCTATTATAAGACTCAGGTCCTATCACACAATGCAACGCAAGCAAGGGGATAGTGTTTTGCCTTATAATAGCCAAACATGTATGGTAAGTTTAAAACAAACCATTTTGATATCATTATAAGTGCATAGTATATAAAAAAAAATCAAATATAAATGTATCAATCATAGACGGCATGGGTACCATCTATCATGTCACCATACTAGTTCTACAATTAAAACCGCAAAGTCACGTATTGGAAGTTGGATTTCCATCTATGAACCAAGGCAAGGGATCGTCCTTCCACTTCGAGACTCTCTAGCCCGAGCCTTAGGCAAGCCTTGTATCGTCAGGGTCGACCCACACTTAGCGGGTTAATAGTACCATAAACTATATGCTAGCCTGCCCTATGGGCATAAATGAGCCAGATGACTCAATATCCATCGGCTCCGTAGTAACCGATATATTTGAGGCGCCTCTCTATCCATAAAGTAATAATAAGCAACATCCACATGAGTAAAATGTCTGGGCTCCATACCATGACACCACTCCTAGCTAGAAACCAGCATATGTCCATTACCCTGAGGTCCTCTCCCGTTTCTGGTTCACACCGGGGTGTGAGGCTCGCGAATTAACGCTATACACAAAGCTATGCTATATTAAAGCCATGCTTTGATCATTAACCACAAGACTCTGCTTTTCAACAAAAGTCTTGATCATTTGCATCTTAGCACGCCACACTGGCTATCACGCCATGCGACTGATGTCTATCGATATATAACCTCTAAGCTCGTACGTCTCAGAGAAGGGTGTTAAGCAAGAGAATAAATTCTCCACCACCAAACAGATATATATTTAATAGAGATCAATCAACAAAGAATAAAATCCAATGTCAGACACACATCCATTTACAAGTTCATTCTTGGTCTGAACGAAACCGGAGGCACCTTATTCCTCGTCTCATATGTCCAATATAGGAGAGAGGTCCTCGCATATCTGGTCGATCTCCAAGTATGTCTGGACGATCACCACTTATTACCTCGTCTTGGGTGTACAGCCCAATCAAGACATCAATAATCATCCAAACGATGCAAAGACCTCCAGTCTTCAACCACCGTCTTCATCGTCAACTTATCGTCGATTCAGTTATTCAAAATGGGATAAACCTGGTCTTTCTGAATAACTCGCGTATCTTATAAACATGGGCTATAAAAACACAACATACGCCTCATTCCAATTCTTAATATTCTTTTATTTAAATATTCCTATCCTTTGGGAATGGTTCCCATTAATTTTATCAAAGATAAATTCTTTAAATTTATTCTTTAATCTTCCATTGGATATCAATTCAAACCAATTTAAGGTTTATCCAAACTAGTAGGGATTAGCGAACCTTACCAAAGTAATCATTTATTATATTTCCCAATCCCAACCTATTCATCCCATGAAGAAAAATTGGTAATACTTCATATCTAACACCACGATATTATCGGTAAAATTAATTACCATTTCTCGTTCAAATCTAATTAAAGATTTAACTATCGCTTGGAACAAAACTGGTGATACTCCATCCTCGATCATTTCATGAATTCGATAAATTCAATTATCATATTCACATTCCAATCTAACTAAAGATTCATTAAAACTCTAATTCAGTTTTAATCTAAAAAATCATTACTTAATGATTATTCAAAGTTAAGAGATTAATCTTATCTTTAACTGGGTTAAAGAACTAATGTCATTTAAAACACTGTTCACGATAAACCTAAAATCCAATTCCATTAATTATGGAGTCTTCACGGAAAATAGATCAATATATATAATCGATATAAACTTCCATATCCAACCAATAATATAAATGGAATAACTGCAAAGCCTTTTAAATTCCATATATAGTAACGGTCTTCCTCCATAGAAGCTCACTTCGATTATTACCAAATCGAATTCCATTCCATTCCAATTTAATATATTAAATTGGAAAACTCTTCTTTGGAAAATTTCCAATAAATCTTAATAACAAGATATATATATTCCAAATCACATTTCACTGTAAATCGGGTTAAAGAACGAATGTCGTTAAAAACACAATTCAAAATAAACCCAATTCACATTCCAATTAAATGTTAATTAACTGGAAATTCTAATAATCTTAATTAAAAGATTTATTCTTTTCACAACTGGTTTTAAGAACAGTGTTAATGAAGACACCATTTACAACAAACCCAAAATCCCATTTGATATTAAATACAAGGCTCTGAATAGAAGATATATCGGCTTATATTCAATATCAAATTCTAAAACCAACTAATATCATATTGAAAATAACGATACAAATATATCTTTCAAATTTCCATAACAATATCTGTATAATCACGAAATCCAACATCGAAATATTCCAGAGACTATTTCGATTCAAATCCATTCCAATTCCTATATTGGAAATTTTGGTTATATTAAAACCCATTCTCAACCCAATTTGTTTATTTAAAAATAATTGGATTTTAATTCTAGTTAATAACTAGTTCATTTCGATAAAAATATATTTTTATCTTTTGAAATATGGAACTTTTAATCCCAATTCTTTCCAAATCATTTATTATGATTTTACACAAATTATTGATATTTTTAATAATTTTATCATGGCCTGTACAGTCGATTTCCATAAACGGTCATCGAACTGCACTTACAACGACCTTTTCCAAATTTGATTTGGACGTAATTCCAAATCCAACCATTAGATTTCAAATTCCTTATATTCGTTGGAAATCTCTTTTCGATACGAACCCAACGGTTCCGGTTTTTGGAGAATCCGACGATCGGATCTCCCGTAATGTCAATTCGAAGTCAATGGTCGAAATTCACGAACTGCCACAGCGCGGCGCATTCTATTTTGGCCATTAAATATATATAATATATATATATGATATATATATTTCATCGATTTCTACTTAAAACGTATTTTTTAAATCGTTTTAAATTCGTTTTCAAAACGATTTCAACTTCATATTCAATTTTAAATCAAAATTGAATATTCTATATCATTAATATATAAATGATAATATTTTCAGAACATTAGATTTTGAAATCACTTCCTTTTCGATATTCATTATAAAAATGAATAAAATCGATATAAATATCGTTCGCGTCAAAATGGCGTTAATTTGATCAACACGACTTTATATATTTAAATATTTTCGTGTCCATCCCAAATCGGACATCAAAATCATATTTTGATCCATTACTGAATATTATTTTAAAATATTAGTTATTTTAAAATATTCATTATTTTTCATTTTAAAATATTGCTTAATTAAAAATATTCATTCTTTCCGAATTGGAATCGGACACAGTCAATTATCATATAATTTTATTTATATGGATTTCATACACACATGTACACAACAATAATCAAACATAGTCAACCGTCATCTAGAGTGCATTACACAACTGCATAAGCATTAAATATAAATAATCAACGCTTACAACAGCATGTTAACCAATCGATTGACATACAACTAAACAATTGGGATTAGTGTATGTCAAATATCATCCCAATACCCGTGTGGGGTTTCAAACAACAACACCGATTATTATTTGTGTAGTTGGGCGATGTGTAAAATATATCGTCCCAATCCATATCAGTCAAATGTGTGTACATAAACAAATCGTGTTTCCAATTCAACGCTCTAATATTTTATTTTCCATTTCACAATACAATCACAATCAATTTCCACCACACAATACAATCAAACAAGTCGTCAATGGTCTGTGGACAACGGTGTCATGGGATACTAAGCCCCGTCTGCAACCTAGTATATATTTTACTTTAAAAAAAATAGAGTGAGGAGTTCTCACCTTTGGTTTCCACTCCGCCGTTTTATTTCTGAATTTATGAATAACTTGGATTTGCCCGAAATTCCAACGCTACCCTTTTTACGTTGTTCATATTAAAAAATCACATTTTTATTTATACAAAGAAAATTACATTTATTTATACAAAGAAAATCACATTTTTATTTATAAAAAGAAAATCACATTTTTATTTATACAAAGAAAATCACATTTTTATTTATACAAAGAAAATCACATTTCTTAAAGAACCCATGCTATATGTTTTAAAACGATGATACTTATATATATTTTAAAACAATGGTCTTTTTATTTTTAAAACAATGGTCTTTTTATTTTCTAAAAATCATATTTTTACCAAAAATATTTTTTTATCTATGCTATTATATAAAAAAACTGAAAAGAAAAACATACTAAAAAGAAAATCGTTAAACAATGTTATTTTATACATTAATAACCATTAATTAATTACCTATATGATTAATTAAAAAATTAAGGGTTTATACCCTTCTTCTTCTCGATCCTCCCTCTGTAAAACGCGGACCACACTCCCTCCATCTCTCTTGTAATGACCTGCCTTTTTGACCGTTCCAAGTCGGTATTTAATCCAACTCAGTACGTTCAATTCGAAAGCTCGTTGTTTTAGCTTATGAGTCTAAACAGAATAAACACAAAATTCACAGGCATAGAAAAACACAATTGCTCACATCGGAATTTTATATACAAAAATATCAGAGTTTTACAGAATTTGTACAGCGGAAAATTAATATAATATATACATAATGTTTTAAAACAAAGATTACACTTTCAATCGAGTGCGCGTCGTATGCGTCTTCATGTTCCTTTCCAGTTTTGCGAGCCGAACATCTTTAAATCTGGAACACTTAGGACCTGACCCGGGCGTTCCATGCAAAATACACAAAACACTCGAGTCAGGATTAAACTTATTTCAAGTTAGCAAACTTCGAAATAAACACAGAAATATAATTGTTAATCCTAACAATTTGTAGAAATAACTTGAGCATCGCATCCCATGACTATGCAAATATAAACCATAATGATCGAGAAAACTTGCGTGCACCAACCATAGAACGCATGGCAGTGAAATAGGGTTCACTAGTCATGTTCAAACTTAAGATGTCGCCATATATGTGCAAATTGGACCAACAGCATACACGTAAAATGAGACAGCACTGAAATAAGCCACTAGTAAATATTTCAGTAAATACTCATACCAACTAGAAAATTCGAAACACCTAGTGTGGAATTTATATGAAAACTAACAGCAGCTCACATAAGTCAAGTGGAAAATAGGTTTCATATGTCCAGAAGCATGAAGAGAAAAAAAAACAATCCTTAGTTTACTAAGGAAGAGTGCAACAGTGGTCTAACACAACCCAAAATAGCAAGGTGACAAAACTAGTAACAGACTTGATGAAGTTTCAAAGGGAATAGGTTTCTTGTTTAGCATGGCATAAGTAAACAGGCCAATTCAAAGGTGGCTTAACCAGAAATCAAACATACATAATAATGGACTTTGCAGAAAAATCTAATAGCAGGTTCGCTTAATTCGAGAAAAGGGTTGCATGCTCCTTTATGTCACCATAATATATACTACAGAGCCTTAGATCTAAATGTTCCTTAAGGTTATAACAACAACATGCTCCAAGTATGTAAAAAAAAAATGTAAGACATGTACGAATGATCAGTATCCACGAAAAACCACTCACTGCATCCAACTATTCATGTAAACCGGAGCGAAAATTTGATGGGTGAACCTATCATTCGTTTTTTTTCAGCAACATATATATTGATGGAGTTATAACCTAAACTAGTTATCACTTAACATGAGATATAGTGTATGTAAATACTTGCAAGGCAGCCCAGACTTTCCAGTTGCAAAATGAGGGAAGGAAAAATGTACTTAGACAAGAGCAGCTTAGACTTAAATGCAAATTGCCAAAAAAAAAAAATTGTTCTAGAATAAAAGTATGGACCAACATGAACATGTAGATGTGGACACAAAACGTGGGTTCCCTCCCATCCCATATTCTGTTCCCCCATGCGTCCTATTTTGTCCCTCCTTTGTTCATGCATTTTATATATATATTTTTTCTTTGTATTCAACTACTGTCAAATGAGATCTGAGTTTCTCAAAAACTCTTATGCATCCAACTGGAAACTCATATAGCAAGTCAACAAATACAAGCATGCAAGGCCACCAGATCAATGGAACAAAAATGATAATAGCAGGTGAATGTTAGTAGCCTTAACATAATCAGAACAATGAATTACTCATGCTATCAGGGGACAAAAGCAACCAACCAAAAAATTCAATCCCGAATAGTCAAGGAAAGCAGTAGCAAAGAAATTATATTTAGTAAATTCGGTAACAGTGACTTACAATCGCAGCGGCACCGCCAAGAAGGGCGCTTGGTTGGAGCGATATTCTGGAAGCGTTAGACGGTGGCGGTCTCTGTGATGACAGTCGCGAGTGGAGGGTTGTGGCTGCAGTGAGGGGAAAAGTTGCTGCCACTTTGGTTCGGGGTCTTGTAATTGCTGCATGTGTGGGCTTAAAGTTGGTTGGACATCATTGATTTGAGGCGAGCGAAGGCGGCGGGAAATCAAAGGGGAATGGCAGACCAAAATTTGATTTTGAGGAAGAGAAAGAATTGGGGAAAACTAATTTTTGGCTGAGAAAATAAATGAAGAAGGGAGAGAAAAAAAAGAAGAGGATGGTAAACTTAAAGTAACAAATGCGTGTAGCAACCATCAGACCAATGGAGACAAGTAGCAATACGTGGTGCGAACCCAGAATTACATGGACAAGTGTTGAATTTTTTTGGCATAACTTAACAAGCGGCGATTTTATTAAACAAATAATTTGTTTTCTAAGTATCAATACTAAAATATTATGCCCAAGTACATAAACACAATACAAAGTGTATTCACTAGTGTATATATAGGTTTTCAAATACCAGCTTACATTAAAACCATTCATCTAAATAAATCGAACTCTCAAATTAAATTTAAAATCCACATTTATCATTCCTCAAATAGTATATTTCTATTAGTTCTAAGATATTAATATCGTTTAAAAACCTAACAAAACTACTCAAATTTAAATATCAAAATTTTAAATCCATGCTTAAAAATCGATTCAAAAACCACACAAACGAGACTAGAATTCAAATGTACAATCAAATAACAAGTATACAAAAATAAATTTTCAATACTAAATTAATTAACTTTAAATTTTAAAAGCCAAAATTTCTGGTTCACTTCAATCTCCCCCCTTAAAGCTTTTCGTCCTCGAAAAGGAGAGATTGTAAATTTAAAATCGAAGTATGAAATAGTTTCTTCGATCTGAAATCCCAGTTTTATTTTCAAATTACTTGAAATACTACATTTTCTTTTCATATCGAATTATACTCGCTTCGGGATTTTTAAAAAAAAAAAATCATTTTGAAATTTCAAATTATTCACGATAAACGACATAAAGCATTTATGTCCCCATGTCGAGAGGTTTCTCCCAACGACAAGGCCACTAGGCGCGGCCTACGCATGTATCGATACTGAATAATGATGTCTCTCCGGACCCCAGAGCAGACCATCATCAAGGGTTTACACCCACGCTATACCTTTCTTTAGTCACGGGTTAGTCGAATCTCAGCAATAAATCATTTTATTTCATATCCTGAAGTTATAAATTATTTCGAAACAATAGTAATTTTACAAATACTTCGTATAGTATCATTATCGTTTTTCAAATATTTCAAATTCTCGGGATTCAAGTCGTCGAACTTCTATAATTATAAATCACTTTATAAACCATTTCAATATCAAATCGTATCGAATTTCCATAAATAATTTCGAATCATTAATACGACTTGCCCTTCGATTGATCGATGTGAGGCAAAAGGAACGGTTCAGGAATACGAGCTGGACAGTTAACAATTCAAGCACGAATAGATCGAGCGATAAGCGAGGGGTGATAGTAGGTCAAGGGAAAAATTAACGAGTCAACAAGCAGAAGGACAATATTATATTTTCAAAATATTCATTCTATTCAAATTATTCCTTATTACTTGTCATCATATTAAATTCGCTTAAAATCAATATGCTATCATACAAATAATTTACATGCCGATCCATTCTTATTAAATTCACTTACCATCATATACGTAGCCTAATAAAAAAAAATTCAATCCATTTTCATTTCATTTAAAGAGTTATCATCCTTCGTTACATAATGGATTCACATTCGTAGAATTCAAACCCTTTTACATAAATTATTACATCCATTTACAACACAAATTTAATTTATTTTAATCGGATTGATCTCATTCCATTCCATTAATATTGGTTTCAATCCATAATTCATATTTTCCATTTCATGTTGGATTCATTAGTGAATCGTTTTTCAAGTTCGTTCGGTTATATAAATTTTACAATACTCATTTGCTATTAAACTTTCCAAAATTTATTTGAATGTCACAACTCTTCGTTTATTTAAAACTTCAACTCGGTTATAACAAAACATAAATTTCAACTTGCAATTCCCGTTTGGAAATTTAGAAAAAGGCATTTTGTTATATATTTCAAAGCTGTGCGCTTGTAAAACCTTCAAAATCCACTTCCTCAGCTTATTTGTTGAATTTATATAAGATTAAATTTCGATTATTGATTTGTTATTTAAAGTTCGAAAGTACTTGATAACTCGAAGTTTAGCAAGTTCATTTTTGTTCTTACAGAAATTTAGGCATACGTGGTACCGATGCATGTCTAAAAATCTCCAAGTACTAAATCATATACTTGTTTCAACTCCCAGTGAAAATACTTTTAAAAAAATCTTTTAGAAAGATAGATATGGAAAATACTTCACTTCCCCATGGATCGCAAATATGCGGCAGTTACACTACTATCCCAGTAGAACTGGTTGTGTCCGTGGGTATCACACCCCTCGAATTTCGCCATGGTTGTTGCCATAGATCGCAATTACACGGCGGTTACGCCACTATCCCAGTGGAATCACTTGTAACTGTAGGCATCGCACCCCCATCGAGTTTCGCTATGGTAACTAGATCGCAGTTACGCGGCGGTTGCGCCACTATCTCAGTGGAATCGCTTGTAACTGTAGGCATCTCGCCCCTCGAATTACACTAGAAAATAAATCATAATATATAAAACATGTCCCTATTGTACGGGCATCGATTTCGATGGAGGTTCCAAACATTGGAGCTCCAACACAGCTGCGGTTTCAATGGACACTCCTACGGAGCTCCAACACCTTCGCGACTTTCGAAAGGACACTCCCGAGGAGTTCCAGCGCCTTCGCGACTTCCGATGGAAGATATTCCTCATATCTGGTTTTGAAAACATACGCTACTATATACATATAGTACTTCATTTTGAATCACCTTCATATAAATATCCATTTATATAAATTTTCCAAATCTCATTTTCAAGTATGTCATTCACATATAAATCCATTATATAAGATTATCAGTTTTACATTTATTATACTCCAAATCAATACTTTTCGAATATCATACTTATATAATTCATATCCGTTTCAAATTTCATATTAAATTATTCGTATATCGATAATCTTCAAAATTTCCTTTTAAGATTAAATTGATTTCAAACAATTCGTGTAAACAATATTATTCAATTTTTTCGTTTTCATTTACAACTCGATTTGAGTATTCAATATCATTCAAACTTTTAATTCCACATTTACAAATTGGATTTATTATCAACATTCATGCTCAATTTGGGTTTCACATACGATTATCGATATTCAATTGAGTCTTTACACTTAATCATTTCGGACCCTAATTTGTTCAGATTGGATATATATTTTTATCAAAATAACTAAGTTTCATAAAATAATCATGGAAAAATAATAGCTTTATGAAAAATTAACTTAAATATATAGATTTTGAAAATGGATTTGAAGTAAATAATATGCTTTGTAAAATAATTAGCTTGATATAAAATAGATTTAAATAAGTAGATAGTTTTGGAAAATAAGTTAAATGGGTATATAGGTTTTGTAAATGGTTTGAAATAAATAAATAAATAGGTTTTGGAAAAGTAAGTTTGAAAACAAAGATAATTAGGCTTGTAACAAAATAATTTAAATAATATATATAATCTAATACCATAATTTCAAATAAATAGTTTTATAATGGATACTATTTTTAAAAATAATCCAATCCGAATCAATAATCCAAAATTCAATTTTCTTAACCATTGTCGATTCCAATTTCAAGATTAATTCACTTTAACCTCAAATTCAATTCATTTACATTCAAGTCGGACCCAAGTTTCAAATTAGCTCAATACTTGAGTTTCCGTTTGCATATCAATTTCCATCAAGTTCAAAATGTACATCTCAATTTCAATTATACTCCAAATTGAATTTATTATTCAAATTTAAAATCAAATTCCCTTGGGCTTATACAAATATAACTAAAAATTTAAATCTAACTTAAAATAATCAAATTTATTTGACTGGTCGGAAAAATCTAACTTCTACTCAATTCATTGGGATTTAGATTCGGTCATTTTTTCGAGATATTCATTCGAGGTGTACATATTATATTATACTTATTCGATAGAATGGATATCATTCAACTCATACTCGAGATTCAATTTCGGGTTTTTTTTTTCCGATCAATCAAAAATATACATATTTACATATCACTTCATGTTTCACAAATAAACTTCGTTTGAACGAAGCTACCAAAGTGGTATCACCCCACTTTGAGACTCGAAAATGGATTCCAATAACGTAAGATTATTATCGAAATTATTTTCTAGTAATAAAAGTCGGTTCTCCATTTGTATTTTCCTTTTTGAAAATATTTCAAAAAGTAACTTCAAACATTTTTTCGAAAATACTAGTATATACCATTAGTTTTTTTTCAGAACCTTAGAAATCAATATCAAAATTTTTCAGAATTCAATTCTCAATTCTTAGTCAAAACGATATCCTTTGTTATGATTAAACTCATTTTATTCCACAATTTGTCTCGATCGAATTACATTTCAATGGTTCAACCTTTTAATCCATTCACCATACATCTTAATTAAATTTCAACCACCATTTGTTCTTACAACAAGTATTTTCAAAACACTCGATTTAAATTCCATTAGTAAATAATTAGTTCGTTTGCTTATATTCATATTTCCGACAACCACGGTAACTCGACAATGGATTTCGAAAAAGGATTCAAGGATAAGAATTTTTGATAGTTTCAAAATTTTCAAGCACGAACGATTCAAATCGATAGGCATAGGATGATGGTAAGTCAAGGCAATAAACACAACAACTAACGAACGACAATTTTTTTTGATACATTCATTTCTATTCAAATTTTATTCAATTTATTTCCAGTTTCAATGCAATTCATTTGCAATTTCAATTTATGTACTACAAATAATGAAAATGCCGTTTATTTAAAATTTTCTTATATATTCCAGTTCACATTAATTTATCAAAACATCTTATTAAAATTTATCAAACATTTTCAAATTCTTATCTAATCGGTTTCAAGTATTTCTCGGTGTTTAAATCGGAACGATACAGTCATCACATTTTCGAGATTCGAAAATAAATACTGATGATGTATGGATCATCAACAGAATTATCCTCCAGCGACTAGAATGTGATTCTATATCCATCCAGTATATATTGGATCTTGTATATACGTTAGCTAGGCGTATATTCAAAATCCGTACAAACTAAATGGTCCAATTTCGATGTCCAATAATATACTCAAAACACTTATCATACATTATATTTCGAAAATAATTTCGCTTTTCAAAACGGTTTATTTAATTTCAAATTAAATTATATTTCAAAATAATTTGTATTTCAAAATGCGCTCTCTCAATAGTGATTCTTGTGTCAATTCTACTCATTCTAGAGTATTTCTACTCTATCTCTAATGAGTTTTTAAACCCAATAAGCTAAGCTTTGTTTAATCTGCCTCTGATACCACTTGTAACGACCTACCTTTTTGACCGTTCCAAGTCAATATTTAAACCCACTCAGTACGTTCAAATCAACAGCTTGTTGTTTTAGCTTACGGGTCTAAACAGAATAAACACAAAATTCACAGGCATAGAAAAACACAATTGCTCACATCGGAATTTTATATACAAAAATATCAGAGTTTTACAGAGTTTGTACAGCGGAAAATTAATATAATGTATACATAATGTTTAGAATAAAGATTACACTTTCAATTGAGCGCGGGCCGTATGCGTGTTCACGTTCCTCTCCAGTTTTGCGAGCCGAATATCTTTAAATCTGGAACACTTAGGACCTGACCCGAGCATTCCATGCAAAATACACAAAACACCCGAGTCAGGATTAAACTTATTTCAAGTTAGCAAACTTCGAAAAAAACACAGAAATATAATTGTTAATCCTAATAATTTATAGAAGTAACTTGAGCATCGCATCCCATGACTATGCAAATATAAACCATAATGATCGAGAAAACTTGCGTGCACCAACCATAGAATGCATGGCAGTGAAACTGGGTTCACTAGTCATGTTCAAACTTAAGATGTCACCATATATGTGCAAATTGGACTAACAACATACACGTAAAATGAGACAACACTGAAATAAGCCACTAGTAAATATTTCAGTAAATACTCATGCCAACTAGAAAATTCGAAACACCCAGTGTGGAATTTATGTGAAAACTAACAGCAGCTTACATAGGTCAAGTGGAAAATATGTTTCATATGTCCAGAAGCATGAAGAGAAAAAAAAAACAATCCTTAGTTTACTAAGGAAGAGTGCAACAGTGGTCTAACACAACCCAAAATAGCAAGGTGACAAACTAGTAACAGACTTGATGAAGTTTCAAAGGGAATAGGTTTCTTGTTTGCATGGCATAAGTAAACAGGCCAATTCAAAGGTGGCTTAACCAAAAATCAAACATACATAATAACAGACTTTGCAGAAAATTCTAATAGCAGGTTCGCTTAATTCGAGAAAAGGATTGCATGCTCCTTTAGGTCACCATAATATATACTACAAAGCCTCAGATCTAAATGTTCTTTAAGGTTATAACTACAATATGCTCCAAGTATGGTAAAAAAAAATGTAAGACATGTACGAATGATCAGTATCTAGGAAAAACCACTCAATGCATCCAACGATTCATGTAAACCGGAGAGAAAATATGATGGGTGAACCTATCATTCATTTTTTTTTCAACAACATATATATTGATGGAATTATAACCTAAACTAGTTATCACTTAACTTGAGATATAGTGTATGTAAAGACTTGCAAGGCAGCCCAGGCTTTCCAGTAGCAAAATGAAAGGAAAAATGTACTAAGACAAGAGCAGCTTAGGCCGAAATGCAAAGTGCCAAAAAAAATAATTGTTCCAGAATAAAAGTATGGACCAACATGAACATGTAGAAGTGGATAAAAAATCAAAACGTGGCTTCCCTCCCATCCCATATTCTATTCCCTCATGCGTCCTCTTTTGTCCCTCCTTTATTCATGCATTTTATATTTTTTACTTTTTTTTTTTTTGTATTCAACTACTGTCAAATGAGATCTGAGTTTCTCAAAAACTCTTATGCGTCCAACTGGAAACTCATATAGCAAGTGTAATGTCCCGCATTTTTGTCAGTTCGTATTTGAATATTTAAAATAGTTTAAATATTGAATTCGTAATATAAGTGAATTTATATATTAATTAAAATGAATTTGAACGCATAAAAATATATATTAATTATAATCGAGCTCATAACGACGCTACAGTTCGTAATTTAACGTTCTGAACTTCAACTGAGTGTACATGACTCGTTATCAGTCGGATTTCTTCGAAACGAGAAGCGTTGGAATCTGTTGAACTGTATCTTTCTAACAGAAGTGAAAAATCAAGATTTCGGCGTATAGATTGCAAGATATGTCCAAATCAAATATTCAGAAAGTCGCTATGAAATCGTATATCGACCGTAACGGTTTATTTGATATAACTAGATATGGGATACGAATTTGGACAAGGTTCTTTTGAGACATAGTGGTAATTTAATTTTTAGAATTTTACTGTAATTTTTAATAATTTAAATACGCAACTTTTTATTTGGAGTATTTTGCACCCTATATCGATATTTTGGGGTTTCAAAATATGAGTCAATCTACCGATATTATTATATTTTTGGGACCGTGGCTGTAATAACCCGCAAATTCTGAGCCAGTTTAAAATTTTTATTTTGGCAATTTTAGCGAATATTGAATATTTAAAATAGATTATTTTAAATAATATCGACGAGAAATTTATTTTGAATATAAATAGAACGTATATATTATACGCGTCGCCGTTAGAATATAAATATTTATATATAATTATAAATAGGAATTGAAAATGGCGCGGTAGTTCGATAATTCGATTTCAAACTTCAATTGAATGTACCGGGTGCAAAACAATCCGGATTTTAGTGAAACCAAAAACATTAGGATCTAATTGATGATATCTTTCCAACGAATCCGGAAGATCGAAATTTCATAGCGGGAATCAATAGATATGTCCAGTTGAAAATTCTGAATAGTCGCTATGGAATTCAGGCCCTTAAAAATGGACATTTCGCAAACGACCTCGGATTTCGACGAAACCACTTTTGTTGGGTCCGTGATGTCAAATTATTGCTAGGTTTCAAATTTCATAATTTTTCGAATCAATATGTAAGCGTGGCAAAGGAAAACGCGTTTGACCAGTTTTAGTTGATTTTAATCGACTGGAAAATGGCCATTTTTCCAACGGTCTCAGAATTCGATGAAACTAGTTTTGTTAGGACTGTATCGTCAATACGAAGCTAGAAAATATTTTTCTGGAATTTTTAAAGTTCGTTTGTGACCCCGGTAAATTGAAATACGCGTTCAAATTCAATATATAGAGTTATATGTTGATTTTAACGGAAACTGACCGAAGCGATCAAATCAGCTTGCGATACATATCCCATTGTTTTCGGAATGGGGGTAAAATGCTATGGACGACAGGCGGTGGGCCTCGTTTCGAGGTCGTATGTAAAAGTCAACCTATTGGGATTAAATAATTAATAAAAAATATAATATAACACTCCTCTCTTTCCCTTATATCAGGCCCCCCCGTTAAAAACTTAAATCAGAAAAACGAAAAAAAGAAAAAAAATCGCGGTCCATCGCCACCACCTTTCCCCCCTCCTCCGCTTCGCCTTCCCTTGCTCCTCCCCAGCTCTTCGACGTCGATCCCGAGACCGCGAGCCCTTCCCCTTCGATCCGTTCAAGCCCAAAACCGACGCCCTAATTCTCCACAGCAGAGCCGCCCTCCCCACCACCACAACCACCTGCCGCCGTTCCCTTCTCCCTCCTCCTTCTCTCACCCTGTCCGATTTGAAGGTCAGCGCCCTAGGGAGGAAACCCGCCAGTCCTGGAGCCTCCTTCCCCGATCTAACTGCAGCCACCACCTCGGTCTCCATCCCCTCTGAAAATCCAAAAGTGAGCCCTTTTCCTTTTTATTTTGATTTTCTTTTCGGTTTTAAATTTTATGAATGATAAAAGATTTAATTTTTATGCGGTAAAGTTAGTATAAAAATCAGATTTTGTATGTGTTAAAGTTAACATAAAAATCAGAATTTTTATATATATAGCTTAGATTAAATGAATAAATCTTATGGTTGAATGGTAATAGAAAATTTAAAAAGATTTGATCTTTAAAAAGACAAATGTTTGATCTTTAAAAAGAAATGGTTTTTATATACAGAAAAGATAAGAATGTGAACACCATGGTAAAGATACGATTTTTCTTTGTTTGAAAGAAGAATAAAAATTCGATTTTTATATATTGAATAGCGAAGTAAAAATTCGATTTTTATATATTGAATAGCGAAGTAAAAATTCGATTTTTATATATTGAATAGCGAAGTAAAAAATTCGATTTTTATATATTGAATAGCGAAGTAAAAATTCGATTTTTATATATTGAATAGCGAAGTAAAAATTCGATTTTTATATATTGAATGGCGAAGTAAAAATTCGATTTTTACATATGTAGTGAAAGCGGACAACGAAAGTGACAAAAAGGCGAGAACGACGAAGAATTCTATTAATGAAGTGGCATGGAGTTGGAATAGCTTTCGGTGAGAACTTCTCGCTCTTCAATTTCTTTTCTAGTTATATATATACTAGGATGCAGACGGTGTTTAGTAGCACCCGACACAATCGTCCACAGACCATGGATTTTTTGTTTGATTGTGTAGTGGGTTAGATTATTTGGTTTGAATTGAGTTGTTTGGTGAAATGGAATGGATTTGATTGATGTGTGAATGGCGTGGGCCTTCACTAGACCGGGGATAAGGCTAGGCCTCGTCCCGTTTCTAGTATCGTGCCGTTATGCCGCCAAAATTTTCCAGAATATGTTAGAAAAATAAAAATATCATTTTTATTTTGTAAATGAACTGAATAGAATATTCATATGTTGAATAAAATATTTTATCGTTAAAAATATAATTTTTAACGTGAATGTGAATAAATAAATATTCATTTACAAACCGGACGGTTTGTTTATGTACACCTATTTGAAGGACATTGATTGGGACGATAAATTTTACACATCGCCCAACTGCACAAATAAAATCTGTGTTTGATTGTTTGAAACCCCACACGGGTGTTGGGATGAAATATGAAGTTCACTCATCCTGATTGATTAAATATGTCGATCGATTGATTGACAGGCTGTTATAAGCGTTAAATATCTATATTTGATGCTTATACAGTGTAGTGCACTTTGGTTGATGGTTGATTATTTTTCAATGCTATTATATACATGTGTTGTATGAAAATCCATATAATTAACATTATATGGTGATTGATTGGGCCTCATTCCAATTTAGAAGAAAAAGAATACTATAAAATAAAGGTTCATGTGTTGACTGTACTCATTCGTGAGATTAGTCATGTGTTGAACGAAATGTTTTAACAATAAAATTTATATCTTTATCACTATAAAATAAAGGTTCATGTGTTGATTGTACTCATTCGTGAGATTAGTCATGTGTTGAACGAAATATTTTGATAATAAAATTTACATCTTTATCAATATAAAATAAAGGTTCATGTGTTGACAGTACTCATCCGTTGAGATTAGTCATGTGTTGAACGAAATATTTTAAAAATAGAAATATTTGAAATAGAATATTTAGAAATAGAAATATATGAAGCCGTGTTGATTAGATTGACGCCATTTTGACGTGAACGATATTTATATCGATTTTATTGAAATGAATTGAATATAAAACGAACTTGATTTCAATTGAATAGAAAACAAATATGAATTGAATTGAATAGAAAACCAATTTGAATTGAATCGAATAGAAAACCAATTTGAATTGAATTGAATAGAAAACCAATTTGAATTAAATTGAATAGAAGACCAATTTGAATTGAATTGAATAGAAGACCAATTTGAATTGAATTGAATTGAAAAGCGATTTCGAAATGAAATGAATATAAAGCGATTTCGAAATGAAATGAAATGAATATAAAGCGTTTTCGAAATGAAATGAATATAAAGCGTTTTCGAAATGAATTGAATATAAAGCGATTTCGAAACGAATTGAATGTAAAACGAATTTGATTTAAATTGATTAGAAAACGAATTTGATTTAAGTCGAATAGAAAACGAATTTGATTTAAGTCGAATAGAAAACCAATTTGATTTAAATCGAATAGAAAACCAATTTGAATTGAATCGAATAGAAAACCAATTTGAATTGAATCGAATAGAAAACCAATTTGAATTGAATCGAATAGAAAACGACTTTGAAATTGAATTGAATTGAAAACGAATTCAAATTGAATAGAAAGCGAATTGAAATGAATTCAAATTGAATTGAAATTTGAATTGAATAGAAATGAATTTTAAAACGAACTTATAAAGAAGAATTCAATTTTGCTTTGAATTGAAATGGAGGTTGAAATTGTTTTTGAAACGAATTCAAAACTATTTATAAAATTCGTTTTTAAATAGAAATCGACGAAATATATATTATATATATTATATATATAATATAATGGCCTGAATAGAACGCGCCGCGCCGCGGTAGTTCGTGAATTTCGACCATTTATTTCAAACGGACATTACGGGAGATCCGACCGTCGGATTCTCCTAAAATCGGAACCGTTGGGTTCGTATCGAAAAGAGCTTTCTAACGAATATTTGAAATTTGAAATCTAACGGTTGGATTTGGAGATACGTCCAAATCAAATTCGAAAAAGGTCGTTGTAGGTGCAGTTCGATAGCCGTTGTTGGAAATCGACTGTACGGGCCTTGATAAAATTATTAAAAATATCAATAATTTGTGTAAAATCATAAGAAATGATTTGGGAAAAATTGGGGTGAAAAACTCCATATTTGAAAAGATAAAAATGGATTTTTATCGAAATGAACTAGTTTTGAACTAAATTTAAAACCCAATTATTTTTAAATAAATAAATTAGATTTAAAAAGGGGTTTTAAATAATCGGAATTTCTAATATATTTGATTGGATTTGAAATGGGTTTATCGTGAACGGTGTTTTAAATAACAATAGTTCTTTAACCCGATAATAAATAGAATGTGATTTGGGTTTGTCGTGAACTTTGTTTTAAATAACACCTAGTTCTTTAACCCAATAAAAGGAGTTTTAACGAATCTGCAATTAGATTGAGATGTGAATCTATAATCTAAATTATCAAATTTAGAAATGAGCGAGAATGGAGTATCACCAGTTTTGCTCCAAAGCGATAGTTAAATCTTTAATTAGATTGAACGTGAAATGGTAATTAATTTTACCGATAACACCGTGGTGTTAGATATGGAGTATTACCAGTTTTGCTTCATGGGATGAATAGGTTGGGATTGGGAAATAAAATAAATAATTACTTCGGTGTGGTTCGCTAATCTCGACTAGTTTAGAAAACCATAATCTAGTTTGAAATGACATCCAAAGGAAGATTAAAGGATAAATTTTAAAGAATTTATCTTGGATAAAATTAATGGGAACCTTTCCCTAAAAATGGGATTTTATGAATAAAAGAATATTCTGAGTTGGAATGAGGCGTATGTTGTGTTTATGTAACATTTGTTTTAATATACGCAGGTTGTTCGGAAAGGCCGGGTTTATACCCATTCTGAATAACCGATTCGACGATATGTCAAAGATGAAGACGGTGGTCGAAGACCGGAAGTCTTCACATCGTTTGGATAATTACTGACGATCCTGATTGGGCTGTACACCCAAGAGGATGGAAATAGTTGGTGGTTGTCTAGACGTACTTGGAGATGGATGGATATACGAGGAAAGTGCCTCCGGTTTCGTTCAGACCCAGAACGGACTTGTAAATAGATTGTGTGTCTGACATTGGATTTTATTCTGTGTTGATTGATTTCTATTAAATATACATCTGTTTGGCGGCGGAGAATTTATTCTTTTGCTTAACGCCCTTCTCTGAGACGTACGAGCTCAGAGGTTGTATATCGATGGACATCAGTCGCATGGCATGAATTGCCTGTGTGGCATGCTGAGTTGCATGGATCAAGGCTTCTGTTGAAAAGCAAAGTCTTGTGGTTGATGATCAAAGCACGGCCTACGTGGCAGCTTTGTGTATAACGTGAATTCGCGAGCCTCACACCTCGGTATGAGTCAAAAACGGGATAAGGACTGCAGGGAGAGCACGACGTTTCTTTCTAGCTTTGGTGGTGTCAGTGACTTACCAGCCCTGACATTGATATACTTTTCACCTATGTGGTTGTTGGATGAGGCGCCTCGATTTTAGGTCTGTAAGGACCGGGAAACGTGTGTTCAGGCATAATTAATCCTCTAACGTAAGTGAGGACCGGCCCTGAAGATCCAGGGGTTGCCCAGAGTGCGTAACCCTGAGACATTTGCTAGAGTGTCTCGAACGCGGAGAGGAGCTTGCCCCTTGCCTCGACTCATGACGGAAATCCAATTTCCAATACGTGTAATTCGGTTTTATTTGTAGAGCCTAGTATGGCGACATAGTGGGATGGGGCACTCATGCCGTCTATGATTTATATTTATGATTGAAATTGTTTTGACACTATACACTTATTATAGTATCAAATGATTTGTTTTAAACGTACCAAGCATGTTTGGCTGTTATAAGGTAAAACCCTATCCTCCGGCTTGCGTTGCATTGTGTGATGGGACCTGGGTCTTATAACAGCTTCATTTTTCGAAAAAGCATTGCGTTGTTTATTCTATGCACTGGTATTCTTGGGAGGAAACCCGTTCCGTGTTATACGGCGTGGTCCCTTGAATTACTCTCTTTTAAAGTAAAGTTTTAAATAACTGTTTTAGTTCTCACACCAGTCACATGACTGACCTGGAGTTTATTGTTTTGAACCTAAACTCTGGGTGCCCCTATTTTCTGCACGGGCAGCTAGTAGTTTTGGTTTTGCAGATTTATATTCACAGGATCCTGGTTTACAGCTGGAATGATATCCGGAAAGCTCTGTATCCGTATATCACCTTCAGTTGTGCTTTGTATTATTTTTCCGCTGCTATGTAATTTATTGTAATCTCTGATATTTATCGAATGTAATGTATTCATTTATACTCTGTATATTCTTGTATCTGATGTAATTGTTGTAATAACAATGAAATGTTCTTCCGTCTGCGTTCTGATTTTTCCTATTCTCAAACGATCAGGGGTTTTCGAACGGTCTAGATCGGTTTAACGACTGATTCGGATCGAGCGAAATTCCCGGCCGTCACATTTGGTATCAGAGCTTTGGTTTACAGAGCTCGAGAACAAGACACATTAGAACCATACGAAAGAATTCATCAGATATTGGATTAGCAATATCCAATTAGAATGACTCGTTAGAGATAGGATCAGTAGTATCCTAGAACGGGTGTGAAGAGTATATTTTTCCAATGAAACCAATTTTGTTTTGAAAATTTAAATCGTTTTATACGTATTTGAATATTTTATTTGTATTGAATATGGACAATCCAATATATAAAGGTTGTGTATATACGCGTCATTAACGTATATTCGAAGTTTTAATATACTGGATAGATATAGGATTACACTCTAGTCGCCCGGAGATGATATTGATGATAGCGATCGCATCATCAATATTTATGTTCGTGTTTCGAAGGTGTGATTTTCTATATATTTCCATTAGACTGGTGTGAGAACCAAAACTTATATAGTTAGAACACATTGTTGTGAATTGGCATCAAAAACATGATTTTTGTATATATATCAAAATTATGAATTTGAAACTTTAATTCACTAATTGATTGATGTTTGTGTTGTTTGTTTATTTGTTTGATAATTTTGAACCATTATGCCTAATTGAAGCAAATATTGAATTGCATTGATAATTAGACGCATTTGCTTGCATATACATGTACTTACATTGAGCAGGTCATAGCAAGGAGGCTAGAGGAGAGAATAAAATTTGTTTGCCCGACAAATAGGTACATGTTTACTACATAATTTACTATTTTGTTTGGGTGATGATGATTTTATGAGCCTATTGGCTAACCGCTTGGTCTTTTCTTTTTCTTTTTGAGATCAGAAGGCCTATATGGCAATTTCGGGATTTTCCCGTGGCTCCCGGTGCAGGGGAGGTTATGGCGAAATTTTTCGAAAATTTAGGGTGTTAGCCAAATTTTTGAAAATTTGAAAATTCTCAGAAACTGAAAAGTTGGAGAATGGAAGCCAGATCGAACGTAGAGCTGATTGATCAAACCACTTTCGACTTTGTTCCTTTTCGGGGACGAAATTTTTTAAGTGGGGGAGATTGTAATAACCCGCAAATTCTGAGCCAGTTTAAAATTTTTATTTTGGCAATTTTAGCGAATTTTGAATATTTAAAATAGATTATTTTAAATAATATCGACGAGAAATTTATTTTGAATATAATTAGAACGTATATATTATACGCGTCGCCGTTAGAATATAAATATTTATATATAATTATAAATAGGAATTGAAAATGGCGCGGTAGTTCGATAATTCGATTTCAAACTTCAATTGAATGTACCGGGTGCAAAACAATCCAGATTTTAGTGAAACCAAAAACATTAGGATCTAATTGATGATATCTTTCCAACGAATCCGGAAGATCGAAATTTCATAGCGGGAATCAATAGATATGTCCAGTTGAAAATTCTGAATAGTCGTTATGGAATTCAGGCCCTTAAAAATGGACATTTTGCAAACGACCTCGGATTTAGACGAAACCACTTTTGTTGGGTCAGTGATGTCAAATTATTGCTAGGTTTCAAATTTCATAATTTTTCGAATCAATATGTAAGCGTGGCAAAGGAAAACGCGTTTGACCAGTTTTAGTTGATTTTAATCGACTGGAAAATGGCCATTTTTCCAAAGGTCTCAGAATTCGACGAAACTAGTTTTGTTAGGACCGTATCGTCAATACGAAGCTAGAAAATATTTTTCTGGAATTTTTAAAGTTCATATGTGACCCCGGTAAATTGAAATACGCGTTCAAATTCAATATATAGAGTTATATGTTGATTTTAACGGAAACTGATCGAAACGATCAAATCAGCTTGCGATACATATCCCATTGTGTTCGAAATGGAGGTAAAATGCTATGGACGACAGGCGGTGGGCCTCGTTTCGAGGTCGTATGTAAAAGTCAACCTATTGGGATTAAATAATTAATAAAAAATATAATATAACACTCCTCTCTTTCCCTTATATCAGCCCCCCCGTTAAAAACTTAAATCAGAAAAAAGAAAAAAAGAAAAAAAATCGCGCTCCATCGCCACCACCTTTCCCCCCTCCTCCTCTTCGCCTTCCCTTGCTCCTCCCCAGCTCTTCGACGTCGATCCCGAGACCGCGAGCCCTTCCCCTTCGATCCGTTCGAGCCCAAAACCGACGCCCTAATTCTCCGCAGCAGAGCCGCCCTCCCCACCACCGCAACCACCTGCCGTCGTTCCCTTCTCCCTCCTCCTTCTCTCACCCTGTCCGATTTGAAGGTCAACGCCCTAGGGAGGAAACCCGCCAGTCCTGGAGCCTCCTTCCCCGATCTAACTGCAGCCACCACCTCGGTCTCCATCCCCTCTGAAAATCCAAAAGTGAGCCCTTTTCCTTTTTATTTTGATTTTCTTTTCGGTTTTAAATTTTATGAATGAAAAAAGATTTAATTTTTATGCGGTAAAGTTAGTATAAAAATCAGATTTTGTATGTGTTAAAGTTAACATAAAAATCAGAATTTTTATATATATAGCTTAGATTAAATGAATAAATCTTATGGTTGAATGGTAATAGAAAATTTAAAAAGATTTGATCTTTAAAAAGACAAATATTTGATCTTTAAAAAGAAATGGTTTTTATATACAGAAAAGATAAGAATGTGAACACCATGGTAAAGATACGATTTTTCTTTGTTTGAAAGAAGAATAAAAATTCGATTTTTATATATTGAATAGCGAAGTAAAAATTCGATTTTTATATATTGAATAGCGAAGTAAAAATTCGATTTTTATATATTGAATAGCGAAGTAAAAATTCGATTTTTATATATTGAATAGCGAAGTAAAAATTCGATTTTTATATATTGAATGGCGAAGTAAAAATTTGATTTTTACATATGTAGTGAAAGCGGACAACGAAAGTGACAAAAAGGCGAGAACGACGAAGAATTCTATTAATGAAGTGGCGTGGAGTTGGAATAGCTTTCGGTGAGAACTTCTCACTCTTCAATTTCTTTTCTAGTTATATATATACTAGGATGCAGACGGTGTTTAGTAGCACCCGACACAATCGTCCACAGACCATGGACTTGTTTGTTTGATTGTGTAGTTGGTTAGATTATTTGGTTTGAATTGAGTTGTTTGGTGAAATGGAATGGATTTGATTGATGTGTGAATGGCGTGGGCCTTCACTAGACCGGGGATAAGGCTAGGCCTCGTCCCATTTCTAGTATCGTGTCATTATGCCACCGAAATTTTCCAGAATATGTTAGAAAAATAAAAATATCATTTTTATTTTGTAAATGAACTGAATAGAATATTCATATGTTGGAATAAAATGTTTTATCGTTAAAAATATAATTTTTAACGTGAATGTGAATAGATAAATATTCATTTACAAACCGGACGATTTGTTTATGTACACCTATTTGAAGGACATTGATTGGGACGATAAATTTTACACATCGCCCAACTGCACAAATAAAATATGTGTTTGATTGTTTGAAACCCCACACGGGTGTTGGGATGAAATATGAAGTTCACTCATCCTGATTGATTAAATATGTCGATCGATTGATTGACAGGCTGTTATAAGCGTTAAATATCTATATTTGATGCTTATACAGTGTAGTGCACTTTGGTTGATGGTTGATTATTTTTCAATGCTATTATATACGTGTGTTGTATGAAAATCCATATAATTAACATTATATGGTGATTGATTGGGCCTCATTCCAATTTAGAAGATAAAGAATACTATAAAATAAAGGTTCATGTGTTGACTGTACTCATTCGTGAGATTAGTCATGTGTTGAACGAAATGTTTTAACAATAAAATTTATATCTTTATCACTATAAAATAAAGGTTCATGTGTTGACTGTACTCATTCGTGAGATTAGTCATGTGTTGAACGAAATATTTTGATAATAAAATTTACATCTTTATCAATATAAAATAAAGGTTCATGTGTTGACAGTACTCATCCGTTGAGATTAGTCATGTGTTGAACGAAATATTTTAAAAATAGAAATATTTGAAATAGAATATTTAGAAATAGAAATATATGAAGCCGTGTTGATTAGATTGACGCCATTTTGACATGAACGATATTTATATCGATTTTATTGAAATGAATCGAATATAAAACGAACTTGATTTCAATTGAATAGAAAACAAATATGAATTGAATAGAAAACCAATTTGAATTGAATCGAATAGAAAACCAATTTGAATTGAATTGAAAAGAAAACCAATTTGAATTAAATTGAATAGAAGACCAATTTGAATTGAATTGAATAGAAGACCAATTTGAATTGAATTGAATTGAAAAGCGATTTCGAAATGAAATGAATATAAAGCGATTTCGAAATGAAATGAATATAAAGCGTTTTCGAAATGAAATGAATATAAAGCGTTTTCGAAATGAATTGAATATAAAGCGATTTCAAAACGAATTGAATGTAAAATGAATTTGATTTAAATTGATTAGAAAACGAATTTGATTTAAGTCGAATAGAAAACGAATTTGATTTAAGTCGAATAGAAAACCAATTTGATTTAAATCGAATAGAAAACCAATTTGAATTGAATCGAATAGAAAACCAATTTGAATTGAATCGAATAGAAAACCAATTTGAATTGAATCGAATAGAAAACGACTTTGAAATTGAATTGAACATGAATTCAAATTGAATAGAAAGCAAATTGAAATGAATTCAAATTGAATTGAAATTTGAATTGAATAGAAATGAATTTTAAAACGAACTTATAAAGAAGAATTCAATTTTGCTTTGAATTGAAATGGAGGTTGAAATTGTTTTTGAAACGAATTCAAAACTATTTATAAAATTCGTTTTTAAATAGAAATCGATGAAATATATATTATATATATAATATAATGGCCTGAATAGAACGCGCCGCGCCGCGGCAGTTCGTGAATTTCGACCATTTATTTCAAACGGACATTACGGGAGATCCGACCGTCGGATTCTCCTAAAACCGGAACCGTTGGGTTCGTATCGAAAAGAGCTTTCTAACGAATATTTGAAATTTGAAATCTAACGGTTGGATTTGGAGATACGTCCAAATCAAATTCGAAAAAGGTCGCTATAGGTGCAGTTCGATGGCCGTTGTTGGAAATCGACTGTACGGGCCTTGATAAAATTATTAAAAATATCAATAATTTGTGTAAAATCATAAGAAATGATTTGGGAAAAATTGGGGTGAAAACCTCCATATTTGAAATGATAAAAATGGATTTTTATCGAAATGAACTAGTTTTGAACTAAATTTAAAACCCAATTATTTTTAAATAAATAAATTAGATTTAAAAAGGGGTTTTAAATAATCGGAATTTCTAATATATTTGATTGGATTTGAAATGGGTTTATCGTGAACGGTGTTTTAAATAACACTAGTTCTTTAACCCGATAATAAATAGAATGTGATTTGGGTTTGTCGTGAACTGTGTTTTAAATAACACCTAGTTCTTTAACCCAATAAAAGGAGTTTTAACGAATCTGCAATTAGATTGAGATGTGAATCTATAATCTAAATTATCAAATTTAGAAATGAGCGAGAATGGAGTATCACCAGTTTTGCTCCAAAGCGATAGTTAAATCTTTAATTAGATTGAACGTGAAATGGTAATTAATTTTACCGATAACACCGTGGTGTTAGATATGGAGTATTACCAGTTTTGCTTCATGGGATGAATATGTTGGGATTGGGAAATAAAATAAATAATTACTTCGGTGTGGTTCGCTAATCTCGACTAGTTTAGAAAACCATAATCTGGTTTGAAATGACATCCAAAGGAAGATTAAAGGATAAATTTTAAAGAATTTATCTTGGATAAAATTAATGGGAACCTTTCCCTAAAAATGCGATTTTATGAATAAAAGAATATTCTGAGTTGGAATGAGGCGTATGTTGTGTTTATGTAACATTTGTTTTAATATACGCGGGTTGTTCGGAAAGGCCGGGTTTATACCCATTTTGAATAACCGATTCGACGATATGTCAAAGATGAAGACGGTGGTCGAAGACCGGAAGTCTTCACATCGTTTGGATAATTACTGACGATCCTGATTGGGCTGTACACCCAAGAGGATGGAAATAGTTGGTGGTTGTCTAGACGTACTTGGAGATGGATGGATATACGAGGAAAGTGCCTCCGGTTTCGTTCAGACCCAGAACGGACTTGTAAATAGATTGTGTGTCTGACATTGGATTTTATTCTGTGTTGATTGATTTCTATTAAATATACATCTGTTTGGCGGCGGAGAATTTATTCTTTTGCTTAACGCCCTTCTCTGAGACGTACGAGCTCAGAGGTTGTATATCGATGGACATCAGTCGCATGGCATGAATTGCCTGTGTGGCATGCTGAGTTGCATGGATCAAGGCTTCTGTTGAAAAGCAAAGTCTTGTGGTTGATGATCAAAGCACGGCCAACGTGGCAGCTTTGTGTATAACGTGAATTCGCGAGCCTCACACCTCGGTATGAGTCAAAAACGGGATAAGGACTGCAGGGAGAGCACGACGTTTCTTTCTAGCTTTGGTGGTGTCAGTGACTTACCAGCCCTGACATTGATATACTTTTCACCTATGTGGTTGTTGGATGAGGCGCCTCGATTTTAGGTCTGTAAGGACCGGGAAACGTGTGTTCAGGCATAATTAATCCTCTAACGTAAGTGAGGACCGGCCCTGAAGATCCAGGGGTTGCCCAGAGTGCGTAACCTTGGGACATTTGCTAGAGTGTCTCAAACGCGGAGAGGAGCTTGCCCCTTGCCTCGACTCATGACGGAAATCCAATTTCCAATACGTGTAATTCGGTTTTATTTGTAGAGCCTAGTATGGCGACATAGTGGGATGGGGCACTCATGCCGTCTATGATTTATATTTATGATTGAAATTGTTTTGACACTATACACTTATTATAGTATCAAATGATTTGTTTTAAACGTACCAAGCATGTTTGGCTGTTATAAGGTAAAACCCTATCCTCCGGCTTGCGTTGCATTGTGTGATGGGACCTGGGTCTTATAACAGCTTCATTTTTCGAAAAAGCATTGCGTTGTTTATTCTATGCACTGGTATTCTTGGGAGGAAACCCGTTCCGTGTTATACGGCGTGGTCCCTTGAATTACTCTCTTTTAAAGTGAAGTTTTAAATAACTGTTTTAGTTCTCACACCAGTCACATGACTGACCTGGAGTTTATTGTTTTAAACCTAAACTCTGGGTGCCCCTATTTTCCGCACGGGCAGCTAGTAGTTTTGGTTTTGCAGATTTATATTCACAGGATCCTGGTTTACAGCTGGAATGATATCCGGAAAGCTCTGTATCCGTATATCACCTTCAGTTGTGCTTTGTATTATTTTTCCGCTGCTATGTAATTTATTGTAATCTCTGATATTTATCGAATGTAATGTATTCATTTATACTCTGTATATTCTTGTATCTGATGTAATTGTTGTAATAACAATGAAATGTTCTTCCGTCTGCGTTCTGATTTGTCCTGTTCTCAAATGATCAGGGGTTTTCGAACGGTCTAGATCGGTTTAACGATTGATTCGGATCGAGCGAAATTCCCGGCCGTCACAGTGGCACCTCGCTGGACACGATCGTATTATTATTTATGTCCGTAGCGGTCGATAAATAAGTGAAATTCGGTGTAGTGGTACCATATAAACATCAATATACATGCCTTGTTAATCGACTAAAGCCTAGTTTGAGAATCAAGCCCATATCCTATCTTCGCAAAATCTAAACTTGAAAGAACGGAATCCTGAACAAATCTCATTGGGCATGTTGCTCTCTGTATTCTAGGTCAAAAGGCTATGTTATAAAATATGAAAAGGAAAATCTTCATATGTTAGCAAATCGTGGGAGCTTTACTGAACCATAATTTAAACAAAAATAAGGGAGACTATCCTAGTCTACATGCTATTAGTTCATGCTGAAGACTCCATGACTTTTCAAAATCAGAGCCCATTTCCTAACCTATACACTACTGATTTCTCATGATACCTTTGATATTAATAAAATTTTATTGTTAGTTCATAGTACCAAATCCAGTGAATTTTGAAACATGGCGTGATTTACATATAAATGCTGTGTTGAGCTACTATGCCTATTTGTTCTACAAGACTACTCCACCCTTTAATACCCATATTGTATAACCTATGAAAGGGACGAAACACTTACTAATCGTTCAACATAAGTCACATAACAAATCGTTCATCACTATTTGCTAGTGTTCTACCTTTTCGGTGAGAATTATATTTGTGCATAAATATAATATGATTAACTTCAAGGCCAAGTAAATCGTACAGCTCAACCTCCATACAGCTACTTCATGAAATCACGTATAGCTACAAACAGTTGAAATGAAAACTCAATACAAATCAGGATAAATCACTGCAAAATCCATAGAGTCTATTATCTAATCTACAAACCTATATGAGCTTATACTTAGCCATTAAGTATCGAAATAGTATAAATATACACATGCCTATACGTTCAACCCATGCAGCTATTCCTTGGAAATGAAAACTACCCTATTACTTCATAGCAAAGTAATTACCATATTCCTACCCTAGTCCACCTACTTCTTAACCCCTAAGTATATGACCTTATAAATATGTAAATTGCCCCTTAGTTCTTCCACTGGAAAACTCATTCTTTTTCTCAAAGCCTTAAACCGAAAGATAACGGCCTCCAAAAGCAAAATAATAAAGTTCAAAACATATGTATATGATCCTACGAAGTGAGCTTCACCCTATGCGAGTTTTGAGTGAGAGAACTTAGGAAGAGGAAAGTGTTGAGGTGCATGCCGTGAAGGAGAAAGGGAGATTATTAACATAAGGGTTGAGGAGCGGGCCTTGTTTTCTAGGATCAAATGAGGAGCAGCTGAAGCTTTTTCTGGCGAAGTTGAAAACGAAGGCAGGGGAGATTATGGGTTCGGTGGACCTGCAAATCGAGGCAAAAATGCATGAAACAAATGATGTTGCATGAAGTAAAATGTTGCACTTGCCGAGGTTCTTTTGGAGCATGCAAGTTTTCAAAAGGGACGAGGTGGATTAGTGATTTACTGGAGAGTTTAAAACGATAGAAGTGATGGAAATTGTACTGCAAAGAAGTTGTGTGAAAACCATCAGGAGAGAGGAATGGTTGCGGATGGAGGTCAGCTCGCGTTCTGGAGAAGAGAAAACATGGAAGATGGGTGGATGATAGTGAACTTGGTGCTTGAAACGATGAGATACTGGGGGAGACATTCACGTGTAGTTGGTTCATCAGATCTATAGGGGATACTGAATGCGTTGCATGGGGAGAAATGGAGCTATAGGGCTAATGTACGTGGTTTCTGGCTTGGGCAAATTAAGGTGGCAAAGAAGTGAAAAGGTGCGAGTTATCTGATGTGTTAAGGGGATGGTAAATGGAGGATAGTCACGTACGCTCCAAGAGAAACTTGAGGAAGAAACTTCACAATATCTCCTCCACTAAATGTCCTATCAAGGACCATTTTGTTGAATAGCTGATAGACGATAATGGCCAGTTGAAGTGTTACTGGCGCTGGAGACTTCATTTGGTCGAGGAGAAAGGAGTTTGTAAATTCATTTACTGTGGAGGGAAACATCGGATCCAAGAACACGGCTAAAAGGGAAGAAGAAGGAGCGTACAAACGGTGTATGGGCTGACGGTGGAAAGAAGAACATGCGGGTTGGTCATGAATGGTTCACTGAGATGAGAACGTCAGTAAGAGGAATCAAGGAATGACGCAAATCGTTATTTAACGATTAACGCGCCAAAGTGAGTAAAATCTCTAACTCTGATCTATTTTAAAATATTTAATATATTTTAATGTTGTTCGAATGCTGTGTGATGGTCGATTAGATAGATTACAATTAAATTGGTTAAATATTATATATCGTTGCATATGTACACATCACCGGTTGGATACTGTGTGAAAACCCGTAACTTCCCCGTAAAGGAAAGCGTCGGATAGTTCGAGAACAAACCACAACAGAACGCATACAGAAGAACATTTCATTGTATATAACAACAATGCATCAGATTACAAGAATATACAGAGTATAAACAAATAAATATTACACAGAAATTAACAGAGATTTAAATTACATTTAAATACATAGCAGCGGAAAATAATACAATACACAACTAGAAAGAGATATACGGATACAAAGCTTTCCAGATATCGTTCCAGCTGTAAACCAGGATCCTGTGAATATAAATCTGCAAAACCGAAACTACTAGCTGCCCGTGTCAAAATAAGGGCACCCAGAGTTTAGGTTAAAACAATAAACCCCAGGTCAGTCATGTGACTGGTGTGAGAACTAAAACAGTTATTAATCTTTATTTTAAATCATTAGGTAAATCAAGGGACCACGCCGTATAACACGGAACGGGTTTCCTCCCAAGAATACCAGTGCATAAAACAAACAGCGCAATGCTAAATAAAGAAAAATGAAGCTGTTATAAGACCCAGGTCCCATCACACAATGCAACGCAGCCGAGGATAGGGTTTTCCCTTATAACAGCCAAAGAATGCTTGATACGTTTAAAACAAATCGTTTGATACTATTATAAATGCATAGTGTATAAAACAACTTCAAATCATAAGTATCAATCATAGGCGGCATGGGTACCATATATCATGTCGCCATATATAGGTTTACAAATAAAACCGCAAATGTCACGTATTTGGAAATTGGATTTCCGTCTATGAACCGAGGCAAAAGATAGTCCTCAACCGATTCGAGACTGCCTAGCCCGAGTCTCAGGCAAGCGCGCAGGCAAGCCTTGGAGCGACAGGGCCGGTCCACCGATGTGGATTATTATACCTGAGCACTACGTTTCGCCGCCCTTTGGGGCGTAAGCGAGCCAACGAATGACTCCATCGGACCCGGATCGTCCGATCTAACCGAGGCGCCTCGCAACAGCAACAACCACATAAGTCAAACTCGTCAGGGCGTGTAAAACCACTGACGCCACTTTTAGCTAGGAGGAAACGTAGGCCCTCCCTGAGGTCCGTCTCCCGTTTTTGGTTCATACCGGGTGTGAAACTCGCGAAGTAAACGTTACACAAAGCTACGCCACACAAGGCCGTGCTTTGATCATCACCACAAGACTTTGCTTTTCAACAGAAGCCTCGATCAATTGCCACTTAGGCATGCCACACAGGTAATTCACTCCATGCGTTTGATATCCATCAATATATAACCCCTGAGCTCGTACGTCTCAGAGAAGGGCGTTAAGCAAGAGAATAAATTCTCCGCCGCCAAACAGATATATATTTAATAAAGATCAATCACACGGACTAAAATCCAATGTCAGACACACAGTCCATTTACAAGTCCGTTCTGGGTCTGAACGAAACCGGAGGCACCTAGTACCCCGCATATCCATCGATCTCCAAGTACGTCTGGACGATCACTAACTGTTTCCATCTTCTTGGGTGTACAGCCCAATCAAGATCATCAGTAATTACCCAAATGACTTGAAGACTTCTGGTCTTCGACCACCGTCTTCATCTTCGACACCACGTCGAATCAGTTATTCAGAATGGGATAAACCCGGTCTTTCCGAATAACTCGCGTATATTTTAAATAAGTGTTACACAAACACAACATATGCCTCATTCCAATTCATTAGTCACTAACCGTAAATTAATCAAGAGAATAATCCCCCAAATATTAACCCCGAAGGCCGAAACCAACATCAGATCAATATCCAGAGAACCATTCTGCTTGGCTAACCGACAGTTAGTTTCTAAATTTCACATTCATAGGAAAAGGTTCCCATTAATTTTACCCAAGATAAATTCCTTGAATTTATTCTTTATTCTATTTTTGAATCTCAATTCAAACTAGTCAGGATTAGCGAACCTTACCGAAGTAATCATTTGTTTTAATTTCCCCATCCCAACCTATTCATCCCATGAAGTAAAACTGGTAATACTTCATATCTAACACCACAGTGTTATCGGTAAATTCAATTACCATTTCACGTTCAAATCTAATTAAAGATTTAACTATCGCCTGGAGCAAAACTGGTGATACTCCATTTTCGATCATTTCAATCTAATTAAAGATTCATTAAAACTCCACTTAGTTTTAATCGTTAACTGGGTTAAAGAATCAGTGTCATTTAAACACGGTTCACGATAAACCCAAAATCACATTCCATTAATTATCGGGTTAAAGAACAAGTGTTATTTAAAACACTGTTCACGATAAACCCAAAAATCAATACCAATTTAATTCCAATTAAATATCGTTTAATTGGTACACTTCATTAAATCTAAATAAAAAGATTTAATCTTTTCTCAACTGGGTTCAAGAACAGTGTTAGTGAAGACACCATTCACGACAAACCCAAATCACATTCGATATTCAATACAAGGCTCTGAATAGAAAATATATCGGCTTATATTCAATATCAAATTCTACGACTAACAAATGTCGTATTGGAAATAACGATATAAATATATATCTTTCAAATTTCCATAACAACACCTGTATAATCATGAATTCCAACATCGAAATATTCCAAAGACAATTTCGATTCAAATCCACTCCAATGCAATCATTGGAAATTCTGGTTATTTTTAAAACCCTTTTCAAATTCAATTTATTTACTTAAAAATAAATAGAATTATAATTCTAGTTCAAAACTAGTTTATTTCGACAAAAATCTATTTTTATCTTTTCAAATATGGAGTTTTTCATCCCAAACTTTCACAAATCATTTCTTATGATTTTACACAAATTATTACTATTTTTAATAATTTTATCAAGGCCCGTACAGTCGATTTCCATTAATGGCCATCGAACTGCACTTACAACGACCTTTTCCAAATTTGATTTGGACATAATTCCAAATCCAACCATTAGATTTCAAATTTCTAACATTCGCTAGAAAGCTCTTTTCGATACGAACCCAACGGTTCCGGTTTTAGGAGAATCCGACGATCGGATCTCCCGTAATGTCCATTTGAAATCAATGGTCGAAATTCACGAACTGCCGCGGCGCGGCGCGTTCTATTCAGGCCATTATATTATATATATAATATATATAATATATACTTCGTCGATTGCTATTTAAAACGAATTATATAAATAGTTTTAAAATCGTTTCAAAAGCGATTTCAACTTCCTTTTCAATTCAAATCAAAATTGAATTCTTCTTTATAAATTCGTTTCAAAGTTCATTTCTATTCAATTCAAATTTCAATTCAATTTGAATTCATTTCAATTCACTTTCAATTCAATTTGAATTCGTTTTCAATTCAATTCATTTCGAAATCGTTTTCAATTCAATTCATTTCGAAATCGTTTTCAATTCAATTCATTTCGAAATCGTTTTTAATTCAATTCATTTCGAAATCATTTTCAATTCAATTCATTTCGAAATCGTTTTCAATTCAATTCATTTCGAAATCGTTTTCAATTCAATTCATTTCGAAATCGTTTTCAATTCAATTCATTTCGAAATCGTTTTCAATTCAATTCATTTCGAAATCGTTTTCAATTCAATTCATTTCGAAATCGTTTTCAATTCAATTCATTTCGAAATCGTTTTAAAATCGATATAAATATCGTTCACGTCAAAATGGCGTCAATCTAATCAACACGGCTTCATATATTCCTTTATTTTCAAATATTCTATTTCAAATATTTCTTTTTCAAATATTTCTTTTTCAAATATTTCTTTTTCAAAACTGGAATGAGGCCCAATCAATTACCATATAAAATTAATTATATGGATTTTCATACAACACACGTATATAATAGCATTGAAAATAATCAACCATCAACCAAAGTGCACTACACTGTATAAGCATCAAATATAGATATTCAACGCTTATAACAGCCGGTCAATCAATCGATCGACATATTTAATCAATCAGGATGAGTGAACTTCAAATTTCATCCCAACACCCGTGTGGGGTTTCAAACAATCAAACACAGATTTTATTTGTGCAATTGGGCGATGTGTAAAATTTATCGACCCAATCAATGTCCTTCAAATAGGTGTACATAAACAAACCGTCCGGTTTGTAAATGAATATTTATTTATTCACATTCACGTCAAAAATTATATTTTAACGATAAAACATTTTATTCCAACATATGAATTTCTATTATTCATTTACACAATAAAATGATATTTTTATTTTCTAACTTATTTTAGAAAATTTCGGCAGCATAACGGCACGATACTAGAAACGGGACGAGGCCTAGCCTTATCCCCGGTCTAGTGAAGGCCCACACCATTCACACATCAATCAAAATCACCAAACAACCAAATTCAAATCAAATCATATAACTAATCTATGCAACCAAACAAACAAGTCCATGGTCTGTGGACGATTGTGTCGGGTGCTACTAAGCACCGTCTGCATCCTAGTATATATATATAACTAGAAAAGAAATTGAAAGGTGAGAAGTTCTCACATATAGCTATCCTAGCTCCACGGCACTTAATTGATAGAAATCTTCATCGCTATCGCATCTTCATCATCTTGTCGCTTTCGTTGCCCGTATTCTCTACATAGGTAAAAATCGAATTTTTACTATGTTATTCAATATATAAAGATCATATTCTAAAAACAAAGATTATATTTTTAATATTCCTATGATGTAAAAATTATATTTTTATTACTTTAAAAATATAAGAATCATATCTTACTCCTTCTACCTAATAAAAATTCCATCTTTTTTTCTTTTTAAAAATATGATCTTTATTTTTGCAAGTTCAAATCTTTTTCCTTTAAAAGATTAAACCTTTTTCTATTTCAAAGTTTAAACCTTTTACCTATTTTAAACCTTAAAATAAAATCAGTTTTTATTTCCTTTAAAAATCAGCTTTTTAAATCCTTTTTCAAATCAGTTTTTATATCTTTAAAAAAAATCAGTTTATAAATCTAATTAAAATCAGTTTTTATATTCTTTAAAAAAAATCAGTTTATGCATCTAATTAAAATCAGTTTTTATATTCTTTAAAAAAAATCAGTTTATGCATCTTATTAAAATCAGTTTTTATATTCTTTAAAAAAAATCAGTTTATAAATCTAATTAAAATTAGTTTTTATATTCTTTAAAAAAAATCAGTTTATGCATCTTTTTAAAAAAAACAGTTTTTAGTTTTTAAATCATTCAGAAATTAGTTTTTGCAAAACAAAAATAAAAATAAAAATAAACTAACCTAAATTCTCACCGATACCTGCGAAGTGGAGGGAAGAAGAGGGAGGCGTCGATGTGGTGTTCGGTGGTGTCGGCGGCAGGGTTCGAGGGCTGCGGCTTCGATTTGCGTCGCGAGGGATTCTGGTGAACGAGGGATGGGGTTGCGGCTTCGAGGTGAGGGCGGCGTCGAGGTCTTCGTCGGCGGCGGCTTCGAGGTGTTGTTCGGTGGGAGGAGGAGGCTTCAGGGCGGCGGCTTCGATAGGTTAGGGTTTTTTTTTTTCTTTTTTTTTTCTCGTTTCTGAATAATGAATCGGGGGGGGGGGGGGGCAAGCAGAAGAAAAGGAGGGAAATTATTTTTTTTTTTCCTTTTTATTATTTAATTATTGCAAAAAGGTTGACTTTTACATACGACCTCGAAACGAGGCCTACCGCCTGTCGTCCATAGCGTTTTACCCCCATTCCGAACACAATGGGATATGTATCGCAGGTTGATTCGATTGTTTGAATCAGTTTCCGTTAAATTTACATTTAAATCACTATATTGAATTTTAAACGTACATTTCAAATTACCGGGGTCACATACTAACCAGAAAAATTCCCGAAAAATATTTTCTAGCTTCGTATTGACGATACGGTCCTAACAAAACTAGTTTCGTCGAATTCCGAGGTCGTTTGCAAAATGCCTATTTTTAAGGGCCTGAATTCCATAGCGACTATTCAGAATTTTCAACTGCACATATCTTTTGATTCCCGTTAGGAAATTTCGATTTTTCGGATTCGTTGGAAAGATATTATCAATTAGATCCTATCATTTTTGGTTTCACTAAAATCCGGTTTATTTTGCACCCGGTACATTCAATTTAAGTTTGAAATCGAATTATCGAACTACCGCGCCATTTTCAATTCTATTTATAATTATATATAAATATTTATATTCTAACGACGACGCGTATAATATATACGTTCGAATTATATTCGAAATAAATTTCTCGTCGATATTATTTAAAATAATTCAATTTAAATATAGGAAATTCGCTATAATTGCAAAAATAAAAAATTTAAACTGGCCCAGAATTTCCGGGTTATTACAATCTCCCCCACTTAAAACTTTTCGTCCCCGAAAAGGAACGAAGTCGAAAGTGGTTTGATTATTCAGCTCTACGTTCGATCTAGCTTCTATTCTCCAACTCTTTAGTTTCTGAGAATTTTCAAAATTTCAAAAATTTGGCTAACACCCTAAATTTTCGAAAAATTTCGCCATAACCTCCCCTGCACCGGGAGCATCGGGGAATTTCAAATAGCTTCCCCGGTCCTTCAGATCTCAAAAAGAAAAAGAAAAACCAAGCGGCTAGCCAATAGGCTCATAAAATCGTCATCACCCAAACAAAACAGTAAATTATGTAGTAAACATGTACCTATTTGTCGGGCAAACAAATTTTATTCTCTGCTCTAGCCTCCTTGCTATGACCTGTTCAATATAAGCATATGTATATGCAAGCAAATGCGACCAAATTTCAATATAATTCAATATTTGATTCAATTAGGCTAAATGGTTCAAAATTATCAAACAAATGAACAAACAACACAAACATCAATCAATTAGTGGATTAGAGTTTCAAATTCATAATTTTGATACATATACAAAAATCATGTTTTTGATGCCAATTCACAACAATGTATTGTAGCTATATATAAGTTTTGGTTCTCACACCAGCCTAATGGAAATATATAGATATCACACCTTCGAAACACGAATATAAATATTGATAATGCGGCCGCATTACCAAAATTATTTCCGGGCGACTAGAGTGTGATTCTATATCTATCCAGTATATTAAAACTTTAAATACACGTTTGCAAGGCGTATATGCAAAATCTTTATATACTGGACTGTCCAAAGTCAATATAAATAAATAATCAAATACGAATAATTGATTTAAATTTTCAAAACAAAATTGGTTTTATTTTAAAAATTTACTCTTCATACTCGTTCTAGGATACTACTGATCCTATCTCTAACGAGTCATTCTAATTGGATATTACTAATCCAATATCTGATGAATCCTTTCATATGGTTCTAATGTGTCTTGTTCTCGAGCTCTGTAAACCAAAGCTCTGATACCAACTGTGAAAACCCGTAACTTCCCCGTAAAGGAAAGCGTCGGATAGTTCGAGAACAAACCACAACAGAACGCATACAGAAGAACATTTCATTGTATATAACAACAATGCATCAGATTACAAGAATATACAGAGTATAAACAAATAAATATTACACAGAAATTAACAGAGATTTAAATTACATTTAAATACATAGCAGCGGAAAATAATACAATACACAACTAGAAAGAGATATACGGATACAAAGCTTTCCGGATATCGTTCCAGCTGTAAACCAGGATCCTGTGAATATAAATCTGCAAAACCGAAACTACTAGCTGCCCGTGTCAAAATAAGGGCACCCAGAGTTTAGGTTAAAACAATAAACCCCAGGTCAGTCATGTGACTGGTGTGAGAACTAAAACAGTTATTAATCTTTATTTTAAATCATTAGGTAAATCAAGGGACCACGCCGTATAACACGGAACGGGTTTCCTCCCAAGAATACCAGTGCATAAAACAAACAGCGCAATGCTAAATAAAGAAAAATGAAGCTGTTATAAGACCCAGGTCCCATCACACAATGCAACGCAGCCGAGGATAGGGTTTTCCCTTATAACAGCCAAAGAATGCTTGATACGTTTAAAACAAATCGTTTGATACTATTATAAATGCATAGTGTATAAAACAACTTCAAATCATAAGTATCAATCATAGGCGGCATGGGTACCATATATCATGTCGCCATATATAGGTTTACAAATAAAACCGCAAATGTCACGTATTTGGAAATTGGATTTCCGTCTATGAACCGAGGCAAAAGATAGTCCTCAACCGATTCGAGACTGCCTAGCCCGAGTCTCAGGCAAGCGCGCAGGCAAGCCTTGGAGCGACAGGGCCGGTCCACCGATGTGGATTATTATACCTGAGCACTACGTTTCGCCGCCCTTTGGGGCGTAAGCGAGCCAACGAATGACTCCATCGGACCCGGATCGTCCGATCTAACCGAGGCGCCTCGCAACAGCAACAACCACATAAGTCAAACTCGTCAGGGCGTGTAAAACCACTGACGCCACTTTTAGCTAGGAGGAAACGTAGGCCCTCCCTGAGGTCCGTCTCCCGTTTTTGGTTCATACCGGGTGTGAAACTCGCGAAGGAAACGTTACACAAAGCTACGCCACACAAGGCCGTGCTTTGATCATCACCACAAGACTTTGCTTTTCAACAGAAGCCTCGATCAATTGCCACTTAGGCATGCCACACAGGCAATTCACTCCATGCGTTTGATATCCATCAATATATAACCCCTGAGCTCGTACGTCTCAGAGAAGGGCGTTAAGCAAGAGAATAAATTCTCCGCCGCCAAACAGATATATATTTAATAAAGATCAATCACACGGACTAAAATCCAATGTCAGACACACAGTCCATTTACAAGTCCGTTCTGGGTCTGAACGAAACCGGAGGCACCTAGTACCCCGCATATCCATCGATCTCCAAGTACGTCTGGACGATCACTAACTGTTTCCATCTTCTTGGGTGTACAGCCCAATCAAGATCATCAGTAATTACCCAAACGACGTGAATACTTCTGGTCTTCGACCACCGTCTTCATCTTCGACACCACGTCGAATCAGTTATTCAGAATGGGATAAACCCGGTCTTTCCGAATAACTCGCGTATATTTTAAATAAGTGTTACACAAACACAACATACGCCTCATTCCAATTCATTAGTCACTAACCGTAAATTAATCAAGAGAATAATCCCCCAAATATTAACCCCGAAGGCCGAAACCAACATCAGATCAATATCCAGAAAACCATTCTGCTTGGCTAACCGACAGTTAGTTTCTAAATTTCACATTCATAGGAAAAGGTTCCCATTAATTTTATCCAAGATAAATTCCTAGAATTTATTCTTTATTCTATTTTTGAATCTCAATTCAAACTAGTCGGGATTAGCGAACCTTACCGAAGTAATCATTTGTTTTAATTTCCCCATCCCAACCTATTCATCCCATGAAGTAAAACTGGTAATACTTCATATCTAACACCACGGTGTTATCGGTAAATTCAATTACCATTTCACGTTCAAATCTAATTAAAGATTTAACTATCGCCTGGAGCAAAACTAGTGATACTCCATTTTCGATCATTTCAATCTAATTAACGATTCATTAAAACTCCACTTAGTTTTAATCGTTAACTGGGTTAAAGAATCAGTGTCATTTAAACACGGTTCACGATAAACTCAAAATCACATTCCATTAATTATCGGGTTAAAGAACAAGTGTTATTTAAAACACTGTTCACGATAAACCCAAAAATCAATACCAATTTAATTCCAATTAAATATCGTTTAATTGGTACACTTCATTAAATCTAAATAAAAAGATTTAATCTTTTCTCAACTGGGTTCAAGAACAGTGTTAGTGAAGACACCATTCACGACAAACCCAAATCACATTCGATATTCAATACAAGGCTCTGAATAGAAAATATATGGGCTTATATTCAATATCAAATTCTACGACTAACAAATGTCGTATTGGAAATAACGATATAAATATATATCTTTCAAATTTCCATAACAACACCTGTATAATCACGAATTCCAACATCGAAATATTCCAAAGACAATTTCGATTCAAATCCACTCCAATGCAATCATTGGAAATTCTGGTTATTTTTAAAACCCTTTTCAAATTCAATTTATTTACTTAAAAATAAATAGAATTATAATTCTAGTTCAAAACTAGTTTATTTCGATAAAAATCTATTTTTATCTTTTCAAATATGGAGTTTTTCATCCCAAACTTTCACAAATCAGTTCTTATGATTTTACACAAATTATTACTATTTTTAATAATTTTATCAAGGCCCGTACAGTCGATTTCCATTAATGGCCATCGAACTGCACTTACAGCGACCTTTTCCAAATTTGATTTGGTCATAATTCCAAATCCAACCGTTAGATTTCAAATTTCTAACATTCGCTAGAAAGCTCTTTTCAATACGAACCCAACGGTTCCGGTTTTAGGAGAATCCGACGGTCGGATCTCCTGTAATGTCCATTTGAAATCAATGGTCGAAATTCACGAACTGCCGCGGCGCGGCGCGTTCTATTCAGGCCATTATATTATATATATAATATATATAATATATACTTCGTCGATTGCTATTTAAAACGAATTATATAAATAGTTTTAAAATCGTTTCAAAAGCGATTTCAACTTCCTTTTCAATTCAAATCAAAATTGAATTCTTCTTTATAAATTCGTTTCAAAGTTCATTTCTATTCAATTCAAATTTCAATTCAATTTGAATTCATTTCAATTCACTTTCAATTCAATTTGAATTCGTTTTCAATTCAATTCATTTCGAAATCGTTTTCAATTCAATTCATTTCGAAATCGTTTTCAATTCAATTCATTTCGAAATCGTTTTTAATTCAATTCATTTCGAAATCGTTTTCAATTCAATTCATTTCGAAATCGTTTTCAATTCAATTCATTTCGAAATCGTTTTCAATTCAATTCATTTCGAAATCGTTTTCAATTCAATTCATTTCGAAATCGTTTTCAATTCAATTCATTTCGAAATCGTTTTCAATTCAATTCATTTCGAAATCGTTTTCAATTCAATTCATTTCGAAATCGTTTTAAAATCGATATAAATATCGTTCACGTCAAAATGGCGTCAATCTAATCAACACGGCTTCATATATTCCTTTATTTTCAAATATTCTATTTCAAATATTTCTTTTTCAAATATTTCTTTTTCAAATATTTCTTTTTCAAAACTGGAATGAGGCCCAATCAATTACCGTATAAAATTAATTATATGGATTTTCATACAACACACGTATATAATAGCATTGAAAATAATCAACCATCAACCAAAGTGCACTACACTGTATAAGCATCAAATATAGATATTCAACGCTTATAACAGCCGGTCAATCAATCGATCGACATATTTAATCAATCAGGATGAGTGAACTTCAAATTTCATCCCAACACCCGTGTGGGGTTTCAAACAATCAAACACAGATTTTATTTGTGCAATTGGGCGATGTGTAAAATTTATCGACCCAATCAATGTCCTTCAAATAGGTGTACATAAACAAACCGTCCGGTTTGTAAATGAATATTTATTTATTCACATTCACGTCAAAAATTATATTTTAACGATAAAACATTTTATTCCAACATATGAATTTCTATTATTCATTTACACAATAAAATGATATTTTTATTTTCTAACTTATTTTAGAAAATTTCGGCAGCATAACGGCACGATACTAGAAACGGGACGAGGCCTAGCCTTATCCCCGGTCTAGTGAAGGCCCACGCCATTCACACATCAATCAAAATCACCAAACAACCAAATTCAAATCAAATCATATAACTAATCTATGCAACCAAACAAACAAGTCCATGGTCTGTGGACGATTGTGTCGGGTGCTACTAAGCACCGTCTGCATCCTAGTATATATATATAACTAGAAAAGAAATTGAAAGGTGAGAAGTTCTCACATATAGCTATCCTAGCTCCACGGCACTTCATTGATAGAAATCTTCATCGCTATCGCATCTTCGTCATCTTGTCGCTTTCGTTGCCCGTATTCTCTACATAGGTAAAAATCGAATTTTTACTATGTTATTCAATATATAAAGATCATATTCTAAAAACAAAGATTATATTTTTAATATTCCTATGATGTAAAAATTATATTTTTATTACTTTAAAAATATAAGAATCATATCTTACTCCTTCTACCTAATAAAAATTCCATCTTTTTTTCTTTTTAAAAATATGATCTTTATTTTTGCAAGTTCAAATCTTTTTCCTTTAAAAGATTAAACCTTTTTCTATTTCAAAGTTTAAACCTTTTACCTATTTTAAACCTTAAAATAAAATCAGTTTTTATTTCCTTTAAAAATCAGCTTTTTAAATCCTTTTTCAAATCAGTTTTTATATCTTTAAAAAAAATCAGTTTATAAATCTAATTAAAATCAGTTTTTATATTCTTTAAAAAAAATCAGTTTATGCATCTAATTAAAATTAGTTTTTATATTCTTTAAAAAAAATCAGTTTATGCATCTTATTAAAATCAGTTTTTATATTCTTTAAAAAAAATCAGTTTATAAATCTAATTAAAATCAGTTTTTATATTCTTTAAAAAAAATCAGTTTATGCATCTTTTTAAAAAAAACAGTTTTTAGTTTTTAAATCATTCATAAATTAGTTTTTGCAAAACAAAAATAAAAATAAAAATAAACTAACCTAAATTCTCACCGATACCTGCGAAGTGGAGGGAAGAAGAGGGAGGCGTCGATGTGGTGTTCGGTGGTGTCGGCGGCAGGGTTCGAGGGCTGCGGCTTCGATTTGCGTCGCGAGGGATTCTGGTGAACGAGGGATGGGGTGGCGGCTTCGAGGTGAGGGCGGCGGCTTCGAGGAGGCTTCAGGGCGGCGGCTTCGATAGGTTAGGGTTTTTCTTTTTTTTTTTTCTTTTTTTTTCTCGTTTCTGAATAATGAATCGGGGGGGGGGGGGGGGGGGCAAGCAGAAGAAAAGGAGGGAAATTATATATTTTTTTTCCCTTTTTATTATTTAATTATTTAATTATTGCAAAAAGGTTGACTTTTACATACGACCTCGAAACGAGGCCTACCGCCTGTCGTCCATAGCGTTTTACCCCCATTCCGAATACAATGGGATATGTATCGCAGGTTGATTCGATCGTTTGAATCAGTTTCCGTTAAATTTACATTTAAATCACTATATTGAATTTTAAACGTACATTTCAAATTACCGGGGTCACATACTAACCAGAAAAATTCCCGAAAAATATTTTCTAGCTTCGTATTGACGATACGGTCCTAACAAAACTAGTTTCGTCGAATTCCGAGGTCGTTTGCAAAATGCCTATTTTTAAGGGCCTGAATTCCATAGCGACTATTCAGAATTTTCAACTGGACATATCTTTTGATTCCCGTTAGGAAATTTCGATTTTTCGGATTCGTTGGAAAGATATTATCAATTAGATCCTATCATTTTTGGTTTCACTAAAATCCGGTTTATTTTGCACCCGGTACATTCAATTTAAGTTTGAAATCGGATTATCGAACTACCGCGCCATTTTCAATTCTATTTATAATTATATATAAATATTTATATTCTAACTACGACGCGTATAATATATACGTTCGAATTATATTCGAAATAAATTTCTCGTCGATATTATTTAAAATAATTCAATTTAAATATAGGAAATTCGCTATAATTGCAAAAATAAAAATTTTAAACTGGCCCAGAATTTCCGGGTTATTACATACTGATTCCGTCGATTATAAATATCCCCCAGTATGGAATCAGTGATAATTGTTTGGCTAACATCTGTGGATGCGGAAACCGGTTGGAGGAATCCGACCGGATTCCTCGATATTTATATGTACTGCTTGTTTGATATGCACTGTTTTGAACCCGAATTACATTTAAAACCCCGTGTGAATATTGATGTTGAATGAAAATTCAGCATTTGCTTCGATAAATAAAAAACAATATCGATTAAGAAAGTGGTAACAGTCGAGCGTAAAACCATCGTTTCGTTAAGAAGTTGATTTGTCGTCAGGCAAATGAACAAAGTTAATTATAAAAATTATATCTTTATAATTAAAAAGAAGATTTAAATTTATAATAAAAGTTTTATTATAAACCAGTATTTTAGAATTCGTTTTATAAAGTAAATATAAACGATTATTTGACATTTAAATAAGTTATTAAAATATAATTATCCTGCGAGTGAATAATTTGGATAATTATTTCAAAGCAAAAAGTTAAGAAATATTATTAGATTAATTATATTATTCTAATGGTAAGAAGTAATTAAAATCAGTTAACGAATTTACTGATGGAAAGAAGTTGATTTAATCAACTGTTATTTGGAAAATGATTTTTAGATTAATTGGTCTTTAATTAATCTAATGGAAACAGTTTAGAAATAAATTAATCAAAATTAATGACATTCAATTACGCTTTTAATTTAAGAAGTATAAATGGATATGTGGAATGGAGAAAGCATAGAGTTAATGTTTAATATAAATAATCATAAACAACAGAGATTTCAAAGTAAGGATATGGTGTTATAAAACCATAATTCAAATTAAACAAGAAAATACGGTCTGATATATATTATAAGTAATAAGGAATTAGAGTTACAGACTTATATCTGTTCTAAGGTAAGAACGTTGTCGATCAAGGTCTGAGAGGTAAATAAAATACCCCAACTTGAACGGCTTCACTATTATCGAGGAACGATATCAGTTTGCAACGAAAAGGAAGGTCAAGATTAGTATAAAGGAAATATGGTAGCATACTGCAAGTCTTAAACTATAGCGATAAAATAAAAGATGTTGACTAGGCTTAAGCGTGACTGTTATGTCAAGATTAGTTATAAAGGAGAATATTACAGCGTATGACAAGTTTTGAACTGTAGCGATAAATTAACGTTGTTAACCAAACTTAAGCGTGATTTTTATATATAGAAGCACTTCCTAGGAAATGAAACAATTTGATTTGAAATCCACGTATTCTAAAGGAAATAAGTATCGATGTTGTCCAAAGAAAATATAAGAATAAGTTTAGAAAGAGAAATTGGAGAATCGTATCAAAAAACGATGGCAGCATTTCGATGTTCGAAATGTAATTAGAATTAAACCATTAGGATTTGGAATTGATGTTCGACGAAGTCGAATGTATTAAAGTAAATTATTTTGGGAATTATTACCTGGTAGGATAATTAACATTTAGTTTTAAACAAATAAATGTTAATAGGATAGAAATCAGTATTTAGTTATAAATTTAATATTTATTTGATAAGAAGTTGACTTAGAAACAGAGTTATAATGTGAAATAGGAATATAACAGTAGGAAAGAGATTTCGGTAAACAAGATAAGGGGAATTATTACGTGAATAAAGAGTTATATGATAAAGATGTTCAGATTTCTATAATAAGGGATGGTATTCACATTTCAAAGTGAATGATGTTTTAAAAGTGAACATTGGGCCGATTAAAATATTTAGAATGAAATTGGAAATATTTTTCCAATGAAGATAGGGTATATGATCCAAGTGTAGAAACCAAGGAATGCGAAAAGAATGAAAATGTTTCGAACGTTAATAACGTATATTTTCTGGAACATGGGAAATAAGAGTTAAATAACTGGGAATGTTTTCCAAGAAGTATGAAAAGGCTAAAATGGGATTTGAGAAATATCTGGTAAGATATGGGAATTCGAATAATAAAAACGAATGTTAAATAAAAAGTACCCGTGTTTGTGTGATGTATGGTTATAGATTTGAATGGATGTTTGTTTTACTTCGATGGTTAAATAACAGACTATCGAAGTGTTTTGACCATCGTTGTCAATACGGAGAGACCGGTTGGATTTATTATCCGAAAACCACTCTGTATAGGCATAAGCGTTGCGAATTAGATATGCTGAAGATAATTGAAGTCGGAGTTAAATGCAAGGGTCGTCCAGTTTTAGAATGGTGTTTTTGTTTGTCCAGTCCCAGGACAACTTGTATGGACGAGTGTCTGACAGAGTATTTCCAACGGTCACACCGTTGACTTTTACAAATATACAAAGTTGGTGGGGAGAAGGTAACTTCTCTTTATTATACACCCTGTGTGCATTTGTGTAATCAATATGTGATTACAGATTTGATGATGTGGCATTCAAAGTGTATGGTGATCAGATGTTCTGAAGATAGACGTAGCCTCTAGCCTCACAACCAGGAAGTAACAAAAGTTGGGCTAGGCAGCATGGCTAGTTGGGTCATCCCCAAGCAGGGTGTATTGTCACCGATCTAGAGAAAATTCATATTTATACTTATTTTCGATTCTGTATCTTTGGATGACGGTTGGATGGCCTACAACCGTGGTGGCAATATATTCGCGACACTCAAGCTAAATGAGTGAGCGGTCATGTGTGGCCGGGTTGCAAGACGTTCTTGTTGAACCCAGGTGTATCCCCTCTAGAGTACACTGTTCGGAAGGTGCTACCATACCTTGTCTGTTGGAATCCATTCTCCAATAAGAGCCCTGCGGTTTATGATTTTATACTATATATATGTGGAGCGTGAGATGCAAGCGTTCTGCTACTTGGATAATTATTTGTTTAGACATTATCATAATATCACTGGTTTTGATATCAAAGTAATTTGGATTATAGTAAGGTAAAAAAACCGTCCATGTTTATGTGTGGGCTGGTCTTACTATTATCCTTTTGTTTCAAAACGATTTTCAAGGTTAAACAGTATGGTTGGATTTTACTCACACCAGTCCCATGACTGACCCAGAGTTTATTTTGTTTGTGTTTTCCCTAAACTCTTGGGTGCCCAAATTTGTACGGGCAGACAAGTGTTTCAGGCTTTTACAGATACACTTGGAGGAGCTCAAAGCAGGAAGCTTCACCACTAGTTACTTAGAGATTATTTCCACTGTGATATGATGTATTGTACTCTGATATGATATGTAAGTACAAATTCAGATTTTGTATTTCAAAGTTTGTTATAATACAATTTATTCATTCCGCTGTGAGTTTCGTATTTACTCTGATTCTATTCAGTTGTGATCTTCTTCTCCTTCTATTCTATTAGTTCTATCTTTTCTTTCTCACACTCTAAATTCTTCTATTAATGACCTGAACTCTCGTGCACTTTGAGTTGAATGTGTAGGATATAGTCAGCTCAAATTGGCACGGATTTTCCGGCCGTTACAGTTGGTATCAGAGCTGAAGGTTAAGTGAATACCTTGGCTCTGTGGCGTAACTCAATAGAGATGGAGTTAGAAATACTCTAGATTGAGCATGAGTGTATATATTGGAGCGCGTATTTGTAAATTAATATAAAAACTATTTTATATTGTGTTGATTGGTCAGTCGAGTGGTTTAAAAATTCTAGTCGATACTGGATTGCAAACTGTGTCGATAGGTGTTTCTAAACTCTTGAACAGAGTAATTCGACACAGTATGTTTTTAAAAGTGGGTAAATAAAATAATTTTACCCAAAAATATATTTTGATATAAAGCATATATATTGGAACTATCTAATATATATTGAATGTGTTGGTTGAAATTATGATCAAATAAGATCTATAATTGAGGTAATTATACAAATAAGCCATCGAAATATTATATAAGCATAATATGCAAAATCAGATAAACTAAATCTGAATTAGAAACCAGAATTGAAATAAAACTCTAGAAATTTGAGAAGATGTTGTAAATGAATTCTGAATTAAATATATGGAAATTTAAGATCCTGGGTGAATTTAGAAATGTTTTCTAAAAGTTGTGAAAGATATTTTGAAATAATTTTCAAATATAAATGTTTAAATATGAATTTTGAAAATGATATAGTATTGAATTCACTTTGGTTACTGGAAAATAATTCCGATGATGATCGCGACATCATCGGTGTTCATTTTTGAGTTTCTAAGTGACATATTACTACCATATATTTTGGTTTGAATTGTTTTGAAATATTTTGAATTCCTACTATTATATGTAAATATATGTGAATTCAAACTGGTTTGAATAAACCCAGGAATTGGAATTCTGAAATTTAAATTTAACTTATAAAGTGATTAAAATGATAAAAGTAGAGTTTACTTAAAAACTAAGTTAAATAAATTTGGAATTTGATTGAAGCCAATTAAGTGAAAATCTTCTTGGAGTAGAATTTAATTTGATGAAGAAATAGAGTGAATTTGTGAAAGGAAATAGAATATTGAAATTTAACTGATACCGGTTAAATGAAAATTATATTCGATGAAAATGGTATTGAAACAAAATTGGAATTGAACTATAGCCAGTTAAGTGGAAACTGCATTAGAATAGAATTCAACTTGGTGAAGTAATTGATTTAGATTTTGTATTGGAACCGTGCTTGGTTATGGAATTGGAGTATTGAATGATCACTTGAACGTGGAGTGTGAATTGAAATATTGGCTTGGTAAAAATGAGAGATTGGATTGAAGATAAATTGATGAGAGATCAACCAAGGAACCGTGCTGAGGAGATACTGGCGAAATTCTCTGAAAATTTTAGGTATTAGGAAATTTTCAGAATTTTGAAAATATTCGAAATAAGGAAATTAATATTTTAATTGGAATTAATCAGTTCAGTTGAAACTGAAATTATGAAGTAAACCAAAAAGATTTTTAACCTGTTTATAACAGAGATTGTAGCATTTTCCCTATCTTAGCAATTTCGAGGACGAAATTATTTTAAGGGGGAAGGAATGTAATGTCCCGCATTTTTGTCGGTTCGTATTTGAATATTTAAAACATTTTAAATATTGAATTCGTAATATAAGTGAATTTATATATTAAATAAAACGAAGTTGAACGTATAAAAATATATATTAATTATAATCGAGCTCATAACAATGCTGCAGTTCGTAATTGTAACACTCCACATCCGTTAAGGTCACTCACAAAGGGAATGCCTTAACTTCAATGGAGCATTATGGGTACTGGAACAGAAATATTACAAGACAGACATAGAACAGCGGAAGGTAAAGTAGAAGTACTTCAAATCATTTATTAAATATAATTGTTTACAATAAAAGCCCATCAACTTCCAATACCCAAATACATAGCTAAAATATATGTCTTTCTCAAAAACAAAGAAGCATAAAAATAAACTGTAGTATTCCCCAATAAAGCAAAGCAAGCCCTATCCAAGAGAAATCCAAGCAGTGCATGAAAGAGCCTTGGAGCTTGGTAAGATCCGAACTAAGCTGTATTCCCACCCTGCGAACCGGGTGGGGGGAGGAACGAAAGAAAAAGAGGCGAAACAAACTGGATCAGTCATAAAGACTAAGTAAGTCCTAGTGGGTTTCAGCATAAAAACAGGTAAAGATAACATGGCATGAATAAACTGAAAGTAAACATAAGCATGACGACAAGATAAGCTACAGGCACGATAACTAAGAATAACATCATAGGATTTCTGTCATGTATAACATTGCAAGGTTCCCATTCAAGATGAACTAAGTATAGTTTCGCAAGATTTCTATCAAGCATCACAAGATTTCTCTGCTTCACCATTAAAATGATATCTATTTGCTCTGCACCACCTAACTAGTGTCCCAACTAGTAATCTATATAAAATGATAAAATCATAACGTGATCCCAATCCCCGAAATTAAGGTTCCTTTCACGTGTACATCTATTATTTATTACCTAGATCTAATCTAGGGTTTTCTGTCGAGCGCTTCCTAGATTCAACCAGGATTTATGCCACCTAGGTCCAACCTAGGGATTATGCTACCTATTTAACGCTTCCCGGATTTAGGGTTTATGCCACCTAGGTCCAACCAAGGGATTATGCTACCTACGTGTATCATACGGCCCCCAATGATTGTAGACACCTATGCTGGTCCCACCATGGGGTGTATCCAGTCCCATGGTGGCGGCCCGACACAATTATAGAATGCATAAGGTATACTACTGGTGCCCTCCAGTGCCCTGTTTTTCTGCTCCGGAGTTGCGTGCACGCCCGCACTCCGTTAGAACCACACTGTGCACCACCTGCCGTCGCTTTGACCGCTTACAATCATCCTAGTAATCGTGGCCCACCCTGCCTAGTTTCAGGGTACCATGATACATCTAGTGGGTTACTGCTAAAATGGGACCCCGTTACTAGGGTTTCCTACTGGTTAAGTTTGTGGGCATATATTTACTAATATTACCCACCAACCCGATATGTACTTAACCCTCTCCGTCCATCACGTTAAGTTGGTTAAGTGTTTTCTCTTGTTTTACTTAACCCTACCACACATCATGTTATATCGGTTAAGTGTTGTTCCTTGTGTTAATTAACCCTACCGCAAGCCTTGTTATACTGGCTAAGTGTTCTCCCTTGTGTTAACTTAACCCCACCGCATGTCATGTCATATTGGTTAAGTGTATATTGACTTAGCCCACCTACTTATCATGTTGTGACGGTTAAGTGTTACCCTCTGTTGTTACTTAACCTTACCACGCATCACGTTATATTGGTTAAGTGCATGTTAACTTAATCCCATCCACCAGTCATATTATAATGGTTAAGTGTTACCCTCGTGTGTTTACTAACCTTACCATGCATCAGGTTATATCGATTGGGTGTTATCAACCTATTCAAGTTAGCCCAACCCATCCGCTAGTCATGTTATAACGGTTAAGTGTCATTAGCCTAGCCACGTTACTTAACCCACCCATTCATATCATATTGGTTAAGTGTCATTAGTCTAGTCATATTACTTAACCCACCCATTGGTCTGATTAACAGTTATGTTGGTTGAGCCTACACTTATAAGTTTTACATGTTCTTAACTCATACCGGTTAGGTGCACATTTATATGTCAAATTTCCATGTCATCCTACCTAACCCTCTAACCATACCCACGTCATATTATTGTTAGTATTCCTTAATTCATTCATTATGACGAACGAATCATGACCTCTCACATTAGACCATGCATTTTGTGGCCACTGGATTTGTCGGGCGGTTCCGGGCAGATTTACACCACAAACTTTGTCTAACCTCGTGTCATAAACCGTTACGCCTACAATTTGGCCTTCGACCTCTCACATTAGACAACCTCGTGTCAAAGGTTCATTAATGGTCGTATTCCACCCAAAACCCCAATATCAGTTCATGTGTTTAACATATAGAAATGTTCATGATTCACGTTTTTGCCCCAAAACGTATTCCCAAATTATTATCATAATTCACTATAAGGTTATGCCAAGTTATAGCCTTTTATTTACAATACATGCCAATTACCCAAAACCCTACTTAGGCGCATTCATATTAAACCTCTACTAAGTCATAAATTATCATATATGTTTCAACTCCAAATTTCACATAATTAACATATGCCCAAGTTCTAGATTACATGTAAATTTTACATATGCCCAATTCGTACAAAATTTACATATGTTCAATTTATGCCGTTTTACATGTATGCCAATTTTATGCCATTTTACCATATCAAGTTCTAGCCAAAATTACATGTATCAAGTTTTATACCCAATAAACCCAAATCATAATTCATGATGCAGTTATCCCAAACTATAATCTTTTTATTACTCAGTTGTCCAAGTTCATAATACAAGTTTATGCCAAATTATTTACATGTTATATATATATACCAAATCTCATGTTACATTACATAGATCCTATTTGTGCGAAATTCCATGTACATAATATTTATGCAAATTTTTCACAACAAGATTATACCAAAATTTACATATCACTCCCAAACTTGCAAATACAATGATAATATCCAATTTCATTTTGCCAATTATTACATCATATTCATATAGGCAATAATCCCATAATTCCCCCGTATACATATCGTACGCAAATCGCAATTTTAGCCCAAGGTCCGAAATTGACCAAGGTTCATGAAAGAAAATAAATTGGGGGAGATAGAAATTGAATAAAAATGAGATCATAGGAAAACATCATCGTAGGCATAAATATTACAACTTGATGATAACTTCATTATGAATCAAGAAAACTGCTGAATAGATCATAAACTTGTCATGAGCATAAAGATAGACAAGTCCCAAAACACAAGATTAAAGGAGCAACAGAAATAGATCAGAATCGATAAACATACTTAAATCCAATTCCACTTTATTCCATGGCCACATTAAAATTAAATGTTTAAATCTAAAAACAACTAGAACTTACAGAGCATGGCTAGTGAATTAGGAACTGAATTTGTTGTAAAAATGTTGCGGCGTTGTTGATTTATTGTCTTGAATCATTGTTGAAGCTTTGTTCTTTGAATTGATTTGAGTTTGAATGTTTGCACTTTAATTTAGGGGCGGCGGCCATGGTTCAAGAGGGAGTTCAGCAACATAATAGTGTAAGAATGATTTGATATGAATTAGGTTAGGTCTAAGGGTGTTTTTATAGGTGTAGCCAATAGTTTAGGCCCTTAGATTAACCCTAGAATCAATCCGGACCGTCAAAACACGTCTCAGGCTTCAAAAATGAGTTCTGGGTCAAAACAGGCCAACCAGGTCGACCTGTAAGGGGGGAGGTCAACACTATGGTCGACCTGGGGGGGGGGGGGGGGGGTAAGTTGGCCCTATGGTCGTCCCCCTGGTCCAGTGCTGCCTGAAAACTGCTGAAACTTGTACAGGCCATAACTTCTTCATCCAGACTCCGATTTTCGAAAACTCGGACTCTATTTCATGTAAAATTTCGAGACGAACGCAATGGCGTAACCCGTTTCCCCTGATTCTGATTTTAAAATTTAATTCTGCCTTTTTTTCTAGTTTTAACATGTTATTAAAATTCGGGTTGTTACATTCTCCCCTTCTAAAAGGATTTCGTTCCCCGAAATCTTCAAGTTAAGAAGAATGTGTCCTACCATCCAATCATCCATCTACTCAATCATCAATCACATGCATCCATTTTCCTTAGGAGATTTCTAATGTTGTATGAACATATGCAGAAAGTGTGTGTATATGTTCCCTATCTAATGCAAATGATCAGGCCTGATTGATCTTCTTAATGCAAAATATGTTTAGTGCAATGAGTCCAACATGTATGCAAATAGTCCTAGTCACATAAACACTATATGTGTGCACAAACATCTATCCATATGCATCATCCATATGATAACACATCCAATTTCAACTATAAACAAGTATAAACACTCATGCATATGCAATATGGAAATGTGTCTGAGCCGATCTAGTGCCTAATGTGTGTTATGCAATCACGAGCAACCACTAGTAGCCACTTGCAACCACTTGCAACCATCAATCATAACATGTCTCAAACACATGTTTACACCCAATTGTTCCTACCTAAAGGTATAGTCGAACGATAGAAGCAAGTAAAAACCTTGTGCCCATTAGGAAATGTCAAAACTGGAAATCTATGTCATATATATACAGATTTGGAGAAGAACTCCCTAAGCACCAGCCCCGAAGACCGAAATCAACATCAGGCTGACACCCAAAGAATTACACAAGCCAACCAATATATATGATTCTAGGAAACTAAGTATGATGGACTCCTTTTAGGTCACATGGAAATCCCTTCCTAAAACCAACTCGTATCCTATAAAACCCAAAGAGTCTAGTCAACCCAACGGACACCCTCAAACCCCAACATATATCACAACCAGATGAGTCATACTCCTTATGGGGTTTGCAATAGAAATAAGATTGAGAATAGGACCGAGAGGATATACATAAAAGATAACAAGCAAGTAAGCTCTACAGGAAAAGATGGATCAAGGATATACTCTTAAAAGAGATATGATGCGCGTATCTAGTCTTCAATCTTCTAAGTCGCATTTCCTTGAGCTTAACTCCATTGTGCTTTGTCCGTCTTTAACTTCATAATTTCTTAATTCTTGTTTCCAAAATATGAGTTGGAACTCATTTCACTGTTGTCTCTCGTCCCATTTTCCCTTATCCTCCTTCTAGTATACTCGGCTCAAACATAACTGCGTACTCATGGTTTCATGCAAGCTCTCCAAAATTCACTAGTGAATCCTGGATCTCATTTATAGGGTATTCCACGCAGAAGGATTATCTCTTGCAAATAAACAGATGTCAGCCATGTTGCCAAATACTTACTAAGGTGATTTCCTATAGCTCATGCATAAGCGGAATGAACCATCCACCTTAGTGGCGAACACTACTCGGGATCAATAGATGTATCAAGAGATTCTAGGTAACTAAGCATGGCAGAACCCTAAGGGTTGCACTAGACTTCGAGGGCATTACCAAGGCAAGTCGAGCGTCTAACTACCCTCTTTTCATACTCGAGAATGGTACCATTTCTGGACAACCACTCCATCCCTAGAATCAACCCCTAGCCCAAAAAACATAAGCTTTACTTCTAAACTCAACACTTAGCATAGACATTCTCAAATCCAAACAAGTCATGAATAAATGAGCCGATTCCCCAACAGGATTTGAGACAAAAATGGGATCCTCTACTACGCTAGTACTAAGGTGCAGAGACTCAACTATCGAAGCAGAATTAAAAGGATGCGATGTACCAAAAACAAAGTTCCTACAGTATGATAGAAAAGAAAAGCTAAACTTTTAACAGAAACGTTACCACCTCTCTTAGGTATGCTAGTAGAGAGAGCATACAATTGCCCTCTCGACGATCTTGTCCTTTGCCCTTGTCCTTGTCCTCTAATACTTAACTACCTGTCCATTTTTACCATACTAAAGATACTCTCTCTTGTCGTGGGTTTTATTATTCTTTCTCTTTGGCCTCTTTCCTTTCACCTTTTCCTCCTTCGTGGATTGAGCCATATTAACAAGTTTCTCATCCTTAGGCTTGTGTTCTTTATCCTCGTTCTTGCTATCCTTGTATAGCTTGTTGACAAGTTTCTCGAAAGCTGCCTCCATCACACGACAACTCTACAAAGCGTGAAATAAGATTAGATGCATATGGAATTACTACGGCTAAAGATGGAAGTTGGGCACTTCTTTGCCCTCCTACATGTTTCGTACACCTACAAAACTATGGGGAAAAAGAAAGAGAGAAGAAACTCAAGGAGAGAATCAAAAGATAATGCATATGGCTTTGGGGAATATGCCTTTCGTAAAACAAAACATTCTTCTTTGTAAACGTTTTGGAAATAATTTCAGAAGGTTTTTTTTAAAAGCTTTTGCCCAGTCTGGTAACCTTCTGCTCTGATACCAAATGTAACACCCCACATCCGTTAAGGTCACTCACAACGGGAATGCCTTAACTTCAATGGAGCATTATGGGTACTGGAACAGAAATATTACAAGACAGACATAGAACAACGGAAGGTAAAGTAGAAGTACTTCAAATCATTTATTAAATATAATTGTTTACAATAAAAGCCCATCAACTTCCAATACCAAATACATAGCTAAAATATCTGTCTTGCTCAAAAACAAAGAAGCATAAAAATAAATTGTAGTATTCCCCAATAAAGCAAAGCAAGCCCTAGCCAAGAGAAATCCAAGCAGTGCATGAAAGAGCCTTGGAGCTTGGTAAGATCCGAACTAAGCTGTATTCCCACCCTGCGAACCTGGGGGGGGGGGAACGAAAGAAAAAGAGGCGAAACAAACTGGGTCAGTCATAAAGACTGAGTAAGTCCTAGTGGCTTTCAGCATAAAAATAGGTAAAGATAACATGGCATGAATAACTGAAAGTAAACATAAGCATGACGACAAGATAAGCTACAGGCACGATAACTAAGAATAACATCATAGGATTTCTGTCATGTTTAACATTGCAAGGTTCCCATTCAAGATGAACTAAGTATAGTTTCGCAAGATTTCTATCAAGCATCGCAAGATTTCTCTGCTTCACCATTAAAATGATATCTGTTTGCTCTGCACCACCTAACTAATGTCCCAACTAGTAATCTATATAAAATGATAAAATCATAACGTGATCCCAATCCCCGAAATTAAGGTTGCTTTCACGTGTACATATATTATTTATTACCTAGATCTAATCTATGGTTTTCTATCGAGCGCTTCCTTGATTCAACCAGGATTTATGCCACCTAGGTCCAACCTAGGGATTATGCTACCTATTTAACTCTTCTCGGATTTAGGGTTTATGCCACCTAGGTCCAACCTAGGGATTAGCTACCTACGTGTATCATACAGCCCCCAATGATTGTAGATACCTATGCTCGTCCCACCATGGGGTGTATCCAGTCCCATGGTGGCGGCCCGACACAATTCTAGAATGCATATGGTATACTACTGGTGCCCTCCAGTGCCCTGTTTTTCTGCTCCGGAGTTGCGTGCACGCCCGCACTCCGTGTAACACCCCACGTCCGTTAGTGTCACTCACAAAGGGAATGCGCTAAGTTCTGTGGAGCATTTAGGGTAAAAGATGCAGATAAATTACAAGACAAACAGAAATTAAACAGCGGAAAATAAAACTTTGCTTTATTGATAAAATAGTTTGTACAATGATTTCTTTACAGTATCAGAGTATCATCTGTCTTACAAAATAAAGAAGCATAAAAATAAATTTATATTTCCCAATTGTAGAAAGAGCCAGCCATAGCATCTGGAAAGAGAATCCAAGCAAAACTTCGACAAATCTTCAAGTTGGGAAAGAGTGACAGTCCAACTTAACCTGAGCTATACTATTCCCTCCTTTACTACCTGGTGGGGGGGGGAACGGAAGAAAAGAAGACGAAAGGAAAACAGAGTCAGACATAAAGCCTGAGTAAGTTCAGTAACTTCTAGCATGTGAACATGGAAAAACAAAATGACATGAATTAACTGAATACAAGATAACACCATGATGATAGGGTCGGCAAGATTAGACAAGATTAACACAAGATATTGCTAAGATAAGATAAACTGGATATGCTCTAATACTTTCGCCGCTTCGCTATTTCCTTATTATACTGGTTTCTATATCTCTGCACCACCTAACTAGTGTCCCAACTAGTAACGATAACGTGATCCCAATCCCTGTAGTTTCCATTGCCTTCAGGCATACATTTATTATTTCTTACCTAGATCTAATCCAGGGTTTCTATCAAGTGCTTTCTAGATTCAACTAGAGTTTCCGCTATCTGCTGAACGCTTCTCGGATTTAGGATTTATGCCACCTAGTCCAACTAGGGATTATGCTACCTGTCGAACGATGCCCCCAAGTCTAGGACACACTACCTAGAGTGGTATATGTTCCTATATTTCCCCACGCATGTATCGCGAATCATTATCGTTTGTCTAGATGCACATGTCTTGTAATGTGCGGCCCGAGTCCTGTGTCAGGGCAATTCAAGGAATACAGAACTCGGTCGGGAGCTTTCAGATATCTGTCGATGCAGATGCTAAGGTCTGTTTTTGTTCCAGTGGCTATGGTCCCACCTGACCCCTCCCTCAACTAATGAAAGGCACACCTTGAAAAATGAGAACTATATGCCGGCCCCCGGTGCCCCACTATCCTATGGCCATCCTCACCCATAACTAGATAGCAAGTATATGGTCTTTTGGAGTTCTCTGCCTTTCCGCTTCACGTATCTCGATTGACTCAAGATGGATGGTAGACGATGAGTTGCTATCACAGGGCTACCGTTTTCTCGCCGAATCACGCCGGTCCATCCTAGTCTTTAGGTTGCCATATATTGCAACCAAGGCATACCCCCGGTTCTTCTACACAGACCTTAACCTCTGTGAGCCCAGGAGGATCATCTGCAGCCTCACAGAGGGATACCAAGAGTACCCTCGCATCCCCTCGAAGCCTCGTGCTTCGTAACCCAATTCGTTGGAGCCTCCTTTTTACTCAGACGGACATTCGCTCCTTCCCGTGTTATACTAAGAATTACTACTTAGTTTTACTAACTAAGATTTACCACTTAGTTTCCAGAATCGTTGTTTTCTTAACTAAGGTTTTCTACTTAGTTCTCTTTCCCGTCAATTTGGATTGGTTAAGTGTCATTAGTCAATTCAAGCTAACTTAACCCTCTTCATTCATCCTGTTAAACTGGTTAAGTGTTATCAGTAATTCATGATGACTTAACCCTACCACAAACCAAGTTATATTGGTTAAGTATTTCTTATTACTTAACCCTACCCATTCATCCTGTATTGGTTAAGTGTTCCTTGCCCGTCTGTTTTAACTGACATGTTATTATTAATGGTTAAGTATTATCCCTTCATGTTTTAGACTTAACCCTATTCCTTTATCACAATCCGATGGTTAAGTGTTCAAGCTTACTTAACCCTACGGTCTAGCCCAGCTAACATATCAGATTGGCTAAGTGTATTTACTTAACCCCAACCTCTAGTCTAGTTAACATGTTAATTTGGCTAAGTGTATTAACTTTACTTAACCCCACCTTCTAGTCTAGTTTACATGTTAATTTGGCTAAGTGTATTAACTTTACTTAACCCCGCCTTCTAGTCTAGTTAACATGTTAATTTGGCTAAGTGTTTACCTTAGTTACTTAAGCCCTGCAAATCTTGTCTTGTTACCATGTGAAGTTGGTTAAGTGTCCCTATGGACTTAGCCCTCCCATTCTAGCTTAACTGTGTTATGTTGGTTAAGTGTTCCTATGGACTTAACCCTCCCATTCTAGCTTAACTGTGCTAGGTGTCTGTATGAACCTAACCCCACCCCCGGTCTGGTTATCATGTTGAATTGGTTAAGTGTCATAGTTATCTTAACCTTACCATTCTTGTTCTAGCTTTAATTAAATAAATTAAAGCCGCTACCACTCACATTAGACAGATATTGTTGCGATTACTGGATGTGTCGGTTGGTTCCGGACAGGTTTACATCGCAACTCAGTCTAACCTCGGGTTAGGCCTATTCGTGTTTTCTAAGTTCAAAGGGTTTTGATTAATTTTCAAATCAGATTTTGAAAGTAACCATCCCGTCCGTCGAATCAGTTAGGGATAGCCAGAGAGAGCAGGAAACTTGTATTTTCCAAACTCAAGCCTAGACACTATCCTCTCTGTCACCCTAGAACTTTCTGGTCTGTTATTAAAAGAGATGTCGTTAATAAACCTTTAATTTGTCTAAATTTACATTTTCTCATTTAAGACAAATTCTATAAGTAAATCATTCCTAATTTACTTATTTCCTAACCACTCTTTTAATGTAAATTGTCAACATTCATTCTTATGGCCCATTTCCCCCTCTAAATCATATTTATGCTTTTTGGTATGTAAACTATACCAAACTAAGTGCCACTAAGCATGATTTTTGTCAAACATGACAATTACTCATAATTTATGCCAATATGCCAAATTAGCTAATCCAATTCTGATTTAACATTCTAATTACAGTTCATGTCAAACTAGACCTATTATTCTAGTTCACAATTCGTGTAAATGCTAGATTTACAAGTCAATACTAGATTCAAATTACACATCCTATAATTCATGTCAAATTTATCCAATTTGCATTTCTATGAACATGCCATAATACATGTTCCCAATTTATGCCAATTTCCAAGTTTATAACTACGTTTTAGTAAATTTCATATTTTGCCCAAATCGTATTCCCACCGTTCGTATAATCGCGATTCAATCTAGATTATAGATAAATCTAGATTCGTAGAAAATAGGGAATGAACCAAAGATGCTATGCAAAAGATAGACATACTAACTGGCATAAAAAGGGTTGAACAACGAGTAGGTTCAAGAACATGGGTAGACCTAACTTAATAGGTAAATTCCCAAGGTCTAAAACCAAAGAAAACCAAGAATAGACAGAATAGAGACGTAGGTTCAAGAACATGGGTAGATCTAACTTAATAGGTAAATTCCCAAGGTCTAAAACCAAAGAAAACCAAGAATAGGCAGAACAGAAAATCAGGTTTAGACCCAATTTCACAGTCTCAAAACTTAAGCAACACTTCCTAGTCATGAATCACAGTTGTTCTTGTTATGTCATAGGCAATAGTTTATGTTTCCAAATCAAAGGCATAGGCTTGTGTTTATGGTCGAGGGAATAATCCTCATAGTCACAGTCACAGTCATAGGCAAGGTTCATAGTCATAGGCAATGTTCATAGTCATAGGCAGTGTTTATAGTCATAGGCAATGTTCATAGTCATAGGCAGTGTTTATAGTCAAAGAGGCATATGGTTCTAAGGTCCATAGTTTCATAGTCACAGTCTTATTTGTCCTCGAGCCATAACAGTTCTTAATTAGGTCGAAAGAAATAGGCACAGATTCGAATAAAAAGATTTGGCATATTCTTTTATTCCTTTAATTTCATGTCACGAATAGAGAAAGCGTTCAAATCTAAAAAGTAACCGACTTACAGAGATTAGATTAGAATAGAAAGAAGGTGTTGCTATGATTCGTGCGATGTTAGCCTTTAATCCTTATCTTGAAGCTTTAATCTTGATTTGAATCTCTTCTGGACAACTTAAGCAGCATAACCTTGTCTTGGAATTGCGTGTTATTTTCTTATTTTTATTTATTTATATACATTTTCTCTGAGGCAGCATAAGGATAGAAAAGAATTGTGAATAGAGAAGGAGGCTAGGGCTGTTTCTATAGTGTTAGGTGGACGAACCTAGGCAGAAAACGTAACCAAATACATCAGAACGAACCAGGCTCAGAAAATTGGAAAAAGCAGGGGGTCGACCCCCAGGTCGACTACCCAGTCGACCTGGGTGCCTTGGGCGGGAAAATTCCCGCCCAGCCCATTCTGGTACCGATTTTGAATTTGAATTCGCTTTTCTGAACTGTTTTGAAATTTGAACTTCGCTGAATCTTCCGGAGGCCAAATCTTCCTCATACGGACTCCGATTTACGCAAACTCGGACTCGTTTTCATGCAGAATTCCGAGACGAACGCAATGGCATAGCCCATTTCCCTTGATTTTCATTTTAACTTTTAATTCTGCCTTGATTTGTGAATCTTAGTGTTACAGAATTACGGGGTGTTACATTCTCCCCCACTTAAAAGGATTTCGTCCCCGAAATCTTCAAGTTAGGAAGAATGTGTCCTACCATCCAATCACCCATCTACTCAACCATTCAATCACAGGCATTCATTGTCCTTAAAAGATTTCTAATGCTTTCATGTTCATATGCATAGTGTGTGTATATGTCTTTATCTAATGCAAAATCAGGCGGTCTACTGATTCAGTTGTCCTCCTTAATGCAAATCATGTCAGTGCCATGCGTCCAATGATGTATGCAAGCATCCCTAGTTATGTAAATACTACATGCGTGCACAGCCATTCATCCATATGCAACATCCATATGATAACATATCAAGTTCAACTTACAAACAAATACATATCTATAAATGCAAGATGAAAGCGTACGAACTTGATCTAGTGTCTAATACGTATGCATATGCATCCACGAGCAACCATTAGCAACCACTTGCAACCATCAACCATAACATGTTTCAAATACATGTTTACATCCATTGGCTTCTACCTAACGATCGAAGATACGACCTAGGTGATATACTTTGGAAAGAGAGAAACAATTATGTGTAAAGCTCCTAAACATAGAAATCAAGGATGCACCCTTACGGAAAAAAGGTATGATGCTAGTATCTAGCCTTCTTGAGCTTTACTCCACTGTATCTTAACTAATTTAACTTCACGATTGTGAAGTTTCTGACCTCCATTTCCAAAATAAACAGATGTTAACTATGATTCCAAGTGTATATACCAAGATGGTTCGAGGTCTCTCCTCTTAGCTTATCCATCACGCCATAACTATAAGGGTCGAAAGGTCACTACGTGCTTTTTAGAGTGCCTGCCACAACTATTCATCTCTCACGCAAACCATCCTAGTCGAACTCGACATCCCTCAAGTACAAGCCCCAAAGGCCTAAACCAATATCAGACAAGCACCCAAGGAATATCTCCTTTGAATTTAAACGATCCACGTGAGATGAAATAAGCAAACCCGATAGTTATCCTCAAATCACTACTAACCAAAAATAAATTGGTCGGACCACCAATTGGATTTGAGACTCTAGTGGGATCTTTCTACTTTACAAGTACTATGGTGCAGAGACTTAACTATGAAAGTAGATATGAACAAATGCGAGGCGCTAAAACCAAAGGAAAGAGTACGAACAGCAAAACTAGACTCTTCCAACAGAACTTTACTACCTTTCTCCTAGGTACGCTTAGTGGTGAAAGTATGTACTTGCCCTTCTGAAAATCTTGTTCCTCATTCTTGCCCTTGTCCTTAATTATATGCCCTATCACACCCTAGTAAAGATACTTCCTCTTGTCTTAGGTTTTATAATTTCTTCCTCCTTTGTGAGCTAAATCTACATCCATGAATTCCTCATCCTAGGGTTGTGCTCCTTTGCCAAACTCCTCATCCCCTTCCGTGTGTAGTCATGTTGACAAATCTCTCGAAAGCTGCTTCCATCGTACAGAAAACCCTATAAGCTTGAAGGAAAACAGGCCGCAGGTGAAACAACTACGGCTATGGATGGAAGTCGGGCACTACTTTTCCCTTCGATGAGGTTACCTCCCAGAGAGCTAGGAGCCCCAGAGACTCAAGGAAGAAGGATTCAAACAGAGGAAGAGAAGATAGTGTGTATGGCTTTGGGGAATATGCCTTTAAAACAAATCTTTTCTTTTTGAAAATGCTTCTTTTAAAACCGTTTGAAAATAATTTTTCAAATCTTTTATCTGATCCGGTAACCTTCAGCTCTGATACCACGTGTAACACCCCACGTCCGTTAGTGTCACTCACAAAGGGAATGCACTAAGTTCTGTGGAGCATTTAGGGTAAAAGATGCAGATAACTTACAAGACAGACAGAAATTAAACAGCGGAAAATAAAACTTTGCTTTATTGATAAAATAGTTTGTACAATGATTTCTTTACAGTATCAGAGTATCATATGTCTTACAAAATAAAGAAGCATAAAAATACATTTATATTCCCCAATTGTAGCAAGAGCCAGCCATAGCATCTGGAAAGAGAATCCAAGCAAAACTTCAACAAATCTTTAAGCTGGGAAAGAGTGACAGTCCAACTCAACCTGAGCTATACTATTCCCTCCTTTACTACCTGGGGGGGGGACGAAAGAAAAGAAGACGAAAGGAAAACAGAGTCAGACGTAAAGCCTGAGTAAGTTCAGTAACTTCTAGCATGTGAACATGGAAAAACAAAACGACATGAATTACCTGAATACAAGATAACACCATGATGATAGGGTCGGCAAGATTAGACAAGATTAACACAAGATACTGCTAAGATAAGATAAACTGGATATGCTCTAATACTTTCGCCGCTTCGCTATTTCCTTATTATACTGGTTTCTATATCTCTGCACCACCAAACTTGTAACACCCCACACCCGCTAAGGTCACTCACAAAGGGAATGCCTTAGCTTCGGTGGAGTATTTAAGTGAATATAGAACTGAAAAATTACAACAAGACAGATATAAGTAATACTTGAAATTTAAAACATCATTTCATTGCAGCAGAAGGTAAACATGTTTGGTTACATCTCAAAAACCAACAAGAGTCAAGTACAAAATATCCATCTCGTTAAAACATAAGTACATAATCCCACTACATACTAATAGCCATAATAGAAAAGATAACCGAGCTTTTCTTCAAGAGTCCAAGCTCCAAAAGATAGATAAAGCAATCTAATCAAAGCCCACTAGTGCTAGGCCCACTCTGAGAACCTGAGGGTTGGGGAAAAAGATAAAAACAACGGGGTCAGACATAAGTCTGAGTGAGCCCTATAACCTTAACAATACAATCATTAAAGTAATTAGGGTATGATATAAACCTGGTACGGTACGACTGGGGATAAATGACTACACTAAGTAGCCAACTAGACTTAGGATAAACTAAGATAACGGTAAAGACGCGCCTATCCACCCAAGGATAAATACTACACTGCACCACCCCAGATCTACCCACCCAAGGGTAATTCCTACACTGCACCACACCAGATCTACCCACCCAAGGGTAATTCCTACTTAAAGGTTGATCCCACTAAGTGTACTTAATAATTTTTAATAGTAGTTTCGTGTACCCCTAGCTGACTACATAGGTGCCGTCTGCCCCTATCTCCACTAGGTGTACCCACAACTTAGTAATTTTAATAGTAGTCTCTTGTACCCCTAGCTGACTACATAGGTGCCGTCTGCCCCTATCTCCACTAGGTGTACCTGCTACTCCCCAAGCGATCGGCTCCCTACCGTAGATACCCGTGCTGGCCCCACAGTGGGGTGTATCACACCCCAAAGTGGCAACCCGATACAACAAATGGTGCACGGCTTATATCTACACGATGCAACAACGTCTTACCTACCAGCCCGGGTCCACACACGCATATGAAACCCGTTGGACTCGCGTTGCCACCGCTACCCCGTTTTGGCCTCTTATAGTCAAGCCCAGTACGCGTGTCCCGTCCTCGACATGGGTCGAGCCCAATAAGATACATATGGGTTACTAGTTGAAATGGCCCCCCACAAGCTACTACTTAAGCTTGTCATTTTATCTAGTGCATCCCACTTAACCCCTTTTTCATAATCATGCCCACTTACATGTTAAGGTTTGGTTAAGTCATCTAATCATATTTCAATTGCCACTCAAGGCACCCACTAGATTTCCACATGCCACCCAAGGCACCCACTTAACCCTTTAATCATGTTTAGTTACATGTTCCACTTTGGTTAAGTATTCTAGTCGTATTCTCTATTGCCACCCAAGGCAACCACTAGATTTCCTCATGCCACCCAAGGCACCCACTTAACCCTTTAATCATGTTTAATTACATGTTCCACTTTGGTTAAGTATTTTAATCTTATCTTCTATTGCCACCCAAGGCAACCTCTAGATTTCCTCATGCCACCCAAGGCACCTACATGCCACCCAAGGCACCTACATGCCACCCAAGGCACCCACTTAACCCCTCATGCCCCACTACATGCTTATCTGGTTAAGTGTTTCTTAATTGATTAAGAACGTAACCGTTGTAAAGACCTCTCACATTAGACTATCTTTTATGGCAGCTGGATTTGCCGGTTGGGTCCGGGCAGCCTTACGCCATAACCGAGTCTAACCTCGTGTCCTTACTCTTGTCACGTATATAGTTTGTGCCTATGACCTCTCACATTGGGCCAATCATTTGTAGCCGCTGGATTTGCCGGTCGGTTCCGGGCAGTCTTATGCTACAAAAGGGTCCAACCTCGTGTCTTAGTCGATTAATTACACCTAATTAATCACCCCCGAATTAATTTTCCCTAATTAATTCCAATTTTTACGATGTACATAATTGACTCAATTATGTCCATCCACTTTATGGTATGGATAATCATACCAACTTCACACCATTTCATTAACATGTATATTAACCCCATCGTTCCCCACGTAATTCGCTAACGTGACCTAAAAGGGAAGATTCATCACAAATATAATGGGTTCAACTTGCATAACATTAGCATCAACATGGGTTTAAAGGTGTCAACATGCCTATAGCATCAAATCCAACTAGCATAAATAATCAACCCAAACTTGCATGAATCACATATGTCATAAGGAGGTTAACTTGCATAAGTTATTCATGTCATACAAAGGGGTAAACTTGCATATGTATGTATGACATACAAAGGGGTTAACTTGCATATGTTTGCATATCATACTAAGGTGTAAACTTGCACATGTTACTTGCATATCATCAAACACCAAACTTGCACAACATGCCATATATGGACTTGCATATAATCATACACCAAACTTGCATAACATATCATATATGAACTTGCATATAATCATACACCAAACTTGCATAATCATGGTGTCATAATGGATCAATGTTTATCATAGCAACTAGCATCATGAACACTTGCATAACTTGCATAACATCATGATCATATAGCATATAGCTTGCATAACTTGCATAGTATCATGAACATGTAACATATGACTTGCATAACTTGCATAACATCATGAACATGTAGCATATGACTTGCATAACTTGCATAACATCATGAACATGTAGCATATGACTTGCATAACTTGCATAACATCACAAACACATAGCATATAACTTGCATAACATGCATAACATCATTAACACATAGCATATAACTTGCATAACATGCATAACATCATTAACACATAGCATATAACTTGCATAACATGCATAACATCATTAACACATAGCATATAACTTACATAACTTGCATTGATCCACATTCATAGCCATAACCTCATTATATCCTATCATAATCATTTCAATAATTGGTCATTAAGGCTATAGAAAACTCACAACTTGTTGATTAGCACTCCTAAGAAGAAGATTAAGTTGCTAGAGTTGATTAGTAGTTGATTTGAGAGACTATCTTCTTCTACAATTTGATGGAGGCTCCTTCAAGTTGCATTTTGACGGCATAATGGTGTTGTAGCTATTTTTAGTATGAATTAGGGTAGTCTTAGGGTGTATTTATAGAGTAGTTAGGTGTTTTAGGCCCTTAGATTAACCCTAGATTAGGTTAGAGCCGTCAGATCTCGTCACAAGCCACCAGACACAGCCCAAAAGCCAAACTGATGCACCCAGGTCACCTAGGCTCGGCCAGGGAGGTCGACCCCCAGGTCGACACTAGGGTCGACTCCCCAGTCGACCTGGTGGGCAGGTCGACTCCCCAGTCGACCCCCAGGTCGACTCCCTGGGTCTGGCGGGAATTTTCCCGCCTAGCCCATAATCTGCATTTTTGAAATCTGTTTCGTTTTCTGATTTTTCGTAAAACTTCTAAAGCCCATATCTCGAACATACGGACTCCGATTCACGAAATTTCGGACTCTATTTCGCGTATTTTTCCGAGACGAACGCAATGGCATAGCCCGTTTCCCCTGATTCAGATTTTAAAATTTAATTCTGCCCTGTTTTATATTATAGCAAGTTATTCAACATACGGGGTGTTACAAAACTAGTGTCCCAACTAGTAACGATAACGTGATCCCAATCCCTGTAGTTTCCATTTCCTTCAGGCATACATTTATTATTTCTTACCTAGATCTAATCTAGGGTTTCTATCAAGTGCTTTCTATATTCAACTAGAGTTTACGCTATCTGCTGAACGCTTCTCGGATTCAGGATTTATGCCACCTAGTCCAACTAGGGATTATGCTACCTGTCGAACGATGCCCCCAAGTCTAGGACACAATACCTAGAGTGGTATATGTTCCTATACTTCCCCACGCATGTATCGCGAATCATTATCGCTTGTCTAGATGTACATGTCCTGTAATGTGCGGCCCGAGTCCTGTGTCAGGGCAATTCAAGGAATACAGAACTCGGTCGGGAGCTTTCAGATATCTACCGATGCAGATGCTGAGGTCTGTTTTTGTTCCAGTGGCTATGGTCCCACCTGACCCCTCCCTCAACTAATGAAAGGCACACCATGAAAAATGAGAACTATACGCCGGCCCCCAGTGCCCCACTATCCAATGGCCATCCTCACCCATAACAAGATAGCAAGTATATGGTCTTTTGGAGTTCTCCGCCTTTCCGCTTCACGTATCTCGATTGACTCAAGATGGATGGTAGACGACGAGTTGCTATCACAGGGCTACCGTTTTCTCGCAGAATCACGCCGGTCCATCCTAGTCTTTAGGTTGCCATATATTGCAACCAAGGCATACCCCTGGTTCTTCTACGCAAACCTTAACCTCTGTGAGCCTAGGAGGATCATCTGCAGCCTCATAGAGGGATACAAAGAGTACCCTCACGTCACCTCGAAGCCTCGGGCTTCGTAACCCAATTCGTTGGAGCCTCCTTTTTACTCAGACGGACATTCGCTCCTTCCCGTGTTATACTAAGAATTACTACTTAGTTTTAATAACTAAGATTTACCACTTAGTTTCCAGAATCGTTGTTTTCTTAACTAAGGTTTACTACTTAGTTCTCTTTCCCGTCAATTTGGATTGGTTAAGTGTCATTAGTTAATTCAAGCCAACTTAACCCTCTTCATTCATCCTGTTAAACTGGTTAAGTGTTATCAGTAATTCATGATGACTTAACCCTACCACAAACCAAGTTATATTGGTTAAGTATTTCTTATTACTTAACCCTACCCATTCATCCTGTATTGGTTAAGTGTTCCTTGCCCGTCTGTTTTAACTGACATGTTATTATTAATGGTTAAGTATTATCCCTTCATGTTTTAGACTTAACCCTATTCCTTTATCACAATCTGATGGTTAAGTGTTCAAGCTTACTTAACCCTACGGTCTAGCCCAGCTAACATATCAGATTGGCTAAATGTATTTACTTAACCCCAACCTCTAGTCTAGTTAACATGTTAATTTGGCTAAGTGTATTAACTTTACTTAACCCCACCTTCTAGTCTAGTTAACATGTTAATTTGGCTAAGTGTATTAACTTTACTTAACCCCACCTTCTAGTCTAGTTAACATGTTAATTTGGCTAAGTGTTTACCTTAGTTACTTAACCCCTACAAATCTTGTCTTGTTACCATGTGAAGTTGGTTAAGTGTCCCTATGGACTTAGCCCTCCCATTCTAGCTTAACTTTGTTATGTTGGTTAAGTGTTCCTATGGACTTAACCCTCCCATTCTAGCTTAACTGTGCTAGGTGTCTGTATGAACCTAACCCCACCCCCCGGTTTGGTTATCATGTTGAATTGGTTAAGTGTCTTAGTTAACTTAACCTTACCATTCTTGTTCTAGCTTTAATTAAATAAATTAAAGCCGCTACCACTCACATTAGACAGATATTGTTGCGATTACTGGATGTGCCGGTTGGTTCCGGGCAGGTTTACATCGCAACTCAGTCTAACCTCGGGTTAGGCCTATTCGTGTTTTCTAAGTTCAAAGGGTTTTGATTAATTTTCAAATCAGGTTTTGAAAGTAACCATCCCGTCTGTCGGATCAGTTAGGGATAGCCAGGGAGAGCAGGAAACTTGTATTTTCCAAACTCAAGCCTAGACACTATCCTCTCTGTCACCCTAGAACTTTCTGGTCTGTTATTAAAAGAGATGTCGTTAATAAACCTTTAATTTGTCTAAATTTACATTTTCTCATTTAAGACAAATTCTATAAGTAAATCATTCCTAATTTACTTATTTCCTAACCACTCTTTTAATGTAAATTGTCAACATTCATTCTTATGGCCCATTTCCCCCTCTAAATCATATTTATGCTTTTTGGTATGTAAACTATACCAAACTAAGTGTCACTAAGCATGATTTTTGTCAAACATGACAATTACTCACAATTTATGCCAATATGCCAAATTAGCTGATCCAATTCTGATTTAACATTCTAATTACAGTTCATGTCAAACTAGACCTATTATTCTAGTTCACAATTCGTGTAAATGCTAGATTTACAAGTCAATACTAGATTCAAATTACACATCCTATAATTCATGTCAAATTTATCCAATTTGCATTTCTATGAACATGCCATAATACATGTTCCCAATTTATGCCAATTTCCAAGTTTATAACTACGTTTTAGTAAATTTCATATTTTTCCCAAACCGTATTCCCACCGTTCGTATAATCGCGATTCAATCTAGATTATAGATAAATCTAGATTCGTAGAAAATAGGGAATGAACCAAAGATGCTATGCAAAAGATAGACATAATAACTGGCATAAAAAGGGTTGAACAACGACGTAGGTTCAAGAACATGGGTAGACCTAACTTAATAGGTAAATTCCCAAGGTCTAAAACCAAAGAAAACCAAGAATAGACAGAATAGAGACGTAGGTTCAAGAACATGGGTAGACCTAACTTAATAGGTAAATTCCCAAGGTCTAAAACCAAAGAAAACCAAGAATAGGCAGAACAGAAAATCAGGTTTAGACCCAATTTCACAGTCTCAAAACTTAAGCAACACTTCCTAGTCATGAATCACAGTTGTTCTTGTTATGTCATAGGCAATAGTTTATGTTTCCAAATCAAAGGCATAGGCTTGTGTTCATGGTCGAGGGAATAATCCTCATAGTCACAGTCATAGGCAAGGTTCATAGTCATAGGCAATGTTCATAGTCATAGGCAGTGTTTATAGTCATAGGCAATGTTCATAGTCATAGGCAGTGTTTATAGTCAAAGAGGCATATGGTTCAAAGGTCCATAGTTTCATAGTCACAGTCTTATTTGTCCTCGAACCATAACAGTTCTTAATTAGGGCCAAAGAAATAGGCACAGATTCGAATAGAAAGATTTGGCATATTCTTTTATTCCTTTAATTTCATGTCACGAATAGAGAAAGCATTCAAATCTTGGTGTTACACTTGATTTTGATTTTAACTTTTAATTCTGCCTTGATTTGTGAATCTTAGTGTTACAGAATTACGGGGTGTTACACTCCGTTAGAACCACACTGTGCACCACCTGCCGTCGCTTTGACTGCTTACAATCAACCCAGTAATCGTGCCCCACCCTGCCTAGTTTCAGGGTATCATGATACATCTAGTGGGTTACTACTGAAATGGGTCCCTGTTACTAGGGTTTCCTACTGGTTAAGTTTGTGGGCCTATATTTACTAATATTACCCACCAACCCGATATGTACTTAACCCTCTCCGTCCATCACGTTAAGTTGGTTAAGTGTTTTCTCTTGTTTTACTTAACCCTACCACACATCATGTTATATCAATTAAGTGTTGTTCCTTGTGTTACTTAACCCTACCGCAAGCCTTGTTATACTGGCTAAGTGTTCTCCCTTGTGTTAACTTAACCCCACCGCATGGCATGTCATATTGGTTAAGTGTATATTGACTTAGCCCACCTACTTATCATGTTGTGACGGTTAAGTGTTACCCTCTGTTGTTACTTAACCTTACCACGCATCACGTTATATTGGTTAAGTGCATGTTAACTTAACCCCATCCACCAGTCATATTAACTTAACCCCATCCACCAGTCATATTATAATGGTTAAGTGTTACCCTCGTGTGTTTACTAACCTTACCACGCATCAGGTTATATCGATTAGGTGTTATCAACCTATTCAAGTTAGCCCAACCCATCCGCTAGTCATGTTATAACGATTAAGTGTCATTAGCCTAGCCACGTTACTTAACCCACCCATTCATATCATATTGGTTAAGTGTCATTAGTCTAGTTATATTACTTAACCCACCCATTGGTCTGATTAACAGTTATGTTTGTTGAGCCTACACTTATAAGTTTTAAATGTTCTTAACTCATACCGGTTAGGTCCACATTTATATGTCAAATTTCCATGTCATCCCACCTAACCCTCTAACCATACCCACGTCTTATTATGGTTAGTATTCCTTAATTCATTCATTATGACGAACGAATCATGACCTCTCACATTAGACCGTGCATTTGGTGGCCACTGGATTTTCCGGGCGGTTCCGGGAAGATTTACACCACAAACTGGGTCTAACCTCGTGTCATAAACCGTTACGCCTACAATTTGGCCTTCGACCTCTCACATTAGACTGACACTTTGTGGCTACTAGATTTGCCGGGCGGTTCCTGGTAGATTTACACCACAAACTGAGTCTAACCTCGTGTCAAAGGTTCATTAATGGTCGTATTCCACCCAAAACCCCAATATCAGTTCATGTGTTTAACATATAGAAATGTTCATAATTCACGTTTTTGCCCCAAAACGTATTCCTAAATTATTATCATAATTCACTATAAGGTTATGCCAAGTTATAGCCATTTATTTACAATACATGCCAATTACCCAAAACCCTACTTAGGCGCGTTCATATCAAACCTCTACTAAGTCCTAAATTATCATATATGTTTCAACTCCAAATTTTACATAATTAACATATGCCCAAGTTCTAGATTACATGTAAATTTTACATATGCCCAATTCGTACCAAATTTACATATGTTCAATTTATGCCGTTTTACATGTATGCCAATTTTATGCCATTTTACCATATCAAGTTCTAGCCAAAATTACATGTATCAAGTTTTATACCCAATAAACCCAAATCATGATTCATGATGCAGTTATCCCAAACTATAATCTTTTTATTACAATACATGTCAGTTGTCCAAGTTCATAATACATGTTTATGCCAAATTATTTTCAAGTTATATATACCAAATCTCATGTTGCATTACATAGATCCTATTTGTGCCAAATTCCATGTATATAATATTTATGCAAATTTTTCATAACCAGATTATACCAAAATTTACAGATCACTCCCAAACTTGCAAATACAACGATAATATCCAATTTCATGTTGCCAATTATTACATCATATTCATATAGGTAATAATCCCATAATTCCCCCGTATACATATCGTACGCAAATCGAAATTTTAGCCCAAGGTCCGAAATTGACCAAGGTTCATGAAAGAAAATAAATTGGGGGAGATAGAAATTGAATAAAAATGAGATCAGAGGAAAACATCATCATAGGCATAAATATTACAACTTGATGATAACGTCATTACGAATCAAGAAAACTACTGAATAGATCATAAACTTGTCATGAGCATAAAGATAGACAAGTCCCAAAACACAAGATTAAAGGAGCAACATAAATAGATCAGAATCGATAAACATACTTAAATCCAATTCCACTTTATTCCATGGCCACATTAAAATTAAATGTTTAATTCTAAAAACAACTAGAACTTACAGAGCATGGCTAGTGAATTAGGAACTGAATTTGTTGAAAAAATAATGCGGCGTTGTTGATTTATTGTCTTGAATCATTGTTGAAGCTTTGTTCTTTGAATTGATTTGAGTTTGAATGTTTGCACTTTAATTTGGGGGCGTTGGCCATGGTTCAAGAGGGAGTTCAGCAGTATAATAGTGTAAGAATGATTTGATATGAATTAGTTTAGGTCTAAGGGTGTTTTTATAGGTGTAGCCACTAGTTTAGGTCCTTAGATTAACCCTAGAATCAATCCGGACCGTCAAAACATGTCTCAGGCTTCAAAAATGAGTTCTGGGTCAAAACAGGCCGACCAGGTCGACCTGTAAGGGAGGGAGGTCGACACTATGGTCGACCTGGGGGGTAGGTCGACCCTATGGTCGACCTGGGGGGAGGAGGGGGGGTAGGTCGACCCTATGGTCGTCCCCCTGGTCCAGTGCTGCCTGAAAACTGCTGAAACTTGTAAAGGCCATAACTTCTTCATCCGGACTCCGATTTTCGAAAACTCAGACTCTATTTCATGTAAAATTTCGAGACGAACGCAATGGCGTAACCCGTTTCCCCTGATTCTGATTTTAAAATTTAATTCTTCCTTTTTTCTAGTTTTAACATGTTATTAAAATTCGGGTTGTTACATTCTCCCCTTCTTAAAGGATTTCGTCCCTGAAATCTTCAAGTTAAGAAGAATGTGTCCTACCATCCAATCATCCATCTACTCAATAATCAATCACAGGAATCCATTGTCCTTAAGAGATTTCTAATGCTGTATGAACATATGCAGAAAGTGTGTGTATATGTTCCTTATCCAATGCAAATGATAAGGCCTGATTGATCTTTTTAATGCAAAATATGTTTAGTGCAATGAGTCCAACATGTATGCAAATAGTCCTAGTCACATAAACACTATATGTGTGCACAAACATCCATCCATATGCATCATCCATATGATAACACATCCAATTTCATCCATAAACAAGTATAAACACTCATGCATATGCAATATGGAAATGTGTCTGAGCCGATCTAGTACCTAATGTGTGTTATGCAATCACGAGCAACAACTAGCAGCCACTTGCAACCACTTGCAACCATCAATCATAACATGTCTCAAACACATGTTTACACCCAATTGTTCCTACCTAAAGGTATAGTCGAACGATAGAAGCAAGTAAAAACCTTGTGCCCATTAGGCAATGTCAAAACTGGAAATCTATGTCATATATATACTGATTTGGAGAAGAACTCCCTAAGCACCAGCCCTGAAGACCGAAATCAACATCAGGCTGACACCCAAAGAATTACTCAACCCAACCAATATATATGATTCTAGGAAACTAAGCATGATGGACTGCTTTTAGGTCACAAGGAAATCCCTTCCTAAAACCAACTCGTATCCTATAAAACCCAAAGAGTTTAGTCAACCCAACGGACACCCTCAAACCCCAACATATATCACAACCAGATGAGTCATACTCCTTATGGGGTTTGCAACAGAAATAAGATTGAGAATAGGACCGAGAGGATATACATAAAAGATAGCATGCAAGTAAGCTCTACAGGAAAAGAGGGATCAAGGATATACTCTTAAAAGAGATATGATGCGCGTATCTAGTCTTCGATCTTCTAAGTCGCATTTCCTTGAGCTTAACTCCATTGTGCTTTGTCCGTCTTTAACTTCATAATTTCTTAATTCTTGTTTCCAAAATATGAGTTGGAACTCATTTCACTGTTGTCTCTCGTCCCATTTTCCCTTATCCTCCTTCTAGTATACTCGGCTCAAACATAACTGCGTATTCATGGTTTCATGCAAGCTCTCCAAAATTCACTAGTGAATCCTGGATCTCGTTTATAGGGTATTCCACGCAGAAGGATTATCTCTTGCAAATAAACATATGTCAACCATGTTGCCAAATGTACTTACTAAGGTGATTTCCTATAACTCATGCATAAGCGGAATGAACCATCTACCTTAGTGGCGAACACTACTCGGGATCGATAGATGTATCAAGAGATTCTAGGTAACTAATCATGGCAGAACCCTAAGGGTTGCACTAGACTTCGAGGGCATTACCAAGGCAAGTCGAGCGTCTAACTACCCTCTTTTCATACTAGAGAATGGTACCATTTCTGGATAACCACTCCATCCCTAGAATCAACCCATAGCCCAAAAAACATAAGCTTTACTTCTAAACTCAACACTTAGCATAGACATTCTCAAATCCAAACAAGTCATGAATAAATGAGCCGATTCCCCAACAGGATTTGAGACAAAAATGGGATCCTCTACTACGCTAGTACTAAGGTGCAGAGACTCAACTATCGAAGCAGAATTAAAAGGATGCGATGTACCAAAAACAAAGTTCCCACAGTATGATAGAAAAGAAAAGCTAAACTTTTAACAGAAACGTTACCACCTCTCTTAGGTATGCTAGTAGTGAGAGCATACAATTTCCCTCTCGACGATCTTGTCCTTTGCCCTTGTCCTCGTCCTCTAATACTTAACTACATGTCAATTTTTACCATACTAAAGATACTCTCTCTTGTTGTGGGTTTTATTATTCTTTCACTTTGGCCTCTTTCCTTTCACCTTTTCCTCCTTCGTGGATTAAGCCATATCAACAAGTTTCTCATCCTTATGCTTGTGTTCTTTATCCTCGTTCTTGCTATCCTTGTATAGCTTGTTGACAAGTTTCTCGAAAGCTGCCTCCATCGCACGACAACTCTACAAAGCTTGAAATAAGATTAGACGCATATGGAATCACTGCGGCTACATATGGAAGTTGGGCACTTCTTTGCCCTCCTACATGTTTCGTACACCTACAAAACTATGGTGAAAAAGAAAGAGAGAAGAAACTCAAGGAGAGAATCAAAAGATAGTGCATATGGCTTTGGGGAATATGCCTTTCGTAAAACAAAACTTTTCTTTAGAAAAATGCTTCTTTGTAAATGTTTTGGAAATAATTTCAGAAAGGTTTTTTTTTTAAAAGCTTTTGCCCAGTCTGGTAACCTTCTGCTCTGATACCAAATGTAACACCCCACATCCGTTAAGGTCACTCACAAAGGGAATGCCTTAACTTCAATGGAGCATTATGGGTACTGGAACAGAAATATTACAAGACAGACATAGAACAGCGGAAGGTAAAGTAGAAGTACTTCAAATCATTTATTAAATATAATTGTTTACAATAAAAGCCCATCAACTTCCAATACCCAAATACATAGCTAAAATATCTGTCTTGCTCAAAAACAAAGAAGCATAAAAATAAATTGTAGTATTCCCCAATAAAGCAAAGCAAGCCCTAGCCAAGAGAAATCCAAGCAATGCATGAAAGAGCCTTGGAGCTTGGTAAGATCCGAACTAAGCTGTATTCCCACCCTGCGAACCGGGGGGGGGGGGGGGGGAACGAAAGAAAAAGAGGCAAAACAAACTGGGTCAGTCAAAAAGACTAAGTAAGTCCTAGTGGCTTTCAGCATAAAAACAGGTAAAGATAACATGGCATGAATAAACTGAAAGTAAACATAAGCATGACGACAAGATAAGCTACAGGCACAATAACTAAGAATAACATCATAGGATTTCTGTCATGTATAACATTGCAAGGTTCCCATTCAAGATGAACTAAGTATAGTTTCGCAAGATTTCTATCAAGCATCGCAAGATTTCTCTACTTCACCATTAAAATGATATCTATTTGCCTGCACCACCTAACTAGTGTCCCAACTAGTAATCTATATAAAATGATAAAATCATAACGTGATCCCAATCCCCAAAATTAAGGTTGCTTTCACGTGTACATATATTATTTATTACCTAGATCTAATCTAGGGTTTTCTATCGAGCGCTTCCTAGATTCAACCAGGATTTATGCCACCTAGGTCCAACCTAGAGATTATGCTACCTATTGAACGCTTCTCGGATTTAGGGTTTATGCCACCTAGGTCTAACCTAGGGATTATGCTACCTACGTGTATCATACGACCCCCAATGATTGTAGATACCTATGCTGGTCCCACCATGGGGTGTATCCAGTCCCATGGTGGCGGCCCGACACAATTCAAGAATGCATAGGGTATACTACTGGTGCCCTCCAGTGCCCTGTTTTTCTGCTCTGGAGTTGCGTGCACGCCCGCACTCCATTAGAACCACACTGTGCACCACCTGCCGTCGCTTTGACTGCTTACAATCAGCCCAGTAATCGTGCCCCGCCCTGCCTAGTTTCAGGATACCATGATACATCTAGTGGGTTACTCCTGAAATGGGTCCCCGTTACTAGGGTTTCCTACTGGTTAAGTTTGTGGGCCTATATTTACTAATATTACCCACCAACCCGATATGTACTTAACCCTCTCCGTCCATCACGTTAAGTTGGTTAAGTGTTTTCTCTTGTTTTACTTAACCCTACAACACATCATGTTATATCGGTTAAGTGTTGTTCCTTATGTTACTTAACCCTACCGCAAGCCTTGTTATACTGGCTAAGTGTTCTCCCTTGTGTTAACTTAACCCCACCGCATGTCATGTCATATTGGTTAAGTGTATATTGACTTGGCCCGCCTACTTATCATGTTGTGACGGTTAAGTGTTACCCTCTGTTGTTACTTAACCTTACCACGCATCACGTTATATTGGTTAAGTGCATGTTAACTTAACCCTATCCACCAGTCATATTATAATCGTTAAGTCTTACCCTCTTGTGTTTACTAACCCTACCACGCATCAGGTTATATCGATTGGGTGTTATCAACCTATTCAAGTTAGCTCAACCCATCCGCTAGTCATGTTACAACGGTTAAATGTCATTAGCCTAGCCACGTTACTTAACCCACCCATTCATATCATATTGGTTAAGTGTCATTAGTCTAGTCATATTACTTTACCCACCCATTGGTCTGATTAACAGTTATGTTGGTTGAGCCTACACTTATAAGTTTTACATGTTCTTAGCTCATACCGGTTAGGTCCACATTTATATGTCAAATTTCCATGTCATCCCACCTAACCCTCTAACCATACCCACGTCTTATTATGGTTAGTATTCCTTAATTCATTCATTATGATGAACAAATCATGACCTCTCACATTAGACTGTGCATTTTGTGGCCACTGGATTTGCCGGGCGGTTCCGGGCAGATTTACACCACAAACTGGGTCTAACCTCGTGTCATAAACCGTTACGCCTACAATTTGGCCTTCGACCTCTCACATTAGACTGACACTTTGTGGCTACTGGATTTGTCGGGCGGTTTCGGGCAGATTTACACCACAAACTGAGTCTAACCTCGTGTCGAAGGTTCATTAATGGTCGTATTCCACCGAAAACCCCAATATCAGTTCATGTGTTTAAAATATAGAAATGTTCATGATTCTCGTTTTTGCCCCAAAACGTATTCCCAAATTATTATCATAATTCACTATAAGTTTCTGCCAAGTTATAGCCTTTTATTTACAATACATGCCAATTACCCAAAACCCTACTTAGGCGCGTTCATATTAAACCTCTACTAAGTCATAAATTATCATATATGTTTCAACTCCAAATTTTATATAATTAACATATGCCCAAGTTCTAGATTACATGTAAATTTTACATATGCCCAATTTGTACCAAATTTACATATGTTCAATTTATGCCGTTTTACATGTATGCCTATTTTATGCCATTTTACCATATCAAGTTCTAGCCAAAATTACATATATCAAGTTTTATACCCAATAAACCCAAATCATGATTCATGATGCAGTTATCCCAAACTATAATCTTTTTATTACAATACATGTCAGTTGTCCAAGTTCATACTACATGTTTTTGCCAAATTATTTACATGTTATAAATACCAAATCTCATGTTACATTACATAGATCTTATTTGTGCCAAATTCCATGTATATAATATTTATGCAAATTTTTCATAACAAGATTATACCAAAATTTACAGATCACCCCCAAACTTGCAAATACAATGATAATATCCAATTTCATGTTGCCAATTATTACATCATATTCATATAGGCAATAATCCAATAATTCCCCCGTATACATATCGTACGCAAATCGCGATTTTAGGCCAAGCTCCGAAATTGATCAAGATTCATGAAAGAAAATAAATTGGGGGAGATAGAAATTGAATAAAAATGAGATCAGAGGAAAAATCATCATAGGCATAAATATTAAAACTTGATGATAACGTCATTACGAATCAAGAAAACTGCTGAATAGATCATAAACTTGTCATGAGCATAAAGATAGACAAGTCCCAAAACACAAGATTAAAGGAGCAACATAAATAGATCAGAATCGATAAACATACTTAAATCCAATTCCACTTTATTCCATGGCCACATTAAAATTAAATGTTTAAATCTAAAAACAACTAGAACTTACAGAGCATGGCTAGTGAATTAGGAACTGAATTTGTTGAAAAAATAATGCGGCGTTGTTGATTTATTGTCTTGAATCATTGTTGAAGCTTTGTTCTTTGAATTGATTTGAGTTTGAATGTTTGCACTTTAATTTGGGGGCGGCGGCCATGGTTCAAGAGGGAGTTCAGCAGTATAATAGTGTAAGAATGATTTGATATGAATTAGTTTAGGTCTAAGGGTGTTTTTATAGGTGTAGCTACTAGTTTAGGTCCTTAGATTAACCCTAGAATCAATCCGGACCGTCAAAACATGTCTCAGGCTTCAAAAATGAGTTCTGGGTCAAAACAGGCCGACCAGGTCGACCTGTAAGGGGGCGAGGTCGACACTATGGTCGACCTGGGGGGTAGGTCGACCCTATGGTCGACCTGGGGGGGGGGGGGTAGGTCGACCCTGTGGTCATCCTCCTGGTCCAGTGCTGCCTGAAAACTGCTGAAACTTGTACAGGCCATAACTTCTTCATCCGGACTCCGATTTTCGAAAACTCGGACTCTATTTCATGTAAAATTTCGAGACGAGCGCAATGGCGTAATCCATTTACCCTGATTCTGATTTTAAAATTTAATTCTGCCTTGATTTCTAGTTTTAACATGTTATTAAAATTCTGGTTGTTAGTAATTTAACGTTCTGAACTTCAACTGAGTGTACAGGACTCGTTATCAGTCGGATTTCTTTGAAACGAGAAGCGTTGGAATCTGTTGAACTGTATCTTTCTAGCAGAAGTGAGAAATCAAGATTTTGGTGTATAGATTGTAAGATATGTCCAAATCAAATATTCAGAAAGTCGCTATGAAATCGTATATCGACCGTAACGGTTTATTTGATATAACTAGATATGTGATACGAATTTGGACAAGGTTCCTTTGAGACATAGTGATAATTTAATTTTTACAATTTTACTGTAATTTTTAATAATTTAAATACGCAACTTTTTATTTGTAGTATTTTGCACCCTATATCGATATTTTGGGGTTTCAAAATATAAGTCAATCTACCGATATTATTATATTTTTGGGACCGTGGCACCTCGCTGGACACGATCGTATTATTATTTCTGTCCGTAGCGGTCGATAAATAAGTGAAATTCGATGTAGTGGTACCATATAAACATCAATATACATGCCTTGTTAATCAACTAAAGCCTAGTTTGAGAATCAAGCCCCTATCCTATCTTCGCAAAATCTAAACTTGAAAGAACGGAATCCTGAACAAATCTCATTGGGCATGTTGCTCTCTGCATTCTAGGTCAAAAGGCTACGTTATAAAATATGAAAAGGAAAATCTTCATATGTTAGCAAATCGTGGGAGCCTTACTGAACCATAATTTAAACAAAAACAAGGAAGACTATCCTAGTCTACATGCTATTACTTCATGCTGAAGACTCCATGACTTTTCAAGTCAGAGCCCATTTCCTAACCTATACACTACTGATTTCTCATGATACCTTTGATATTAATAAAATTTTATTGTTAGTTCATAGCACCAAATCCAGTGAATTTTGAAACATGGCGTGATTTACATATAAATACTGTGTTGAGCTACTATGCCTATTTTTTCTACAAGACTACTCCATCCTTTAATACCCATACTGTATAACCTATGAAAGGGACGAAACACTTACTAATCGTTTAACATAAGTCACATAACAAATCGTTCGTCACCATTTGCTGGTGTTCTACCTTTTCGGTGAGAATTATATTTGTGCATAAATATAATATGATTAACCTCAAGGCCAAGTAAATCGTGCAGCTCAACCTCCATACAGCTACTTCATGAAATCATGTATAGCTACAAACAGTTGAAATGAAAACTCAATACAAATCAGGATGAATCACTGCAAAATCCATAGAGTCTATTATTTAATCTACAAACCTATATGAGCTTATACTTAGCCATTAAGTATCGAAATAGTATAAATATACACATGCCTATACGTTCAACCCATGCAGCTATTCCTTGGAAATGAAAACTACCCTATTACTAACCAGCAAAGTAATTACCATATTCCTACCCTAGTCCACCTACTTCTTAACCCCTAAGTATATGACCTTATAAATATGTAAATTGCTCCTTAGTTCTTCCACTGGAAAACTCTTTCTTTTTCTCAAAGCCTTAAACTGAAAGATAACGGCCTCCAAAAGAAAAATAATAAAGTTCAAAACATATGTATATGATCCTACGAAGTGAGCTTCACCCTATGCGAGTTTTGAGTGAGAGAACTTAGGAAGAGGAAAATGTTGGGTGGTTGTTGTAGGTGCATGCCATGAAGGAGAAAGGGAGATTATTAGCATAAGGGTTGAGGAGCGGGCCTTGTTTTCTAGGATCAAATGAGGAGCAGCTGAGCTTTTTCTGGCAAAGTTGAAAATGAAGGCAGGGGAGATTATGGGTTCGGTGGACCTGCAAATCGAGGCATAAATGCATGAAACAAATGATGTTGCATGAAGTAAAACATTGCACTTGCCAAGGTTCTTTTGGAGCATGCAAGTTTTCAAAAGGGACGAGGTGGATTAGTGATTTACTGGAGAGTTTAAAACGATAGAAGTGGTGGAAATTGTACTGCAAAGAAGTTGCGTGAAAACCATCAGGAGAGAGGAATGGGTGCGGATGGAGATCAGCTCGCGTTCTGGAGAAGAGAAAACATGGATGATGGGTGGATGGTTGTGAACTTGGTGCTTGAAACGATGAGAAACTGGGGGACACATTCACGTGTAGTTTGTTCATCAGATCTATAGGGGATACTGAATGCGTTGCATGGGGAGAAATGGAGCTATAGGGCTAGTGTACGTGGTTTCTGGCTTGGGCAAATTAAGGTGGCGAAGAAGTGAAAAGGTGCGAGCTGTCTGATGTGTTAAGGAGATGGTAAATGGAGGATAGTCACATATGCTCCAAGAGAAACTTGAGAAAGAAACTTCACAATATCTCCTCCACTAAATGTCCTACCAAGGACCATTTTGTTGAATAGCTGATACACGATAATGGCCAGTTGAAGTGTTACTGGCGCTGGAGAATTCATTTGGTCGAGGAGAAAGGAGTTTGTAAATTCATTTACTATGGAGGGAAACATCGGATCCAAGAACACGGCTAAAAGGGAAGAAGAAGAAGGAGCGTACAAATGGTGTATGGGCTGACGGTGGAAAGAAGAACATGCGGGTTGGTCATGAATGGTTCATTGAGATGAGAACGTTAGTAAGAGGAAGCAAGGAATGACACAAATCGTTATTTAACGGTTAACGCGCCAAAGTGAGTAAAATCACTAACTCTAATCTATTTTAAAATATTTTGATGTTGTTTGAATGCTGTGTGATGGTCGATTAGATAGATCACAATTAAATTAGTGAAATATTATATATCGTTGCATATGTACACATCACCGGTTGGATACTGATTCCGTCGATTATAAATATCCCCTAGTATGGAATCAGTGATAATTGTTTGGCTAACATCTATGGATGCGGAAACCGGTTGGAGGAATCCGACCGGATTCCTCGATATTTATATGTACTGCTTGTTTGATATGCACTGTTTTGAACCCGAATTACATTTAAAACCCCGTGTGAATATTGATGTTGAATGAAAATTCAGCATTTTCTTCGATAAATAAATAAACAATATCTATTAATAAAGTGGTAACAGTCGAGCGTAAAACCATCGTTTCGTTAAGAAGTTGATTTGTCGTCAGGCAAATGAACAAAGTTAATTATAAAAATTATATTTTTATAATTAAAAAGAAGATTTAAATTTATAATAGAAGTTCTATTATAAACCAGTATTTTAGAATTCATTTTATAAAGTAAATATAAACGATTATTTGACATTTAAATAAGTTATCAAAATATAATTATCCTACGAGTGAATAATTTGGATAATTATTTTAAAGCAAAAAGTTAAGAAATATTATTAGATTAATTATATTAATATAATGGTAAGAAGTAATTAAAATCAGTTAACGAATTTACTGATGGAAAGAAGTTGATTTAATCAACTGTTATTTGGAAAATGATTTTTAGATTAATTGGTCTTTAATTAATCTAATGGAAACAGTTTAGAAACAAATTAATCAAAATTAATGACATTCAATTACCCTTTTAATTTAAGAAGTATAAATGGAACTGTGGAATGGAGAAAGCATAGAGTTAGTGTTTAATATAAATAATCATAAACAACAGAGATTTCAAAGTAAGGATATGGTGTTATAAAACCATAATTCAAATTAAACAAGAAAATACGGTCTGATAGATATTATAAGCAATAAGGAATTAGAGTTACAGACTTATGTCTGTTCTAAGGTAAGAACGTTGTCGATCAAGGTCTGAGAGGTAAATAAAATACCCCAACTTGAACGGCTTCACTATTATCGAGGAACGATATCAGTTTGCAACGAAAAGGAATGTCAAGATTAGTATAAAGGAAATATGGCAGCATATTGCAAGTCTTAAACTATAGCGATAAAATAAACGTTGTTGACTAGGCTTAAGCGTGACTGTTATGTCAAGATTAGTTATAAAGGAGAATATTACAGATTATGACAAGTTTTGAACTGTAGCGATAAATTGACGCTGTAAACCAAACTTAAGCGTAATTTTTCTATATAGAAGCACTTCCTAGGAAATGAAACAATTTGATTTGAAATCCACATATTCTAAAGGAAATAAGTATCGATGTTGTCCAAAGAAAATATAAGAATAAGTTTAGAAAGAGAAATTGGAGAATCATATCAGAAAACGATGGCAGCATTTCGTTGTTCGAAATGTAATTAGAATTAAACCATTAGGATTTGGAACTGTAGTTCGACGAAGTCGAATGTATTAAAGTAAATTATTTTAGGAATTATAACCTTGTAGGATAATTAACATTTAGTTCTAAACAAATAAATGTTAATAGGATAGAAATCAGTATTTAGTTATAAATTTAATATTGATTTGATAAGAAGTTGACTTAGAAATAGATTTATAAAGTGGAATAGGAATATAACAGTAGGAAAGAGATTTCGGTAAACAAGATAAGGGGAATTATTACGTGTATAAAGAGTTATATGATAAAGATGTTCAGATTTCTATAATAAGGGATGGTATTCACATTTCAAAGTGAATAATGTTTTAAAAGTGAACATCGGGCCAATTAAAATATTTATAATGAAATTGGAAATATTTTTCAAATGAAGATAGGATATATGATCCAAGTGTAGAAACCAAGGAATGTGAAAAGAATGAAAATGTTTCGAACGTTAATAACGTATATTTTCTGGAACATGGGAAATAAGAGTTAAATAATTGGGAATGTTTTCCAAGAAGTATGAAAAGGCTAAAACGGGATTTGAGAAATATCTGGTAAGATATGGGAATTCGAATAATAAAAACGAATGTTAAATAAAAAGTACCTGTGTTTGTGTGATGTCTGGTTATACATTTGAATGGATGTTTGTTTTACTTCGATGGTTAAATAACGGACTATCGAAGTGTTTTGACCATCGTTGTCAAAACGGAGAGACCGGTTGGATTTATTATCCGAAAACCACTCCGTATAGGCATAAGGTTGCGAATTAGATATGCTGAAGATAATTGAAGTCAGAGTTAAATGCAAGGGTCGTCCAGTTCTGGAATGGTGTTTTTGTTTGTCCAGTCCCAGGACAACTTGTATGGACGAGTGTTTGACAGAGTATTTCCAACGGTCATACCGTTGATTTTTACAAAAATACCAAGTTGGTGGGGAGAAGGTAACTTCTCTTTATTCTACACGCTGTGTGCATTTGTGTAATCAATATGTGATTATGGATTTGATGATGTTGCATTCAAAGTGTATGGTGATCAGATGTTCAGAAGATAGACGTAGCCTCTAGCCTCACAACCAGAAAGTAACAAAAGTTGGGCTAGGCAGCATGGCTAGTTGGGTCATCCCCAAGCAGGGTGTATTGTCACCGATCTAGAGAATATTCATATTTATACTTCTTTTCGATTCTGTATCTTCGGATGACGGTTGGATGGCCTACAACCATGGTGGCAATATATTCGCGGCACTCAAGCTAAATGAGTGAGCGGTCATGTGTGGCCGGGTTGCAAGACGTTCTTGTTGAACCCATGTGTATCCCCTCTAGAGTACACTGTTCGGAAGGTTCTCCCATACCTTGTCTGTTGGAATCCATTCTCCAATAATCGCCCTGCGGTTTATGATTTCATACTATATATGTGTGGAGCGTGAGATGCAAGCGTTCTGCTACTAGGATAATTATTTGTTTAGACATTATCATAATATCACTGATTTTGATATCAAAGTAATTTGGATTATAGTAAGGTAAAAAAACCGTCCATGTTTATGTGTGGGCTGGTCTTACTATTATCCTTTTGTTTCAAAAGGATTTTCAAGGTTAAACAGTATGGTTGGATTTTACTCACACCAGTCCCATGACTGACCCAAAGTTTGTTTTGTTTGTGTTTTCCCTAAACTCTTGGGTGCCCAAATTTGTACGGGCAGACAAGTGTTTCAGGCTTTTACAGAAACACTTGGAGGAGCTCAAAGCAGGAAGCTTCACCACTAGTTATTTAGAGATTATATCCGCTATGATATGATGTATTGTACTCTGATATGATATGTAAGTACAAATTCAGATTCTGTATTTCAAAGTTTGTTATAATACAATTTATTCATTCCGCTGTGAGTTTCGTATTTACTCTGATTCTGTTCAGTTGTGATCTTCTTCTCCTTCTATTCTATTAGTTCTATCTTTTCTTTCTCACCCTCTAAATTCTTCTATTAATGACCTGAACTCTCGTGCACTTTGAGTGGAATGTGTAGGATATTAATCAGCTCGAATTGGCACGGATTTTCCAGCCGTTACAGCAAGTCAACAAATACAAGCATGCAAGGCTACCAGATCAATGGAACAAAAATGATAATAGCAGGTGAATGTTAGTAGCCTTAACATAATCAGAACAATGAATTACTCATGCTATCAGGGGACAAAAGCAACCAACCAAAAAATTCAATCCCGAATAGTCAAGGAAAGCAGTAGCAAAGAAATTATATTTGGTAAATTATGAAGTAGCAAACTTGAATTAATTTTAATCATAAGGTGACTTACAATCCAGCGGCACTGCGAAGAAGGGCGCTTGTTTGGAGCGATATTCTGGCAGCATCAGACTGTGGCGGTCTTGGTGATGACAGTCGCGAGTGGAGGGTTGTGGCTGCAGTGAGGGGAAAAGTTGCTGCCACTTCGGTTCTGGGTCTTGTAATTGCTGCATGGGTGGGTTTAAAGATGGTTGGACATCATTGATTTGAGGCGAGCGAAGGCGGCAGAAAATCAAAGGGAAATGGCAGACCAAATTTTGATTTTGAGGAAGAGAAAGAATTGGGGAAAACCAATTTTTGGCTGAGAAAATAAATGAAAAAGGGAGAGAAAAAAATTAGAAAGAAAAGAAGAGGACGGTAAACTTAAAGTGAAAATGCGTGTAGCAAACATCAGACCAACAGAGGAAAGTAGCAATTGTAACAACCCGTCTTTTTGCCCGATTCTCGTCGGTAATTAATCCAACTTAAATCGTTCACAAAGGCGAATTGTTATGGGTACTTACATATATTTCACTTTGAAGAAGTATACAAATACAATACTTTAAACATATACATATCTTTAAAACAAATAAGTTTTTATTTAAATATTTTGAAATTAACATATCATGTTTAAATAGTTGAAAGCCTATATAAATGTACAAATACTTTAATTTGGAATTGTTTCCTTTCCATGCCGATGTCTTGAACTTATATTCACACTTAATAGAGTATAATTGGCTTCCATATCTCGAGTCGATTCACCTCAATTTCAAAACACTTAACTTATTCACTTTTGTTTACTTAGTTCCACTTTAGCTTCCATAATAACCTAAGCTTTATTTAGAACAACAAGGTTATTATCATGTCATTTAAGTTAAAACCAAACGATATATCATTAACTTAATACTTAACTCACAAAATAATTACCATTTCTTAATATTCAATTTTAAATTTTTTATTCACAATTATTGTATCGTTAGGTTCAAACTCAACCATTTTCCTTTTGAGCTACTTCAAAAATACATTATAATATCACCTTAATGTTAATAATAACATGTTAATTGGTTTCCAAAATCGAATTTATTTATATTATTAAATCAAATTAACAAGTTCCCAAATATTACTCAAATCATTATTTCATTCCATATTTAAAAATGTTGATAACATAACTTGGTTAATAAATCATTTTAATGACACCTTATAATCTAAATCAACATTATCAAATATGTTCAATGTCATGAAATCTTAATTAGAGAAATTATTCGCGAAATCAAATATTACTAAATTAACAAAATATCATTGAATCCAATAAAAAAATCAACAAACATTA